>OZ010722.1:1634729-1752229 GCA_963932345.1 Ophion ventricosus
AAAAGAGAAAAACGAAAAGAATACAAAAAATACGTATACCGTCGCGTAGACGGGAAGGACCGTAGCAATTTCAGTGCCACTGACGAGGATACGAGAAACAGTAGCGAGCTTTCATGAATCGCGGACCATTGAGAATTCATTGAGTCTCGAGGCAAGGGCGAATAGTCGTGGACGTTAAATTCGAGTCCGCTCGATAAAATGAATTTTCATTAAACGCGAGCGTTAAGCTTGGAAAACAGAAAAACACACATCGGATCTTACGGATAGACGATGGCAGTGTTTGACAGATGTGTTAATTTACTTTCGCACACTGCAGAGGTAGTGGAAGGGGACGCCTTCTATTTAGCGATTTTTTCTTTTCGAAAATAATTGTGATTACTATGGCTGGGTTATTGTTATCCGAACCTTGCAGTTTTTAAACAATAATAATAATAACGAAATTACTATAGCTATATTCTTATTGTCCGAGACTTGCATGTTAGATATAATAATCAATTAATTAATAATAATAATAATAATAATAATAATAATAATATAGTCAAAGTATATGCTCTACATTCGAATATAATGGACGAGTTCCATGGCCGGAATAAACTTTTTTTCGCAGATACAGTCGAGTAAAGACTTTTGTGCATTCGTGTGCAAATTATTATACTTATAAATTTGTTTCCAGTATTTACTTTTATGTAATATATATTTAGATCTTCCTCTCTCTCTCTCTCTCTCTCTCTCTCTCTCTCTCTCTCTCTCTCTCTCTCTCTCTCTCTCTCTCTCTCTCACTCTCTTCTCTATCTCTCTCTCTCTCTGTCTACTGACGTGACGGTGCACACGATCGTTGACCATAATTGGAAAGCATGGTCGCAGAAACGGGGCGCCCGCGATTTCTTTTCGTTCGGCACACACACACACACACACCTTTGTCCTATACTAATAAATTCGCGTCGACGTCGCACTTGTCCGTCCTCTCGTACGAGCCTCTTTTTTTTTTTTCTGTCGTTATTCTCTTTAGCGCCCGTCCCGCCAATCAACTTGCAATAACTTGGCGCCATTTCATTGTTTCCCATAAGTGACAAGATTCATGACGATTAATCACAAGGATAATGAGGCTAGGCCGACTTTTCGAGCGTGACCGCCTTATACTCTCTTTCTGTCGTATAAATATTACGGATATCGCAAGGTAAAAAGTGACCGAGGAAATAAATCATGGAAAAAGGCAGAGAAAAAAGAGAAAAAAAAAGTAAATACGCGCCAAAAGGTTGCAAGAGTCGTCGAGTGTGACTTGCATGAAAAATTCTTCACACCAACGTGCGATAACGAAGAACGTAAAAGATTCAAGCATATCTCTCCAACACTTTTGACACATCGTATATATATATATTTATATATATATATATATATATATATATATATATCAAACAAACCCAACAAACGCAAAATTGCGTTCGCAATTTTCTTACGAATAATTCACGTTACGCGATCGCGTTGTAACGACACGTGCATGCTTATATATACGAATACATGTTATTTTCATTATAACGAGGATGAAAAGAGATAGGGAAATCGAGTAGAAGGCGAAGATTCCGGGTGGTATCTGTCGAAAGGTCGCGAGTTCGTGGCAGCCTAACCTCACTCTCGTATGTATTTTTGCTAAAGAAGAGGAGGAGGAGGAGGAGGAGGAGGAGGAGGAGGAGGAGGAGGAGGAGGAGAAGGAGAAGGAGGAGGAGGAGGAGGAGGAGGAGGAGAAGGAGGAAGCGGCGGAGGAGAAGGAGGAGGAGGACGATGAGTAGGAGACAAAACGACAAGGTTCAAGAAGAGAAGAAACTACAAAATTTACCAAAACTTTGGTGAATCGTTTCTCGAGCTCGCCGGTGTCGGGCATCGGTTGCCTCGGTGCGCTTCTGATGCTTCCGGTTCTCGTGTGCGGTCCACCGAGGCTCGCCCCCCCGCCGCTCGTTAAGCCAAGACTCGTAGGTTGGCAATATTGTCGCTGTTGTTGTTGTTGTTGTTGTTGTTGTTGTTGTTGTTGCTGGTGGTGGTGGTGATGATGATGGTGATGATGATGAGCGCTGTTCGGCTTGAGACCGTCCCGCATTCCAGATGAGACACCATCACCACAACCACCACCACCACCGACATTGTTGCCACTCCCGATATTCGAGCCGGGCTGCGAGACTTCGAGATTCCCGGCACTCTCGTTGCCGCAACGACTCTGCACGATTCCCATCGTTACTTATAAATAATTGATCCTTATCACTGGCCGTGGCACTATCGACGATAATCGCTAAAACTCGTTAGCGCGAACAAGGAAGGAAGGGGTGGAGGGAAGAAGGGGGGGGGGGGGGGTTCTTCGGAACTTCGGGAATTGCCGGCAACTGAAACCGGCGAACACGTGATCCGTCGTCGAGTTTTTTTTTTCTTCTTCTCCGCGACACTGCAGAAATTTTGACAATCCACACAACGTAGAGCTCGTCCGGACGCACTCGGCACTCGATTACTGTTGGAGACTGTTGCGCGGTGCGCGCTTCGCTCCCGTCTCTCTTCTTCAACGATCGTCTTTTTTTTTTCTTTTTTTTTTTTTTCTTTCACGTACGCGAAACAATCGGATCCGTCAGGACGGAACACCGGGCGTGGCGTATAAACGATGCATCCGGTTTTCTCGCTGATGCAGCAACGGCAACAGCAACAGGTACCGACCCGTCCATCGCGACGTCAGTCGTTGTTTTTTTTTTTTTTTTTTTTTTTTTTTTTCGTCTATCCTCGACTCAGATTCTTCACGGAGCGAAGGAAAATTTCACGCACTTATCTTTGGACGTGTGTATCATACATTTTACATAGTTACGCGTGCTGCTGGAATATATATATATATATATATATATGGGTGTGAAGTGTATACGAGTGTAACGTTATTTCATGGAGTACAAAGACTTTTGGGGTTATAGCAGCGGGGTTGGAACGGAGCGGGGGAGGGGGATGAACCGAACGACACGAGGCTCCGCCAGCGACTGACCGACTACGCAGGGAGTACGAACGCGCGAGACTGCACGAGAGTGTTTCTCGGCGAGTCGAGATAGAGAGAGAGAGAGAGAGAGCCCTGATGTGAGGTTCCGCATCTCGCCGCTACGCGGCTCCACTCTCTTCAGCTTTTTACAAGCGGTCGCAGGAACAAGCCTCGGCATATGTACAAACGACTCCCTAGATCCTACCCACGGTCTTTACGTACGCAGGCTGGAAACTCCGTTAGTTCACACCGTTCGCACCAGAGGAGCAGGTGACAGCCCTACCGCACAGTGATGATAGGCCAGGAATATCTTCGAAAGTAAGAAATTTTTCGGTGAAAATACGCAAAATTGATACGAGGGTAAAATTGGATGACGCTGAGTCGAATGGCGATAATAATTTTGCAATCAACCCTCGAGAAATTGTTTAAAAACGTTAAAAAAAATGTTTAAAACCCGTTTAATTCGGAATCTAATAATTTTATCGTAAAATATGTCAAACAAAAGTTGTTTGGGACATAAAAGTACGTAAAAAAGTATTGAACGTTCATCTTCGTATCTTCAAAAATAAGGGAGATAAAGACGAATGAAAATTCATTTGCAAGACAAAATCGCTCTGCAGCCGAAGCACCACTGGGAATGTAAGGGACGCAAGATATGTCTATTACGACGCGTGCACGGAACGATAGAAAGAACCTCGCCTATGAGTGCGAAAGACATAGCCATATGCTGCGTCTCTTTCTGACAGTGATCCTCAACCTGTAATTTGTCAATGTTCACTCGTCATTTTTCAATACTTATGCAATAAATAAAAATATAAAAAATCTCTAGAAAGTTATATTAACTCTTAGTAAAGCAACATGTAACAAAAAAAAACCCGAGATATATACGAATTTGATATTTTTTTTATTTTTTGAAACTTCGAGGTGTTTTCGCCTCCAAATTAAAGGGTTTTTCGTTTTTTTCTCCCTTATTTTTGATGATACGAAGATGTACGTTCGATACTTATTTACGTATTTTTATGTTCCGAACAACTTTTGTTCGACATATTTTACGATAAACTTATTAGGTTCCGAATTAAACGGGGTTTTAAACATTTTTTAACGTTTTTAAACAATTTCTCGGGGATTGATTGCAAAATGATTATCGCCATTCGATTCAGCGTCATCCAATTAGCCTTATATCAATTTTGCGTATTTGCACCTAAAAATTCTTACTTACGTGCTTATTGGCTGGTCTATGAGTCTATTCACTGTACCCGAAGCGAAACGCTCCTTTTCCTGCCTCTCTATCTTACCGAGCCAACAGGGAACCTGGACAACTAACAATGACGCGAAGAACTTCTACCACCGAGCACGGCGCTCGCGCCATCGGACGGTCAAGCGCGGCTCTACTTTCGATCGACTTTTGTCCAGATATCTCTCGCCAATATCAAGGTCCGTGGATTGGTAGCATTGCACGGACCTTGGCCAATATGTGACGCCCTTGTTCACTTGAAAAATAAGAATTGAACATTGTCGGTAAGTTACCGACCCGACTAGCGGTGTGTGAACGACTCGATTTTGTCTTTTCGATGTTTTTTTTATTATTTGAATCGTTTGTGGGACGTTTGCAGTTGATTGTGAGATCAATTAAAACGTTTGTTAGAGCGTAATTCACTTGAAAAATAAGAATTGAAAATTGTCGGTAAGTTACCGACCCGACTACCGTTGTGTGAACGACTCGACTTTGCCTTTTCGATGTTTTTTTTTCATTTGAATCGTTTGTGGGACGTTTGCAGTTGATTGTGAGATCAATTACAACGTTTGCGAGACCGTTATTTACTCGAAAAAAATGAGAATTGGAAATTAGTGATTGTCAGATTGACTTATCGATGTTTTCTTTTTTTATCGATTGTGAGTTTGTGTTTGTTCGTGAGATCAATTAAAACGTTTGTGAGACCGTTATTTACGTGAATAAATGAGGGTTAAAAAATTGTCGGTGCGTTACCGACTCGATTATCAAATGTTCTCATCGCGTAACGGCAGACAGCGCTACTTTACGGGGTAATGCGGATCGAATTCGAGTTCCCTTTCGTACTCGCGAAGACTCGGCTCAAAGGGTACGGAATTTATTGCGGTAAAGAAGAAAGAAAGAAAAAAAACATCTCACACTATCGCGCTAATGTACACAAATCGAGAACGCTTAGCGCATAGAGATATATGTGGTAACAATTTCTAATCGAAGCTTTTTTTTTATTAATCCACATTATTCACGGGCACACACGAATATATATATATATAGTTCGCATGATAATTGTTTGCGCGCGGCAATTGACGCAGTCAACTCTAAACTCTCGCGTATGATGATCAAAGCACTGGCAATTAGAATGGTATGAGAAAGTCAAAACCAGTTTCGCGCCGAGTTTCGTAGCTGGCAATTTCAGTGAAGCGTGATACACCAATTCTCACATATAGCTTCAAAATCGCAGCTGTTTCCTTCATATCGTCTGCTACAATGTGCCGTAGAATCACGGCATGTTTCGCATAACTGTAGAGGAAAGAAAAAAACGAAGCAGCTCCTGGAATATAAAATATCGTGCGTATATATTTGTGAATATTGTAAATTCTTGTGCGTCTTTTCATTTTCGATTCTCTTTGACGATATTTCACAGTCGGCTGTTGCGCGATATTACGGCGAATTTGGTGAAACTTTTTTTTTTTTAGTCGAACCGCCGTATTTCCGTTTCTCGTAAAAAAAAAAAAAAAAAAACAGATTCTAGTAACGATGTGAGCAGAGCCAAAAGACAGCGCGCGGTCTTTCACGCACGTCTCTGTGGGCAATCTATTGATTTCGAAAGAACGTCAGAAATTTTTTCGTAAACGTTAAACCTCGCGTTCTGTCAAAAGTGTCCTGGCTCCGACACGAAAAAAAATTTTAATTACGAATATATTGCTTTTTATTCGTGTTGAATTCTAACAAAAATATTCGAATTTCGCAAATTTTAATCCTATTTTATTATAAGTGATTATTATTATTATTGTTATATATATATATATATATATATATATATATATATATATATATATTTGGGTCTACCTACAGAAAATGCTCGAAGAAAGAATACGCCGAGCATGTACCGAAATTACATTCGAGGGTCATCACTTCGAGCATCTTCTTCAGGTAGACCCAAACCAAGGTTAGTGGATCCTTTGAAAGTGATTATTCCGATATTTTTCCGATTTTTCGACTATTTTCATACTTTGCGTGACTAGAATGACCTTGTGTTGCAGGTCGCTGAATTCGTCTTAAAATCGGTAATAATATCATCGAAAAAAAAATACATGGTTCCATTTAAAAAAGTGGAGTTGACCTTGACGTAGCTTCAGCGCCTCCACCGATAAAAAAAATAGGGTGGTCCAGTATATGACGGCCTTCTCGAACACTGAAACTTTTGTCTGAAACATTTTTGGATATGATCAATAGTTTGAGTGCTATTGCTCTGTAACACTTTACACTCTCACCCTGTATATGTATATATATATATATATATATATATATATATATATATATATATATTAGATTCTATTCGATTTTCATTATATTTTAGTGATTCGTATTCTATGAGAATTAAAATTTCGTCATTAGATTTTTTTTTTAATATTATAATTAGAAAAATATTAGACGTTAGATTTTATCAAATTTAAATTATATTTCATTCGTTGTATTCTATAAGAATTTCGAATTTGACAATTACATTAAATTTGACACGTATGTTATAATTAGAAAAATATTAGATATATTTATATTAGATTTATGACGAGTTGTATTTGCCAAAAAAAATTGAGCTTTTAAAAAAGAAATCGACATTCTAATTTGAGCTGATCAGGACGAAGATCAATTGCCAAATACGAAAAACTCCTAAAAAGCGTTTTTTTTTAAGGGACCATTCGAGTGTAAAATTGTTTGAAAATCGTTTTTTTTTTTTGCATTATCCAAAAATACTGACTTTCATAAACATGCTGTCAAATGTTGGTCGCGAAATTCGAATTATTCCGATCGCTACAGCCTTTCTTAAACAAAAAAGGGATTCGACCAGCTGTTTGAAACTTCCCGCATTAAAAAATTCTTTTTGTGTACAATATAATTCATTTAAATGAGCAAAAAAAATTGGACTGATTATCGAATTGAAAAAAAATCATGACAATTAGCAATTTTCAAGCCAGTCACACTGGAACGGTGCCTTAATGTAATAAAATTCTATTTACCATTTGAAAATGCATCTTTGATCATTTTTTTTTCCCAAAGACTGGATACGCTAAAAACATTTTTTTCGGAATGTTGCGTATTCGAAATTTAATTATCTTCACTCCGTTGTACTCAAAATGGAATGTTGATTTTTTCCAGAATGCTCAATGTTTTTTTTTTTTGGCGAATACTACTCGTCACAAAAATAGGCTCTTATTTTTTTTTTCCGAAGAGCACTCGTAAAACGATTATAAATTATATTTTTCTCAGTCGTGAAATTTCCGGTCGTATATATATATATTGGTCATTATAAGACAAAAATGATGAATTTGGCCTTCGCTGGCCCCGTTTTTATCGAACATTGAAAATATATTTATTCTTATCAAAAACGTTATTGCTTAATTTCTCGCTGATGTTCGCAAATTCTTCACGCACGTATGAGTGATCCGATTCTTCTGTCTCATATCCGGGAGTCAGCTTGAAAAGGCTTTAATTTATAATACGTTTTTCTTTATTCCAGTCTCATCAGAGTGTGAAGAAGCAGCGACCATGCCAACGGAGACCTCGTCGAACCATGAATGTTTAACGCGTCCACGAAAGATCGACAAACACGAGAGCGCCAATGAAACGTTAAAAGATGAATCATCGGTGCAATTGAGCGGCTGTTGTGAAATAAATAGTGACATAGAGACGAGAGAGCCCAACGATGCAGTCGAATACTTGGCAGATATGGATTCGCGTTATCCGATCGGAACGAAAAATTGCTCAACGGGCAATATTACCGCGGAAGTTAAGCCCGAAGGACAAGTTTTGGTACTTTACACTGGGGGCACGATCGGTATGGTGAGAAACGAGCAGGGAGGTGAGAGAACATTTCTTTATCGTTCAGACAAATGTTAGATACATTTGTTGTTTCTTTTTTTTATACAAGCCTATCCTATAATTGTAATAATTGTAACGTTGATTTGTTCTATCTCATTTTTTATTAATTATTTACGTAACGCAATAATAAACAAAGATCAAACGAATAAAAAAAATCTTAATTTTTATATTCAAAATTAAAATCGATATCTTTGAGATATTGTCATTCGATTGTACACTTGAAATCAAAGATACGAACAAACGTGATAGCGTCGATTATTTTCTGGTTGATGGCTATTATCAACGATATTTCAAGGTCAACTTTTTGATGTTTTTTTTTTTCAGAATCATTTTTTTATTAAACCTTTTTGTTTTACTTTAATTCTTTAAGATAATTTGGATATTGAAGCAAATAGATGTTTGATAAATCGCTTAATATTAATAAAATGTTTTGTTGGATAACTCAAATAGCATTAAAAAAAAATGTTAGTCAAGCAAAAAAAAAATCAGACAAAAGTTTACCCATTTGGTTACGCGAAAAAAGATACCGAAATAAAAAATATTGGTTCCTCTTTAAAAAAAAAAGAAATGTAAAATTGAGCCTGAAATGATCTTGAAAATTGCCACGGAATAAAAAAATTCCTATGGAATATTCAAATAATTCGAATATTCGACCTTTCGTAATGTTAAATCCATTCGAAAATTACACTCGTAGTGTTAATTTTTTTTTTTTCTTGCTATTTAACTTGTTCCAATTCCAGCATTGGCCCCGATCGCAAATACTTTTGTCCCGACCGTGAAGAAGTATCCTCACATGCACGATCGTGTTTACGCTGAAAACCGATTTGGTCATTTGGGTCCATTAGTTTTACCGTAAGTCCTCGTTTCAACGAACAAACACGAAATAATACATTAATTCAAAGAATCATTATTTTTCGTATAGTAACAAAAAGTAATATCTTTTATTTGTTCGTGCTCTTTTGCAGTTTAACGGGAAATGATAGTCGTCGCATTATCTACAATGTCCTCGAGTATTCGCCGCTATGCGATTCCAGTAACATGACCATGGACGACTGGATTCGTATCGCCGCCGATATAAAAGTGAGAAAATTCATTGACCGTGTAAATCCATATTACGGTTTGGCGTAAGCTTGGGCCCCAAAAAAAAGTGAATTCTCCGAAAAAAAAGTCTGATAGTATTGGAATTACGAGGGCAGGATTTTGCACAAAATTAATACATATTCTTGTCAAGTTTGAGTTTTTTTTTAAATTGAAAAATATAGATAAACAATGAAGTTATTATTATTTAAAGACTTTTTTTATTATTCGAATTTTATTATTTAAAGAATTATTTCTTTTTTATGACCGGAGATTTTTTTCGAAACTTAAAAAATTATAAAAATGACAAATTGCAGAAAAAAAAGTTCGTTTTTCGACCAAAAAACAACTTCAATCATTTGTTATTAACAAATGGATGAATAGAAAAAAAAAAAGATATCCCGTTATACGATAGAAAATTTGATAAATAATGCTCTGTCCGAATTTAAAGTAAATCGGACGAATATATTTTCAGATACGACTTATATTCGTAAAAAAAAAAATACTTTTGAGAAAAGAAGAAAAGGATAAATCGCAGCGGGGCACTTGGCCGTAGCGTGATATCCAATTTTTCAAATTATCAAATCTTCGTTGCACATTGAAGTACCTAGGCAATAAAAAATTCAAACTTCGAAACTTCAAGCTCATACCCCATACCCATTCATTAGACCCCGCCCAAACAAACCCAAACAAATTCAGAAAAAAAAATGTTGCAGTTTGCATCGTTGGAATGCAGCGAAAATTTATTTCTTTTCTTCCGTTCTTATTTTTTTAAACTCAAATCCTTTCGCAAATTTTCGCTGCAAATCTCTAATGAATATTTTAAAGGTTTGAATAATTTTCGCACTCTAAATCGGCCGAAAACTTAAGTAATCGAAAAAAAAAAAAATGTTGTACTACAGCAATGTAATGTTTTTTTTTTTTGCACCGTTCTCAGGAATCCTACGAGGCCTTTGACGGCTTTGTCGTTCTCCATGGTACGGACACGCTCAGCTATACCGCGTCGGCTCTCTCGTTCATGCTGGAATCGCTCGGGAAAACTGTCGTAATAACGGGCTCACAATTGCCAATATTCGACGCGCGCAGCGACGGTCTAATTAATTTTCTCTCGTCCCTCGTTATCGCTGGCAATTACAACATACCGGAAGTATGCGTTTTCTTCGGCAACAATTTGATGCGCGGCAATCGTACGAGTAAAGTAGCGTCGGCGGCATTCGGAGCTTTTGAATCGCCAAATTGTTCACCTCTGGCAGTTGCTGGAATCAAAATTAAGGGTAATTATTTATTGATGATCGACGGAGCACTTTCGCTAGCAAACGATCAATGCACAAATGTCATCACTGATGTTTCAGCAAGACTCTATGGACCTTTATTCGTGTGGATTGCCAATAATTAATTCGATTTATCATACGCAATCACCTGGCAAATCGATGTAATTATAATTGCAGTCGACTACAGATCGATATTTCGTCCCTGCGCACTTGAGAAGTTCAACGTCCACAAGAATCTCAGTCGCAACGTTGGACTTTTGAGGATATTTCCAAGCATAACGAGCGACCTCGTGAGAGCATTTTTGCAACCACCAATCGAGGGTGTAGTTCTCCAGACCTACGGAGCTGGCAACGTTCCCAATAATCGAGCTGATATATTCGCTGAGATTCGCGCGGCCACCGATCGCGGTGTTATCATTGTCAATATAACGCAATGCTCGCGAGACGGCGTTATAGATTTATACGAGTCTGGGAAATTGCTGCTGGACGCTGGTAAGCCAATGAGCAGACACACTTTGCTCACAAATCGTATAGAAGAAAAAGACATTAATTTTCAATATCAGGGTATTCCTTTCGTGGAGGACGTTGAGGCCTTAGGCTACTTTAGGATTTTCCAAAAATCCAAAAATAAAATTATATTCCAAAGGATTATGGTTTCGCTGGAAAAAAAAGTCACAAAATATGCCATTTTTTGGCCTCTAGAGTGGCCTAAAGCCTCAATATCGACCTGGCTACCAAATCTAACTTACAGACGTTTTCACGTCATAACGTACTTCAAAAAAAAAAAAATGAATTTTTCCCGAGAACAGGCGTGACTCTCGGCTACGACATGACTCCCGAAGCTGCGCTCACGAAACTCGCCTACGTTCTCTCCAAGACCTCGTGGGATTGCAAAACTAAACGGAAAATGATGGAGACGAGTTTGCGCGGCGAGATGTCCACCTGCAAACGCGTCAACGTAGAAGACAGCGATGACGTTATGAAGACACTCGGTTTTCATTCTCAGGCTCAGTTGCTCGAACTGGCACCAATTATATTTCCGGCACTCATGAGCGAGGCTGTAGTCGCTGGGGATTTTTGCAAGGTCAAGTCCTTGCAGAGCTATGTACGTATGCTTGCTATTGATCACTTTTTTGCGTGCTTTTTTTCTTCTAGATCTTAACGCAAACGCTTCGAAGTCGGAAAAATGGCGTTTGGACGAAAAAAAAAACAATATTCTCACAGTAGACAATACGGAGTTTGTAAAGGATTTTTCATTCTAACGCAAAAATTCAATTGAGAAAAGAGAAGAAAAGTCTTCGTCGCAAAACGTGACTTTGTCGAATTGCTGGAATTTTTTTTTTTTATTAAAAAAAAAACCTTCGTTCTCGGTTCATTTTTGATACACGGTTTAATGTAATGAGTTCATTATGAAGGGTGCTGACATATCGCAACCGAACGCGGATAATCGTACGGTTCTTCACGTTGCTTGTTGCGAAGCCGAACCGGATGTTGTTCGCCAGCTCCTCGAGATGGGCGCCAATGTTCATATGAAAGACCGATTCGATCGTACACCTCTGACTGAAGCTATTGAGAACGATCGACACGAGGTACCTACCCGCTGAATTTTTTGCACGATACGCAACTTTTTTTTACCTTTTCAAAAAGGTAAACAAAAAAAATTCAAAAAATCATCTAATTTTGGGTCTCTTAAAGTGGTTGCCCGCCTTAACCCTCCGTTCAAAAAAAAAAAATCGTCGACCTTCTTGTTTAGGTTTTCCCCTTAATATAATCGTGAATATAATTTAAAAAACCATATTTCACAAATCGTCTACTTTCTTCTTTCAGATAATACAGCTCCTCTTGCAATGCGGTGCACATCTTCACGGGAACGCTTTCCAGCTCGGTGGAAAATTGTGCTGCGCAGCGGCTTCCGGTAACACGACGCGTCTACGATCGTACGCGATTGCCGGTGCCGATCTCACGCAGCCGGACGTTTCCGGTAGAACGGCAATGCACTTTGCCGCTCTCCACAACAGGCACTCGGTGATCGGTTACCTTCTCGAGGAGGGAATCGATCACAGGTGTATCGATACGATTGGCCAAACACCTCGTGATCTTGCCGATCTCGCCGGTTCCGTCGAATCGCTCAAACTTCTCGATTCAGCTTGTCTGAGGAATAATACTCCGCAGGCGACTGTCGTCGCGTAGAAATTCGATTTCTTCACTCACGGCCTCGCGGCCCTCCTCCGCGCGTCATTGCGAAACACGTGAAAATAAGAAAATGCGTAAAAGTGTGGACAATCTTCGTCGTAAAGACCTCGCGAGTGCTTCTCGCTTCGCTGACTCTGGAGTACTGGTGGTGAAAGTAAAAAAAAAAAAAAAAATCTCGAAATTACGCGCGCTCAATGCGCGTGTCCTCTCGACAATTTATTTTAACCATTTGTTTGGGTTTACATGTGTGTACGTTTACGTATTTGTAGAGGGTGCACCGTTCGAGTTGGCACGACGAAATATCTCGAGAAGGATGCGCTTTAGGAAAAAAACGTTTCAAACAAAAGTTACCTATTGCACAGAAAATAATTCTGAGATAAAAAATGTTCGTTCCCATTTGAAAAACTAGCTTTGACGTTGAAATAACTTTGAAAAATGCTACTGAACAAAAAGTGTCCAACACCATTATTTTCATTGCCCAAAAGCATGAAACTTTTGTTTAAAATGTTTGTTCGTAAAGTGCATAATTCAAGTGATATTTCGTTGTGCAAACGGAAATGGCACAAGCTGTATGCGCACGCGCATCCGCATGTGTACGAAGACATTAGGAAGAATAGTAGCGAAAGGTATTTGTGAGCGGCATTCTTTCACGCTGGATGCATTTGTACAATGAAAGTTGATTGTCACTACGTTTGTTCACGGATATTGTACATGTATATTAATATACACAGAGTGTAAAAAAAAAGTATCGAGACACCGAACTATCTCCGAGAGATCGAATTTTTAAAAAGAATATTATCAATACAAAAGTTTCTACATTTGGAAAAAGTTGGTCGATAAATTTCTTATGTTTTTCGTTCCATGGCCAAGTTCAGGCGCGCGAGGCACAAATTCATTTCTTTCAAATGAGAGATCTACCATTCTTTTGTAAATTCGATTTCAGGATATTTTTATTTTATTCGAATTTTAGTTTCCCTCTTTGCTCTCGGGTCCAGAGAAATTTTTTTCGAATATTTTCGAATCGAACTTAAATTCCGACGATTTTTTTTTTCCCGCAACGACCCAATCTCACAATTTCGCTTGCATATAAATTTCACTTCTAACTTTGGATTTAATATTATAGCACGTTCTATGCTCAAGTAAAATTACAAAGTACAATGAATTATTGATGAAATTCAAAAGTCCTCGAACTGATCGAGCAAGTTTTCGATGATTTTGTTCGGCATTAAGCATCTCTTGTAGACGACGGAACAATCGGAATTTCTTTCGCGGCCTTTGGTAATTGCTTCTTGAATCGACGTACCGTTCGTTATTTCCTCGAACCATCGATTGCTACAAAGCAAAGACGAATTTAAAAAAAATCGTTCTCCAACGTTCTCCAACTCCAGCATCTTTGAAACCTTTTCGTTTTTTTCTTTTTCGTAGATTGTTAGTACAGCATCTTTAGAATATGATGAGAAAGTTTTAAAATCAAATGTTATGGCCCTGAGATCGCAGACTCGTCGATGATTTACTGAAATCATTGTATTTTCATTTGTCAACAATTTAAACGCGTGTTTTTTTTCTCATACGTGCATTTTCGAAATGAGCGTTTGTTTGGGTTTGTTTGGTTTCAGCGAACCCGAACAAGCTCAAAAAAAAAAAAATAGTTGATCCCGTTCAAATCGTACACACATATTGCAATTTTAATTTTTACTTCAATCTAGAGATTGTGAAAAACCATTTAAAAAGGTATTTATTTATTGCCGGTTAACTCAAAAATTTTGTGTAAAATTCAAACTATTTTTTTTTTACAAACGTGCCATTTCTTTATCTTTATCTCATTTTTCTTTTTGTTCGAGCACAAAGTACAAATGTTAAAGATAGCAGAAAATTGCACCGTTTCGTTTCAGATCAATGCAACAAAAGCCGAAGATCAGCCTGTCCGAAGGATAGAGCCATAACGTCATTTTTAATTATTAAATGACAAATGACAGTCTTAGTTTCAAAAATTGTATAAAACAAGACTTTTTTTTACGATAAAAATTGGCTTATTTTTAGCTGCCTAGAGGTATTTCTTTTCGCCTTGTCTGGAAGTCCGCGTGAAGATGAATTGTCATCTTACCTTGTAATTCCATCGATAATCTTGTCGCTGCTCGTTGGATTGTTCGTTTTAGCGATTTTACCAACGATTGTGCATGCCGCTCGTTGAACACACGGTGCTACGTAATTATTGCCAAAAATCATATCATTCACGGTACTGCCAATTTGCGTAAATCCAAAATCATCGTCGAAACCTGCAAAAGAGCAACATTCACGGTCGAGCGAATTATTTTGCAAACGTCTCAAGGATAATGTTCCAATTGATTTAGTTTTTGTGTGATTTACGATAACGATGATCCGAGGGTGTCTTGAAGAACAGCGGTACGATAAAGGCCGTTATCGCTGCCATTAAACCAGCGACTGTGATCGCTTTTGTATTAACGTTCAGCAATGGGCCACGAGTTCCATCCGAGCCCGCTTCGTTGTCCAATGGAATTGAGAGAAAAGGAACGGACAAGTCGAGATCGATCTGCGAAGGAAAATTCAATTGTGCAATTAATTGTAATTCGTGAAAAGAATTCATAATCGACTCACGTCGATTTTTCCTCCGTCCGAATCGAAGGAAATAAATCGTCGTTCTCTGCCACCGTTCTCGTTATCCTTTGCACTCGTTGATGATCCAATTAACGAAGCACCAAATACAGCTAGAAATATCGTATACAGCTCGAATAAAAACATAACGATTTTTTTTTGACACTTGTACTTTTTGTTTGTGATTTTTTTTTAACTTTCGAGCACCGACGTCAGTGGAAAACAAGGCCGGAATTGCATTAAATGTCGCCGTTTGCAGATCAGAGCGCGAAAAGTTAGTGACGAGAAAACGGTCGGGAACACGAAGTATTATCGCGAAACCCCCACATCCAGGATGCACCAGGAAGTCCAAACAGTGTTGTTGATTCTGCCCCTTTTTGTTCGTAATTATGACTTTTTTTTCTTTTTTTTTTTTCGCACAGAGAAAGCTTCGTGTGTGCGCTGATTATGCGTTCACCGAGTCATTAACAATCGTGTGCATTACGAGTTATTTTCGGAGCAATTATCCAGAAGACAAATTACGCGGGAGACGTGCAATTTTTCGTTCCAGCCAATCTCTTCTTTTTTTTCATACTTTTCTTAGCCAAGCATACACTCGTCTGGTGCTTGTCAAAGAGTGAAAGTTTTTTTTTTTACTGGGATGAACAGAGACGATGAACTAAAGAAATCGTTAATATTCATTTAGCATTTAGCTCGACAACGTTTGATTGAGAAAAATTGAATAATTGCTCGTCGCGATAGAGAAGACCTGAAGGTGAGAGTCAATTTGTGCGAAAATCTAATGTGCCTGCAATTTGCAATCCGACACGTTTTTTTTTGTCTCACTGCGGCAGTTTTTTGCCTGGAAGATCGTTGGACATGTCTGATAAATGATTGTTTATTTTTTTCTTTTTCAGACGATGCCCGACTGAGAAAACAATTCCACCATCGGCGAGGATTTTCTATTGCTGCTATTAAATTATTTTTTCATTCGTTCTTTCAAAATTTGTTCATAAAATTAGAATTTGTGAAAAATAAAAATTATCTGATATATTTGATAGTCGCGTCAAAAAAAAAAAAAAATTATACCTTTTTTTTTCTTCGAAATTCGAAGTTTTTGTTCGACAAACTATTGCTTCGTAAGAAATTTTCTTGGATTTTTAAAAAAAAAATATTCCGTCGGGGTGTCCTTAAAGCGAATAATTTCCGTCTGTACCTCGCCGCGTACGCAAACGTGAAAACTTTCAGAGCCACACATTCATTTGAAGAGCTTCTTAAGAGTCTCGATAAAACGTGCCACTTTGACGTATTCACTGAACGTCCTAACAGCCCTAAAACGAGAATTGCGACACGTAAGAGCGCGCTTTTGGTATTCGTGTACCGTAAGAATGTATGGATTCCCGTCCTCTCACTTTATTTTTCGTATCCTCTCTTCTTTCACGAGCATAACAACGATGCTGAAGGGAAAAAAAAAAGAAGAAGAAGAAGAAGAAGAAGAGTCGTGGTTTCTCGTGCGGAGAGCGTTGTTTCTCGCTGTCGGGAAACACGTGCGAGAGGAAAAGTTTCCGGTCACGGGGGATGATCTGGGTCCTCAGTATGACGAGCACATTGACGACGAAAGCGAAACCGTGGCCGGTGCAATTACGTCGCCTCGTTTGACCAACGAGAAGTGTCAAAAAGCCGTACGCCGACGATGCGCCTATATAAATTCTTCTGTCTCTTCCACGAATGTCTCAGTCTTCCAACGAATTCCGTAGCCAACGATCAACTTTTCTTTCTCGCCTTTCGACCAAAAAAAAAACGCCCATTCTTCACTTTGCAACGAAGGTTAATAATTTATGAATTCGTTGCGACGAAGTGCTCCTGCTCGTGTATTTTCGCAGTGCTCGTCATCTCATTGTTGCTCTTTCGTTTTTGCAGATGACTCTGGGAAGTTCGAAGATTTTCACGTTGCTGATCGGCGCGTTCTCACTCAGTATTGTGACCTGCATACCGAAATATGACGTCGGAGGGTGAATTTTTTTCTTTCTTTTCTTTTTTTTCTTCTTTTTCTTTCCGTTTCTTTCTTTTTCGTTCCTTTCTTTTTTTAAATTCCTTTTTGATCAACATTACTTCGCGCTTATTCTTCTTCCGTATATTTTAATCTTGAGTTTGAATGTTCTTCTTCCGTTTTTTTTTCGTGCATTGTACAGCTTCGTACCGAGTTCCATCGATTACGTCGAGAAGTCTGGTAGCGTTCACGATCAGGTTGCAATGTCGTCACTCCATCAGCCGCAACTGCGAAGCGAGGCCAATACTTCGAACGTGAGGAAGTCCGGATCTGACAGCGGTGTTACGGAGCGCGGACAGGAGCCTAGATTTGGCTTTACCAATCTCGGCAGTACGGGAACTGTGAGCAAACGCGTTTGTGTTAGAATACGAATGAAAAAAATCAATAACTAGGTTTTAGCCGCGACTTCATCCGCGTGGACTTTAGGATTTGATCCGGAAAGAAGATTAAGGGGTTTCGAAGCCAAAAAAGCATATTTTCTCTATTTTTTTTCAAATATAATTTATAAATTATTTTATTCAAAATGTTAAGCACATAGAAGAGCAACATTACAACAATATTTTTTTTTTTTTAATATCTCTCGGCCGTTCTTTCCCAACGGGGGGAATTCCCAAAGGCTCTCTCTCTCTCCTAGACTTTTACTCCGATTGACTTAAAACTTTGGGAGAATATTCTAGACATATTGTACTGTTAGATAATAAAATTAAATAAAAAATAAGAAAGAAAATAATGTAAGATATAAAGAATCAAGGTAGAGTGTAATATTTCTCAGGCACGGTGGTAGATGGTAACAGTAATTAATTCAATAGTAGTGATAAAAGTGTCAACCTTCAACTTCAGTATCATACAATGTCATCTTCAAATTCGTGCCAAAAAGACGATGGAACTTGGAGAAGAAAGATATAAAGCGACTATTCGATATTGACATTTTTTTGTCACTCGATAATTCGATTTCCTTGAATTAAGAAATGTTTTTTTTTTTCAGGGATACGGCGTGTCAACTTACGCGCCAGCAAAGATCGATCTGGGTGGACTTATTCTCGGCGCTGTTATCGGTGTGGGAACGATCCTTATAATTCCGAAGCTGCTCTACGTCTTGTCCGGAACTTACGGAGCTTATGCTAGAAGTAATATACAAAATTTCAATTCAATATCATAAAAAAAAAAACGAATTTGAGGCGCTATTAATTTTTCTCGTTTAACGAAGAGATAAAGATTATTCTGCCGTTTTTATCGTTAACAGAAGTTCATTGAGAAACGTTTACAAAAATCCACAATATCGGAGAGTAAATATGAGATTTGAATTATTTCTTTTAATAATTTATGAACACATTCAAAATTATATATTTTTTCAGATTAAAAAATCTCGTTTTTTTATCAGAATAATTATTTAAATAAGAATAAATCATTTAAATTAGAAAATTAAATTTCTATTGCTTCAGTCGTGTACTCGACGACAAAAAGATGCAATGCTCTCATACTAATCGTCCCGTAATTTTATTTTGACAGGTGACGAGGGTGGCTTCGCAAATTCGATGACGAAATTGGACGACGTGTTGGCCCGCCACGGCATAGACACGACGTCCTGTATGCAAAGAGCAGTTTGCACTTACGCGAAAAAAGCGTCGGAGAGTATGCGCGAAGCGAACGACATAACGGACGACGAGAGAGTCTCGACGTTCGATCGAATGGTTGACTCGATCACGACGAATCAGGTATTTCGTACGGCGATGCGCGGCACGGCGATCCAGGAAGCGGTCGAGGCTGGACGGGATGGACAAAATTGTGGTCGAACGTATCGTCAGTGTGGATTTTCTCTCGAGACGATTTTGAGCCTAGTTTCTGGCGTGATGTCCAGCATGACTGCGTCACACGGTCCCCATCCATCGGCACCGTCACTGTAATTTTACGAACAATTAATATAGTGCTAATTGTCCACGAAGCCATTGACAATAATGAACACGTGTTCTTTTTTCTTCTTCTTCTTCATTTTCTACTCTATTAAAATACTGAAGAAAAAAAAAAACGATCATTCTTCTTTCAAGTCATATGTTACCGATCATTTCCTTGAACAGTATTTATCGATAATTTATTGTACAGAGATTATACAAGTATATACAAATCGGAGCAGCCGCCGAGAGGCAGAGTCCTGTAACAGAGACAAATTCAACATTCGAACGGTCGAAAACGTATTTACGAGGCCGGCGCGATATATCTATACAATTCATACACTAGTGGAATTAATTTTGGGCACTTTTTTTTTTAAATGTTAAATTCGTACTTTCTACTTTGCACTTCGCACTTGGCACTTTGTACTTCGAACTTCGCGCTTTGTATTTCGAACTCCGTACTTCGTGTTTTGTACTTCGCACTACGCATTAGTACTTCGTAATTTGTACTTTGTGCTTCGTACTTTGTATTCCGCACTGCGTACTATGTACTTTGCACTGAGTACTTCGTACTTTGCGCTTCGTACTTTGTAATTTTTTAATTTAAAACATTAAAACTAATTTTGTAAATGTTTCCGTGTCGTAATTTACACTTCGTACTCTGTAGTTCGCACTTTGTATTGCGTACTTCGTACTTTGTATTAGAACTTTTTACTAGTACTTTGTATTAGAACTTTGAACTAGTACTTTCTACTAGTACTTTGTACTAGT
Organism: Ophion ventricosus; assembly: GCA_963932345.1. NCBI lineage: Eukaryota > Metazoa > Arthropoda > Insecta > Hymenoptera > Ichneumonidae > Ophion > Ophion ventricosus. The sequence continues at coordinate 1,654,678 of OZ010722.1, forward strand.
ACTTTGTATTTCGTACTTCGCACTTCGTAATTTGTTATTAAAATTTTTTAAATATTCACAAAACTAATAACGTGCAAATATTAAACAGAAACATTATGGATTAAAATAAAACCATTGTAGTTTGATTTCGGTGTAGCATACATTTGCTGCGTAAATGTAAAAAAAAAAAAGGTAATTTCTATTAAAAGTGTCTAGAATTAATTCCACTAGTGTATACGTTATAGTTCAAAGCCGTTTTCAGTCTCGCCACGTTTAACCCGGCAAATACTAGTTCTGACTGAACGCCTTTGTTACAACTAGTTTTCGATTGATTTTGTTTAATTTATATTTGGCTTTGATCTCATTCGGAAACAGTTTCAACTGATTCATTTCGTTAAACCTACTTTTTTTTCCTTCGTTGAAACTAGTGTTTCCTGGTGAAAATAAAAATTGACTGATTAATGAATTTGAATGTTAGTTAAAGTTAGTTTCAACGGAATAAACCCAAACACGAAGCCAAACAATCAATAAAAATCGTAATCTATTTAGCTTCAACGTCATTCGGAGTTTCAACTGACTTGTTTTGTTAAAAGTAGCATTTTTTCCTAATTTAGACGACTTTAAACTAACATTCAAATGTATCGATGGATAAAATCGTTCAGTAAGAACTATTTTTTAATACGGGAAAATGCGTTTAAACGGGAATCGGATTTTAACTGTAACATGTAAACGTATAACAATTGGTTTTCGAAAAATTCCATTCTCATCAATTTGCAATGATCCCTTTGTATCCTACGTGCATTTATTTTGTTTTTTTTTTTTTTATTTGCATTAATACGACGTAAGTGGATGGAAACACGCACACACTTGCCACGTTTGTACTCACACGCGTGATAAATTACACATTGTACATTACACATTTACACAAAGTCCATATAAATAATTTTTGACGAGTTACACCTCGCTTGCGTTCACGTTGAACACGAATTAGTCGCAAGGTGTCGAATTCCCCGGGGGATAAAACACAACGTACGTATATACGTCCAATATTTTATTATTACGAGCGTTATTTTTCAATACTTTTGTACTTTGTATTGTAAGCCGAGTTTTACTTTCGCGTTGTCCTGTTTATCACGTATGATTGACTGATCATTTGTTCGTAACGGATAATTCGAGAAAAGCACGAGACGTAGGTGGTTGCATGTGAAACCGCTCATTTTGGGCGAAAGAAAAGATTCGTTGGCAAATCGGACTAACTGGTTTGTTCTTTGGAAGAGAAAAACTTGGCCCTTATTTCGGCCAACAATTGGACTTCGGGTGGAAAGAATTCGGGTATCTTTAGAGGCAATCCAGTCATCTAGCCATAACTTTGGAATCCTTCGTACGAGGTGAAGTGCTGAGCCGTAAAAAAAAAAAATTAATTTTGCACAAAAAATCTTCTTTTTTGTGCAAAAATTAAATTCAATAGACATTATCACTTGTCCACAGACAATTTCAACTTAACATTAAACAATTCTTCTAACGTTCGTAAATATTTTCCGTTATGCTACAAAAAAAAAAACACAAAAATGATAAAATTGTGCCATTTTGTTAGTTCATTGAGCTATCGATTCGCGCTTCGATATCGAACTTTCCACCAATATTCAGTGTGTTTATGCGCATCAAAACATCTCCCGAAGATCGGTGTATTTTATTCGCTAGCAAGGGTTCGACGACGACGAAGAAAAATCGTCGAAAAGGAAAAGCGTCTCGTCGACGCGGAGATACGAGTGTGCCAAGTTTTCGCAAGAAAATTCTCGATCGTCCGCCTCGTCGAGACTGTCCTTATATTATTTCATGTATTTTTTCGATGGCAAAAGAAGAACAACGCCAATGGCTACGCATATGTGCCAAAGGCTGTGAACGATGTGATAATTGCGACGTGTTTGAAGAAAAGCGTAACAAACGAGACCGGACAGAACGAGAATTAGTCCAGCGGGCAATTGTATATTTCTATAAGGATGTGACGGATAACGAAAGGTTTTACGAGCTTTGCAGCGTCTTCCCCAGGATGTGCAGAGTAGCAAGCATCCGGTGACAGCCGGCAATAGGAAGACCCAAAGGGCGGTACGATCGAGCTCGGAACCAAGAGCGATAATAATTGCCCCGCTAACTTGACAAAAGCCCGTTAATCTTGGTCCGAATGACGCCATTGCCACTAGTGTCACCCATATCGAGAGCAGAGCATTGAAGAAATCGCAAAATTGCAACACGCTCACTTTCGTGACGCAAAAATTGTACGCGTCCTCGCCGGCTTCGCACGCGTGATAGAGCGTCGAGAAAAGCATCACGGCCGTATAGACAATCGCCTCGGTGTAATATTCACGCTTAAGAGCCACGTAGATCGAGCTGATGAAAGCGAGATTGCTGAGAGTCAGCATCAACAAACGCACGAGTATTCCACCGCCCGTTAATACGTATGTGTCGTCGGCGCAATCGAAGCCACGATATCCTCCCGTACAATAACACGCCGAATAAACGAAACCACTCTTCATGTAATTCACGCAACGACCGTTCGAGCTGCAACGTCCCTCGACGCACGGTGACGAACCGATATTAATCTCTACGCTTTCCGATGTTTCCGCTAGGCACGGACAATCGGCGCATGCCGACTGTTGACACGTTACGCTGCAGTTGCACGGCGGTGAGATTCTGAAGGCCTTCAGCGTTAGGTACCAAGTTCCGGGCTCTGGATAGGGCACGTGAATCATCGAAGGCTCGGTGTTTCGGGAAAACAAATCCGGGGCCGTTGTCGATTGCTTCTTTATACAACCACCGCCAGCGGTGATAATCGAGTAGGAACCTCGGGAGAAAAACATTTGCGTTACACTCGTTTTATAAAATTCGAGTCTTGGAAAAAAAAAACAAACCTTTTGGCAACGAAGCAGAGATAAGGTAAACTGATAATAAAATTAACAAAAGTAACGTTAAATTTATGAGACGAGAGTGAACTTTGGAATTTGATCTAGAGAGACGATAAGCGAAGAAAAAAAAAAGTAAGGAATTGAGGAAAAAGGTTGAGTGTCGTATTTCTCAGCCACGGTGGTAGAGAGAGAGAGAGAGAGAGGTCTCGTTGAAAAGCTTACCTAGTGAAACACAGCCAAAAACGATAACGTCCTTCCTATCCTTGTTAACGAGTTTAGTCCCAACGCTAAGAGTTCCACCGATATCGGAGATCGGTCCAACATCAAAGCTCAGAGCGGTAATACCCTCGGCGGTAAGATTGACCGGATGGGATTTGGTCGAATTGTCGATTATATGCTCGTAATCGAATAGAAAGAAATCGGGTAACGACTTTCTCACGAGTGATACGTGTCTGACGTCAGCGGAATCAACGTTATGACCATTAACGCTTGGCAGAATGTACGAAACGTTGGAGGCATCACCGGATAACAATTGAAACGTCAAGTAGTGAAAGGAATTTCGGTAAGGCCTGAAGGTCAGATAGGCCGTTGTTGCGTTAATTAAAACGCCACCGAGTGGCTCCGTTGTCGCGACGCTCGCGACTATGAGACAATTCTCACCGCACGATGACGAGAGCGATACGTTGACCGACACGAGATTTTCATTCATGAAAAATTGTGCGATCGCCGAGTCTTCGCTTTTGTTCAATTCGACGAAGCGCTCGTTTCTTTCGACGATTAAAACGTGCGAGGCTGTTCGTTCCACGAAGAGCTCGGCTTCCAGGACGGTACTGCAGGAGGCACCCAAACCTAAGGATATCAAAGGTTGCTCAAAATGTCGAGGAAGTTTTATCGATTTGAGGCAATATAGGGTACCAACCACCAGTTAATGGACGCGAACCAGTGAATTGACGAACACATTTATATTAAAAATGAACAATATGAACTGTCGATAAAAACTCGAATTACTATAATTGAGCAAAAAAAAGAATTCAAAAAATCCTATGACACGAAGGGCTTTAGACATTACTTTTGAAGATTTTTTTTCAACATTTTTGTCAATATCGGACGAATGGGTTTTTTTTTTAGATAATAATTCCCAAAATTCACCTATATTTCCAATATTATTCGTTGCAATTACTTCGAATATTTTTTTTTCCATTATCATATCTTTCGTTAGTTATAGCAATGAAAAAACATTTTCATTTCACAGTCCATCCGAATCCCTACAGTATCGTTATTCATCAATTCACCGGCTTACCCTATCGCAGACTTGTTCCAAACCTTGCTGAGTGATTTGTTCGGCATCAGGATCGGTCCAAGAACGAAAAGTAATCGCGTACCAATCACCGGCCGCGGGTGTCGAAACCGTGATCGAATATTGATCACCCGTGCTCTCCATTGGCAAACTGTAATACTTTCGACGATCTTTCAATAGCTTCGCCGCTATTTTCGAGCCGTCCGGATTCACGAGGGGTATTGTGCCGGACTTCAGGTACAAGGAAACGTTGTAAGGTGAGCAACTTCCAATTCCACTGATCTTTTCTTCTCTTGCTATAAACCTGAAATATAAAAAATAGAAAACGTCATTTTTGGTGTTCTTTTTTTATTCAAACAACGAACGGAGCTTTAATTGCACAACTTTTTACAAGTTTCTTTTTCTCACTAAATCGTTCCGCTTAAATGTTCATGAAAACAATGCGCGCTCGTCGCTTACTTGAAAAGTGCTGCGATCGTATTTTCCGGTACTCCGAAGTGAACAATTGTGATGTGACGATAGGCGGTGTAGTCGAGAAGTACGTTGGACGGTTGATTCGCCACCTTGACGAAATCGGCACATAGGCTTTGGTGAAGAGCTAGGCCCCATGTCAATAGAAACGCTAACTTCCCTCCGTACATATTATCGAATACACCGCGGCGTTTGCGACCCGCATAACAAGCTCGCAAACTTTATTCAAACCTGAAGAAAGAATAATTTCATTAATTCGTTAACAAGTTATTTTTTCAACGCGACTAACAAAAAAACATCGTAGCATTTTTATTCAAACGCGATGGTGCGATTGAAAAATTGTGAAAATGCTCAATTTTTCGAATTATTAATCAGCAACGCAATTATAATTCTCGTCCCCGCAAAAAAAAAAAAAATTGAATTATCGAAATTATTCGTTAACGTAAAGGTAAAATGATAATTATTGCGAAACAACTGCTATTTCGAAAGCGGCATTAACTTGTTATCCTACAAACACGAAGCACTTTTCTCGCCAAGCTCGTGAATCATAGATCACGATGTTCTATTGCAGCGCGTAGGGCGAGCGTTAACTCAATATTTCCTGTGTTTAAAGACGTGCCGCGATCGTAACATAAATTTCCAGACGGAAAATCGTGTCATCGCAGCTTTTGTTACGTGACAATATGCTGCCGTGCAACAAAAGTTCGGCAAAAATATTCTTGTGACATGAGAACGATGCGTATTCGATTAACGTGAATAGATTGTACATCAATATCAAGGATATGAAATTTTGACACTTCGCACGGGGCCAATTTTTCTTTGTTTCCGCGTGTATCCAATGATGAGTCGCCGTGAATCATGGATCCGTTTTTTCGTCGATACGGCGAAACGTTTACGAGGAATTATTCGTTATTGACGATTACGCAAGATAAACTAAAACTAGCGGAAAAACCGATAATCGATCTCAAATACATATGACACGAATGATCAAGGGCGAGTTTGCTATCGCGATGTAGATAAGCTGATAAGAAAAAGAGGGCCGGAGAGCGTTACCGATACACGATCGTGAGGGAGATTCGAATATTCAAATTTGAATTATTATCTCAGACGAGGATAAGTTATTTATTCCTAAACGCAGCGTACGTGGCCGAAGTACTTTTTTTTTCTTTTCTTTTCTTTTTTTTCCGAGCAATTCTCAAAGGATGACAATTCTGCTATTTTAATACTCCTGGCAATGTATACGAAAATTTGTTAGAAAAGTTTCACTGATACGCGCTCTACTTTGCGTTTTAAAACTGAAGCGTTGAATAAAAAATTAACAGCAAAGTCGAGCGCTGCCTCGCTTACATTGACGTTTCACGCTAGTTCTTTTTATTCTATCACAGAAACTTCAATTTCAAGGGAGCTTTTTATAAGTTTTTTTTTTTATTTATATTTTCATTCTAGTTATTTTATTTTTTATTTTATTCTATTTTACTTCTTACTTTTTCTATTATTTATTTTTATTCAAGTTATTTTATTTTTAAACTAATTTTTTTTTAATTCCATCACAATTCCATCATTTTTTTTATTCCACCATCGGACTTCAATTTCGTCGAAGGAATATTTTATGTTTTTTTTTAATTCTAGTTTTTTTTTGTTTCTGTTTTTGTTCTATTTATTTTCATTCTTGTTATTTTATTCCATTACAGAGACGTTGATATCGTCAAAGGAATTTTTTTAAAGTTTTTATTCATAATAGTTTTTTTCTTCATTTTTTTTCCTATTTATTTTTATTCTACTTTTTTTATTATTTTATTTTCATTCGATTTTTATTGTATTTTTTTTCTTCCATTTTTGCTATTATTCTTTTTCTATACTATTTTTCTTTTTTTTTATTTCTTTTTTATTCATTTATTTTTATACTAGTTTTTTTTTCATTCCATCAAGGAGACTTCAATTTCGTCCAATATTTTATAATTATCCATCTGTTCCGTAGTAGATTTAAAAAAATAATAATTTCGGATCTTCCCGTGAAATCTCTAAATGTTTACCTATGTCTGTGAATTTTCCCTCGGGAATTCGCATTCCGTCATCGCCCGTGGTAATTCCTGGAAAGACGAGGTACATTTTTCTTTCAGACGCACACAAAAATGTCGAAATCGTAGATCGCGATGATACTAATGTCCGCTAGAAAGATTCGATTCAACTTTGAACCGCACCAATATGTAATTGATCGAATTAAACGAAAAAAAAAAAAAAAAAAAAAAAAAAACAAAGCGTCACATCAAATGTCTTTAACGATTTAACTCTGCCAGCGTGCCGCGCTGCATTCAACTCGCAACAAATAAAATATTAAAAGTAAACAACCTTTTGTGAAAATTCATGATCCCTCGCATTGGTAGGGACCCACACACGTGGCGGCGGATGCGTGTGTCAGGTAACGAAAAGGCTTAGTTCGGAACTAACGACGACAGGGATTCACGAGAGACACGGCCAGCAGGCGGTAGAAAATTATTGATTTCTTTGCTTCGTTGTTCCCTCTCTCGTGCTCGCTCGCTCGCTCGCTCGCTCGCACTCGTCTCTCCCCTTGATACAAACGAATCGCTGTCCGCGAAATCACACGTGACGTTTGAAATGGGTCAAAGCTTTCGAGGCCAACTGGTCGTCCGTGCCACGCGCATCCCCAAACTCGCCAATATCGAACGTTGCACAACAAATGTAAAGAAAGTAAATAAATAAAAAAGCGAAGAATTTGTCGGCAAATTTTCGAGAATTTTCACGACAATGTGACGCGAGCCTGGACAAGCGGGACCGAATCTTTCAGCCTCGTTCCAACAATCACGCTTAATTCATTTCAATACTGTAACGTTACGTGTGGACCTCCCGTGTGCTCTCCTCTCACTGACACTCCGTTACGAATGTCCCCCTCCCGAGCGTTCGTGCCAAGCTGTCGGACGGAACTAAAAGCACTAGCTCCGCGCGATTGACGATAAAAGCGCGATAAGATGTTCGAAACCCCCGTTATCGCATCTGAAACACTTCTTCTCTTCTTTGATTTTTGTTAACGTACCGCCGCGAGAGCGTCGAAAGACACTGAAAAGCAAAACGTTCGGGGGTTAATGCGCAAGCGATGTATCGCAATAAAGTTTGCATGTATTTTTTTTTCTTCTGGATTCTCGTTACAATGTGTTTATTGTGAAAAGTCTGTTTCGTTTCGATGGATAATCTTGAGAAGGCACTCCCGACAAAAAAAAAAAAAAAGAAAAAGAAAATGTTCCACGTAAAGATAACGAGTAACTTGTTTTTCTGTCAATTTGGAGCTTCAAAATTCCCAGGAATCGAGCCAACGCAACGAATGCATCGAGCTCGATGGATCAATCGATGAGGGGCCGTCCATTCCGTAGGTCAACGGCGCGAAAAGATAAAAACTGAAACGCAAAATTCGTATTTATTTTTTTCGAACGAAAAAAAAAAACAAGATTTTCTTCAATAAAAAATTGCAATTTCTGTTTTTTTTTCCACAGCGAACGGAAGCAACGATTATTCGAGCAAAAATATCCGTTCAATGAAAAGACCGGAAGGACCTTGACAACTTGCCTGTAGACGATCGTAGAAACGATGACGCCCAGTAGAGCGTGATGCACGGTGTTGCCGATTTTGCCAGGTACAAGTGTGAACGCACCTTCCAAAATAAAATCGACCGTTACGCCGGTGAGCATCGAGCTGTACAGCAAAGCCGGAAAATAATGATGAAAGTACAAGACACGTCCCATTGCCCAGAACGGTACGTAATGAAGTAGCCAACCGACGAACAACCATGCACCGGCATTTTTAAGCTTTTCACGATTCGCCACGGTCGAAGGATCCTCCACGCAACCGCGCTGCTCGCGCACCAATGCGTACAAATACGTGAATGCGAAGTGCACGAGAAATGCTATGTTTCCCCACCATATTACTGGATTACCGAGCAAGTATATTCGATAATTGTTACCGGAGAAGAATTGACCCTGAAAAAAAAGAAAAAAAAAACAAATTTCACGATTATAGAGGAATACTACGATATCCGAGGCGCCACATTTTCACCGTGCGACATTGATATTTCGGCCAAAATAAACACTTTTTCAGTTGTGATAAAAGCCGATTTTTCGATTAAACAACAAAGCTGTAGAAGCTCCGAAATCATCTTCCCTACTCGATCCATGGGCAACTTGACTCCAAAGAATATATTAAGATGGATAGAAAAATATTTGATTGAAATTAATGAAGAAGATAATGAAGATAAATCTCGACCCTGTTTCGTTCGAATATCTTCAATGAAAATGTACAAAACTTCAAAAGTCACTTTGCGGATGCGTTATACCATTAATTATTCGCCATAGTTCGCGAATTGGTTTCATTCGAATATCTTGATTGGAACTATGCGAAACTGCAAAAGTCACTCGGAGGGTGCCCCCAACTTTGAGGGTGACTTTCATCCCTTAAAACTGTTTTTCCGCCGATAAAAAAAAAAACATACGTGTCTCTTAGATTTCGATGAAGAATAACATATCCAAAAATTAACGAAATCGAAAAGGTAGACCGGAAACGGTTTCCTTGTCAGTATCTTGTCCAAGATTATCCATCGATTTGAAATACGTACCCTGTAGTTGATCGGCCATTGCCAAGGTCTCGACGTAACTTCGCCGTCCTTGACTTTGAGATCGGAATTTCCTTGTAGCATTACCGCATGCGACTCGGCAAATCTCGCGATAAAACCAGGCGCGTAAACTTGAAAACTCACGTTCGGCACTGTCGTTACAAAAAATTATCCGCATTCATTTTCTTTTTTTTTTCATCGCGCTATTATTTCTTTCGAAGATCGATAATATTCAAAAAGCCAAGCTCACATTTGGAATAACGATTGTCCTCGATGTTCCATAGCGCATTTTTGTCTCTCATGTTTGGATTGCACGATACTTCCTGTTGGCTGTAACCCCTGAATGGAAAAATTGCCATTCGATGTATTTTCTCATCGAAATATTTCCGTGGAAAGAAAAGTGAGATGTGTTTTTTTTTTTTTTTTTTTTTTTTTTTAGTACGAACCATTTGGGCAGAGTTTTACCGCTGCACGTTAGCACGCAATGATGAAGATAATGGACGAACTTGAGTTTACTCGTGACTGTCTCCACTACGTCGTCGTCGTTGCCGTTGGTGATTAAAATTTTCCAAACGTCGTTGGCGTCGCCTGTTCCATTCTGGAATGCAAACGTCCACGTTGTTTTCTCGTAAATTCGAAGAAAAATCCGCGAAGACGAGTAACGAAAATTCAAAGGCACTCACCTCTCCGTAGCCCGTAACTTGATAATGTTTCTTCGATATGGGCGCGACCTCTTTGTGGGAGTGCAAATTTCGCCGTGTTATAACGTGCTCGAGACGTACGAGATCGCCGTTCTTCACGAACACCGGATCCGTCGGGATATCTTCGCTGTCGAATCTCTTCACTATCCACATATTGTTGTCGTCCTTGTGAGAATAGGTTGTGATCTGAAGAGGCGAGAAAGTAAAAAAAAAAAAATCACACGACGTTGAGGCGATAATATTTTCCAAGTATATCAAGCCTAGAACTCATGTACGGGGTGGAAATCCACCCCAGGTGACTTCCAAAGTGCGCTTCTGAGCTACGAGTGTCTAAAAAGTTTTCACCTTTATCAACGAAAAGTGATACATTTTTTTTTTAAGCTCAATGTTTCTTGGTCAAAACGCCGTGCGACATTCGAGCATCTGTTGATTAGAATGATCGAATTAAAAAAAAAAATGCAATTTTCTCCGAACATCTGTCGGAATTCCGCTACGGAATTATGCATAGACCCAATACATGAATTCTATTGTTAAGGAGGTACGACCCAAACAAACCCAAACAAACGGTGCATAAGGTATTGGTGAACATCGTAAAAAAATGTCAGACCCGAAAGTTGGATTCTTCTTAATGATCGTACCATCTTGAAGAAACAAATTGTTAAAAAAAATAATGACCTGTTGCTGACGAGCTCCAATACCCTCGGGATATAAATGCCAATGAGAATGCAAATAGCCACCTCCGGTTCGATGATTCTTCAACGTAATCGTTGCGCCGTAAGCCAATTGACGAGGCATCGTCGCATTGTGGAGGGAATTACCTTCGAGCAACGATTGAAACTCCGAGCTGTAGAAACCGTCGCCGCTTCCACTGCGATTTTCAATAGATAAGAATTTGTTTTACTCTCTTTTTTTTTGCGATTGTTCGTGGCGATTATTGACTCGCAATAACGCAAAAAAAAAAAAAAAAAAAATAAGTGCACTCACCTCTTGTTCAGTACTGCGAGATGAATGTAGAAAAAGAGCATGTACATGAGAATGGGCAATACGATGAGGCACAGGGCACGCGCAAGCAAGTGCTTTCCAACGTGAGTCTGCAATTGAAAAGTGAGGAAATTTTTCCGAGTCTACGATGTAGCGAATAAAAGTATGAATAAATGTCGTTACCACTGGCTTCGACAAGTCACCGAGTTCGCGCCACAGCTCGTGAATCGTGAAAATTCCAACGAGAAGAACGACGAAGAGACCCACGAATTTTACGCTTATCGTGCAAGCGAGAGATGCACCGGTGAAGATCAACCAGCCCCACCAAGACTTCGTGAACGGTTGATTTCGCAGTGATCCCACTCTTGACATGCCCCAAGTGGCGCACATCATGAAACAGAGCAATATTGGGTCCAGAAGTATGTAACGATTCAGCGTCAAGAGTCCCACATCTGAAAAGAAAAATATTCTTTCGTAAAAGCGCGCATCTACGGAAATTCCGGGCGTTGAACTCGACGGAATGATTCTTCTTTGATTCATAAGCATATCGTCTTTTTTGTTAACGGCTGTTTTTTCTTCGGAATTATTGCGATTGAGGGTGGATGAGAATCGAGGGGAAAGCAAAATTCTTGAAAATTCGAGGTATGATAGTTCTTGATAGAATTATTATACATGAATTTTTGTTTCAGAATTTTTTTATTGCCCTTTTTATTCTTCGGTTTTATAGACTCGGGTTTCAATTTTAATTCGCAAAAATGATTTCGTATAAATTTAAAAAATCGAAGCAATTTTTACGAAACGGGATAAGTCGTATGTCAAAATATATTTGTCCGATTCGCTTTGAATTTGTACAGAGCATAGTTTGCAACATTTTCTATCGTATGACCAAATGATTTTTTGATATTTTTATCCATTTGTTAACACACGATTAAAATTGTTTTTTTGTTGTTGAAGATCGAACCTTTTTTCCTACCGCGTGCCATTTGCGTAATTGTTAAAATTAAAAAAAAACAATATCCGGTCATACAAATTTTTTATTATTATAACAAAAGTACATTTTTTGATTTTTCATTCCGGATGAACCTAGTTGCAACTTTGTTCAAATAATAACTTAATTGTTTATCAATACTGTCTATTGATTAATTGAAATCCCGACCTCGTCATCGCTGTACTCTCATCAGATGAAAATATTGAAAATCGAGCTGTTTGTCAAAACATAACTCACCGCATAGGACAAACACAGCGGAAAGAGCGGCCGCTCTGACGGACTTTGAGAGCTCCCAGACTATTAAGTAAGCCAGAGGAACTATCGTTGCTCCCAGAAAAGTGCAGAACTGCAAAAAATTGTCGTAAAGATATATACGTAAGAGAAAAAATCATCAAGGGGACCAATCCGAGTAGACCGCTTTTATATTCATCAATATTTATTAACAAATTTTGTTAATATACCTCAATATTTATACTTTCGAATAAAGCAAACTTGGATGAAATCGGACGAATAGTTTTTGACATAATTCCTAAAATGCATGTATTTTTTGTTGTTGTCTACTCGGATGTGCTCTATAAAAAAAAAAACTTGGTCGAAGCGACTAAAAGTCAATACGAAATTTCTTCGAACGCTTACAATTCTCATCCCTACGTAATGAACATCCTCGAATTTGTCCCCGGGCTTTTCGAACGGAAAAGTGCCGTCGTATCCGGTCAAATATCCGGAGAGCGCTATGAGCATCTGTGAAAAGTAACGAGCGCAAGGACCGTTAATTGTCCATTCTGCAAAGATTTGCCGGCGGTCTCCGAGTTTATCGGAAACTAGCTTCCGCCCGCAGCTTCACACGTTTGACGCAACCACTTTAGATGCTTCAAAAAATCAATTTTATTTTATTTCATAAATCGTTGGCAAAATATCTTAAGAATAGACGCTGAAAATTTCAAATCGATAATCGGATTCCTTCTAACGGTATGTATATAAATGATAAAGATTCTCCGCTCTATTCCCAAGCGCGCTCATAATAATTTGAAAAAATTACCAGAGATGTATGAAAATAAGAATAAATTATTGTCAGAAGCAGAAATTTCCGCCTTTTCCACCAAAAAATCATCTAATTTTCGGTCTCCCAAAGTGCTTGCCCGTCTTAAGGCCAAGTGTCACACCGACCGAGCGGCCATGAGTGCGAGAGAGATAGCTGATTCGCAGATTCCCAATGATTTCTGAAACGGTTGATTTTTGGGAAAAAAGAAAAGAAACACGTTCCGCTCTGTTGAACGACGAACAATCGCTTTCTCTTCTTTTGCCCGAAATATGATCCGTCTAGGAGAAAACTTGGCAGTAGGATTTTTACCGACCGGACGTGTGACACATGGCCTTAAGGGACATTTTAACACAAATTGCGAGATCCATGCAGACAAAGTCGCGGGTAGAAGCGAGTATGAGAATGAGAAAAATATAAATAAAAACGAGACGACTCGCCTTGCCGAGCGGCGGATGTACGTCGAAGAAGAACGTCCTGTTGATGTACCAGCTGCCCATTTTGCCAAAATGCGTTTCGTCCCAACTGCAAGATCGATCGTAATTATTCTAGAAAATTCGCAAATTGTCGTAGCAGCGGGCCGATTAACTTTTCCCATCTCACCAGACGTGCTGCGGCTCGGATATCTTGTAGAATCGCGTGCCAGCCGTCAGGACGAGAATGACGCCGAAAAGAATCCACCAATTGCTGTATAGATGAAAATACGAATATTAAAAATTAACTAACGTTCGATAGAAGAAAAACAAAAAAAAGAATCTTGAAATTTGAACACTCACGAATCTCCGAAATGCACATTGCTCTGATTCTTTCTCGAGTATTTTTTTTCTGGCGCGCTCGAGCGACTCTGCGGACCGTTTGTCATGGTGAATTTTGAAAAATTATTCTTCAACGAAAAACTTTCAGTTCAACGATACAGGTGACGGAAGTTCTGTCATTTGAAAAATTTTTTTTGCAGAAACATCTCGCACCCATGGGGTCATGACTTTCACTAACGGGGATTTTGTGGAAGTCTCGGCAATAACCGGTTGACAAGCGTCTTTGGTTCTTCGTCAAATAGACGCGCTCCGGTGTTGCCATTTTTTTTCCAACAAAGCTTTCGTAAACAATAACAATTGTCGCGCGAAATATTTTTCGTTTTGTAATTGTTGAGAGGACAAAAAAAAAAAGCAAATGATCGTCATACGTCGACGAATATTCTTGTAAACAATTGAGTTTGAATGTTTCTTTTTTGTCGGATGACAGATTTTCGGCAACCGAGCTAACTGTAAACGCGTCAGGCGTCGACGATGAAGAACAATGGAGAAAACGATGACGTTTCTTCCCTCTTGTGGACAAAAAAGTCAAACCTGCCTTACCGACCGAGCAATGTCATCTTCGCTCGAAACGATTGGACAAGATGGCGGGGTTTTTTGTTTTTTTTTATTGACTTAGGTAAACATAGGCGTTTTCATCATTAAAAAATTTTCCATCCCGATAAGATATACAACCAACATTATAAGGATATTTCGTAAGATTTCGATGTTTTCATCGATCAAGCGGAGAATAAACTCTTCAACGTGACTGTGGCGTGACTACTAGCTCGAGAGAACACTTTCCCCCACCCCCCTTGGCCGCCAGAGACGACGGGATATTTGTTTGGTGACGCGGCGACGCTAAGAGAGGGTAAGACGAAGCAATCGATCTAAAGCGAGTGGGAGAGCAAAGGCTAACACGTAAGAGCTGGGATCAGATATCTCTGTAGCGAGAAAGAATAGCGTAGGCGAAATATCCGTGTGAGCTAGAAGAGGATAGAAGAAGAAAAAAAAAAACGTCCTCGAATCAAAGGTTTGGACGGCCGGTGATTGGACGTGGGAAATGGAAAGTGGAAGAACGCCGAGTACTACGGGCGCGGCGGAAGTTAACGGAACAAAAGCGCCAGTCGGCAGTTACAAATCGTTGCCGGACGAGCGCGGTTGGAGTACGGACGACGCTGAAGACATGGGCAAGCTCAACGAGGAAACTGGAATGGACGAGGAGGCTCAAGAGAAAATGCTCAACGAGGAGAGCAATATCGTACAAGCTAAAGAACCCACGGAGGTCAGTCAAAACAATATTTTCTCTTTACTCAACGAAGAATGTATGACTAAAAGTCAATAAGAAAAAGAAGAAAAAAAACATGTACTCGGAGTAATTGTAATCGAAGCACGAGAATTTAATTGGCGAATTCGATGAAATCTTTGGCTCTTCGATTTCTTTACCGCCCAACGGACTTTCAATCTCGTTCTGCATGCGTGGACGACGGCCATGTTGGATCGTTGCAATATGAGTGCGAAGCGAGAATAAATTGTCTCTCGGAATTTATTGATTTTCGCGAGCTCGCATTCTGTGCAGCTTGGCGAATCCTCTCGCATCTCGATGAGTTGAAACGGGACGCGCAGCCACAGAGGGCGTTGCCGTTTTGGTCGAAATTAAATACCAATTTTAAACGAATATTTTTCTTTTCCAGGTAAAATTTATATCCGAAAATGGCGACGCGAAAATTGACATCGAAACGGTGAAGAAGACACTCTCAGGAATGGGCAAAGAGGAACTCATGAAATACGCTAATGATCCATTCTGGATACGCTTGCGATGGTTCCTCTTCATTGGCTTTTGGCTTCTGTGGATCGCGATGCTAGCGGGCGCGGTTGCGATTATTGTAATGGCGCCGAAGTGCGCCGCTCCGCAGCCAAAGAAATGGTGGGAGGAGAGTCCTATCGTCCAACTCGAAGCTAACGACGTCGATGGTAGCGATTCCAGCGGGATTGCTACGCTGTTCGACACTCTGCGTCAACAGCACGTCAGCGTCGTCTCGTTCTCCCACTTCGTTCATGTCGACGGTAAGAAGCGTAAACGAAGCATTTTCCATCGAGACGATTAAATTACGCGTTTGTAGTTCCGTTGATCCTTTCGACTGACATTGACTAATGGTTTTTTTTTTTTTCTTCCGGATGCATCGAAGACTTTCTTGGTATACAGCCGCGCATCGGGACACTTCAACATTTTGATAAACTCGTTAAATCAGCGAAGGAGCGCGAAATGCACGTTGTTCTCGAACTTGACCCTAACCACTCGTCGTTGGAACATCCTTGGTTCGATAGTTCGGTCAAACGAGAAGATCCCTACACGGATTATTATGTCTGGGCCGATGAGAAGACCGGATCAGGCGGCGAACGAAAACCTCCCAACAATTGGGTAATTTTTCCGTTACTATCGAATATAAAGTTGATAACATTCGTATCAAATTCATATTTTGATACGAACATTCTTCAAAACGAATAATAGAAAGCATAATTTAGGATTAAAAAAAAAAAAAACAACCCATAATTAAGGGTGCAACGGGGTGTTGAAGTTTGTAAAAACGAATTTCCTGCTTTTATTTGAACAAAATTCCTCGTCTTCCTTAAAGGGCCTAGAGGTGCAGTAAGAAACGATTTTTCGAAAATCAACTCCTAAGAGATTAAAATGGATAAGTTTTTATGAAAAATCGTGTTCCTTGCGTGTGTCGACTAGAAATTTGGTATAAATATTCTTCAAAACAAAAAAATAAAACGCATATTTTAGGATTAAAACGCCTAATGCGGGATGCTACTTCTAACGAAGTTTCTATGTACCAAAATAGCTAGTTATATTAATCATTTCCACGTGAAAATTCCGATAATATATTTTTATACAGTAATTTTCATCATACGTGCGAATGATTGTATAAAAATGTAACTTTCGGGCGTATGAAAAATGTCGCTTCGTTGAATTTCAGTTGAGTGTGAACGGTGGCTCAGCCTGGGAGTGGAACGAGAAGCGTGGCCAATTTTATCTTCACCAATTCAACAAAACTCAGCCAGATCTGAATTTCAATAATCCCGCCGTGGTAGCAGAATTCGAGGTAAGGACAATTCAAAAGATATCACCTCAAGAAGCGTTTTTTTTTTTTCGCTTCATCCGAGCCAACAATCGTGTTTCTTTCTCTTAACAAATTGTATTCTTTTTTTTTTCGTATACAACACAGCTACAGTTTGACGAATAATCCCGTAATTTTTCAGAATATCATCGATCGGTGGTTGCAGCGTGGCATTAGCGGCTTTCGTCTTGGAAACACGCAATATCTAACGGAAGATCCTGACCTTCGTGACGAATCCCACGGAGCCTCGCCGGCGAATACAGACGAGTATCGTTACCTCGCACACGTTCATACTTACGATCGTCCGGAGAACGGCGAAGTGCTACGACGGTGGCACGAGGTTGTCGCTAATCGTACCAACGGCGACGGCCTTTTTGCCCTACGTGACAACATCGGCGCTGACGTATTAGCAGTTTACAACGAGAAACGAACGCTGATAGATTTGCCGCAAAGCTCGCTTTTCCTCGAGACTGCGGACGCTGCAATTAGCGCGGAAACGTTGTTCAAAGGAGTATCACTGTCTCTTGCAATGAGCGGTGGCTGGCCCAGTTGGGACGTAAGTATCGTTGCAGTGGAAAAAAAAAACGAAAAAAAAAAACCTCAATTTATTCCCTATCTACTTTTGTGCGTAAATAAAATATTGGGGCAAATTTTGCAATTTGAACCAACACAAAACATGTACATTTTATTCGGTATAGTAATTTTTAGTAGTCAGCACACAGTAGCTTTTGATCATCCATTGGGACTATTCATCTTACAGTTGAACGGCAACGAGCGCAGCCTCAGGAAGCGCATGCCCCAAGATATCGCCGACAGTATAACACTGATGACGCTTTTGCTCCCGGGCACGCCTATTCTCCGGCTCAACGATACACTCTCGGCTAAAGACGCGTTCTCGAAGATCGCCAAATCCCGAAACGTGCAGACTTTCCTTTACGGTGAGACCGAGATGAGCGTCGTCAACAACACTGTATTTGTCTACACCAGGTAACGATACGCAATCACATTATACGCGTAGCAGTCCAGTTCTCGCTGTAAGGCGATGTCCATTAATTATGTGAGGTCGAAATTGGGGGCGAGACGGTTTGGCAAATCTCACGAAATTTAGGGGGAGGGGGGAGGTGGTCGATGGAAAATCTCACGTCAACTTTGTAATTCAGAAAAAATACTATAACATTTTGTATGGTACGGGCTGCAAATGTGGGCACTTTAAGGGTTAAATCATTCTAGAAGGGAAAGTATTTTAAGAAAACAAGAATAATAGCATTCTAATTGCTTCATAATATTTGGTAACAGACTTATTAAGAATATCCTTTGTAAAGAATTTTTTTTTTTACTCGTGAAATGTCCATATTTCCAGACTGGTCTGGAAATACGAACCGGCATGTGTCCATATTAACAGTATGAAATAAAAATAATCAAATGTTCTTATTAATCTTCTTATTCTATTCTTAGGCATTAAGTTATTGCTTCATCTTCTTCGTGAATTTTAATAAAATATTTTTCTGTTCATCTTAATATATTTGGAGTCAAGTTGCCCATGGACCTTTTTTTTTTAAACTAAATAGCACTAAATTAAAGTCGTTCATTTTTCTCCTCTTCTCCTTTCACCGAAAAAATATATTTGATAGAATACTCTATCAGTAAATTTTAGTGGTGTGAAGAAAAATACATGAACATATCGAACAAACGCAATCATTTAAAAATTATGGGGAAAATATCAGGGGGGAGCGGGTGGAAATTAAAGAAAAAAAAAACAGCTCACGTAATTAATGGACGTTCCCTAACACATTTGTCACACATTGTTATTAACATTTGTAATTAACATTGGTTTATAATTAGTCCCTTCATTCAACTTTTTTTTTCAAACTAAATAACACGTGTTTCTCAAATTTATTAAAACCTACTGTAAAGTCAATTATTTTTTTAATTTTAACATTAAGTTGTGAAGGATTAACACGTGAAGCTTTCACTTGACAATCGGTCGAGCAGTGGAAGTTAAATCGATTGAAGTTTTCAATTGAGTACATCCTGACCCATTCTTCTTTTCACTTACAATGAGAGCGACGATTCTGTCGTAATAATCCTTGATGAACGATACAAGTGTGTGTGTGTGTGTGTGTTTTTTTTTTTCTATACGGTACCGAGAACTAACCAAATATTAATTTGTCTTTCACGCTTGTCCTTCAATGCGGCAAAGGAACTGGTGAGTCCCGTTACTAACATTAACGCATGCTCTCCGTTACGCTCCGCACGCTTTCCTTTGATTTGCCTTGAAATTAACGATCAATTGCGCAGTTTATGGAAAACTCACTCTTTTACGGTGTTTTTTTTTTTTTTTTTTATGATTTATTTCTTTTTATTCTCGTAATTACTATTGTGTTTCGGTCGAGTCGAATCATCGTTGAACTGCGCTATGTTGTCGGCCATTTGTCGTGCGCAAATTGGCAGTTGTGTAGGATGCGTGGTCTTAAGGGGTTAGGGCCACTCTGGAGCAAAAGAAAAGCATATTTTGGCAATTTTTTTTTTAGCGAAATGGTCAAGTAAATCGATATTCCGTGCACAGGTCATTTATTCTATTACGAATGAAACTGACGCTTTTTTTATTTGATTTTTTATTCTAATTTTTCACGGACGGAAACGTAGCTCATGGATTTTTTCACTTGGAAAAAAAGCCCTCTCCCTCTAATTTCGTAGACTCGATTTTCCTCGCTCTTGCTCCTCGCTCATACACTCTCTCTCTCTTTCTCTCTCCCTCCCTCTCTCTCTCTCTCTCTCTCCCAGTTATATCTTTCGTCTCTATCGTGTCACCCAGCGTGACGTTTTTTTCTCGTCGCCTTGAAATTTTCACTCTCAACCCCAAAAAGTTTCACTTCAAAAAACAATTTTTTTTTTCATCCCCATTAACGATAACCTATTCTTAATGTAAAACATTCCACCGCAATATCGGAGTTTCGATATTCGTTCCCGCTACGATTCGTAGAGTCGAAAGCCTCAACTAAACCCAAACATAATGTGACGTGTCCAATCAGGCTGAAGAGCGGTACTCCTGGCTACCTCGTGGCCTACCAGAGCTCGGACGAGCCCGCGGTCATCGACGTGTCCAAACTGAAGTGGGTGTCTTCGGAAGTGAACGTGTTCGCTCACAGTCCGAATTACTCACAGAACAGTAGTGAGATAAAGTGAGTCTCAAGGAAAAACACGTGTATCACGAAAAACGTGAATACTCGAATTCTTAGCGTAGAACGTTCTTACGAGTATATCTTTTTTTCTCTTACTTTTCAGAGAGAAACTCTCGTCGGACGCTGTGCCAATATCAGCCAAAAGCACGCTGGTGGTGACTTTCGTGCCGAAAGAATAAATCGCAAGGATACAATGCGTATGAAAAAAAAAAACACAATGACGACCATGACTATAATAATAATCGTAGCAACTACGTAATTTGGCGCATACGCAATTTTGTCACGCTCATGCGTGTTCAGTTAAAGAAAGAAAAAAAAATTAAGCGCAGAATAAAGAGAAGCGATTGAGGCATAGCAACTATTTCGAATGATTTATTTTACACGAGAATCTTATACCGTAATAATCGTAAGAATAATATATGAATTTACTCTATATGAAGTTTATGAGGATCCGTGAACTTGGCGGTAAGTATGTAGAATAGTGCCGGCAATGGCACGAGCACGAGCATTGCCGGATGAATATTGACACCACGTAGAGTCGCGACCGCCATAACACCGTAACCGTGAAGAAGCCAATGTCCCAATATCACGACGATGTTCTTCACGTCCGATACCGAGCTCAGTAGCAGAGATTTCATCGTCTGTGGAACGAATGAGACGAGAGAACGAAAGCCGCGTGCAAAAGTTCGAGGAGTGACGGGAATGATTAATTAATGAACCGGGAGGGGGAATCGTTACCTGATTGAGCTTGAAGGCGAAGTGGGCGGCGTTTGAGAGTACGGACAGTATTATCGTCATGTACGGAAACGCGTAATCTGCGGATAAACGGTTAATTCGTCGCGTTTAGGATGGAAAAGTAAAGACTTTTTTGTGCGTATTGTTTGCAAACGTCACAATTACGAAATATTTCCCATGAGATTGATCATTTCAAATGATTTGCTCTTGCAAAGCTGGGTTGGGAGAAAAATGCAAGCGCATCATTGGGATCTTATTGTATTTGCAATCGACAAGTCTAATCTCTCATTCTCAGTAACCTTTCGTTATTTGGCAATGCAATTGTTTTCAGTTATTTACAAATGTTTTTCAATTTTTTTTTCATTAGTTTCAAAAATTCCTTTACAAACACACTTTTATGCCTGAATCCACTTTTTTTTTTAGTTTTCACGGCTTTTATCCAAGCCTCCTGTTTTTTTCCAATTTTTCCAAAGTTCATCGATTTTACTGCAAGTATTTTCGATTTTTTTTCGGGGAGCAGGAGCGGCCCCGACTCGGCCAATGGTAGGCCAACGCGAACCCAAACAAACACCCACGCCACTCTAGATGATGGCCTATCGTGTAGAGCCAGGCTCAACGTGTTTCGTACTCACATATAAGCCCTCCACCGACAGCGTGCAACAACGCGAGAACGGGAAAGAAGTACAGAGCCGCGTAGATGGAAAATTTGCCTTGTCTTGGCAAAAACTTTCGGGCCACTATTGGCCTTACCAGCAACATGATGAGTACCGACAGAGCGTAGAAGATAAAGACCATCGTATATCTGGGAACAAAAGAAGAAAGTATCATTCGTGATTCGAGTATTAATTCTTCTTACAACTGGATACAATTTATGTTTAGGTGAAGTTCGTTGAAAAGTCTTGCGACTATTTGCAACGTGAAGAGCCACGATTAATTTGGTGAGGCTTGTTTGGGTTTGTGATTTTTATTTATTGGAAGTACAAATTTTTATTTATTTATATCACATATTTTACTAAATTTTGAATAACGTACGACAGCCTTTAAAAATAAAAAAAATCCATTGAAGGGTTGATTTTAACACAAATTGCAAGATTAATGAATCTAATTGTTACCAAATATAAAGCAATCTCAATAGTATTATTCTTGCTTTCTTAAAATATTTTCTCTTCTAGAATGATTCAAGCCTTAAGGTGTTCATATTTGCACCCTGTACCTTACAAAATGTTATAATCGTATATTTTCTGAATTACAAAGTTGACGTGAGATTTGGCCAGACCCCTCCTCCCCTCCTCATTTGTAGCTCACGTAATTAATAGACTTTCCCATATTCATTATTGGGGTTGCCGGTCCTTGAAAAATCCAAACCCAAACATATTTGCGAACTCCCTTTGTATTATGAATAATTGTACCGCTTGCACGTCTACTGAACTTGGATAAAAAATATTTGCTGCATTTTCGAAGAAGCTACTTATTCTAAATATTTACGGAAAAAGCGCGTTAAGGAATTGCGCACCGCTGGCATTTGGGAATTTTTTTTTTAGGTGGTTTTCTCATATCTAGCCAGTGAAGAATTGTACTAACAAAGGATAAACGGCTTCCTGCGTGCAATGCAGAGCAGTCTGGTAATTGGGCGTAGGATTATGCAGCAGGGTGTACCAGTCGGAGAGTCTTGCGCTTTTGCACGATCTGATACGAAACGAGCCCAACGGATCGGTCAGCTGAAGAGTTACGACGGAAGCGGCGACAATCTCGAAGAGAGCGGAAGCGTGCATAGCTATGACTTCCTTGGGTATGCTTCGGCTCATTCCCACCATGTCGATGAAGAACCAGTGAAGTACGAGCGCCAGAAGAGCCATGAAGCCCAGATAGAGCCAGTCGTAGAAGACAGGCGCGTCGTCGCACTGAACGCAAGCGGAAGACAAATTGCTCCTGAAGCCTCTGGGACAAGCGCCGCACTCGGTCCAATTGCCGTCGGCCATCAATTCACGGCCGCAATATACGCCGGGACAACGGAGCAACGAATTCATCGTGCACGGAGGATACAAAAGAAAAATAATTTAATAATCACAAACGTGCGAGAAAAAACATTGTGACGTTACTACGGCTGCGAGATCGCGAGGTTATGCGCATTATCGTGTACGATCTTGAGCGAATTTTCGCGATGGCAAGTTTTTCATAGTGTTCGATGAAGCTCGTTCGTTTCTCAGATTATTATCACACGCTGAAGAAATTTCGACGCGGTCTTTATTATCAGCCCCCTGACGCAGCCGCCTTAGACACGGTTCACGCGTTGTCCGTCATTTTTATTGACGAATTCAGACGACTACTAGCGCCACGACACGACCTATAGTGGAATTAAAAAACCCGGATAAAACGCGATTTATCGCAATAGGAATAGTATCCAGTGTCAGGGTCGTTGTTTATTATTTACGACGGTAATTGCCGAGTAGGGAGCTTTTAGCTACGAGCTGCTGCAAATTATCGTCAGATGTCGCGGCAATCGTTTGCCTCTGAGGTTCCACATTTTGCCGCGACGCGGCTATCAGCGTTTCTCACAAGCGGTCGGAGGACTCGGTCGGTAGAGAAATTATTAGTACGCGGGGATTCCTCTGATTCTTAGTATATTCGTGTGTATATATATATATATATATATATAGTAGGTAAAAAAGTATTTACACACCTTGTGTTTTTAAAATTATCCGGCGAAAATAAATAAAATACTTTAGCATTTTGTTTTCTTGAAGAAAAATAAAATGTTCGAAAAAAAATTTCCAAAAAAAATGCTAAATCATTTTATTTTATTTTATTTATTTTAAGTATTTTATAGTATAATAGAATACTTAATACTTAAGTATAATATACTTAATATAATAAGTATATTATAATATATAATATATAATATATATTATATAGTATAATATACTTATTATATTAAGTATATTATACTTAAGTATTAAATATTATGTTATACTATAAAATACTTTATATATATATATATATATATATATATATATATATATATATATATATACGCTGCATTGATTCCGGCAGGGAACACGTGACCCGAGTGCGCCAGAATCAAAACGTAAACACTTTTTTGTATCAGCGAAGGCGATCGTTTCGCTGAAAGCTAGGTAGAAACAACGAGCAAAAAAACAAGTATAAACGTGTGTGCCGGGGTTCTTTGTTTCGATTCGCTCAACCCAGAGCACACGCGGTCGCGTGGTAAGAATCGAATCTCATAAAAAAAAACATCCGTGAATCGCGTTCAAGTGAGTCCTCGATTAATAACAATTATTAATAATTAATGTCGATTAGTAATAATTATTTTAAAAATTGTCATGCATCGACATTCCTTTGTTCGTGTTATGGCGAAGGTACAAAAATTCGTAACAATTGTTCGTAACAGTAAACCACTTGCCGATCAACTTGCATTGACACGTACGTCGCTAATGCTGGATAGCCGGCATCGATTCTGAATGAAATATTGAAACTTTTTTTTTGCAAATTTATGCCTTCGAAAAATTTGTCGCCTATTTATGTCGTGGCGAAGTTTTTTTTTTGCAAATTTATACCCTGGCGCGAAGTTTCTTGCAAATGCGTCTTGATTCGTTGAAACATTTCTTCCCAAACACAAGTCCCGCATATTTATTCCTCGCTCGAATTTTCGTAGCAAATTTATGCTTCGCTTAAATACGTAATTGAAGATTAAAGGCAAAGTAGAAGGTGTATCACGTGACACGAGTGCGAGAGAGAGAGATAGGAAAAAATTTTCGAACAGAGATATCTCAAGGATGACAAATATTTTGGCCCCAAAAGAAAAGCATCAAACCCTGCATCAGAGAATTCTCCAGAGCTTGATGCTTTGTTTTTCCTTAAAAAAGTCAATCATTTATGAGAAAAGTGGGTTGGAAAATTTGTCAGGTTATGTTGATCTTGTACACGATTGTGCCATTAACGCCTGATTTAAATGATTTTTCAGAAGCAACGCGGCATTCCCGGTTCTTGTAAGATTATGCGACAACTTTGTTGCGATCGTCTCTTCTCATAAAGTACCGAGGGCTTTTCGCTCGGATGTTAAGATCCTTGATCATTGACACGTCGTCATGGATCTCTTAGATATTTTCAACGGAACAAAGACCTTTACCGCTATCACGGTTCCTCTGAAGTCCAACAGAAGCCGCTATCCCATGGACATGTCTTCTATCGACAGTCAGCTGAATGTCACTCTAAATTCTACGCTCGTCGGAGGAAAGGACTACGTGCAGGAATACGTAAAAGAAGAGGAAGAAAAAATGCTCGCGGTATACTTTTATCACAGCTAATAATTGAAAAACTAAAGCGATTTTTATGAATATAGTAAAACGTTGATTAATCGGGGACTGGAGTCCACGGATAAACACAATTTATATGTTTTTTCTGTACAGTATTATGGAAAAACAATATGCGCTTTTATAAAGACTAATATGACTTTGGTATACATTTAAATAGCTATGACTCGCTCCTTTAGTTTCTTTTCTGGAAAAAAATTGTATTACTCTAATAACGCTTCTGACTTCTACTTTGGTGCGTTGCTATTACTCGTCTCATTCGCCTGAGCTTCGACATATCGACAGTAGCGGCATCCGCCTGTTGTTCCAAACGATCCAGAATCTATTTCAATCGCCTCAATCCAGCTTGTCCGTGTGCGCGACCGGTTTCATTTCGCCATTACCCCTTGTGTTTCTTCACTTTTCAAATGCACTCGTCCAAACTGATCGACGTTGGTGTCAATTCTCAGGATGAAAAAACGTTGCACATAGTTCCGGGTATATCGGGAGAGGATTTCGAGACAATATCGCAGAGCACCGTACCGCCGTCCCATCAAGATTTGCAGAATGAAAATTTAATGAAAATCTACAAGACGTACAATTTTTCTCACAGAAGCTCGAAAAATTTGACAATAAGCGCGTTGGAGACGAAGATCGTTACCATGATTGAAACGAATCCCGTGACCGTTATACAAGGACCGACGGGATGTGGAAAAACCACTCAAGTGCCGCAGTATATTTTGGACTCGTGCTTCAAGAAAAGAGTTCACTGCAACATCGTAGGTAAGAGATAATCCATTTCCAAAAATAAAATAAAACTGCATCAACGAATATTCATAGTTCGAGTTATCGTGGAGACCGTTACGAAAAAAAAGTAGAGATGAAAAAAAAAGCTTATAAATGTATCTGCTTCCGTGTCCTTAAAGATTTTAAGACATCAATGAAATAGTGAAGATGTTGTACGATGAATCTCTTGCCCACAGTGACTCAACCGCGACGTATCGCTGCGATTAGTATTGCCAAGCGTGTAAGTCAGGAGAGAAATTGGCCGGTCGGTACACTCGTTGGCTATCAAGTAGGAATGGTTAACAACAGTTCCCAAGACACCCGCCTAACTTACTGTACAACCGGAGTACTTCTTTGCAAGTTGATCAACACGAAAAATATGCTCGATTATACTCACGTGATTATCGACGAGGTACACGAGCGCGATCAGAACATGGATTTTCTACTGTTGGTCGTGCGAAAACTTCAGCGCACGAATTCACGTGCGGTCAAAGTTGTTCTCATGTCGGCGACTTTCAACGTTGACAAATTCGCCAATTACTTTTCCATGTCAATGGGCGGTAAACTTGTGCCCGCCCCGATCATAGACATCGCGAAGCGTAACTTCTTCAACATTCAAGTGCACTATCTCTGTCAGATAACTACTATCGGTCGGGTGAGTTGAAAGTCGGCAGAGAAAATCATGAATTATTCATTTTGAAAATTCAATAGCTACGATTGAGGAAATTTCGACGGGAAAATGCTTGTAGACGGTTGAAATTTACATAGCTTAAAGATTAATTTAGCATCATTTTGTCGTGAATAAAACAAAAATTACGGGGCATTCTATTGTGAAGACTCAAAAAAGAAGCTATTTTTAATTATTTTTTTTTTACAACTGTTGCATGTATCGGTAAAAACTGTTTTTTTTTTCGCTCAAAGATACACTCTTACGGAATAGAAAACAATTTTTTTAGTTGCATATAAATGTATATTTAACAATTTTTCGAGGCATCACGGTAGAAAAGCCCCTTGAAGTATTTATTGCACGTGGTATTTTTTTTTGACATTGAATTAGATACCCGAGATTACAGCCGACGAGCCAAAAGTTTCGAAGGACATGATGAACTTCTGTATTCGTATACTGGCCGTTTTCGACTCGATCGATCACGACAGCGAGCACCGTTACGGTGTCTTGATATTTTTGCCGGGTATATGGGAAATCGAGGAGATGCACGCACTCTTGACGTCCGAGGAGAACGAGTCGCTGCTTTGGGACGTTGTTGTTCTACACTCGTCAATCACCAACGACGAGCAGCAACGCGTTTTTGACAATCCGCCCGAGGGACACAGACGAATTATTTTGGCCACCAACATCGCCGAGAGCAGTATCACCGTTCCGGATATCAAATATGGCGAGTCCTCGTCTAATGTTCATTTTTTTTTAAATACTTATCGTTGAATGGAAATTAAGGAGCTTCGGGACAATCTTTAAGGGGAATCGGGGAGAAGATTCTATTGTTCTCGAGCAAGGCGCCAACACATCAATATTTCGTTCGAAAAATACATTTCGAGACGTGCATTTAAGATTATTATTTTTACACAAGCGTATTAATCAGATGTTTTCAATACAATATCAATGTGGATTTTTCGATTTTTGTATAAATTAAAATCAAATGGTAACATTTCGTAATTCGTCCCGAAACTCCTTAAGGAAAAAATGACAAACGCTTCGTATTTTTCTTGCCACGGAGGCCGTTTTAGAAAAAACTTTCGAAATCTTTTCATGAATTTCTATATCGGCGAAACCGTGTGTCACTTAATACAACAACAAAAAAATCCTTATTTTGTAGTATCATCTGCCATCAAGTCCGACTTACTTTTTTCATTAAACAGTGATAGATTTTTGCCTGACGAAACAAATGGTCACGGATCCAAGAACGAATTTTCAATGCTTGGAAATCGGTTGGGCGAGCAAGGCAAATTGCGAACAACGCGCAGGTCGTGCCGGGCGTCTAATGGACGGCAGGGTCTATCGACTCGTCCCGCAACGTTTCTACGATGTAAGAATTTGTTCGTATGATCATCAGACCAGTGAGTGGACGAATAATAAAATTGCAGGATTCAGATGGACTTTAAAATGAAAATATAAAAACAAATTAATTTAATTTCGATTAAAAAATGGGCACGATAAATATGGATATTAAATGGGTTTCAACGTATTTTATTCCTCTATCAGTGGAGAGTAAATTCCAATTTTATTTATTTGAAAAAGAAATCATTTTGCCAGTTCATCTTAAACAAAAACGGGATGAAAATTATTAAACTAGACTAAATTCGGGAGGCCTTGTCGTTTTTTACTTTCCGAAAAACCCCTGGATAATAAAATGGCAGCCGTTGGAAAATAAAACCCAATTTTTTTGTTTCACCGGGACGAAAAAACAACAAGTATCCCCCTCCCTACCCTAATCAAGTGTTTCATCCGGGACTCCGATTATCGTTTTTTTTCCGATGTAAACGAGGCGTTAAAAAATTTACAGAACGTATTGCTCGAGGAGGGATCACCGGAAATGTTGCGAGCCCCCCTCGAGAACGTCGTTCTAAACGCCAAGATATTGGAGATGGGTGAGCCAAAAGCGATACTCGCGCTCTCGCTTGATCCGCCGGATCTTAGCAATCTCGAGCGTACGATACTTTTGCTAAAAGAGACCGGTGCACTGTTGAACAATGACGAGGTGTTGTCGTCTTTGGACGGTAATTTGACGGATTTGGGTCGAGTTATGGCGGCACTACCACTCGACATTCACATCTCTAAGCTCATAATGCTCGGTCACATGTTCAGTGTATTTCGTTCGACAATTATAATTGGCGCAAGTATGGCCGTTAAGAATGTGTTCAGTGCACAATTTCAGCAAAAATTGCGCGCTTACACGGCCAAACTGACGTGGTCGGAAAATTCGTCGAGCGATTGTATCGCGTTTTTGAACGTTTACAACACATGGATGAGAGAAAAAGCGAACAATCGTATGAGAAACGACGCTTCGGAGAAACGTTGGGCACGCACGCATCATCTTCAGATAAGAATATTGCGGGAGATCGAGGCACTCGTGCAAGACATTACGATGCGACTTAGAAAGCTCGGTATAAGCGAGACCGTTGGTACGAATCGTGTGATATGGAACGATGACGAATTCCCGTACGTTCTAAAGATCGTTATAGCTGGCGCTTTCTATCCGAATTATTACACGAGATGCGTGAACGTCGACAAGACGGCAGGTATCAAAATAATTGGTGGACACGATCCAACGAAAACCGTGTTTCTTCAAGGTTGGCCGACCAATCAACCGGGCCAACTTTACGCTCAACGTGTCAAGGAATACTTTCAGGAATGTGTCACTTCGAAGGTGGCCAAGATAATCGTTAGTTTCGACAAATCAACCAAGATTTACGTACAATTTTGTCAAAACGAATCGAGGGAAAACGAGGAAGGGGATGAGAAACGCGGATACGTAGCGCCGGAAGAACCAGGCGAAATATCAATGTCAGTCTACAAAGCGATCAAATTGCGTTCCATCGGCAATTCCCTCGAGGTGCCTGTTATGAATGCCGAAGCTTCCGCCAAGAGAGCCGAACAACTCGGCCTCACCGAGCCCGCACTACAAGTCTTTTTGCCCAAAGAAGGACCCATCGCAAATATTCGACGACCCGATAATACGATACTCCCGATACTTCCGGCACTTGACATCGCTCACATACCGCTGGTCATTCAACGGGTAAGGAATTCTCTCGCTATACTACATTTTGCCCCCTTTTATTATTTATTCGGGGATACTTTTGTTATTACCACGTTTTTACTAACCCGCTTTCATGTCTGCCTGTTTGTTTGTTTGGATTTCATTGTCTGTCTGTCTGTTACTCAATCACGCCCAAACGGCTGAACCGATTTTGATGAAATTTGGGACGCATGTAGAGAGTGCACTTCGAATAACACACAGGCTATGAAAAATACATCTAATATTTTTCTAATTATAATATTCGACACGAATCTAATTTAATTATGAAATTATCAGTCGTATAATTCTTATTATAGGACACGAACAAATCAAATCTAATTAAAACAGATGATAATATAATATCAAATCTAATATAAATATGAGTAATATTTTTCTTATAACATTCGTGTCAAATCTAATGTAATTATCAAATTAAAATTCTTATAGAATACAACGAATCAAATATAATTTAAATTTGATAAAATCTAACGTCTAATATTTTTCTAATTATAATATTTTAAAAAATTTAATACAATCTAATATATCACATATTTTACTCAATTCTGAATGACGCATGACAGCCTTAAAAAAATAATCCATTAAAGGGTATTTTAACACAAATTGCGAGATCCACGCGGACGAAGTCGCAGGTAGAAGCTAGTAAAATATAGTTTAGTGAAAGAGAAAAAATAAAATTTAAATAAAAATTTAAATTAAAAAAAAAAATATACCACGTTTTTAAAACGGACTAAAAAGTATAAAATAACTTCTCCTAGCCCCATACAGATTTCTAACCCCGTACAGATTGTCCTGAAAATTTGTTTGGGTTTGTTTGGGTAGAAAAAGTATAAAATAATTTCTCCTAGCCTTATCGGATAAACTCGTTTATTTTTCAGATTATCACACCGGGTCACTTCTGGGCGCGTTTACGGGACGAGGACACTGTCGAGAAGCTCCGCCGTATACAATCGGTGATAAATTCGCGCAAAGCGAATCCACCGAAGGAATTTGATACGGCGCCTCGAATCGGCTCGTTGGTCCTAGCGCCGCGTAGTCACGAAAACGTCGTGCATTACTACAGGGCAGTTGTGCAAAACGTGTCAGTCGAGTTGAAGTCTGATTTATTGGCAAAATTATTGTTCATCGATACCGGTTTCGTTCATCGTGTGCGAGTTTGCGATTTACGAATGATAGACGAGAACGACAACGAGATGAGATCCATACCGGCGCTATCGTTCGAGTGCGTACTCGCGGGTATTCGTCCTTCACCGATGAGCTGTGTTACCGGCCAATGGTCGCAAGCTGCTATAGCAAAATTTCCAAAGATCCTGAGCGGCGATTGTTCACTCTACGGCGAGGTTTATTCCGTCGTGAACAGTGTGGTACATCTTAAACTCATACGCGTCAACGGTGACAAGCAATTGAACGTGAACGATCATTTGGTCGAGTTGGGTTTTGCCGAGACGAAAGAGGAGGATTATTTGTCGCGATGCAATTACGAACTTCGCGAGCGTTACGCTCACATATCATTGGCACAGCGACAACATTACGAAGAGCTACAATACGGCCAGGGCTACGCGTCGGATCTTTATCCAGAGCCACCCGATATCTCGCATTGCCCGATAACCGTACACTTGCGAGGACCATTTTCTCCACTCGAGATCGATCTTTTCTCACTTACCAGAGCCGGCTTCGGCAAGAGAGTCTCCATTGACAATAATTCCGTAAATTCGGTACTTCTCGACACGAATCCGAATGATCCGCACGAGCGTCTGTTGGTCGCGGGCTCCGTAGGACAGAGTCCAGCAGGCTTCAATCTCAATCTACGCGATACCACACTTATGCCAAATATTCCCGGACTCACGTCGCTTCTGTGTCTCATTTTTGCGCCCCAAATTGAACTACGGCGCAACAAAACTCGAAGTCGATACATCGGCGCACTTTGCGGATTGGGCTATCATCCGATTACGAAATGCAGCCTTTTTCCTGAACACGATTTAGCCATTTACTTCGACGTTAACATCACCATGGATGATCTGCAAGAAGTGAGTGAGAAAAACAAAAAAACAACAACGTTTCGTCTATAGAATATCAAATGGTTGCTTGACTGACTGACATATGGTGAACGCACAGACTAAAACCGGCTGTAGATGGAAACATGAAAATTTAAATATGCGAAACGACACCTACGCAAATGCAACGGCACACTTAACGTTGATCGACTCTTTCATGCACTTTCAGATCAATCGACTGAGACACTGGATGAGCGTGGGCATTTCCGTGAATCCCGGTGGACCTGTATTGGCAAACTCGGAGGAAACAATGATATGCCAGAATCGCATTAAGAAAGCCCTCCTGACGCTCCTTAAGAAACGACGAAGCAGCATAACGCGAGAATTTGATCCGAACTTCGGCAGCTGGTGTCGTTACAACGAACGATTGTTCATACCACCGGGAAAAGTTATTATATCGAAGCAGTACATTTTCAAGCTGCACTACGCTCTCGAGCTCGACGAGAAGGACGACAAGCAGGAAAAGATGATCAGCCATGCGAACGAATTGCGCGAATTGTCCGCCAGGTAAGCAAAAGCTAATCGCATCTCAGGAACAAAAACTCGCGAAAGGTGCAAATTTTACGATTGAATCATTTTGTCCCAGCAATTCTCTTCTAACCGGCAATATCCTCGAGAAATGGAACGTCCATTAATTGCGTGAGGTGTTTTTTCTTTGAGTTAAGAAACTTTTTGTTTTAGAAATGTCCCTCTCCCATTTGGCGCTCACGTCATTAATGGACTTCCCCAAAGGGCAATCAGACCAATCAGATGCCTTACGTCTTGCACCGTTTTGCCGCTGATCCATTTCTCACGAACGGCTGAATCCCGTTAATCTGAGAAAATTTCATTCTTTCAGGCATTATCGGGACGATCCAATCGGTAGCGTTGTCTGCCAATTTTGCGAGGTCTCTGTCTTCGGAGTGCACCAATTGCGCATACATCTTGCCACCAAACAACACATGGCCGAAGTGAAAAAGTATACTCCTCTGAATTGAGGAACGCCCGCGCGATACGTACAATAGTGGAAAAAATAAAAACGTACGTACTGAGCGTTGAAAAGAAAAAAAAAATGGTAGTGGCCGACATACCATACTCTTTACTACGATGCTCATAGTAGTTATCCCTATTTCGATCATTTATTTTCGCTACATTTCTTTTTTTTTCGTTTTGAAAAGTGTCTCTCCGAAGAATCGGATAAATTTTTTATGTTTGTATCACTTTGACCACTTTGACAATTAAAATAAACACAATCGCGACGCGATAACTCGTACAATCTCAGTGCAAGTCTGTGATTTGTCATTAAGATTAAATTATCGTTATACTCATTGATGTTTTTGAGTTGTGAGAAGTAATTACACGAATACGATTGAGTAAATCAGAAAGATATTTATAGATATATACAGTCCATATATTTGCGAATAAAGTACAGTAAAATCTCGAATCTTCGAAAAACCTCGAAGAAACGAAATATATTGTAGAATGGGGGGGGGGAAAAAAAATTCGACGCAAGTGTACAAAGTGAACGATGACGTTGACAAAAGAGTGTAAGATTCAAGCTTCGCGCTGCAGATACCTAGCACCTGGCTGCGAATAGAGTAATCTTCCGGGGGGTACGTTGGCGCCAGTTGCGTTGACATAGGTTCCTGGTGGCGGTGGTGGTGGATAAGGTCCGGCAGGAGGAGGCTGCGGTGCACGAACTGGATATCCCGAGGTAATTCCGCCAGTCTTTGCGCCCTGAAAAATAAAGAGTACAGTCAAAGTACGACAGTTCTTTCACGCTTAAGGCCTCAGGCCACTCTAGAGGCCAAAAAACAGGGCATATTTTGTGATTGTTTTTTTCAGCGAAAGCAACGAACGAAATCGGAATTAAAAAATAAGACTTTTATTCGCAAGAAGTTGGCAATTTGCCGTAAATTCATTGTATTTTCATTCTCACTGTTGCAGCTAAAGAACGGTATCGAAACTTCGTAATCCTAGGATCAATGCTTTCGTCTCGTCGCGTTAGGAATAAGAGGAGAAAAAAAGAAAAAGAACCTTTTACCTGAGGTGGTTGCTGTATCGGTATCGCTCCACCGTGCACGGTCACGTGACTGCTCGGTCGTAGATAAAACTTGTCCTCGGGATAGGCATTATTCTTGTGATCGATCGGATGGATACTCTCGTATCTCGAGAACGGCGTTATCGTGCCTGCCTGATGGCCCGATATCGTGGCTCTATTGCCCGAGAGATACACCGGTTTTCCGGGTTCCGGTTCACGTGACGGTTGCGACGTCGGGGTCGTGTAACTGTACACGCTCTGTGTAGGATTCGAGTAGAAACTTGACGGTGGATATTGGTTGTTTTCTGAAAACATCATCCACCTGTACGCTTTATCACTTTACGCGAACGTCAGTTGCAAACAAAAGAAGAAGAAAAAAAAGAACACTTGGCCGGTCGTTGCGTGCGTAAGATAAAGAAAAATGATTTCAACTTTTTTTTTTCTTCAAACGACGGGTCCATCGAAATAGAGACGATTCTACAGTCGACGTTTAAGGAGGTCCCTCAGGGCCCTTGATCATTGAGCCTCAATACCGTAAAAAAAAGTTTTCTTCGCAGTACGACTGTTATTTGTGGCTCTCCGATAGACCTTTCGCTTGAGAAAAAAAATAAATATAAGCGAGCAACCCGTCACGATGAACTTACTGTTCCAGAGGACAGCTCGATTATCGCCAGATCTTCTGGCGGCGTCCTCTGATTCTGGAAAAACATAACCATCTGCCCTCAAATCACCTATTTTCGAAGCATGATTTTCTCTCGGTTAGTCGTGTCTCTTTTACGTGTCTTGTGCGCACAATAACAATACAAGCAATTGTCGATAAACGAGGTGGAAAGAAAAAAAAAAAAAGAAAAACAAATGTTCTCTCGGTTTTCGACGCGAACGAGAGCGATTAAAACTTACTCGGCGGTGGTGGATTGTAGCTGGGCATCGAGGGCGGTGGTTTGTAGCCGTAATTCGCGTAAGACGCGACCGGCGGTGGCGAAGGTGTATGAGTCCTTTTGATCGGGCCCTGAAAAAACAAAAACCGAACGTTCGTAAAATTCGAAAATTTCACCTCTCGTTTCACTCGACGAGACGAAGCGAGTTAATTGTAATTTCAACGATCATACATTAACGTTCGGCATGAGATTGTGCGTCGGCGTCGCTGCTGTGACTTTGTACAGAGGACTGCGCGTCGGCAGAGGCAGAAACAGCTGAGGATGTACCACGCTCATGCCCGTGCCCGGATATCCTCCCACAGCGGATAAAACTTCGGAGCATACACTGTAAGAAGAAAAACTTTAAGAGACGTTCAACGTACGCAACGTTTCGTAGTTTTTCATTTGGCAAAGTGGCGAAAAGGTTAAAAATTGTCTGAAGAGCGACGGTTTTCGGAAGAAAATTGATCGAAGATACCTCGTCTCTTTGATCAACTGTCTGCGTCTGTTGTCGTCCTCGTTGAGGACTTTCTTCAATTGTAGAAAAAGCTGATGCTTCTCGTCCTTGAGTTGCGACAATTCGTTCTCAAGATTGGATATTTGTTCGCGAGTCTCGCCCAGTGTCATGACGTCCTGCTTCTGTTGTCTCTCGCGTTCTTTTCTCTGTCGTTCCTCCTCCGCGTCCGCCTCTTGTTCTGAAAGTTCGAAACGCTCGCAAACATAAACACTGCAAAAATTCTTTCGATCGAATTTTATTTCTCGTAGCTTCGGGGTTCCTTCTAACCTTGCTTCTTTCTCTCACGTTCTCGAGTTATGTGAGTTTTCAAAGCTAGCCACATTTGCTCGTTACGCTGTGGCGGACCGACGATCACGGCAGGCATCGTTAATTTTTTCTCAACTCGAATTGCACTAACGTATACGCTACTGTTGGTGTATAACCAAAGAAACAGAAGAAAAAAAAAACGCGAACGCACGGCGACGTTTTATTCTTCAATTTTTATGCTTCGATTTCTTTTTTCTCCTCACAGCCAAAAGTTATATCACATTTTTTTTCGTACGGCGATTTGTCGTTGCTGAGAATAATCAACGTTACAGCGATACGAAGAAATTTCGATTGTTCGGAGACATTTACTGGTATCTGTAACAATAAAAACGTTCGACTCGTCTGTCAAAGAGAAAGGTTGCTTCGAACAACGAATTCAGACTTGCTCCGAGCTCCGAGGAAGGTAGCGTTTCGATTTTCATTGTGACACTCGAGCTAGTTCGGTATCGCCGCCGCCAGAGACGCTGGCATCAACGAATGCTGAAATCGTCCAACGTATCCAACGAATTGATTGGTTTGGAAACATTCATACAAAACAATCGATTTTTCACATCGAGAAAATCGATTCTCCCGAAGATCGATTTAGAATCGAACGCCCCTACTCTCTAGCCACTTGTTGCAGACCGTTGACGTCAAACACAGCCCATAATATAAATGAAGCTGAAAAAATAACCGAAAAAAAAAGAACAAGTATTACGGCGCATTATCGAGGTTGTAGAATAACAAAACCAGATAAAAAATTTGCGGTACTTTCAGTATAGACCCGTCGCGCTGCATTGCCGAAAAATCATTCAAATTGGGCGCCAGTAAGGGGCCATTGTAATACGGCACTTTTTTTATGCTTCACGCTTCCTTGTGTATCTCAGCTCTGACATCGACCCCGCGATAACACACTCGATGTCGCGTCTCATGACTTTTCCTGTAATTGAAATGAAGATTATAGTGTGCCAAGCGCGGTAAAATAAATACTTTGTCCTCGAAATGTGAACTCTCGCGGTATTCAAGTTCATTCTTTGTCCGTTTTGGCCCAACATTTCGAACACTACGAAGTGAGTGTTGCTCGTCGAATATTTCGAAATTTCAAGGTCATGACGAGTGTTAGCGGTCACTGGGTGTGCGACCGGCACCTCGGTGCCGGTGGATTCGGCGTTGTTCAACTCTGGCGAAATGATCACACGAACAAAATGATAGGCAAGTTGAATGATCACCGGCCTCTGAAAAAGCTTATATGGAATGGGTTCTCTGTCTCTCTCTCTCTCTCGCTGTCTCTCTGGCAGTACACATTTCTTCACACCAATGAACTAATAACATTGACTCCTCTCAATTCTCCACTTCTCCAGCTGTCAAAAAGTGCAGAGACGACGGGCGTCTTCTAACCGAGAAGCAAAAAAAGCGATGGATGAACGAAGTTGCGACGATGAATTCGTTGCGACATCCGAACATTGTGTGTACCGTGGACTGTCCGACGCAGCTCGTTCACCTTCAAAGTCCGCTGCCGGTACTATGCATGGAATATTGCAGCCGCGGAGACTTGAGAGAGGTGACTAATATCCACAATCGAAGATCTATCGCTGTTTCGTAACTTGCGCTGTTCTCGTCTCGCTGATTAATAGTAATCTAGACATATAAAACAGTTCTACGACTGACTGACGTATAAACAAAACACAGAAGTAGAAGTAGCACAGAAAATAGATGACATAATAACTATGATGAAAGAGAGGAGAAAAGTGAAAAGAATAGACGGAAGAATAAAAGAGAGGCTAAAAAAACGTAAAAGAGGAAATATTTAAGAAAAGAATGATGAAATTTTAATTCTGTAATACGAACGACTAAAATATAATGAAAATCGAATAGAATCAAATATCCCATATTTTACTAAATTCTAAATGACGTACGACAGCCTTTAAAAAAAATAATCCATTGAAGGGTATTTTAACACAAATTGCGACATCCACACAGACGAAGTCGCGGGTTCAAGCTAGTTGATAATAAAATGCATATTATAGGAATTATAGTCGATTCGTCATTGTAAGCAAGTTACTAAAAAAAAAATGTATATATCTCGTATTACTAGAAGTAAAATAGCAGTAGAAATTGCTGATAATGACATTTTTTGTTTTTGACTATATATTTTTCCGCCCGAAGGTTCTCAACCAGACTACAAACTGTTGCGGAATCGAAGAGCGAGAGGCCTTCAAGATAATGCGCCACGTATCGTCCGCCGTACAGTATCTTCACTCGCGCAACTTGACTCACAGGGATTTGAAGCCAGAGAATGTAGTGATTCTGGGCTTTGGTGAAAAGGCAAATATACAAATACATAATGAAATAGAAAGTGCTACAAGGTCTTTGTAACTGGATCGACATCATTTTATTCTCAGATTACATATAAACTCACTGATCTCGGATACGTTTGTGAACTCGGTGACGTAACGTTGAACGGTTCGGTGGTTGGTACGCTGAATTATCTCGCACCTGAATTACTATGGAAGGAGGG
The DNA here is from genome assembly GCA_963932345.1 of Ophion ventricosus. NCBI lineage: Eukaryota > Metazoa > Arthropoda > Insecta > Hymenoptera > Ichneumonidae > Ophion > Ophion ventricosus. Next base: position 1,692,665 of record OZ010722.1, read on the forward strand.
TTACACGTGCTCGGTCGATTATTGGAGCCTAGGAATATTGTTCTACGAAGTTATCACTGGCCGAAGGCCGTTTCTTCCTGATATGCATGTCACACCTACCTGGTATAATTTTTTTTTTTAATTCACGCTTTGCCTCTTGGATATGTTTAACGAATCATTAAACGACCAATCTTCCAAAGGTTTCATTTATTAATGCCGTATTTGGCAGGATCAAACACGTGCAGAGAAAGAGTGACGAGCATATTTCCGCGCGCGAGGAAGAGGGCAATGTGATCTTCAGCGATAACATCGAGAGCCCTGCAACCATATCAGAGTGAGTAATTATATATTATTTATTTGGTCTGTGCATAATTCCGTAGCGAAATTCCAATTGCAGAGAATGCCGCTGTTGTCAAGTCTATCGGTTTTGTTTTTCTCGAATAAAATTTCTACATTTTTATGCTTAATTGAAAAAATGATAAGTATTAATGTCATTTGCCGGCTTGGAAATATTTTACAACAATATTACGCTTTGAAAATTGCCCAATGACAATTTTTACATGAAATTTTATTCGCAAGAAGTTTGCAGTCTGCCGAAAACTCGTATTTTCATTCTCACTCTTGCAGCTAAAGAATCGAAACTCCTTAAATGATCATAATGAGTGCACAAGGTACTAATAATCTACTTACAATATAAGAATGTCTCTGAATCGTCTGTCATTATCCCCAAAGATTTTGACTCGGTATTGCAATCTTTTGAAGCAAAGTAGCAAAAAATCGGATGCGCTGATTTCCCCCCCCCCCCCCTCTCCCTTCCCCGTCTTTCTATCAACTCGATGTTCCATGTACATTATTATTGAAACCGTAATGCTTGTAGTTGCATGCAGAAAGACTTGGCAGCCTGGTTTAGAGTAGCTCTGCGGTGGGATCCGAAGAAACGTGGCAAGGTAACGGACGTTCAAGGTACGGAAAGATTGGTTGTATTCCGTCACCTCGAAATCTTATTATCGCTGAAGGTACATTTTGAACAGCCATAAATAAAATTAAAAAAAAAAAAATAAGAACCGAATTCTCGATTGTTCGTTGAGGTAAAATGATGCTTTTTTTTTGTTTCTCCTTGTTGAGCAGATAATTCAGGTGTTCGTCGTTCCTTCGTATCGAGTGGACTCTTACGTGGTTGATCCTGATATAAGCGTACGGCAATTAAAGACTTTGATTGGTGAAAAAACGGGAATCGAAGCGAGCAATCAGATAATTAGCGACTCGAGGTGTAACGTGCTGAAGGAACTGGACTCGTTGCTCCGCGATTGCACGGAGGTAGACTCAAATCTCATTGTATTTGAAATTTCTGACGTTCCTTTTTATGCTATGGAAGGCTTGGACGGTGCCAACTCTTTCACTCTTACCCGCACTCGTCACTTCGCTATTTTTATTTTAAGGCATTAAGAAAGGGCGACACAGTCGCCCTTTCTCAATGCCTTAAAAAAATTAATTTTTCGAAGCATCTAAAGTCGTTGTCCGCCTCAAAAACAAATGAAACCTCTTTCAGGATTCCTACCTAAGTGTTTTTCACAAGGACGGACCGCGCGTGGATGAGATACCTCCACCGATAATGTCACAGCCCGTTTTACGAATAATCGCCGAACCGCGAAAACGATTGTGCCACGAAGCCCTGAGGAGACACTACAGCGCTGCAGTATTCTTCGTGAAGCAACAACTCGAGCTCTTTCGCTCGTACGTGATTGCTTTGAGCGTCTGCATGTGAGTTTGTTCGCAAATAAATCAATAATACTCGAATGTACAAAAGAGAGTGAGGGTGGAGGTGAAAATGGCCAAGTCATTTTGCCCACATTCTTCGACCTGTGACCATTAGCGTGAAAGAAAAAAAAAACCCTTGTAAATTATAATACAGTGACTTGAGCAACATGTCACTGGAGGATCTTCGAGAATACGTAAATAATTTACGTACAAGCGGCGAACAATTGACGAGGGATCTCACGGGGTATGTTCGATCGCCCGAGTGCTCGCGAATGAATGACGAGACGAGAAGCTCGATCGTCCGAACGGGAACAAAGATGCGCAAGCTTCTTGACAGTACGAAAGAAGTTCGCGCGAAAATAGACGAAGTGGCCAAACATTACGACGATCTGAGACTATTCTCCGAGATCAATTGGCTGGAGAAGTGGACAATTTTGTGAGTCTAAGATTGTCGAGAGTGCGACTAGCCTTGGTCTCGTTTCTCGTAAACGAGGCGTTGATCGTAAATTTCTTTTTTTTTTCCTATTAGATACGAAAAAGCAACGGTTTGCTTGAACTCAATAACGACGGTGAACCGTGTCGAGCCTACCGCACCTGTGGAAATGGTTAAATTGTTGTACGAAGCGCTGAAGCTGCAAAAGGAACAGCTACGATTTTCGGCGATAGACTCGGTCATTGGGTGAGTAAGTTTAAAGGTATTCCTTTCGCGTACTCGAATGTTTAACAATCAACTGATTTTCGTTTACAATTAGGCAAAAAAGCTCTTTGAAGCATCGAATACGGATGGTTGAGGTCCGTATAATTGAGATTCTACTTTATAGATAAAACTTCGAAAAATGTGACTAGCAGAAGAATTTTCATAGCCGCGATTTTTCCGAAAATATGTAAAAATGTCTAAATCTACAAAATTTATGCGAAATTTTTCATCACACTTCACCGTTAAGTGTAATGAATGATTGAAATTTATTTTTCAAAAGGGCTAATGATTCAAAAGGGTCCTGCCTCACGCGCCCACAGTAATCGCAAGGAATGCATAGCGCCGAAGTGTCTCGCGTGACACGTCCCCTCAAACTTATTTTGCAACGGGGTACTTGTAAAGACCCACGCGAAAAAAAAAAAGAAAAAGAACCGCCGCGACACGATCGTAAACTGAGTTGCATTTCCGGTTCGCAGTCGGATCAAAGGATTCGAGAGGGATATCGCCCAGCTGCAGGCAGCGCTGAATTCCTTCAAAGGCCTCATCGATCATTATCGCAAAAATTACGAGGATATCGTTACCAAAGCCACAACGGAAACGCAAAACCCGTGCTCCGTCGAGTCAATCGATACTGTGATATTTGACAATATATTTATGTGCCACTTGTAAGTTGTTTTCTCACTTCTCGAATCAGAGTAAATCCCAAAATTGCGATAAATTGACGAACGAAAAGAAAAGAAAAAAAATGTATCTTTGAAAATTGTTTCAGAATCGAGTCGATCGATGTTTTTTCTACGCCGTTCGATGATATGGAGCTCTGATTACAAGCGCAATCAGAAGTTAAGGCTTATTCGAAACGTTGCCATGTTTTAAGTATTTTTCTTTCACATTTTAAATTTTATACGATTATTTTATAAACGTTGAAACAGTGATGTAGTTAAATATATATAGATATATTTATATATATATATATGAACATCTGTAATTTTAGGAATTTCGTGATACATAATGACGTACACCCCACTTGACGTTTCCCTGCTTGTCAGTTTTCACGTAAGTGTAAACGGGCCCCTTGCCGCGATGTTTCGTTCGTCCTCCGCCAGCTGAGCGATAAAATGAAGACAGTTCATAAAAATTTCTCGAAAAATGGATGTGCTTACTCTTCAGTGGCACTACGAATAGAAGAAAACTTACAGAGTGCTACGGCCACTGCGACAAGATATTGGAGGAGAAATAACGCGAGAAAGAAAAGTTGAATCTGAAAGACAACGAACATATATGTGTGAGTGTGTGTACATATAACTTTTTTTTTCAAACATCGCATGCTTATTTTATTTTTGTATACATCGCCGACCATCGTCGAGTGTCTCGATTTATCCTTATATAAAAAATCGTGGTTTTTCCAACCCAAACAAACATACGAAATACGCGAAATAAACGGGATGCGAAAGATTTGCAACGATTCACATCTAAGCGCGGTGCAAGAAATTAAAATTTTCCTTTGAAGACTGAAAGACGAAAAACACGCTCGAAATTGTGCGCAGTTTTTGCAAGACAGCAGCATTTTCACGATTTCGCACAAACGAAATCGTGATTCGGATAATTGAGGTTCTACGGTACTTACCGTGCGCGCGATCTTCATGATTGTCGTTGTTTCACGATGTAGGAATTTATAGCACACTGAACGACGCTCGTTTCAATAGCGTTTCTGGCCCGTTATCGCTCAAACGTGACCACGAGCACAAGAAGAAGTAGAAGAAAAAGTAACGTAAAGAAAAAGCCGTCACGCTTTCTCAGATTATCCACGGACGAAAGTACCATATACGCCGCGTAATGTAAAATTCACTTTTAAACATATAGACAATTCCATTTTTATTACAAAGTTGTGCACACTTACTCCGCCTATAACATCCGTTATTCCGAGTAACAATGTTAAAATAAATATCATATTTGTTTATTCCCCTCGTTTTTCTCGATCTTCGGCGTTTCAGCTTTTTTTTTTCTTCAATTCTCACGTACCCGTTTTCACTTTCACCGTTTTTTCAAGTTCCTCATTGCACGCACGTGGCACCAAATTTCTCTTGATCATCGACATTTTTCACATACGATTTCCTTCTATTTTTAGTCGGTCGCAATTTCATTCGCGCACATTCACCCATCATTCGTCGCAATAGTTTTTCTTTTTTTTTCATGCTCTAGGGTGACTATAAGTACAAGAAGTTGGCGAATGGTAGGATTCAAGAAAAGGAGCCTAACAATCGCTTTTTTTTTTTTTCCTTTTGGCTCTTTAGTCCAAGGGTCAGAGACATTACTGGCCCCTCCTTCTCTCCCCGCCATGCGTAGAATCTTCAGCACACGATTATCGTATTGAAACCAGAGAGGAATTTTGAGCTTCGTTCGCCATTTGGGAAAATCGGAAAATAAGTTTTTTTCTTCTCGGAATATCTCCGAAACGATTGATGGCTACGATGAAAATGGTCACGAGTGCTATTGTGGAGGTGACAATTTAGAGATGGGAAGATTTTTCTTTTTTGTAAAATATTTTTCATTTTGCATCGAGTCAATATCTTCTTTTTTTGGAAATATTTCCTCAACGCTTTATCGTACACTGAGAACAATTATCGATCTTGTAGAGCATGAAATTCTCGACAAATGTTTGAAACTTTTTTTTCTTTTTCTTGCCGCAGAACAATTTCAGATCTACAGCATATTTTGGCAAAAAGTCAATCCTGCAGTTCCACAAGGAAAATCAGGTGTGCGAAAGATTCAGCAGTAAAACTGTGTTCTCTGGCTCTTTTGAACTGGCGTTGAAAATCTTGTTCTTTTTTTTTTTTTTTTCACGATGATCTCTTTTCCCTTCATTATAATGCCGTATTTTTTTTCTTACTCGTTGTCGCTGATATCTTCGTCAGTCGTGTATTCGGAATGTTCGTCAACGGCGTCAACGTCCTCGGCCGTTTCCTCGTCTGAGATTTCCCATTGCGGATGCTCGGTCGGAACTTCCAAAGCTTCCTTCACATCCAACTATATGCAGCGCAAAATGTTATATGTGTAGAACCGACAGGTATTGTTTCACGAAAAGCGAGCGAATTGAGTGACGAATGCTTGTCGCGTACCTTAATGTCGTGTGCCTGATCGAAGCCAAAGTACGAATCGCTTCGCAGGCAAACGGTAAAGGTGTAAACACCAGGCCACATAGGCGCTGTGAATCGTAATTGAAGTTCCTCCGTGTGTACCAATGACGTAACGTGCAGAGGAGGCGTCAAGAGTGTACGTGATTTTCTGTCGCATATGTAGACCCACCAGTACTCTTGCTTCACGTCCGGGAACAGTGGACAGTGAACTACGTGTGAAACGTTCCCCCTGCCCTCGAGGACTTTGTCACGCTTCGATATTCGCTGTTGGAACCTTGTGGATGAAAATATTCATTTACAAATACAATTTTAAATACAAACCCGTACAAATGGGGACTGGAAATGAAGGAAGCCGTGGAGACGTGGAAGCAATATGGCAAAAAATAACAGACGATGACATGGCGAGAGTAAAAAAAAATCGAGAGCTGTACGAATGAAAACGGACCAGGAAAATACAACAAGATTGGAACAAAATTGATAATTCTCACTAAAGCAATCCTTGGAATTTCTGAACGACTTTGGGCCACACGTATTCACGAAAGAGTCCGAAAGAGTCGAATATTGAGCTAAAGTGAAAAGGCGGAACGCTAAAGCGTGTCAAGCAGTGGAGAGAGAGAGTACGCAAGGACACGGCTCGATAGGCACCGTTTTCTTTTTGTTTGGGCGAGTTAAATAAAGCGTTAGTGTCCTAAAAAAAGAATTAAAAAAAAATCTACGTAAACCGCAAAGGCTAACTAATATTTGGGCGCACTTTTATATTTATAAATTTATAAATTATTAAATATATTTATAAATATAATTGAAGGGGCTCACTTTTCCCACTCCGAGTCGTCGTCCTCGAAAGTAGCCTCCTTCTTGTCGTTCGAGCTTTCTTCCTCCTCGCTTCGTTCGCTCTCGGCTTCGCTGTCGCTACCCGCCGAGGCTTTTTCTTTGGTAGACTGCTCTTGCTCCTGCGTCTTCTCCTTGTTGTCCTCTTTTTTCCGCGCTTTTGGCGTATCCTCCTGTTGACTTCCGGCCTTTGGTGTCGCTTTAGCGGGCGCCGGTTGTTTCTTATTCGTCTTCTTCTTGTGCGTCTTCTTCGCACCTTTTTTCTGCTTCAACCACGCTGGTCTCTTCTCCACTGCGTTGTTGCCCTGCTCCTCCGTCGTTTCCGCCGTGTTGTTTGTTGTCTCGGCATCGCCGTTCTGCTTCTCCTCGTCTATTGTCGTTTGTTCCTTTACAGTGTCATCGCCGAACAGATGCCTCATGTCCTTGCGCGTCAGTATCACCGTCACCGTTACAATAGCGTTTGCCGTGTAAACCGTCGAATTCTCGTCATCGATTACTGCAAATTACGAAGCAACCACGTGTGTCACGAAACGCTCGTAAAAATAATAATTTGCTGTCGTAGAGGAAGGATTTTTCGAAAATGAACTCCTAAGAGGTAAAAAATGGGCTGTGAAAGTGAAGAAAACGAATATTATAGGATCTTCTGAAACAATCCTTTATAAGGGGTGCTGGTATTAAAGTTTCTAAAAGTCAAATTACACGCGGGCGGTGGCTAATTCCGAATATTTGTTCCGTCACAAGCTCAAAAATGCGAATATCAATTGCTTTTTCTCATGTAATAAACGTCCAAGGAAAAGTCCTCGGGAACATTCCGTGTACGAACCTTCCGACTGAACTTTGAAATCGACGTAGGGCATATTACCCAGCACCTTCATAATGTCCTCGTACTGTTCGTCGGTAAGATTGCGCAATATTTGTCGCCTCTCCTCGCCTTTGAGCTGGGCGAATTGTTGCAGGCTCTTGATGTTGCGTTTCTTCGCGAGAAAATATTTCAAGTGTTCCTCCTCGATGTGAGGCAACTGCAGCAGTGGATTTTTAAATTCCCAAAAGCCCTGAACTATCATCGAGCTCAGCCTCATGCAATTCTCGATCGTTTGAATGCGCAAGAGTCTCGAAACTGTCGGGAAGAGACATCATTAAATTGTTTTTTTTTTTTATTACCAAGCTCGTCCGAGCTTTTTCGTTCTTTTTTTTTTTTTCTTCTTCTCGTTGAATAAATTCTTCACTCACCCCGCCTGTTGTACGCCAAAAAGATCAATTGATTGACGCACGTGATCATTTCTTGTATAAGATAGGGACACTTTTTCACGATGTATTGTCTGTCCTTCTCGAGGGTCTCGGGATTCAGTGGAATTCTCCAGAGATGAGCGTGTATTATCGCTCGTGCCTTTATCGAGTACATGCTGCAGAGATGTGGCTCTTTGTTCTTCTCGCCCAGGTTACTGATCTTCTTGATGAGCTGAAATGTGGCAAAGAAGACGAGCCGTTGAGACCACGTTCTACGCAAAACATTTTTTTTTTTTTTTTTTTTCTCGTTTTTCGATCGTCTCGAATGACAAAAAAGAAAGAAAAAAAAGCTTCACCGAAGGAACTTCGTCGTTGTCGGATTGTCTCTCGACGATTTCGGCGTTGCAGCGTTTCGAAAATTCGTAAGAAGCGCCGAGTATCATAATCACGCGCTTGAGAGACGTCGAGGAAGTTTTGCTGAACAAGCCGTAGTACACTTGTGTCGTTGCCAGCAATACCTGGAAAAAATCAACAAATTACAACTCGTGAGTGATTTTTCGTTTGTTTTTTTAATGATATCGTTGCGGCAAAGCTTTTAAGCTTGTCGTACGAACGATAGAGGGGAATTATATGTAAAAATTTGCATTTCACAGAAAGTCAAATTAGGCAAGCTTGTAAAAAAAAGTGTTTTTTTTTTTACTTGATCACCAGTGTACCGGATACTTCTGTACCACCACATGCCGACGACGGTCGGCAGAGCAACCATGAAGACGAGAGCGTACAGGCCCAAAACCCATACGGAATTCTCTTTCTCGACGATCCACGATGGCAACGCGATACCAAAACTCATCGCACCGGGACCATCTGGATTTCCGTATCTTTCCCAATTCTTTCGCGATTCCTCGTCCGTTAATGCCTTGTAAGCTAAGCGCGTCACGAAACAACAGGTATTAACATTGAATGTCGTTGGATTAATTCAACTGGCTCGTAACTACTGCCACTTTTTAGTTCGGCGTATTTTTCATACTTTTTTTTACACATGCAGTGGAAAAAGTGAAAAAATATTAACTTGTAATTCATACATATTCAAGTGAAAATCATAAACTTTGTACTTTCTTATCAAATTTCATGAATATTTGTTACTTTTTTCGTCCCCTCGTACCTTTAGTCAATATCATGAAAGCTTTTTCATTTCCTGTCTCCTTGTCGGGATGCAAAATGAGAGAAAGTTTTCTGTACGCTCTCTTGACTTCTCCCTGCGACGCTTCCTGTTAGAAAAAAACGTGATTTATTTTTTCGTGTGACGTTTCGATGATTGAACGATTGCGAAGAATTTCACGGCTAATGTTTTGGTGTTTAACTTACCGGTGCAACTTCCAGTATCTGATAGGGATCGAAATTAGCCATTTCCGTGTCATACTGAGACACTTTGTAGGCCAAGAGTATCAGGGCTGCCCAGCCGAGGACGATAAGTAACTTTCTGCAAAATTTTACACGTTTCGTTCGTTAAGATATTACCGGATGGCGCGTCAGCGGCAGAAAGTTAGTAAAAAATGAGCGAATCGTGGATTTACAAGTCTAGATCTTGTCGTACATGTTTAGGTACAAATATCTTACAAATAGCTAATTTAATGATAAATTAACAATTCGAAATTTTTGTTTTCTACTTTTTAATAATAATTGAAGTGAAATTCGACGATATTGGTGCATGCTCGACTGGGCGAAGGCTAAATTCTTACATAACGAAGGCTCTGGTCTCCTTCAACGGATCATTCTGCTGAAGGATTATTTTTTTCTTCTTGCAGCCTTGGCAGTGGCACTCCTTGGACGCCTCGTCGGGATCTAGGCACGAAAAAAAAAAAACAATTTTAAAATGGCATGTTTTTGAAACACACAAAAATTCTGCAACATTTAGAAAAATCATCACATATATCTGCAAATAGAAAGAAATAAAATAATTCAACATATGCGGGTATTATCTGGAAGAGGAGCGGCGTAAGAAATTGGGCAAGGTTGAAGGGGAAAGGAGAGAGCGAACGAGAGGAATAGTAGAACAAGAAAAAGACAAAAAAGATGAAAAGAGTCAAGGGGAGGAGCAGGCGAAGCGAAAAATACGTTAAGATAGAGAGTAAGAAAAAATATATGTTTGTAAAAGACTTGGATTAAAAGTCATACAAATAAAACTCGATTGTATATAATAAATCAACATAATTTTGCAAACGTTTTTTGCCAGAAACGACGATAGTTCAGCAACTGGAAGCACAAAGTAATTTTCAAACGCGATCAAAACGAACGTCTAATTTTGTTTGACATTCAAGAATCGCAAAAAACTAAAATACAGGGCCAATGAAAATTCCATTGCAATAATATTTTTTTTTTCAATTTGGATCGGGCGTTAAGGCGTTACGTAGGTTTGAAAATAAAAAAATCCATTTTTAAAATTTGTTTATCTAATAGTACAATAGTGTCTCGAATATTCTTCCAAAGTTTTAAGTCAATCGGAACAAAAGTCTAGGAGAGAGAGCCCCTTTGGGAATTCCTCCCATTGGGAAAGTTTCTCAAAAACTAATGCACCGATTTTATTGAAACGTTGCACACTTCTTCAAAATTGCACACTTCTTCAATATTTCGCATACAACTGTGCCAAAAATTCAAATTTAAATTTTTTTAAATCCTTCGTTCAATCACGATCTATACTTATCTACTAACAGAAATAAAAATGGGTTTTTTAATTTCAGATAAAGCTATCATGAGTTATCCTGACCTCCACGAGGATACTTTTTTTTTAATTTAAAGAATCAAACTTTTTTGAACATTAAAAATTTTTTTTTAAATGTTGAAATGTGCTCTTTCATGTGCTTAACATTTTGAATTTATATTGAAAAAAAAATATGCTTTTTTCGGCCTCGAAATCCACGTAACCCCTTAATAAGCTTCAAGTTCGAGGAAACATTTTTTTTCTCGGCTAACGGTATATTTTGTACGCGTGGCCGTGATGACGAGGATGGAAAGATGACTATGAGAAGTGGCATGAAACGTCTCGATACGTATACGGACATATATATATATGTATTAATGTGTGTGTGTGTGGGAAGGTTTGCGCTTCTCTAACCTGGTTTCGTACAACGTGGCCACAGGTAATAAGTTCCGGGTACGAGTATGAGCGCGAGAAACGACAATAAAAAGTAAAAGAACGTTCCGCCGCTCTCGTCATACTGAAACTTTTGGCCGCTCATTATCTCGTGTCCTCTTCACTTTCAACGCTTTTCTTACGCTCGTCTCTTCTTCTGAGGCTCATTAATTCTATTGTTCTTTTTTTTTAATTCTTTTCTTATTCCACAAGAGACACACCACAAGGTGCGCGTATCGCTCTGTGTGCCCAAAACCGCATTAAGCCGCGTTGTATATTTTTCGGCTTTCTTTTGTTTTAATGATATTCAAAATCCGCTGCGTTCGTCTCACTTGTTTTTATTTTTATTTTAAAAAAAATTAAATATCCTCTCAAATTCGAACGACACGCGTTATCTTGGTTATGCAGGGATACGGGATGCGCGTTAATCCATTCACGACGAACATTGTCGTTGGAGAGACTCGGAGAGCTGCTCCCGAATCAACGTAACGAGCGAGACTACCGTCCCACACGAGAGAGCGAGAAGGAAAAAATAAAAGAATAAGAAACGGTATACGCGCCGTGTATTCTTCGTCGCGGCGGTGGAATTCCCCTACCCCCCGAGGAACGTTTCACGTGTACGTGTGTGCGTGCGTGGGTGCGTGCGCCGAATATTTGCGGTTGGGCGCCCACGGTCTTACATACAGGCTGGAAACTCCAGTGGAAGGGGTAGGTAGCTTATTGAAGAGAGTTGGTAGTTCACTAGTCGCCACTAGGGTTCGTTACGATCAGAATACCCGCTGCGGCAAGGCCGGGGGGGGGGGAGTCAGACAGAGACAGCACTAGTCGGCCATGCTTCTATTTCTCTATCTCTGTCCCACCTTCATGCTCGTTAAGGGGATATTTATTACGAGTTCGAAACACTTTTAAAACGGCCAGGAAAAAGGCATCAGTCCTGTCAGTTTCGATTAATACGATAAAAAAAAAATATCCTAATCGTAATGAAACCGTAAACTTTCCAAATCCAAGCGAGCGTAATAAGCATACCCGGTTGAAATTTCAGTTACAAGTCCAGGCGACTTGAAAAATGTAGTTTTGAGATAAACGCGTTTAAAGTTCGTAGAAAGTCACGACATGAATCAAGAGAGGTTGCGCTAGAATTCGAAAGTCGAGTAATTCGAGATTTTTCACACCCGTATTCTTTTGGAATATAATATTATAGGTACTGAGGTACATTTTTAACAAACAAAAAAAATTGATTTTTGGAAAATTCTAGAGTGGCCTAAGGCCTTAAGGTCTGTCGCGATCTGTCGCGCACAACATCCCTCGATTGCAGCGACTCTAGAGCGTCGAGCTTCGGGCAACCATGCGAACGATGTGAACTGACATTCCAGCCTGCACGTAAGACCGTTGTTTCGACCAATAGCGTTGCCGGGACAATGGAATTTCAGCAAAACGATTCGTCAACGATTTTACCACGGTTTTAAGCATTATACGTCGCAACTTTTTTTTTTTTTTTTTTTTACTTAAAACACTGAATTTTCGTTTCACACGCGTGACACGTAAAAAAAGTAACGTTCTTTACCACTTCCGCATAAACCTTAAGGCCCCTCTACACTACTCGCGTGGTTAATCGAAGTTGGGCGAGGACGAGAGTGTAGAGAGGCACTTCGTGCTTCTTCGCCTCGCTTTGCTTCGCTTCGGGCGACTTCCGATCGGTGTGGGTATTTTGGGCCGAGTCGAAGGATCGAAGTCGCGAGCACGGTCTTACATACAGGTCTGGAAACTCTGCCAGAATTCGCACGGTGGTGGTAGGCCGCTTACGGACGAAAATATTCGTTGCGAATTGACACTACGCGGCGCTGAAATCTTGCCCCCAGTTGAACATAACCATCAAAAATAATTTTGTAAACAAAAGCGACTCATTAATGGATTTCCTGTGCTATTGACTTACCGAAAGTGAAAAAATGCCGAGAATCTGTGTTGTGCCGGGGTGCAAAACTGGAAGCAGAATTGAATTATCGAAGAACTCGTTATTTCGCGTGTTGTAATAATAAAATGCGACGTGGTATAAATGATTTCATCATTTTGTTGTTTACCCATAGTTTGAAACCTTTACCAACGACCAAAAAACCGATAAAAAAAATAAAAACATTTATTTAAAAATTAATTAGAATTTTTATTTGAGAGAAAGAAAATAATGACATACAAAAACAATACAATGTGTATAAGTAATTAATACATAACCAGAAACCTATGCAAATGCATAAAAAAAGACCCACTCTTCGGGGATCGAACTCGGCTCCTTCAAAACGGTAGCTCAGCACCCTATCCGTGCGACTACGATTATCTTTACATGAATAAGACAGTTTTCTAATATTTAAGTTATAGCCACGCTTGGGGTTTAATTAGATTTGGCGGCTTGTTGGGTTGGTTCACCGCTTAATTCAATTCATTATAATTAGCTGTATTGGTAGATATACCACCAATATATATATATATATATATATATATATATATATATATATATATATATATATACTGCAGAACCAATAATTGAAATGAGGTGTTACGGAGACAGGGAGATGCAGAGTATTGCGGCGATTAGCTCTGTCTTTTTTCGATACCTCCGTCTGCCCCCGTACCACACTTCACCGCCAACTCTTTTAAGATAGCAGCGCTCCTAGCGGCCAGTGCATTAAAAAATTTTCGTCAGTAAGCGATCCCCCCCATCCGACGAAGTTTCCAGACCTGTATGTAAGACCGTGGTCGCGAGCACGACTTCTCGCGAAGTTAGGCGAGTATAGTGTGGTGACGCTCCTCGTACTCGACTAGCCTCGGCGAGGGACTTCGAACGACTAGTGTAGAGGGGCCTTCACGCCTCGCCTCACCGCAGCGTCGTTATTCTCCCCCCACCCGGCGCGCACGCGCGTACATTCCCGGCATCCACGCCGATCCACACACCGTTACGTCCGGCGGATCACGGCGGATTAGCCCACTAGCCGGAATAGTTATATCCAAGCATTCCGAGAATATCGTTCCGTTTGAGCCGCTCGGAGAGTGAACAAGCAGGACAATTACTGGCCGACGAGAAAATCATCCTCGCCTCTTCTCTCCATACGCACACACGTTCTCTCGCACAGTAACATCCGCTGATTACGATCGCGCGTTTTTCTTCTCGTCCTTCCATATCGTCAAATAAATGTTTATCCTCGTAAATACGTAACAATATTAACATCCTCGGCATAATGGTTCAAGTGCGATACTCTCGTAATGTATTTTTGCGAGGGATCTGCATAATCTATCTCTTCGCTTTTCTCAGCTTCTACATCCAGATACCCGGTGAGTAATTTTTATAAGTCCTGGATGAAAAAAAAAAAAAAAAAAAAACAAAAAAACATCTTGCGCTTCGTTGAATTGTCGCGGAATATTGACGTACCTACGTTTGTAGCTTCTTATTGAAAAGATTGAGAAAAGAAAAAGCCGAATTTTACAATCGAAAGAAAAAAAAAACGAGCACAATTTTTACTTCGTGCGCTACTCGTATCTTGAACTTTGCATATATTTTTTTTTTTTTTTTTTTAAGGACTATCTCGTACTTCGCAACGATTTTTATTTATCTGCGCTTCGCAAGGATCTTTCCAATTCTCCAATTTCGTAAGATCTAATTCGAAGGATTCTTCATTCTGCGCTTGCGAAGATACTGTTAGAATGTTTTAGCCTTTGCGAGCATCTCTTCTTTTGCAACGATATGTCTACGTATCGCAAGAATTATTTTATCCTGCAGTTCGCGAGCTTAGATAAAAAAAAATCATCTTCCACTTATGAAGATTCTCTGAGGATGTTTCGTTTCCAGCTTTGAACAAATTTCATTTTGAAACATTTTTTATTCCGCCCCGCGCAGGAATTTTGAAAAAGCATTTGCGATGCTTTTTCGATAAATCTTTCCGAGCTTCGTTACAATTTTTCGATAAATCTTTCCGAGCATCGCTACGATTTTTCGATAAATCTTCATTCGTCCGGCGATTAAATTCATTGCGCAGCCGAATACGAGATACATTGATTATCGGAGAAGTAATAAAGCTTTATCGGGCGTGCTTTATCATCGCTCGGACGCGCGACCTTTGAGACTTCCCCATCCGCTTCGACTTCCATTCTGACTGAAATACCAGCGCGAAAAGTTAAGCCGACCCGCGTAATGTACAATTAATATTTCGTCTTTTCTTTCAATTCTGCCGTTCAGGACTGTACGGCGACAATGGAATATTGCCGGCTCGTACGCAAGTCGATCTTCAAGGAAAATCTTCGTTGAGTCAGAAACTGAGTCTGAAGCCGACGCTGGTATGGCTGGCGCCTTACCTGGGCCTCAGTGTCGAGTACACACTGGACCTTATAGCGCTGCTGGGATGCGTTCTCGCGTTCGCCGGGTAAGCGATTATTATTATCGTGGAAGGAGAGACGGAGGAGAAGTTTAAATGGATTTTAACAATTTCTTCATTTTTCAGCTTCATTTCGCAGAGAGCTTGCGTCGCGCCGAACTTTGCCGCTCTGTGGGCTCTTTACTTTTCTCTGTATCAGATCGGACAGGTCTTCATGCGATTCCAATGGTAGGTTCCAACGCGATGTAACAATTATCGTTTGTTCATAAAAATACGACGATATACATCGATTCAGGCCAAAGAAAAAGAAAAAAAAAAAAAACAATTGTGGAAATCCATACGCGCGAATTATGTAACGCGTTCGCTCTGTCGCTCTCCCCTGCAAACGTACGCGAGCGAGCGGTAATTCGATAGCGCGTGTTAAGACGCGTAAGATGATTGATACATCGCACGCGGTACATACGCGTGTGTACGTACGCGCGTATAACAGGATATCGGGTTACGCCGTCAAGGATGTTATTGGATCATTGCTCGTTCGTGCTCGTGCGTTTGTCTTTGGCAAGTTGCTCGTTCTTGCACGTTCTTGCCTCTCTTGTTTATGCGTGGGTGTGTATATTAGAATTTATCGAAAGCGCAATGTATATCTGTCGAAAATTTCAACAAAGCGTTCTCGAATGACCTGTGATATTTTTGTCAAAATGAGATTTGAAGAAACAAAAAAACGTTAAAGTGAAGCACAGCTTCATGAATCTTTGAGTATTTTTGAGAAATATTAATTAGTTGTCGCTTTATTCAAGTTTGCACGTGCGAAGCGAGTTTTCCGTATAATTCTAATGGGGAACAAAGAGATTGCTGACGTCGAGCTAGAGAGCTAAAATTTCGCATGCGCTTGATACCTAATATTAAAAAATCAAAAAAACAAGAGGAGAATTTCGTTATTCACTCTGAAGGAAAATTCTAACGCCTCAATTTTTATATTTAACGAGTCTGAAATTTTCAAAATTACGATGTTGGCAAGCTGAGAAAAAAAAAACGTTAGAATTTTACTAAAGCAACAATGACAAATCATTTGTCATTAACAAATGGAGCTATACTATATCCGTTGCAATTAAAAGTTCAATCAATTTATTGGTCTCTCAAATAGAGTGGTCCATTGTTTCCTCGTTTCTCAAAGCGAGTAAACACTTTAGGAGATTGAAAAATAGATGATTGGTTTTTTTTTATTGTGAAAAAAAAAACGGAAATTTCCGCAACTCTGACAATAATTTATTCATATTTTCATATATCTCTGGTATTTTTTTCAAGTTGTTTCATGCATTAATTAAGATGTAATCCGTTGTGTCCCTTGGCGTGTCCTCATCGTTTCACAAACGAAAAATTCAAAGTCAAATGTGTTTAATCAAATGATAAAGTGTCTTACCGATTAATCAACGATTCCAGCGCCATACAGCAGTCCTTCCTCGTCCTCGTGCAACTCATTTGAAGCTTGCTTTTCCTCTTTACGAGCTCGTGGATACCTGAGCGCGCTTGGGAGTCGAGCGGAGAGTATCATTTATATACATAACGTTAGAAGGAATCCGAATATCGTTTTGAAATTTTCAGGGTGTATTCTCAAGATATTTTACTAACGATTTATGAAGAAAAAAAACGAAAAAAAAAAATGATTTTTTGAAGCATCTAAAGTGACCCGCCTCAAATCCACATATACTCTGCACGCAAAATGTACATACGAATGATTCACGTCGCAGGGATAATTTGCTGTTGGAGGCTGGCTTTTTGTGCATCATCATTGCACCCGTGTGGTATCCCGCGAAGGGAAAGTCGAGCACGCCCAGTGACGCAGTCACGTTTTGGACCGCTCGTTGGCTCCTCTTTCGCTTGATGTTTTCCAGCGGCGTGGTAAAGCTTACCTCCGGCTGTCCGTCTTGGTGGAATCTCGAAGGTAAAAAAAACTTTCCGAACGCGAAAATTCACGAAGCTGTTCAATATCGGAAAAAAAAAATGTTATTGTAATACACATTGGATGTGTGCATTAATTTTAAGGAAACGCCAAGATATGACGTAACTAGTGGTATTTCGAACGAAATTTTGGTGTGTCGAAGTTGGCGCGTTCTTCAATAACAATAGAATTTCCCCTAAAGATATAAGCTGTCCCGAAACTCTATAAAAAAAAAAAAAAAAAAAATACGAATTGAAAGAATATTGTCTTTTTGCAGCTCTTACCGTTCATTTCGAGTCGCAATGTATACCGACTGTTCTGGCTTGGTACGCGCATCACTTGCCCACGTGGTATCTGCGCCTGAACACCGTAACGGCGAACGTTTTCGAGCTGGTCATTCCGTTTCTCTTCTTTTTCCCGAACAGAAAAGTCAGGATAACAGCGTTCTACCTACAGGTTGGTATCGTCTCTTCACCTCTCCTCAACCACGAATTTGTCTCATCGTATTTTTTTTTTTTTTTTATGTCCAACCGTATTTGTTCCCTCGGCAACGCTCATAAAAGCCACAATTGTATTCTCGCGTTCACAGCTCTTCCTGCAAATGCACATTATCGTGACGGGAAATTGGAACTTCTTCAATTTCCTCACGATTTGTTTGTTGCACTCGCTGCTGGACGATCAATTTTTTTACAAGAAAAACAAAACGAAGAACGAAAATTCCGAGATCTGGGAATACCTCTCGACGCTCGTTTGTCTCGTCGTTTACGGGGCTGTTGTTTACGGCACTTGTGTCATTTACAATCTTAAGATTGGCGACAATTGGACCGTACAGTCGGAAATCGGTGAGTATCCGACGAATACGTTCTTCCTCAATCTTTTAACATATTTGTATCCAAGCGGGGACCCGCTTCACGTTATTGCAATAACGAGCTGAAACATTTTTAGGATTTGATCAGGAGCAATTTGATCGTGTCCTCGCCCGAGTCATTCCGATCTCGATTTACATCGGTCTCACGTCTCTCGGCTTCATCGTAGCCGACGCGATAACTCACTCGATACTATCGTCCAAAGGACTGACCAACAAAATCGTCAATACTCTTACCAGCCTCTTTTATACGGCCATCGTTTGCTTCGTATTTGCCATAAGTGTCGTAAGTATTGCAATTTTACAAGCTTCCCTCGCACTGTACGAAAGCAATTACACGCGAATCTTGAATCGCCGACAGGTGCCGTTCTCCGCGCTTCATCCTTCGCACAACGCTACGGTGCCCGCACAATTGAAGAATTTGTACGGGAAAGTCGAGCATCTTCAGATCAGCAACGGATACGGCTTGTTCCGTCGCATGACTGGCGTCGGCGGTAGACCGGAAATAATAATCGAAGGAAGCAACAGCATTGACGGACCCTGGAAGGAATACGAGTTTCTTTATAAACCCGGAAACGTGAACGACTCTTTGCCGTTCGTTGGTGAGATATTGATACGTTGTCAAACGAGCCTGTACGGGAACATTCCAGTGTTATTGGCTTGAAAATAGCTGATTTTCGTTTTTGGAGTTAATCAGTCCGATTTTATTCGTATATTCAAATTACTTGTGTTGTGGTGTTGATGGTGTTGACGTATAAACTTTAAAGTTTATACGTATATATTTATTCGTGGTAGTGAATCGCGACAACATCATTTTCGGCTACACATTCAGTTTCATCCTCGTTCCAGTACACGATTATCCCAATTACTTTCAATACGATAACTCTAGCAAGTAGGCATCTCCCTCACGAGGCACATTACGAGTCTAATAGTTTCGTCGACGCTCCTTAACAGCGCCTCATCAGCCGCGTCTCGACTGGCAAATGTGGTTCGCCGCGCTCGGCACTTATCATCAAAATCCTTGGATAATGTCACTGACGTATCGCTTGCTCAGCGGACAGCCCGAGGTACTGGGCTTGATAAACAACGTTGAAAATCCTTATCGTGACGGCCCACCAAAATACATCAAAGCGAGCCTCTATCACTATCACTACGTGTCGTGGAGTAAAACGTGAGTATTTGGTTGTTGTTTTTTGTCCCATTTTCGCGAAATGATATATCGCTAAAATGACATTTTGAAAGAAAATGTATGAGAAGGGAGAAATATGCTCGTAGAAGGAACGATCAGGCTTGGTGGACGAGGGAAAAGGTAGGCGAATATTTTCCGATATTCAGCCACGATCATCCACCGTTGTTGGAATATCTCGCAAAGATGAAGATTATTCAGAACAAACAACCGGTCGAAGTGACGAACGAGCCGCTCAAACGTGTTCTCGTCGGTATAAGATCTCTCCTCGGCAGGGTCGAGGCGAGTCTACTTTTGTGGAGTGTCTTCACAGCGGGATGTGCAATTATAATGACACGTCACAGCAACGCCAACAACAATTCAGCCTCCAGGAAGAATTAATTATCATACACGTGAAGATTTTGCCCAGCTCTGTCGCGTCGTGAGATGTATCATAGTTATATTTTTAAATGATTTCATTTTTTCCTTTTTCGTTGCGTAATTTATATTACGGGAGGGCGACGAGAGCTTGGAATATTCGTGAATAACGTGGGGTGACGACTGAGACACGCAGGATGGTGTAATCGTACAAGAGTGTACGTTCTGTCTCGATCTTCTTTAATGGCGCAACTTCTGTACCGAAAATTGTAGTTTACTCTCTCGATGAGGTGGTCGATCGGATCCTAATATTCGCGCGCCCACCCAGCCCCCTCCCATTTTTAATTGATCTTGGTGTAACGCGTTATTAGCGACTTAGGCGAGCGTCGTTATGGTGTATAATAATATTCACCATAAGCGGGCGTGTGTAACCTTGGAAATACTCAGTTGGGAATTACCGAAAAATTACGGCCTATATATATATATATATATATATATATATTTATATATATCGACGTGACACCGAAAATTCTTCTGTCCATATTTACGAAATAATTTATATCCGTGTCCCCACCTCCCGGCCCCCAATTGTTTATTGTCAATTAGCCTCGGTGTTTTTCCAACGCGTCTACGTGTTTATACATATTCGAAGTGTTTCTCGAATGTTTTGGTTGTCAAATGTTTTCTCTCCCCTTGTTTTTTTTTTGTTTTTTTTTTTCACCTCTTCTTTTTGTAAAAAGCGCATGTCTTCGTATATAAAAAAAAAGCAATTAACAACAGTTGGCGTTTGATTTATTCAGTATTGAGAGTATAAAAAAAGACGGGCTTTTCGCGCGGTAAAAATTAATATTAGATGTATAAATTAATTGTCGACTTGTTTTTTTTTTTCGACACTTATACAACAAAAAAAATTAATAGAGATTTAATCTTTAGAATAATCGTCCCGTTGCACGCATCTGTCCCATCTATTGGGCATTTTTTGGATCCTTGCACGAATGAAGGATGGTGGCTTTGACTGGATAAAGTCGTCAATGCTCTGATGGACTTTCTCAGGAGATCGAAACTGGATATCCATCGGGTGGTTTTGTAGCGCTCGAAAAAGACGATAGTCCGAAGGCGCAAGGTCTGGAGAATACGCAGCGTAAGGGAGAATTTCCCAGTCCAACGTGGAGATAATTCTCACGAGGGGACCTTGCCAGGCACGCAATCGATTTTGGGACGTCCTTTCAGGATAGTGTAGAGTTCGGTCCCAAGTGTCACTCCCTCCCCCTGCCACCGTTCACCCTGGTGGGCCCTCGTTTTCGCGAAATCGATCCAAACAAAATTTGTGCGACGATTTTTGAAACTCGAAAATTAGAATTTTCGAAGCGGCGCGATACCCTAGCGGTTTTTTTTTTCATTCGAAACGCTTGTAAACGTTATTTTTTATTTATTTACTTTAATTAAAATTTTGTAGTTATTGCTCGCTTTTTTTTATTGTTTCTATTAACTTCTGTTATCGTTGATATCAGGAAATGAAAAAAATTATCGCTCTGTCGATTAAATGAAAATACAAAACACTATATTCACATTATGTGGGAAAAGTGTGTGTAAACGAAAAAAAAAGGGAATCGTAGAAAACCAAAATTCAAATGAAAAGCGTAAATAAAATAATTGTATTAATACAGACGAAAATATTAAGCTATAGAAGAAAATTAATTTAAACAAAGAAAATATATAAGAACAATAAAAAAAAAACGAGCAATAATTTCAAACTAGATGAAGATGAGAAAAAAAAAATTAGATGTACAAAATTTTTGAAACGGTGATTGCAATCCCGCGGGCAAGAATTCTAAACGCAATATAAAAAAGTTGCATTTAAATTAAAGTAGATAAATAAAAATAACGATTACAAGCGTTGCAATAGCATCAGAAAATTGTCCAATTCAAACAAGTGTTTTGATCAATTCAATCCAATGGCCAAAAATTAATTTATTCTCCTTATATATGTATGCACGAGTTTAATATTATACAATTTCCACGCGTAACGCCTTCGAGTACTCAATATTATTAGAAATTTGTCCTTCGGAAGGACCACCAGAATGGAATGGACCGTGATATCAATTTGACGGCCTTCTAAAAAAAAAAAAAAAAAAAAAAACTAAGGTGGTCGAAACGTACATGTTGATAAACTCTTCAATCTTTTTCTCTGACTTTTGTGCAAATATACGTATGTCGTAGTACCGTGAGATGCAACGTTAAGAGAGTAAGAAACTTCAACGTGGATAAATTTGATCTGCCAAGAACAATCGAATATTTTAGGAGTATAAAAAAAAAGTGTTTCAAACTAGCGCAATCGCGAGCTTGGACAGAACAAATTTTCTAAAATTTAACGTAGCTATGTAAAACAACGCATAGCCGGAGAGGTAACATTAATGCTTTTTTTTTCTTTTTCTTTAATAACTGTTTACAATTGTTCAAATGCGCGTTACGATCGCATTCTTTTACTCGGCGTCGTTGTTTCGACATCGAAGGTATCGCCGCACACGCTATTGTTAGTAATTCCGTTGTAGTCGGAGTCCTCGAAGCATTGCAAATTCGTCGCGACGTCGATATCCGGTCGAATTATATTCGACAAAGCAATGGGAAATTTCAACAATTGTACGAGACGATGTTGAAATATTTCCATGGATTTTGTTGCGGCTTGGCTCATCGGTGACAACATTTGTCGAAGATGATTCAATTTTGGGCTAGTTTTAGGCTTATGAGAGATGATGTGATGCAACGCTAGAAGCGTATGATAATTAGGCTCCAAACAATGCGTTGGCTCGTCCAAGCATTGAATTATACCGTCGCACGCTGTTGCAATCCACGCTTTGTCTTTTGCCCTTGAATTACGTTTTTTCGTTCGTGTAGAATTTCCATCGCTCGGCGCATCGCCGCACGACATTCCTGTCCCGTCGTTAACGATTAACGTTTCGTGTTGCGGCATAACTTCGATTTTCGAAATAATTTTCGTACTAATGTCAGGCCCCAGTACGTAGACTCTCTCGACGACACGCATTTCTCTCGTACAATCGGTCACGAGTCTCGCCATCTTCTCGAACTCCGTATTCGTATCTTCGCTTATGACTTTAACGATATCCTCGGAAGTGTCGAATACACCGGTGTTCAAAGCGATACGACAGTGATTAAGATCGGGCGGTGAATGATAATCAATTTTTTCGTGAAAAATCAATTTCTTTCTTACGTCGTTGCAATAACCGGTGCAAGCGAAATGCATTAGATCCGCGGGCCTTGGATTCTCGTTGCAATAACGCTCGACGGTGATGGGTATTTTGGCAGATCGTAAAGACGGTGCTTGCCACTTAATCACCGACTCGAGCAACTGTTTGTCCTTCTCGGTGAGACGCGGATCGTCGAGTTGATCGGGTATTTCGAGATTTGCCTCGAATGTCTTCAACAGTAGGCGCAATTTACGCGCCATCTCGTCGAGTTCCTCGCTACCGTAAAACTTTCTCTTTCTACCGGGTTGCGTTGTGCCGGTTGTACTCACGGGCAAACGTTGAAAGTAATCCACAAGTTCGTTATCGATTTTTCGCATTTCAGCGCGTGCCTTGGCACGATTTCTATTTTTAATACTGTTACGCTCGCCGCGATTATTCACATTGCTTTTCTCACAGATCGTCTTCACCTCCTCGACGTCGTTATCTTCGGGATTGTGCTCGACGCGAGGAGTAGCAGCAGCAGCACCGTGATTGCGACTACGCGGTATCTCGTACAACGATACACCTTTTGACCAATAGCGCGTTATAGATTTGTGACGATGACGCACTTGTGTTCTCGTTTTGCCGGGCATCGCCGATGCTATGTTCGACCAATCGGCACCGTACTCGTTGTACAATACCAACAAACGCGCGTCCTCGCTTATACTCCACGTATTACGAGCGCCACGTTGTCTCATCATCAATGTTTTGTAACGATTGCCAAGCTGCACGCTCGATCTATTCGATACAATGGTATTCGATATACGCGTGAAATTTTTGCCGTAACGTTGCACAGCTTCGAGCAAACGTTGATCCTCGTCTTGCGTGAAACGTCCTTTTTTGAATGGCGGCGCGCTGTTGTACAACCAACGATAGTAAACCTGAGTTTTTATTCTACCGGGTATGTAGCGCGTAACCATGCCCCAAGGCACGTAATCGCCTATACGAAATTTTTTCACGCAAACGGCGAGTCTTCGATCCTCATCGAGCGTCCAAGCGTCGTCTTCGACGCGACCAGAACGCTCTATGCTCTTGTATCTAACGAGACACTGATAGCCTGTCCTTCGCGTCGCCAATTCTTCCGCTATAGCTTCCCAATTTTGCGCCGCGTACTTCTCAACGAGTATCTCCAAACGCGCGTCCTCGTCTCTGCTCCATCTGTATCTGTTTACGTCGGGATGAAGAAAAACTCGCCACATTACTCTACACTCGTCCGCCGAATGTCTGTCCTCGAAGTTTTGCGCCGCTATTTTCAACCAGTCGAATTCTCGAACGCTGCGCGCACCTACCAAAGCTTTGAAATTCTTTGGCAGCGCGGAAGGACTCGCGACACCTTGTACCTCCGTTTCTTCCTCGTCGCGATTCTCCCACTCTTCGTCCGCGAGTCTTTCCGACTGCATAAACGTGTCGGCCGCCTCCTGACGTATCGCTCTCCACAATGTGTTTCTATCCCTCGGCGTCCACGGCACAGGCGTCGGCAGACTCTTCAAATTCAATTCTTCGTTTCTTCGCTTGGTCTTGACGTCTTTGTTAGCCGGCGCCGGATAACCCTGCGCGTCCTTGAAGTAAGGCATCGCGGCGGCGCAAACTGGCATGTAATCGACGCTCTTGGCTCGAGCGTGCGCAAGAATTTTTTCCTCTACCGACGCTCTGTTCTCTCTACAACGCTCCAGTATAGATGACAATTCGCGCTTTGTCTCGCGCAGCAATTCTATCAATTTAACGTTACATTCGTATGCGGACAAACCCTCCGTGAGACATCTCTTAGTTTCGTCGTCTTCTTCTTCTTCTTCTTCTTCTTCTTCTTCTCCTTCGCCACGGCACGCCTCTACTTGGCCGAAGCCTCGCGACGACGAGACGACATTGGCGCGACGCTGCGAGACTCGCGGTCGTTTCGCCACCTCTGTCACGCAACATTTGGGCTTGGGTGATTCATCGTGCTGTTGCTCGTTCGCTAACGCGTCCTCGAGGGCTTTTATCTCCTCGAGAAACTCACGATCGTTCTCCGGATCGCTCATCCTTCGCTTTCTCGCCTCCTTTGTTTATCATCCAGACGCGAAAACAGCGAAGGAAGAAAAAAAAACAAACCACAATCGTATATTAGTTTGAATTCAGCTCGGGTGAATCTTACATCCAAAACAAACTCAACAAGTCGGATGTAGACATGATTTTGTTTTTTTTTTTTTCGATGCAAAACATACCTTAATTGCAATAACAATAGTCGCGAGTATCTTCTTTTCAGGTTAAAGCCAGACAAGCATTGCAGGTTAATCGTCCCGCGCGCCAGCACATATAACAAAAAAGAAAAGACGAAAAAAAAACAACGAAACGAGAATGAGAAAAAGAAAGAAAAACAAGCCGAAATTCTCGCGTCGCGGGATTTTGACGTTCGAGCGGAAGTAACCGGACATATGTTTCCGGCTCGCGGTGTCTGCGACAACGCGCATGCGCCCGCCGTATGTGTCCCTCCCGTTCCCCTGCCCGCCCCGCCGTCGCAGTCCGAAATGTCGGACTTTCCGTGAAATACGTTGGCTGTGTGTTATCCACGATAAAGAAAAACTTTTTCGTATTATTATTGGTTAAGCACGCTTGTTATTTTGTTTCGTGTCTTGTGAGCCGATACAACGGGATACGCCCACGCAATCGAAGCCGGGCTCTTTATCGTTGCTTCGCGTATACGCGTTGCGGAGGACTTGCTTTTCTTTCTTTTTTTTTTTATCTCGTGTGTCGTGTGTGTGTTTGTGTGTGTGCGCACATTTGCGCGGTTAATAATTCTATACGGCCAATACACGGGCCTTATGTCAAGGAAGGCACGGTCTCACGGGAGCAGGGCCCGCGGGACGACGAAGACGTGCCAAAATGAAGAAGCTTTTTTCCAAAATTGAAACTACATCGAAAGAGCCGAACAGTTATTTGGGCAAGGCATTCGTCGTTGGCCGACATACCGTTACCGTCGAGGAAGTTCTCGCCGAGGGTATGTACATATCGAACTATATATATATATATATGTGTGTGTGTGTATCTATATATCTATATATACGCCTCAATCACACACACACACGTGTTACATAAATGAGAACATGACACACACACGCAACAATCACGGACGCGTACGGAGGCCCATTTCTCCAGGTTTTTGGCGTTCCAATTTTTCACCGGGGTAATATCGAGCTCGTTACCCCAGTAGCTAGAGGCGCTTGCGTCACTTCGGCACTGGTTGTACATAGACGCTAAACCGTTTTACGAACCAAAGTTTGAGATCTCGTTTTTCTATCGCAAAGTGATATTTTCTACACAGCGGTAATAGATCGGGTTCCGAGCGGAGAGCATTTCGTGGCTTTAGGATTCTGTCGAGGTCGAGGGCAGTCGCGCGATTCTGTAACTCGTTAGCGACTTTCGTTGTCGATTGGTAAGCCAATCGCATTGGACGCTTACAGCGGAAAGGGACGTCTCTCATTGGCTGTCGCGAGCGAATAACGAAAAAATGTCGCTACGAGTTACAGAATCGTGCTACAAGAGGACATCGCCTATTCCATCTCTACTGTGCAAAGGAACCGTGCGTGAGCTGTAGAGAGAAGCACCATCGCCGACGTGTGCGCTCTCTCGCGTCTAAATGTGCAATTAGCGCGGTGAGATTTTGTAAACAGTACGGAAAAACAAAAACAAATATTGCAAATACAAATGTTAAAAATGATAAAACATGATTTTCGTTCTGTACACAACGATCGTGTTCGAGGTCAAAATGATACAAAGGGAAGAAAGTTCGATTCGGGCCACGTTTTAAATGTCACTGATATTGAAAACACGGTGGACGAAGTTAATCGTCAACGGTTAATTTGTAGCTCAGACTCGTGTGTCAATTATTTTTACAATGTCAAAATAACTAATGTTAGAAACTTGTGCATAATTGATCAAACATATATAAACCTTTGGAATGAAGGATAATTAAATAACTTTTAAACTTACAGCTCGATTCTAATAGAAATATCACGAATGCTGAGCGTTCGTGTAAACGCTGGTCTATCTGGAAAATGCAAGCATATTTGTGCGCTCCTTCGCTGTGTGAATTATCCAGAGAATGCCTCATAAAAAACGAGTCGTGCGCAAGAATGGGGACAACGAACGACATTCTTGCCGCTCGAATCGTTGTACGGCCTGAACAGATTTTATTGATGTTGGTTTTCCATGAAAAATCGTGGGAATGTAGGACGGGTGCGATGGATGTTCCGATTTCGCGTTATTGACGAAAGCACTACATATATCTTAGCGTCCTTCGTTGGTTTCCAATCCGTTCGATTTTTTACTGCGAACAATTTCTCGATAAACAAATGAAATATCTGACGATCAATGGTTGCTCCTTCCACGGCGAATCTTTAATACAAAATTGACCAGTTTCGTTCATACATCAATCGGCATGAATTTTTTTACTTTTTTCTTATTTGTTTATCGATTTGTCTCACCTGTCGCAGGTGGCTTCGCCATAGTGTTCCTGGTCAAGTCTTCTTCCGGACGTTATGCCCTCAAACGCATGTACGTCAACAACGAACACGATCTCAACGTCTGCAAGAGGGAGATACAGATAGCGGTGAGGAAAAACTCCGATCGTCATAACGAATTTGCTTCGCGTTTATTTTATTTTAGTTTTATTTCGTCGCCGGTTCTATTCGATCCAATCATTGCTACATCCGTGTCTATTCGTTCGCAGAGCAATTTAAGCGGTCACAAGAATATTATAGGATATGTCGACAGTAGTATTAGCCACACCGGCGGCGGAGTACACGAGCTACTACTCCTCATGCCGTACTGCAAGTCTCAAGTTCTACAGATGATGAACAATAGGTGAGCGGCGAAGCAAAAAATGTTACGAGTCCGTTACTCCGGCACTCGTCGATTCGTACTTTCAATATTATCGTGACTTTCAGGCTGCAGACGGGCTTTAGCGAATCCGAAGTGCTTCAAATCTTTTGCGACGTCTGCGAAGCTGTGTCGCGACTCCATCATTGTCAGACTCCGATAATTCACAGAGATCTCAAGGTAACTGTGAGAATCCATTGCGGCGAGACATCTTTTTCAAAGAAATCAAATTTAGTCTTGTTTATTGACGATGGACATTTAAAGAAATCAAAGTCTAGCGGATAAAATTGAATTAAGGCCGGAGTCTCAATGAGAAGGAGCAAAAAAAGCGTTATTTTTTCGGGAATTTTTTTAGAAGGGAAAAAAAAGAAGTGAGCCCAGTAAACATTGAGGTATCTTTTCAGGCAAAATTTCAACATGAAACAATAAATGACTGCATATTCATCAGCCTATTCCATGTGCTTGCGTTTTTTAAGCTTCTGAAACTAAAAAATGAATTTCCCCGTATTTTACAGGTTGAGAATATTTTACTCGCCGATTCGGGTCACTACGTTCTCTGCGATTTTGGCTCGGCAACTGGCAAAGTACTGAATCCGTCGGTGCAGGGGGCATCCGTAGTGGAGGAGGATATAAAGAAATACACGACACTGAGCTATCGTGCCCCCGAAATGGTTGACATGTACTGCGGAAAGTCTATTACAACGAAGGCCGATATATGGGTAAAATCATAATACGTAATTAAGGGGGTTTACCTAAAGTTCACTATCTCAAGCGCGGTATTTGCGAAAATCTCGCGAGATACGCAAAAAAATTTACCTTTCGAATATTGTCGTTCAATTGGCCCGTTGAACTTTCGTCATTCGAACAGGCTTTGGGCTGTTTGCTGTACAAATTGTGCTTCTTCGCGTTGCCCTTTGGCGAGAGCACGCTCGCCATACAATCCGGAAACTTCGCGATACCGGATAATTCCAGGTGAGTTTATTCGATATTAGCGTGATACAAAAGTCTTAAATGTCATGAAATTATACTCGACCCTTAAAAAGTTATGAAATTTCATGAAAAATTAACAGTTTACCTGATTTTTTTCTTTTTCAATCTCTCCAGCGCTTATTATCATGGCCGATTTTTGTATTAATTTAGCCAAAATAATTTCAAATTCTCGCGGGCTTGCGACTATCTACGGTAAAAAAAAGGTAGTAGAAGGAAAAAAAGATATTACTCAAAGTTACTAAGTGTATGTAATATTATTGCAGATTTTCCCAAAATATATTTCTTTGCAGCAAACTTGAAATGATGCTTGTCTCACATTTTTTACGACACATGGAAATGTACAGTCTGGTTACTTCGTTTTATTTTATATAATTTTTATTGCCATACAGCACACATCTGTTTCGAAGAGTAGAATATAAATATAAAAATTTAGAAAATTAGTTGCACCAAAGAATTACAAAGTATACTTTTCTTCCAGAAAGTCATACTAAAAGTCATGAAAAAAAAAAAACTCTAATTCTTGCCGTAAAAATCTTTAAATGTCATGAAATATTAGTTCTGGTCAAAATTCGACACTCTGTATAATGGTGACGGTAAAAGGCATCGTCCGAAAACATCCTGATCCCTTTTTTCAGATACAGCAAAGCTCTTCACAGCCTGATACGATACATGCTCGAGCCGGATCCCGATCTCCGACCGGACATTTATCAAGTTTCAGCGATAGCTTTTACGCTCCAAGGCGCCGAGTCACCCGTGCAGAATTTATACGTGGGTCGAATTTGTCACTCGATCAGCGATAATACTTGGCGAAAAAAAAAAAACGTGACGAGCGTACGTTTCGTTTTGCAGAAAGTCGCAACGCCGACGATCGAATCTTTGCCAATTGCGCCAATGGAGTCGGAGTGCGTGAAGCGTTCAGCCTCGGTGAAGATCGCAAAGCCGTCGCAGGTTGCCCTGGTCGAGGGTACTTCGGTAACGCCGAGGCAACGACCAAAGGGACAGGCTGTCGCTACAGGACCGATAAGTCTAAGCGGTCAGATAGTCGGGCAAATTTCCGGACAGGGAAATCCCGCGAGTTCGTACGTTCAAGCAGCTGGAACGATCTCCCAAACGTACGCCGTTCAGCAAAACGTAACGCAAATTAATTCGCAATTGCCATTGACTATGCAGTCAACGTCGTCCGCGTCGTCAACGTGCTTCACACCGGTACAAGCGACGCCGCACGTACCATGCTCGCCGAATCAACCGACGAACTTCGGGCCGAGCGGTACTTCGCCCTTCGGACAATCGCCGAGTCCACTCATCGTAAATCAATCTCCATTGACCCAACACTCACCGATCACGGTACAGGAGAAAACACCGTACGGATTCGAATCCTCGACGACGACGATGACGATGACGACGACGACCGCGACGACGACGACGAGACCACCACCATCGGCAACGGTCACTCCATGTGCCGATGACAATCTCGAGGCACTTTTTCCATCCTCCGGTAAGATTGAAAATCTCTAAGCTCGAGTTGCCAATTAAGAAGTCAACGGTACAGGATATTTCTTGCTGTTTTTTAGAGCTGCTTTTTTTTAGTGCCTTGCGAATTTGAAAAAATATTGATGTGTTGAAAGCAATGTGTCGTTTTTCTTGCTACGAGCAGGTTATCCAGATCCGTTTAAAGAGGACGCTCGTGTGATGCCACCGCCGGCTAAAATTCCACCCCCGGTCGCGCCGAAACCCGGCTCAGCGGCGAAAGTATTGCAAAAAATCGTCACGCCGACCAACAGTGTAGCGACATTGAAATTCGTACCACCCGCTCAACTACCCACCAAGATTAATACACCGACCGGTCCGGCAAAATTAACGCCTACTCTTCCACCACCGGTTTTCCCAAAACCGGTCAACAAACCGGAAAGCATGAGTCAAAACATAAGCGCCAATACTTCGCCGCCCGACAGCCCGACGACGACGACTCCATCGCGACACAGAAGAAACGTCAGCGATACCAGCGCCTTCAACAAGTATGAGATGCAAATTACGAGAACAATTCCCAATTAAATCGTGGAGGGAGTCTTGTATGAACAGTACCGGGTTTACATGAAACTAGCATTTGGCCCATAGAAACTTCGTTGCTAGTTGGAACCCTTAGTGATTTATCGAAACAATCCTAAAATATGCGTTTTATTATTCATTTTGATGAATATTTATGCCGAGTTTCAAGTTCATGAACGCAAGGAATACAATTTTACATCCCATTTCATTCTTATAGGGGTTGATTTTCGAATAAATTCTTTCTTGGTGCACCTCTACGCCCTTCAAGCCGATTTAGACATTCAGACGAGAAAAAAGTAGGCAATTTTGAGGGATTTTTTAAAAGCAAGAAACAATTCTACATCTATTTACACATCTCGTTGATTTTCTTTTACGGAACCTTCTAAGGAAATCTTCCAAAGTTCATGTTTCTTCAGCGATTTGGGCTGTGCATTGTCCAAATGTCAATCAGTCGGTCAGTGACGGAATTGTTTTATATGCATAGATGATAATGTTGCAGAGTATTCGCCAACGAGACGACCCAGTTCTTGGCGCCTTACGACGCCTCGGTTAAGTCCCGGCTGGGTGACGCGTCCTCTCCCGAAGTTCCGGTTGATATAATAAAGCCCGGCATCATCGGCGCAAGCGCCTCCCACGTACGTATTGTAAGTACATAATGCACCCATTTTTTTTTTTTTCGTTTCATTTTGTTTTTATTGCTCTTTTTTTCTTTTTCTACGATTCAATTTCGTTCTCTTTTATTTGCGTTACTTCGTCATCTTATATTCGCTTCATTCTCGTTTGACTTATTATCGTATGTTTTTCATTACATTCCGGTTATCTTGTGATTGTTACGCAATTTATTTCTGTCTCATTCGTTTCTTCTTATCTCATTCTTTTTCTGTTTCTCGTTACGATTTAATTTTTTTTTTCGGCCCAATACTCCCATTCCACCCGCTTAATTTTTGTTCCTTTTTTTGTTTCCTTTTCAACACCTCGACACCCGAAAATTTTCTTTCTATTTCTTTGTACTTCATATTTTTTGGCTGATTTTCCATCACACCGCACCTGATAATAAGGACACTCTCGTTCGGATAAAATTGCGATGGTATTCAAGCGACTCTACTATGCATAATTCCGTAGCGAAATTCCGACGGATGTCGTTCGCAGATGTTTCTTCGCTCGCAAACTCGTCAACCATACGAAGTGTTGTATATCGAGTGAAAGTGGAAGAAAAAGAAAAAAAAAAAAAAACGTCAATGCAGCCTTTCCTTTATCGTTGAATAATATGCACAGGGTGAGCTCTCGAGTATTTCCGGTACGGAGAGTCGTTCGCTCAGCGTGGACGTGGCGACTTGGAATCCTTTCGAGGACGCACAGCCGTTCAATCAATTGACGGAGGATCACATATTTGGCGCCGAGTTCGACAAGATACGACGTGGTAGCAACAGCAGTATAAGCGGCGTCAAGAGCCGCGAGAGTTTGGTCATGACGTATTCGGAATTGCCCGAGGATCCGTTCGAGAGTGCCCCCTTTAGTTTGCCAGGTGAGTTTTTTTTTTTTTTCGCGTGCGCGCACGCCCGCGCCTTCTTTTCTACACGATTTCCAAACTTTAAAGAGCGTGTACGCGCTACGCGGTGACACTCTCGAAAAGTCGGTGATAATGTTGGAAATTAATTGTAAAAAAGTTACTTGCTCGGCAAGCGCACGAATGCGTGGCGCGATTTCGTTCACCTGATTCGTCGAAACGAAGAAGAAAGAAAAATTACGAGCGTGCAAGCGCCCAAGTCGAACGCCACTCAATATATGTTCCAACATTATTCACTGATATTTAGGATCTCATCACAGTAGTTGAGTCCCTCAATGCCGAGTTCGCAGCCATTTGTCCAATACACACAAAGTTTCGGATCGATACGCATGCTCAAACGAACGTTTCATTTGCAGCCGGAAAGAAAAATAAGCTGGGAACGAAGACGGCCGCTATAGCTGGAGGTAATGCATGAGACCCTTAATTAATTCGTACTGTTTTGGCCTTCCTCTTCTACTTCCTCAAAATTCTACTAACTCGGTCGACTTGTTATATATATATATATATATATATATATATATATATATATATATATATATATATATATATATATATATATATATAAATGAACAAACGAACAAACGACACTTACCCGCCAAAAATAACGGCAACACGCGTCGACACGTTTTGCGTAGATTAAAAAAAAAAAAAAAAACGAAAACGAAAAAAACAGAGACGCCCGCCTCAGGAAAATTTCAGACTCCTAAGAGCGTAGCTCGCGTAGCGGCGATTTCATTCTTCGCGATTTAGCTCCAGTGAATGTAGGAATAAAGAGAGCTTGACAAGTGAGCACGACGTGTTCCTCGTAATGAGATTATCGTCATAAAAATAATAAGTATTTTGAACAAAACAAAAAAAAAGAGAAGGCGATTAGCTAATATCAGATAACAGAAAGAAAAAAAAAGAAAAAAAAACACTTAACCCTAATTGGGGAATATCAGATTGGAAAAAAAAATGGAAATAAAAACTAAAGAACAATTCTCAATTATATTCAAATTCAAAACATTCGAATTAATTTTTAATTCGTGAAAAAAAATGATTACTCAACCGATTGTAAATTAATTCGATTACATGCAAATGATTTCATCAACTATTGGCTCTTTGAATCAATGAATTTGCGTTTTGATGATTATAATTAATTGAAGCTCAAGTAACTTCGTTTATCAACGTTTAATCAATGTGACTTTAATGAAAAAAATGCATCGTATTAATTAAATTTCAATCGATCGTGATCGATAAAATCGAGCTAATGTTTCGTTGCTGCATTCACGTCGTTTTGCATCTCGCCGTAAGAGACTTCTTTCCTAAAATAAATTTCGTTGTATGGTATTACTTTTTTCTTTTTTTTTTTTTTTTTTCTACTGATCTGTGAACAGGCGACACTCGCAAAAGTACGCACTCTCCTTTTTCCGTGAAGTCGCAAGACCAAAGATATTATAACCGAGTAGCTTTTAATCGTAGTTATTCTTAGCTCCTCCCCCCGGGATCCCAAGAGACTATTTCTCGAACTGGTGCGAACAAAACGAAAAAAAAAAAAAAAAAAAAAACTACGAGAAATCGGGTATTAATCGTGGCCGGATGAAACGGAGCATAAAAAGAAGAAAACAAAAAAAATATCCCCGATAAAGTTATCTAGTCTGTAGGTTCTAAAAATGTACACGTACGAGGATTGAAAATTTATTTTTCGTCCCTGCGTCCGTACAAGCCTTTTTTTTCTTTCTTTCTTTTCTCTTGAGGCGGCACAATTCGGGCCTTCCACCGTAACATGTATTTGCATAACAAACATGTTTTCGTCCCGCGTCACCGAGTATTCCTTATAATTTCGAAAGATCAGTGCGTAGCTGCCTAGCGCTTAAGTAGTGAAAAACAAAAAGACAAAAAAAAAAAAAAAGAAGGTAGATCCGGGCCGTGCCCTTTGAGGAAAATTACGTTTAAAACTACCTCGATCGATTCTTACGCGCAAATGATCCGGTTGGGTTACGTCGTAGAAGATTGTTGAAAGAAATATCCACAGTGTGCGATTGTTTTTTTTTTTTTTCTTTCTTTTTCTTCACTTTCGAGTGAACATCCAAATGTTATCGATGTGTTTTTTTTTTTTTTTTTTTTTTCGAGTGACGTTGGAACACGTGGTGTACATCGAAATAAAAAAAATTCATATTGTTGGTAAGAATCCTTGATGATGCTGTATATGCTTACTTATACATATAGTAGGATACCATTACACATTATATAAAAATCTTCAAGACCAATCCGATTGCGTATAGATGTTTGCGTGTGAGGTATAAGCCCCTTGCACTTTAAACTCAATGTCGCAGGAAAAAAATAAACAAAAAGAGGGGGGGGGGGGGGAGGGGTGGGCAAATATGATCCTAGCGATGTCAAGCTTGAGACAGTAACACACGCCGTATTTTTCGAATCGTTGATCGGGTCTGTAAAGCCATAAAAGTATATAGGGATATGGGCGATGTTAAAAAAAAAAAAAAAAAATTTATATTTTGAAGAAAAAAAAAAACGACGTATCGAATGTTAAATGCAAAAGCATTCGATATTATTGGTGAATGAGCTTTTTAAATTACTAAATGTTACTCACACACAGAGCGACAATTATAAGATGGTCATATTTTTTCTTCACCTAGAAAAATATGATATTTAATGGTTTTTCAAATTATCGTCGAGAAAAAAATGTGGCGTATATTTCTGATGTACTTGCCAGAAGAAAAATTGAGCATTTTGGTAAAAAAAATAAAATAAAAACTCCATTTCGAGTTACGAAAAATCTTGAAAAAACTTTTTCAAATGCCATTAAATTCCATTTATTCACTTGAAAATGCATATTTGATAATTTCCTTGTCTCTACGACGGGATAGACGAAAAAAAAGTTTTTTTTTTTCGTCTATCCCGTCTATAAGAAAATTACGTACTTGAAAAAAAATCAATTCGGCTACTAAAAAAACCTTGTAAAATTATATTATTCAAAAAATAAAAAAAAAACATGCCTCGTATCCCTAAAATATATATATATAAATCTAAAATGCGATTACTATACGCGCGTTAAATACGGACTAACGAGGCGAAGGCAATTGGAGGTTTGCGTATATAAATATTATAAATAATGCGCGAGTGCATACACGATATGTGATATATATTGTTTCCGCGGGAAAATATGTTTGCCCCCTCCGCCCCTCTTCACAAACACATACACTTACACACGTATCCTTGTAGTGGCGAAGTGAATAAGATATTGATCTCCTTCTTGAGTATATAAAGGACGACAATTGTTGGACCACAAGAGATGTCGTTTATTCCGCAATGCGTGAACAAAACTGGATATATATATATATATATATATATATATATATATATATATATATATATACTCAGTATTATATAAATGTATAGAAGATACGCCTTGAACAAACAAAAAAGTGTATATATATATATAGATGTGTGTGCGTGCGTGAGTGCCTGTGCGCGCGCGAGCACGCGTGTGGCTGTGTGTGTACAAATATAGTTATTTATGGATACAACACTCGGGCACGCGCACACACCCAAACATATACATATATAAATATACAAACGGAGCTTACATGCTTCACGAGAGGCGAATATAAATACAGGTTGAATGTGTTATACTTGCACTGTTCTTTTTCGTTTTTTTTTCTGTTCTTTCTATTTTCAAAACTATTCCATGGCCTACGATGTCCGCGGTCAACTTAACCTGTGTGGAATGACTCGCATGAATTACCTTGGGGGTGTCTTCTGGATAACAACGTCATGTAACTCTTCTTCCTCTCATATATATATATATATATATATATATATATATATATATATATATATATATATATATATATATATACATTTGTGTGTTCTTCCAGCCTTTTCTTTTATTTCTTTCATTGCCTTTCGCATTCCTGCATTCCTCGCCCTATGCGTACACACACACACACACACCCACCCACATACATACACACCTACACGCATCAAAGCCGTGACACCATCATCGCATAATAATCGTCGTAATTCATCGTTCCCAATGTGAGAGTTTGCTTTAATTTTGTACGCCCCGATCTTAAACTCAGTAATGAAAGTCACAGATCGCGGATTTGTGATATCCGCAAGCCTTAGCAGTGTCCGAAAAAGAATTGAAAACAAAAAAGAGAAAGATTTTAAAAAAATTATACGTTCTTAAGCGAATAATAGTAACGATGGACGGCGCTCATATCTAACGCTCCACAGGTAGAGAAAAAAAGAAAGGGGACAAATGAAGAAAAAAAAACGTACTCCGAAATGCATCGATGACGCTCGTTGCGAATCGATTGAAAATGTGCGACTGTGGCTTTACTGCGCTCTATAAATATATATATATATATTTGTATTGTATGCATCCGCATTGTCTGGAACATCCTAACGAATTTTCTTATACGGACGCGGCGGAAAGAAACCCTCAATTTTTTGCTGTCCTTCGTGATGTCGTATGTGTGTGTGTGTGTGTGTGTGTGTGTGTTTATATATATATAAATATATATTCACAGACATAACTCGAGTCGCCTCCTTCCAGCCCTTTGTCGTGCGTTGATACGTCGATTGGCGACACGTTGTGTCTCGTGTGTCGAATTAACACAGCGTGCTTATTCTCCTCGTCTCGCGATTGTTCATCCACAAAAGAAAGAAAAAAATGTAGCGGTTAAGAGACACACGATGATACGTTGCTGTATACGTATAAGAGAGACACGAGACACCACACACACACACACACACACACACACACCCACACACACACGCACACGCAACACCGTAGAGATATCACGATTATATAATATTAATCAATGATTATGTTAAATCTCGAGACGATGATGATGATTTCTCTTGTCGCTGCTGTGTATATCGATTGACAATTCTTCAGCAATAAACATATATTATTAGCTATACACGGAGTATTATATATTGTACTTTTGAATTATATATTTTATTCGTGAAAGCGATTAACGCAGCGAATCCTCATGGATCGTTCGTACGATAATGTTCCTGTGAAATTTTTAATGCTCGAGACTCTACGTATATACGTATATGTATATTCGGGCAGGTCTGGGGAAAAAAACAAATCCCTTCTAAATACTATTGGATATAAAAAAAAAGTTTATGCTAAATTTTTTCACCGCTGTAACATTCAAGCAAGTAATTTAATATTCATTAATTTTGAATGAGATTTCTTAAATCTGATCTTTGCAGCTTCAAGAAGCATTTGTTTTTTTTTCTCAATATGATTATTTTGCCATAAATTGCAGTTACTTGTAAAGTGCATTTTACATTTTCGACAAGTATCACAAAAGATTTATAAAGCTGCAAAGTTCAGCCGGGATCTTCAAGCAGATTCGATAAATATTAATTGCTCGTTGAGTTATTGGAGACTCAACGTAAATAGCGTGTTTCGTGTATCGGGGAAAGAAATCATTGATGCGCTTTTACTTGAACTGAAATTAAAAAGCTTGGATTTAGCATGCATTTTTTTTTTATACCAATATTTGTTTAAAAGGGAAAGCGTTGAGTTTGTCTTTTTTTTTTTCGTCACAGCCCGATATCTACATATATATTTAATACGATAACGGTTCACAAGGATATTACTGCGTTTTTGCACCGAAACGTTCCCTTATAACCCGAAATCTGATTAGGACTGTTCCAGACAATATGGTGTGGCATAGCTATTGTATACGCGTACTAACCGATCAAGAGCGTTGAATAAAAAGAAAAATTTGTCTTTGCTGCGAGTATACCGAGCCCAGTCCAATATTTTCTTGTCGATTTGTGACGCTTGTTTTTATTGTTTCTTTTTTGGCGTTCGCATTTTATTTCGTTTTTTTCTCTTCTCTTTTTTTTTTTTATCAAGCGACGTGCGCGATTACGTTTATACAACACGTCCGTTGCTCCGAGTGCACCGTCTGTGGCAGACCTAATCAGTGAACTCCTCTCTCATACATCTGTCTAGCAATTACTACGTAGAAAATTCGGCACTTTAGATACCAAAGTCGTACACGCGGAGCTGGATTTAATAATTCACATGCTCTTCATTTCGTCATAATATTCACAACGTATTTCTCTCTCTCTCTCTCTCTCTCTCTCTCTCTCTTTTTTTTTACTCACAATCTTTTTCTCTCTTTCTCGCAAATGTCACGGCGTAGAGTATGAAAAATATCTTGATCAACATTCATGGCAAATATACAATTCGTAGAGGGTTGGGGGAATTTTTGGGAAAAAAATAAAATTAAAACAGGATTTTGTAGTAGTGTAAAAAAAAAAAAATCTTCATTTCAATGGGCGAGCAAATCTCTGGGTTATTCTTTGATACATCACTTGACGATAAATCGACGAATTGCAACGAATAAAAATCACTCTGCAGCGAAGTGCTCTGTCATTACATCCAAAAGCTTATGAACCTTTGGCAGTGTTGTTGTTTTTCTTTTCTTTTCTTTTCTTTCCAAAACGGCGCATGAATCTGTATACTTTCTCTATTGGTACAATAATTCCACCGAAGATAATCAACTGCTATAGAAGTGTGTGTCATCGGAAAGTTTTTACGCCACGCACAACTTGTAAAAAAAAAAAAAAAAAAAAAAATAGTACATCGGCACTATTCCTTAGGTAAGTACGATCGATTTCTTTGTCCAGTCCCAGCACGTCCAACCAAGATTAACTAAGGCAATGTACAAAGATGTACGTGCTCTGTGAAGACTGACATTTCGGAAAAGAATGAAATCTTATTTTGCTCCCTCTATTTAAAAAAAGGAACAAAGTGAGAATCTTCTTTTTTACTGAAATATTTATCATTTTGGAGAAAAGAATTTAATGCGGATTGTACCGCCCGAGCGGCTTTGACCTTGCCTTAAAAGACAAAAAAAAAAACAAGACGTTTCCTCCTGGTTTTTTGTTTAATTTTCTACTGTCACTCCAGTATAAAAAGAATCAACTTCAGCAGCTGTCTTTAGTGCAGAATTAAACGATCACTAAAATATTGTATTAACAAAAAAATTCAATTCAATTAGTGAATAAAATAATTTTTCTACAGTATTGAGAAAGAATATATTTTTGTTCGAATTAGATAAATCGGAGATATGCAATATTTTTGTATAATAATGATATACATGAATATATATATGTATAATTGAATAATTATATTGATATCTACGATATTCAAAGTGCAATGTATGTAATAATTATGTAAAATCCATACGCATTGTATTATTTTTGGGCGTGTGTGTGTGTGCGTGTACACTTTTGTGATAAGAATAATTACGAAGTGAGAAAAAATGGGAGAAAAATGTGTAAAATTCTTAATCGGGAAATGACCGCATATTTATGTTTAATCGATGAAGATATTGAGAAAAAATTACAATCAGCCATACATATAATAACCGAAAGTACATTATATTTTCTCTTTGGCACGACTGAAAGTATATCTTGTGTTTTTTTCAGGCAAAAGTCGGGATGTTCGATTACCGATGGTAGCGGACGAGCGACGGATGATCGAAGATGCGGCGCCGTGTGAGCCGTCGAGCGTTTGCGCGTCGTTATGCGAGAAGACATCTCTGATCGTGGCGGAGGAGTCAACGAGTCCGGTATCGCCGCCATTCGTACGTGCGCCACTCGAGGATCGTTCAAAATACGAGAAATTAGCGTTCAACGCGGACGATTTGTCGAGCGACAGTAGCAGCAGCAGCGACAGCAACAAGGATAAAACGATAGGGAAGCAGCGCAACGAGGAACGTACGAGGAAGAACAAGCGACGACGAGGCAACACGAAAGTTGGATGTAGACGTAGGAGAGAGAAGAGCGGAGGAACGGCGGGTGCGGTCGATTACGAGTCCGACGACTCGATAGGTTCAGCCAGTGATTTACGAGCAATGAACGACGAGGAGTGCAATCCACAGGACGACGATTACGAGGACGATTGCGATAAGATCGACGAGACGATATCCGTGAGCGTTCGAACATGCGGCAGTTCGGCTTATCACGCCGAGTGCGAGTCCGTGGCCACCCACGAGGACGACAATCGTACGAGAAAGCCAAACAGACGACAGTATCGTCATCACAATCAGCGTGAACAAAATCGTTTGCCGAGGATGATCGACGGTGATCCTGTGGTTGGTCATAGTTACGGCGAGAAGCCTTTGCTGCTCGACGACGAGCTTGACACCGAGGCGAAGCCCGAACAGAGCCACGGTGATCCATTCGTGGCTCATCAGTACGCGACGAAAGCAATATTCTTCCCGAACGACGAGATACACGAGGACGATGACGAGGATAACGACGCGGAGGACGATAGCTCGTCCGCGGAAAACGATGCGCGCGCCGTTCTACCGAAGAAGAACAAGAGAAAGAAAAATTGCTCGTCGAGCAAGCACGAGGAGGATGTATTCGCACTAGCGCCTTTTCCAAGGCCAGCCAGTGCGAGAAAGGCGAGCGGTGGTCGCGAGAGCACAGGTCCTCATCGTTCGAGCGGAACGACCATAGCTCGTTCCTCGCCCATTGCCGCCGTGACTCCTGTAACGGATTCTCCTCTCGTATCCGAAAATCTCGTGGACGTTAGCGTGGAAACTTCTTATTCTTCGTATGCGTTAGGAACGAAATCTGTAAATCGCAACGATTCGCTGGGAAATTACGAGAACGTTGAGCATTACGGGAATCCACCGACTAGGGCCTTACGAATAACGAGATCGTCGGAAAACGAGACGAAGGATCTCTTTGGTTCGTCGCCATTTGGCCCTAGCGGCTTCACGAATCCACCGTTCGATTCAACGCGCGTTAATACGATGAGCGTCGAAACGCCAACGACGTTGACGGATCTACGAAACGTTTCGACTACCAAATCATACGACGATTACGGAATGAGCCTCGTCGCGTCATCGCCGTATCGTTCAACCGGTGATTTACCACCAGTTGCGCTTGCACCGCAGGCAAGCATCCACGCGACCGTAAATACGGATAAGAGCCTCGAATCGCCGACGGATCTTTTTGGCTCGGTTCCTTTCGACGATTTCGCGACTCTCTCGATAAACAATCAACAACGACCAACCTCGTTGCCAATCTCGCAGTCACCCACATTCGCCGAAGCGAATCTCATCGACACTGGACTTTCGACGCATTCGTCGGCGCAGCTGCCACCGTCCGCTTCATCGTCATCCGTAAGATCGATCTACGATGCTTTACGGCCGGTTCAACACACAGCGATGATAACTGTCCAAGCGACCAACAGCGTGTCCGTTGGTGATCCAACGGCCGATGTGCTTTGCTCGCCAATGTCACCCGAGCCACTGGTCTCCGCTAATGACGGTGACGAAGACGAGGACGAGTCCTCGGCGAAACACAAAGCCAACAATAGCAAAGTCGATAAGTCACATCGTGCGGATAAATCCAAGTATCATCTCATCAATGAGAATCTCAGCGATCTTATAGCCAATAACTTAGCGACCAATACAAAAATTACTCATCCGCACA
Source organism: Ophion ventricosus (assembly GCA_963932345.1). NCBI lineage: Eukaryota > Metazoa > Arthropoda > Insecta > Hymenoptera > Ichneumonidae > Ophion > Ophion ventricosus. Next base: position 1,734,317 of record OZ010722.1, read on the forward strand.
AAGCCAAGGTTGTAGCTTACAGGAAAACACCGAAAGCGAAGAAACCAAGCGCAACAGCTACGGCGGGCTTCAGCAATATGAGCTTCGAGGATTTTCCGAGCGACGAAAACGATCAACGCGCCACATCGGCCAACAGAGTCGCGCCTTTCGAGGTCTTCAGAGAGCAACCGGAGAAACGCTTTGGATCGCTCAAGAGAAGGAGCAACCCGTTCACCTGATAACGAGACAATTGTGTTAACGGCTTTGGCGTAGAGTGAATGATACCGTCAATGATTCGAGTCTCGAAATTGTCGAGCGCTTGCAACGCGCGCGAGTAACGTTCAACGTGCCTTCTCATTTCGCGGCACACACTTCGGTGAAGTTAACTTTGAAATATCGCAAAACTCAACGCGTTATTTGCTGCTCGCGCGAGAAAAAGAGTTCGGCTACACGCGCAGCAAGGTAGAATAAAACTTTACCTGACAATAGTGAAAAACAATTGAAGTTATTTCGTCGAAATAACTTCAATTCGCATTTCTTTTTTTTTTTTTGCATCAACGTCGGGTCGTTCTACAATGTTGTACGATCTGAAGAAAAAAAAACGTCTCAAGAACGTGACCGAGTGATCCGACGACAGGATATTGAAACATTCGAAAATATTGAAAAGTCCGAATGACGGATATTATTTTTTTTTTTTGAGACTTGATAATTTGGTGCTTCACGCGCCATTCCTCGCTCGTTTTTGAAATATCTCGATAGAACTTTTGCACAGCGGCAAATCTAAACATTTTGTGAAATGTCTTTCACAACAGTTGGAGAATTCAAAGCGATAAGAAACGACAGCTGCCTGCAGCATGGCGCAAACCAAATGTACCTTTCGTACAGCGAGCAAGTCTTGCAAACTTGGCAACTTGATACCAAAAAAAAAAAAAAAACGAAGAACGGATGAAAAGACAAGAAAGCAGAAAGAACACAATATAAGTGAATATTGGACTGGAAGCATACGCATTTATTTTTGCAGCTACGCGTTTTCACCACGTTTTTACACACATACATAATCCGAGAGATACAAGTAGAGCTTCGACTGTGTGAAGAGTACGCGACGTATACAGGGTGGGCCATTAAAAGTGTTACAGAGCAATAGCACTCAAACATTTGGTGATATCTATAAAAAAAACGTTTCAGATGACTTCTATTGATCAAGAAGGACCAAGGGACCATCGTAATTGTTATCCTCCACTTTTTTTAAATCGACAAATGCATTTTCTTTCATGATATTATTGGAGTTGAGACAAGGTGAGTGATCTACAATACAAGGTCATTCCAGTCACGCAAAGTATGAAAATAGTCGAAAAATCCATTCGGAATAATCACTTTTAAAGGATTTACCAAAACCTTGGTTTGGGTCAACCTGCAAAAGACACCTCGAAATGATGCGCCTCGAGTTGTGAGCACTTGTTTATTCTCTGATAAAAAGATCGTCTTCAGCCAACATTTGTGGCTCGTTCTTTCTCTCAAATTGTCAGGAGTGTCTACTCGTTCAAGCAAATGTTTTCATTTATTTCTACAGTTTATTGTTCGGTAATGACATTGTAAGTTACTCGATTCGTCTCAATGTCAGTCATGAAAAAAATATTTGATACAATTTTTAAAAGGTGGAGTTGACATTGACCCAAAAAAAAATCGTGATGGTCCCGCGTGACGTCTTTCTCGAAAAATCCACCATTCAGTTGAAACTTTTTTTCGGCATCATCAACAGTTCGAGTGCTATTTATCTGTAAGACTTCTAATGGCCCATCCTGTATATACAGTACCGGTCAAAGTTTACAATTAGAATGAGATCATTCATTTTATAGAGCTATATAGTAACTTCGTAAAATAAGAAATAAAATTAATAAAAAAAAGTGTGATCGAAAGTTTTGCTATTATCCAAAGTGATCGAAAACTTATGACCGGTACTGTATATATATATATATATATATATATATATATATATATATATATATATATACATATATATCCTTGGCCTTAGCGGTACGAATTATCGATTAATGCGGTATATAGATGTGACAACCGCTTTGTAGTCCATCGTAAAGCTTTTTGAAAACGTACTTGAATACAAAAAAAAAAAAACGATCCCATTTGCCGGACATTTCGATAAAAACAAAGTGAAAAAAAAAAACAAAACAAAACAAAACAGCAAGAAGAACGAACGGCTCAAAATTCGCACTCTGAGAGGGCGCGGTTGTCGACGCGCAACTGAGACGATTATTTGCTATTGTTCAATTTACAAATGCCTTTTTACACAAGACTGATCTTGCAAGGCAGTCCATATGGAAGTATATGCCTAACCGGTGTTTGTGTCATTTCGATAAAAGTATATTGATGAAGGAAAAGAAACAAAAAAAGAAATGTCAATAAGCGTGATTCCACTCGGTCGGAGACTCGCACGAACGAAGCCTTGGCATTTCTATTGTCCGTATTATACACTTGATGTGTGTGAAATCGAAAATTGTGCGATCGAAAAAAAAGCGAAAAAGGAGGAAGAAAAATTATAGAAAGAAACGAGGACTCGCAAGGAACATCACTTCGGTGTCTTCGATTCCTTTGATACTCAGATATTGTGATAAAGCATTGAAAACTATTAGACACGTATTTTCTTTTATCGGTGAAAAAAAAAACGGCTTTAAGGGGGGAAAAGAAAAGAGCGTGTCGAGGAGTCATTTTCATCCACGAGCAATCCATTGATCTCAATGAAACAAAAACGAAAATTCTTCTAATGTAAAGCGATGAAAAATCCACGATAAAAGTATTGAAGAAAAATTACAATAAGGGATGAAACAGCCCTCAATTCGCCTCTTAGAAGGGCTGGATGAAAATGAATAAAACGGGTATGATTTTTAAGGTGGGAACAGAATTAAGGTTTACGTGGTTTTTCTGTTTTTTTGCCGGACAGTAAACTTAAGGATGTAAAAACTACCACTTGCATGAAATTATCCATCACAGTCGTATTTTTTGTTTTTAACATCGAATGACTCATAAAAATTCAGAATATTAGTTTGAACATTCTAGAATGTGGCATTCTCGGTATTATAATTTTATCGAATTTTAAAAGGGCGGAAAAAATTAGCAAGTAGCCAATGCGTAAAAAAATGCCCTTTTTTACTAAAAAAAATCATAACTCTTGGAATTTTCGATTTTTTTTTCATAAAATTTTAGGATGATACTCTTGGGGATATGATAGTTCGAGGAAAAAAAATACCTTCATAGTAGGCGTTTTGAAAAAAGGTTCTTATATCTGAAGAGCCATTTCGGAGTGAAATAAAGAACGATAATCGTGAAAAAAAATGAGCGATTTATTGTAAAAAGTGGCCGCCAACAACTCATAGTAATTTTGGCTTAAAGTTGCGCTTTGGGTCATTTTGATCGCGGATGATTAAAATGTATCCGCTTGTTCAAAATATTCCTAAAAATTTCAAGTTTTCTCATGTTTCGACATTATTACGTTTGTCCTAAGGGTAAATCCCCTCTGATTTTAATTCCATTCGCAGTTTGCGGGCTGGTTTATCCTTGAATCCATTTTTTCGCCGAAAAAAATACCCGACCAGTTTTCAACGTTTTATCACATAAATGAGTTTCGATAAAATCGAAGGCGATACACGTGAGTGATGTTCCTCGTTAGACGTTGAACCTGTGAATAGTTCTTACGGCGTATATTTACGAGGAACGTAAATACGAGATAATGCGAAGTTGTAGGATCTCTAAAAAAAAAGTGCTTCGCGAGCCAAAATTGACTATTGTGAAGCGTGCCTCCTTCGCAAAAAAGCTCCTCCGTTAAACAAAAGAAGAAGAAGAAGAAGAAGAAAAAAAGAAACCCTTCGGCCCTAGTGTAAAATTAAGACAATATTACAAACGAGTCCAAAAGTAAACCACGCTGTGTGTGTGTGTGTGTGCGTGCGCGCACGTACGCGTGTGTGGGATATGCGGTTACATTTGCAACCATGATTATACAAGATCTAGTTTTTCGTATACGCGTACATAAAAATATAAATGTACATAAGTATGATAGGTGCCTTTTCCTGATTGAATTTAGTGCTTGGACTTTTGTCTCCATGTTCCATAGACACATATATCCGCGCGCGCGGCCGCACCCACGCACACTTACATACGTTTTATGTATATTGACCAGTAGTGGATCAGTTAGGTGCGTTATATTTACGCCAACGTCCGATCAAAAGCCAATATAATGCTGTACATTGTACAGTGAAACTTTGGATACTCCGACTGCAGTCTCGCTCTTCATCAGTCATGTATTTCCGTTTCTCTTTTCTATAGAAATACATCACGATATATCGTTTTTTTTCTACGAAGAGCCAACGGTGTTTGCTCTTCGTAAATTCCGATACGAAAATTTCTACCGGATTACTCGAATTTGAATCGCGGCCATTTCCAAAAAAAAAAAAAGCCAACGGGCTAGCTAAACGCTTCGATTTATAATTTGTCGTAGTACTCTCGTACATTCCTCCGTATGATTTTAGGATATTTATTGCCCGTCGTATTACAAATACACCCGTGCTCCTATAGTAAAACCTCGATTAATCGGGCAAGGTCCGAACGAATTGTCCCACGCATAATGGGAATTTGTGTAACGTTCTTTTTTCGATACAGTATTATGAAGACACATATACGAAGCTTTTATAAAGACTAATACGATTTTGGTATACATTTGTATATTTATCACGCGCTTCTTTAGTTTATTTTCAGGAAAAAAAAAAATTTGTTACTCTAATCTGCTTCTGACTATTACTTTGGTTTGTTGCTGTTACTTGTTACATTCGCCTGAGATTCGAGATATCGATAGGTGGCAACCGCCTATTCGCAATAATCCAGAACGATTTGAATCGCCGTTCTCCAGCTTGTCTCTGTGTGTGATTGGTTTTAATTCGATAGCAAACTCTCGTCGCTGTCGGATTAATCTTTTACCTATGAGCCCACAGGCAATGTGTTCGATTGTTCAAGTACGTCCCGTATCAAACTCTTCGTTCGTGAGAACTTCATGTGTCACAAATCCACTCTTATAGCGTTGCAACCACGGCTCAGGTTTCCGATTCTTCTATGCCTACCGATCCCATCTACTTCTCGTATTTTCTTTTTCGAAACGATCGTGTGCAATAATTTAATTTTTTTTTACTTCACTCAATGCACGAGCGCTATTGCGTAAATCGTCTCTGTATTCAAAGACTTCCGCAATGTCAACGCATCACGGTCTCTGGTCAAATTCATCACGATACGATTAATCGAGGTTTTACGATATATAGGTCTTTGTTTCACGCGCCCTATGCAACGAGAATATCCTTTGTTCTCATCTTGATATTTTTTTTTTTCTTTTCTTCCACCACTGCCTCCGCAACCAAATATTGCAGTATTCCGAAAACTTTTTTCCCGTAGGGATGGAAAAAATGGAAGTATTTTTTTCGGCGTCACACAGGCGTGAACTCTAGTACCAAAAAAAAAAAAAAAAAAGAGGAAAAACAATTTTTTTCCCATGTCATAGATTATTTCCGATGAAGCCCGGATAAATGTAATTTGAACTTCGTTTCATCGCGATACATTCGCTTGCGAATTCTGCAGATTTTACTGACTGGAGAAATGATCGAATGTGTAGAACAATTTCACACAACATTCGACCCTCCTTCAGACACACACACACACATACACACATACGCAGTAGAGCTGCGTGCGGGTATTAAACAAGAAGTTGCATTTGTACGAGTGAAAAAGAAAAGAGCGAAACAAGTATTCTCGGCAATTGAGCCGTGCGTATATATGATTTTATCGTCCCTCCTTCTATTTATATGTATACAAATGATAGGCGTTGTTACATTGTATTTCGTTGTTGAAACAGTCTATTGTATGCGCGTAAATAAGCGACAATGATATTTGCAATGGTAATTATTCTCGAAGGATTTATAACAATTATACATACACATACACCATTATACATTAATAATATTAATGGCAGAGCACAGAGAAAAAAAAAAAAAAAAAAGAAATTAATATATTCGTAATAAATCTTAAGATTATTGTATGGCGAGACTTAAGAAATAAGCTTGCGCATCGCGCGGGATTCGTCAGCGCATTTCCGTGAAGTATATTTTATAAACGAAGCTCGCTCTCGTATATATGATATAGATATATATATACAATTTATGCGGTGTACTTCGAGATCGGACGCGTGAGACATACCAACTTTTGCGTCGAATGTACTTTATTGTACCATTGTGACGAGAAGAGAAAGGGAAAGAGTGAGAAAGAGCGAAAAGCTCGGAAATAAAATGTATTATACTTTGAACCAATTGCAAAACTTGCGTGAATCCTTAAGTTTTCCTTTATCTTGATTTTTTTCAGGCTTTCATAGCCACGGGGGGAAAACTGGAAATTTCGTCCGGATTGGAGCCCCCCCTCGCCCACGATTTTTGCAGTTCATTCCATTAACTGTCTGAAATAATTGTTAAGAATAGTATTCAGTGAGCAATTGCCAGTAAAATTATTCCGGCTACTGTAGGATGAGTTGCGGAAGAAAAAAAATGAAAAAGTACTTTGTTTTCTGATGTACAATGTTTTTTTACGGAATTCATATATCTGATATTATACAATTGCGCGCTTACTTCGAGATTTTTTTGGTTTTTCTTTCTTACCCGGTTCAGCAGCAACAACAAAACCTTTCGCCGAGTCTTCGGTGTCTCCGTCTCGCCATAATCAAATTCACGATTGAAATTGTTGCGAAAGTAAAGAAGTTTAGCCAGCTGGCAACTAGAGCCAATTGCAACGCGAGTCCGGTATTTATCTCGCCGCCCCGTATCCAATTGTTTGCGTCCGGTTGCAGATAATCCATGAAGTCGAATATCGCGCCGCAACTCAGACGATTGTAAATCACCTAGGGAGAATGAGAAATTATCGGTTTGCATAACGTCCACACGTTTAACGCAGTATTCTAGTCTACAAATTTCAAAGAAACGAATTTTTTTCTTGGCATTCTCTTGAAGTGTAGACTCTTGAGGATATGTCTTGAAAGTGAAAATTTCGAAATTGCTAATATTTACAAAAATTATAGCGATTTGAATGCAGCCGGATTGAGCGGCCGCAGCCGCGCAAATCGGACAATCAGAAGATTCTAAGGAAGCTAGAACTGGGCATTTCTAGTTTCCTTAGAATAATCACTTTTAAAGGACAAACCCAAACAAACCCAAACAAATCAAAACTCCGAAGCTCGTTCTTCCCTGCGGGCGCATGGAAGAACGAGATTCGGATTTATTCACAAATTACATGAATCTCTCGGCCCCTCGAGCCGAGAAGCTCAATGAGATTTCGCCGATATTGCTCGCAAGTCTTGTAGTATCCGTCGGTGAGAACGACCGCGTGAGTGAGAGAGAGGCACGAGATAAAGGCAGCGGCGAAGGCAGCTGGCATCCACTGTTTGCAAGGAGCTCTCGTCTTTGAGGTCACTATTACAACCGCACCGTTCGTATTGTACCTGAAAGGAAGACGAATAACGCGTTCAATCATTGCAAATGAAATTTCGACGATATGTTTCTTAAATAGTGTAGAGATGAACTACGAAATTAGGTGCAAAATCTACCTATGTTAAAAAGTTTCTTTTTTTCAATTGTAAATTGCATAGAAACGGTGTAGATGATCGTTTTAAAATTTTCAGAATGCATTCAGTATATTACGAAGAATCTACGTTGAATAAATTTGAATCAAATGGTAGGGTTTCGTCACTCGTGCGCAAAACTTAAAATTGCTTCAATTTGTTTTTTTTTTCTCCATTCAACAATGTCGTGAACGATCGAATTGCATGTAACGATACGATATTGAAATTTTCGAAAACATTGTGTCGCGGCAATATCGTTGAATGGTACTCGACCGCGATCGCAAAGCGCAATGCAATGAATTATATTAGCCGCGTCGTTCATTCACGCAATACACAACGAGCAAGAGATAACAGCTGTAGCGCATGGATAAAGCTAAGAGACAACAACGACACGAGACAGCAAACGGCACTAATGCGTACCTACTGCTGGGATAAGCGTTGACACGTGGCTCGTCGAGGCCTCGGTCAATGCAACTCCTGTAGGCGTGATAAGCGGCGAGGATCAGGCCGAATATGATCGCAGGAGAAAGACCGTACGCACCGAAACGACATAGCTTGATATCGCCACCCATAAAAGTGCTAAAGGTGTTGACACCGTAGAGTATACAGTCGCAATCGATGTCGATGCACGAGTCAAGTGTCCAGGCCCAATGTTGCCAGGCCACAATCAACGACACTATCGATACAATCGAGAAAACAACCGCCGAGCCGTACAACATCGACAGTATTCTCTCCGCTCGTTTCTCTTCCATGTTTTTTTTTTTTCGTAGAGCCTCGGAAAATCTGAGAATTAAAAAAAATAAATAATTGTTCAAAAATTCACGCTGGCGCGGCGTGAATAAGGGACAACTGATCGAGAAAACGAAAATTTCAAGTTGCACGAATCATCCACAAAATGCCGATGAAACGTAAACTCATAAATTTTCATTCGTAAACAAATCTTCGTACTTATAAATAGGCGGCTGCAAGCGTTGCTGAATTTTAGAACATCTCCATTCGTCCTCGATCGTCGCAATAACGTTTCTTCCAATCGCCCAAGAGCCGGGCTTTGGCTGTCTTCTCTTCTCTCCCGTCTTTATTCTCTTCTTCGTCGATACGGTCCGGATAATGCACGCACACACACACACACACACACACACACACACGTAATCGACGCTTTCTTCCTGCTCATTCGTCTCCTGTTTGCTCGAACATCAGAACTGTCGAGGTCGCGCGCTCGCACGCTGAGAGTATTATCTCGGGATAAAAACGTACTTAAGAAATGCTTGGCAAGAGTACAATGACGCGAACGCGTACCTCGTGGAGGATTAAAACTGACGCTTAAGAGTCAATGGGCGTTGTGTGTACGTCATCGTTGTACGGGAAAAATAAGGAATCTCGCATGTTTTTTTTTTTCTTCTTTTTCCCTCCCGAGGAGCACGAGAGTGGTAGACGTGCTAATTGCGCAAGCCAATGTTCAAATATTGGGAGAACGATGAAGAGGGGGGGGGGGGCGGGCGAAGGTGGAGGGCGCACCTTCGTTGTAGCGCGAACGAATGACGAAGTCACGACTATCACCGTATCGTATTAAAGTTGTCGGCTAGCTGAGGACCCTTGTTTTCCATTTCTCTCTCTCTCTCTCTCTCTCTATCTCTTGAAAGAGAGGGAGAGCTGCTATTCCATCATCCTCGAAGATAAGACAAACTTTTATCAACTCACGATTGCAGCAGGATCCCAAAACGATATTGTACGATAGGAACGCGGATCACGCGTCGTCATGGAGATGAAAACGGATAAGATTGTAACACCGTGACAGTGAGGTCTGTTGCGTTTCGATTCTTACACCTTCCGTGGACTATTCTATTACGGCAACTGGTTGAAGTGTCGAAAGTCTAGCTTAAACGCTAGACCCAATGTCTCGCGTGGCATTCGTCGCGTTGCGCGTCCGCAACGGGAAACACCTCGGCGTCCAACGGAACGTCCGGGAAAACAAGAAATTGGAAAGAAAAAAAAAAAAAAAAGAGAATTAGAGGAATTTACAAAAAATAATATTCCAGAAACAAAGAAAAAAAAAAAAGTCGTATCGGAGCACTGCCGCGTCTCTTGGAATAAAAAAGAAAAAACAATGAAGCTCGATTCTAAATTCATACGGAACATTGTAATTTGTTTTTTTTTTTTTTACTGTTCATCATTTTGTAATACATCACATGTATATCGACGATGTAAAACTTTCGTTTCGCCCACCCGTGACAAAAGAGAGAAGAGGCTTTTTCTTTTGTTTGTTTTGTTTTAGTTTCACTATTTACAAGGTTGAGAAAAATCGTGGCAGTTCCCGCAGCAGATCTGTGGTTTATTGGAATATGGTCACTTGGATCTGCAATAGAACACAAATTCATCAATTCTCTATCGTTCTTGCAATATCGCACCATATGACGTCACGAATTCCCGTCCCGTGTCTCATTCAACAAAATCGAAAAAAAAGTTTTTTTGAGGGCTTGGCAGGGGGGGGGATAAACTTTTATCCAGGGAGATCGTTAATCACGCGTCGTTTATTTTCTACACTATTGTTACACATCGGCGGATCGTAGAATCTAATCTGATGACGTAATATCGTTCCGTCAGAAAATTTAAGAGAGATAGATTTATTATAATAAATCTAGATTTAATTTAAATTTATTATAATAAATAAATTAAATTTATTATAATAAATCTATTTTATAATTTATTATAACAAAAGACAGAGAAAGAGAGAGAGAGAGAGAGAGAGAGAGAGAGGGAGACAGAGAAACTGGAGAAAACATCGACGCCGTTAAATATTTCAATAATTTTGCGCTAAGCAATATTTTCTCCTTCCCGCGCTCATTGTTTCGACCGTAAGCGGGACACGTATGAACAAAATTTAAACGTCCCGATGACGAGATAAGCGCCGGTGATTTCTTTTTTTTTTTTAGCCTCGATGAAAAATTATTTTTCGCGATTGACAGTACTTGGTGTGATGTACAAGGGCCAAGTTGCCGGGGGATTGATAATGCGCGTAATGGTAACGTAACTATGCGGGTGAAGGGGTAAAAGTGGGTGGGAGTACGGTTTGACTTAGGGATGCTGTTGGTACACACGGTCTTACGCCGGGTTCATGCTGTGATGCCTCAGTTCGGATAGTGCCTCTCGACTATTCCATAAACAGTAGAGCGTTGCTATTCCCAAACCGATACCGCCGCCCATCGCGCACCTGTGCAGTCCGCCTGCAATGCAAAAGGAACCAACAATTTAGATATACGATTCTTGTTTTTGGTCAACCTCCTGCGGTGGCGTTCGTAATAATAAACCGGTCGGCGGTTGATTACAATAAGCACGTGACGTATGGGAAGTTTATATTTTGAACATGGAAGCAAAAAAGGGTATTTTCGATGCGTTTAGCTTTTTTATGACCGAAAGGGCGAAACACGCGTCGCGAACACTCAAAAAAAAAAGATGAAACTATGGAAAACTCGTACCGATACACTTACAGACAAATTCTTTCGCTATTAACTAGATTGCGTCTATTTGATTTTTTCTTTTAATTTGAACTAGATTTTTTGTGAAATTAATTTTTTCCTATTGCATTCCATTATTAAAAGGATTTATTTTAAATATATTTAATTATTCAAATGAAGATCTATTTAATATCGTTTAATAACTATTTTATCAATTCCTAATAAATCTGTGATTTGGTTTGGTTTGGTAGTGTAACACAAAACAGACAGATGGACAAATGTTACACGATTAGCTCGGCTTTTTCCCTTGTCGATAAATAGTAGCCAATGGCATGGACGATTACAGCAGAAAGGGCGCTTCTCACATTGGCTCTCGTGAGCTAACGACAAATGAAAACTGTCGCTACGAGTTACAGAATCTTTCTACTGCTCGACAGACGTCGCGAGCTTGGTCTGGGCAGACGAACGGAATATCGATACAGACCTGTCGATTTGAAGAGCATGCCGGTGGCGGTCGCAGCCGCAAGCGTGTTTATCGAGTCGTCGGTTCCCCTGGCCCACGAAAGCAAAACGCCGAAACTGCTGTACATGACGGAAACAACGCCGAGGGTATTCGCCAATGACGAACCGTTCTTCATAACGTGATTGAGTAGTCTAGGCAAAATTTCGATGCAAAAAAATAAGCCGCGTTACGCTTCGCGGAGGAACGCCTAGTATCGGCGCAATTGTTGGCCTAACAAGGGGAGCTTGCCAGGCGAGCAATCGATTTCGAGACGTCCTTGAAGGCTAGTGTTCACCGGGCGAACGGTGGCAGGGGGGTAACAATTGGGACCGAGCCCTACACTACCCTGAAAGAAAGTCCCCAATTCGATCGCTCGCCTGGCAAGGTCCCCTCGTAATAGAAAATTGAACTCACTGAGTTCTCCTGAGTTTGCCGGTTTGTCCGGCCAGCGTGGTAGCTTTCAGACCTCTGTAAAAACCCGCCACTCCGCCGAATCCTGCGCCTAATATACAAGCGGCGCCGATCTGACTGAAGGCTAACTCGAAGCGGCCTCGCTGCTTGACCGCGCCCTCGGGAAATATGAATTCCGGTTGACTAGTCGCCAGGTAAGACGGATCGAAATTCAGATAAGGACTCAACGACGCTGTGCCGCGCTGCGAGGTAACTGCAAGCGAAAACGTCGTAGCTCGAATTATACACGACGAAAGCTGACGCAAGACGAATATCTTCGTAGCGATAAGCTCCTTTGAATTGTCCTTGAAACGTGCAACTGCAAAGACGCTTAAAGTCGTTTGAAAACGAATTATTCCGAGGAAGCTACGTCGAATGAATATCGACGTGACAAATACACGGTCACGTTTTGCGATTACAAAAAAATACTCATTGTAATTTTGCAAGCGTTAATGTGCTCGTTGATCAAACAATGCCGCGCACCGGAACAATTACATAATGATGCGAAATTTCGTCATTGTACGTAAGTTTTTTTGCCTTTCGCGGGATATACAACGAGTGTGTGTGTGTGCGTGTGTGGTGGGCCGATGTTGCTTTTAGGTTAGAATAAAATTGAAACGACGAGAAGACAACGAGAGAGTCGCAACGTTTGAGGCTCGTGTAAAACTCACCTGGAATATTTATTGCGTCGTTTTGTTGGCTCGTATACGTCGCCGAATCGTTCGAATTGTTATCACGAAAGTCTAACATTTTTGTCAATTTAACGAGCGCGACGGTAAGGACGTGAGCGCGACCGGAGGCAATGTGATATTCTTTTGATTTTTATCCTCGGCACGAGCTTCGAACACGGATTAGATGAGCAAGTTCTCTGATATGTTGGGCCAATCGTAGCGTACTTTCAAGTTTCTACGTTACGCGGCGCTTCGTTCGTTGATAACGTCGAAGATCCCGTTATTTTCAACAGATGTTCAATAAAATGCATTTTTAAAGAGATATTTATTTTTCACAATCGACATTTGTCGTTGAAAATTCAGTTTAATAAAGAAACGTAAATGTTTTTTTTTTGGCCACTGGACTAGGTGAGTTGCTTTTGTGAAATCGCGGTGTTTAATGGCCTAGAGAATGATCCCCGAAAATTCATTTTACAAATAATCGACAATGCGTTTCGAAATCAGAAACTACATTTCACACGCAAAAAAAAAGGTTTTTGAACTTCCGCGATTTACGACCAAATATTTGGCGGGGCTGTGTTTTTATTAAAGTCGAAGCTCGATATAACGAAGATTTGTTCATTCCCTTTCGATAGACACCCGAAGCCTTGGGGTGTCTATCGAATCCCATATATACACTGCCGGCCAAAAGCTTGAGTACACCAGTCGAAATTTCTTGCCGCACTAAAAGTTAAATAGCGGACTCAAAAATAAAGATAATCAAATTGCTGAAAAAATTGTTAAAATAATTTTCAAAAAAATTCTGAAAAAATTGTGGTTAATTAAAAATGAAAAAGTAAACAAATTTTCTTTCTTGACAGATTGTCCTAGACCCCATAATTCCCAAATGGAGCCCCTCCGCTCATCAGAGTCGAGACGAAAAATTGTGAAAAAAAAAAATTTCGAAAAAAATTCTGAAAAAATTCTGGCTACTTCGGTGTGAACCTATGCAACTTTTTATCCTCTTGATATTTTCTCTGAAACCCCATAGTTATTGGACGACGCCTATTTTTTTAAAACATGTCTTTTTTTTAGCTAAAAATGCAATACTGGGGCGAAAAAAAATCGTACGAAACTTTCTGAAAAACGAAAATGTAGGTTTTGATATCCTCTTCAAGTTTGTCGTGGAAAGAACGAGCGAAAAAATTTGCCGGAAGTTATACGGGCAGTTTTAGACGTGCAAAAAAAAGCTGAAAAATAGCCATTTTCAAAAAGGCGTACCGGGCCCAAAAAAAATTGTAAAAATTTTTCTGAAGCGGCAAAATGAAGGTAAATTGGTCCTCTTTGAAACACCGCTTGGGAAATTTGATTATCTTCATTTTTGAGTCCGTTATCTAACTTTTAGTGCGACAAGAAATTTCGACTGGTGTACTCAAACTTTTGGCCGGCAGTGTATATATTTTTTTTTTCAAAGAAAGGTTTAAATTAGAGCAATTTTTATTTGTCCTTTTATCATTAAAACCTCAATATAACGAATTTTTTTTGGAACACTACCTCGATATAACGCACTTTTTTTTTTGCTCTTCCCTAGAGATTCGTTAAATCGAGGTTGCACTGTATTTGAATCGAAGCTCAAGAAACCTTCAATACGATGATTTTTATTCGATTTCCAGCTTTTTTCCTGTCTTGAGAACTTGGTCATTTCCCGATGACCAAGTTTTTTTTCAAATCGGGATGGGACATTCCGTTAGGACTGTACGGATGGTACATTAGCAAGGAAGAAAGAGATTAGAAGCCTCATAAACGTACAATACTTCTACGCAACAATATCATCATATAGTCCCATGTAGAAGAAACAATTAGAATCAGAATTAGAAATAATACTTTGTGAAATAAGTTCCCAACTGAATTTCGCATTTCCCGAGTCAAGGATAAATCGCCTGTGGAATTAAACAATAAATCCGCCATTGTTCTCCATTGCATTGAAAAACGGTATTTATTTTACTGCCAAAATACTGGTTCCATTATCGCATCGCTGGATTCGAACTGATAGTCGCAGTTTCAATTATAAACAAATTTATGTTAAAAATTCGGCGATTCGAGAGTGCAGAATTTTTTATATTACAATTTTTCAAAGTATTCGTATAAAATAGTTTCGCGACATCTTTTTATTTCACGCGCATATATTTGATACTTTACTTATATAGATTCTATCGTGTCACGTTAAATTAACAATTATTTCAATGCAAATACTGTAATGTGAAAAGTTAGCTGATATTGCTCTTTTTTTTATCCATAATTCCTATTTTCTCAAGTCACAAATCATCAAACCGACGTAACATTAGACAAAACGATTGAAAAAAAACTGTCTTAATACAAAATCAAAGCAGTAAAGCAGTTTTGTAGTAAAGATTCTCGTGTAATCTGGTGCCTTTTTTTTCACGAAGAATCAATATTGTTCAGTCATGGCAATTAAAAATAGAAAATAGAAGCGAAAATTTTTAGGGTCATTGGTTTAAAAAATTTAAGTATAACAAAAAAAAACAGAACGTCATGAATATAAATGGAAACAAGTGAACAAATAAAAAATACGCGATATTTTTGTAGCGCTTTCGGATTTTCTAAATGTTCTGGCAAGATGCCTCGTGCTTTTTGATGCGATAAGGGTAAAAACCCCGTTTGCACTGGCGACAATAAACTCGCTCTGCCTGGTGCTTGTCCCAATCGACAACAACCTCATTCAGCTCTGAAAATAAAAATAAAAAAACAGTCGATTAATCGAAGGTTTTACATAAATTTTAAAGCTCACTAATCGCAATCATTTTACTTTAAAGGAACGATCGAATGTCATTCTCACGATTTATGTCACAAAAAGAAAAGAAATAAAAAAAATATGAATCAACGAAAGCGTCGTGTGTTTACCTTGGGGTGGCGGAAGTTCGACTGCAGGCTCTTCGCGCATCGGCATTGGTAATGGAATCTCCGATACATCGAGCGTTTGATTTGGACGAGTCTCGTTGCGCGGAACGACGGGACTTCGGGACAGTGCGTGCCTCGGTTTCATTGGATCAAAGGTCACGTCTTCCTGTCGTGTGGGGACAAATATTATTTTCTCGAGTACACCGAGTATACGTGCGACGTCTTATTGCGTGTTTTTTTTTTTTTTAGCTACATAGGATAATAAACAGTAGCTCCGGTCAGAAAATCGTAGCTGTGTCAAAATATTATCGCTATGAATTGGGCGCAGGAATAAATTTTTTGTTTAAAAAATGTATGAATTAACAGCCGGAAATACGGTAATTTGATGAAATTTTTCAAATACAAATTTTACCATGAAAACGATTATTTTTCGAACATATTGTATAATTATAAAAATCCTTTTAATGTTTACCGGGTTTTTCGGAGAAGAACTCTCGTGTCTCAGATTTTTGGACTTTTGGCTACCTTGTGCGATCCGTTCCTCCGTCTCTTCGTGGCTCTCCTCCTTGAACTCCAGCGATGTGTTTTCGAGTTTTAATTCTTTCAATTGTTCCGCCGCTCCTTCCGTATCAGGACTGAAGAGACTGCGAGGTTTGCCCGGATTCTTCGACTGTACGTTGGAATTTTCTTCCCCGATATTTTCCTTGTCTGGTTCCTGCGCAACAACAATGGAATACGTGAGCCTCGAGGACGACGACGATACGGTATCGTCGAATAACATTCTCGATGGACACGATCGGGCACGAGCATTTTCGTTCAAAGATTCAAAGGTACGTTTCCCGACCAATCGTAAAAAAGTTACATCGCGGTACAAGCGTCAAGCTTACTTACTTGATTGTGACAGCGTTCGTCGTTGCATTTGCAGCTCTCAGCGCAAGGTCGATTTTTCTTCACGCAACCGCAGGCCCTCGTGGAACAGTTGCCGCGGCAATTACATCCTCTGCCCTTGGGCGTAGCGGCGACGGCTGTTGGTGTCGCGTTCTCGATTCTTTCTGCGGGTTGCAACAAATTCGCGAGGCCGTTACCCGCCAGCATTGCCTTTAGTCTTTCATTTTCAGCCGTCAACAAGTTGACTTGTTCTTGCAAATCAACTTGGCTGAAAGAATTACTTTTTAATTAAAAAAATAGAGCTCGAACATTCGCACAAGTATTATTCGTATTTTTATTTTTTGTTTTGACAAAACTTACTCGACTGAATTTCTGGCACGTCTGGTCCGACGCGACATTTCGTTGCTCCAGGCAATGGAAGGAAACGAAAAACAGGCAAACGAAAAACAATGGGTACGACGACGAGAGACATATAACGAAAAAACACCAAGCTTTTGACAGTTTCCTAATTGCTACGACGGGTCAAATGGACCTCGAAAGATTAAAACTTTGTCGATTAATTATTTTTTCTTTTTGTTTGTTTTTTTTCAAAGACTTCGCGAGTTTGCTCTTCAACGCTGTCGCGAGATTACACAGGTAAGTCGTTAATGGTCAAACCGTCCAACGATTTTGAATGAGAAACGATCGCAGCGCCGCTTTGACCATCGATCGTGTTGCGTCGAAAACAGGGGGGGTGACACGGTGCTACTTTCCCTATACTTAGGCCCGGTTCGCATTCTGTCCGCATTCTATAGTTCCATTAGCGCTCTGTACGTGGCGCCACTTATCTTCTCGTCGATTGCTTGACTTTACTACACCTGTCAGTTGTCAAGGTTTTGAGGTTAAAAAATCGTGTTAAATTTTCTTGTTGAATCATCGTTTTCTTAAGTTTTGTTAACTGTTACTTTGTGCATAATATGGTGTAATTATTTTCACGATTATGCCAACGTGCATTGTACCCGGCTGCGATTCGAGGTAACGCTCCGGCTTCGACAAACTTTTCTTATTTTTCGAGAAAACAGTTTTCAAGATCACTCTCAGTCGTCAAGTGTATTCGAGAACGTTTTAGAAGACGTTTGTAATTACAAGAACTTGTCATTACCCGGTCAGACCCATGCTCACGACATTTATTATAAGATAATTCAATGTTTTCTGACAACGCGTATGCAACAATAATTGCACCCGTGTAAACGCCGAACAAAAAAAAAAAGCAAAGAAAACCAAGAAAAGAAAAAAGCGTCGAAATTCTGTAAAACTTGAATGAAAACAATAAATATTTTTTTACACATTTGTACATCTTTTCCTTTTCCTTTCATTCGTATTCAGAAGTGACTACCACCTAAAATCTAATTTTTAACATTTACGATAACGAAATAATTT
>OZ010722.1:1753990-1775598 GCA_963932345.1 Ophion ventricosus
AAAACAAAATGTTTACTTATTTTTCCGAGGGCCAACGTGGCGTAACGCCTTAATAAAATCAACCTTTTTCATGATGGGCTATTTGATTCCACTTCCACGTGATCTTGCATACGGGTGCAAGAAGAAGAAAAAAAACTTAAAAAAAAAAAGCTTTTGTACACGCGAAAAGAGGACGAGATAAAAACGAGAAGGGACTTGAAGGGAAAAGAAGGGGAAAAAAAAAACAAAACAAAACAAAAAAAAAAACGTTACGAGTTATATGAAGTTTTCGCGCTTTGCCGGTGGACGGAAAGGATTTCTCCGCGTGCTCGTTGAGCATTACGAAAAGTCGCAAACTGTAAAACAGTTTGATCAATTCGCGTACGGGTTCCCTTAGAAACGAAGGCCGGCGCCGATATTATATCGGCGCCCACCTCCTAGTTTTCCGACCTTTCGTCCTCTTGCCCTTTTACCTGGACGTTATTTTTTATTTATTTTTTTCTTTTTCTTTTTAACGCGGCTAAATGGCAAAGTCCGGAGAAACGGAGCTTCGGAAAAATCGAACGGCTTAACGAGAATGAACGATTGGTTGCTTTTTAGTCGCTGATTATTTGTCTTTTGGCTCGATCTTGTTTGTTTACTCCGTGTGAATGCAATATAGAAAATCAATTTTCCATTATCGATTTATTCACAAAGGAGCGTAAGAAATTTGGAATAATTTTATAATTTCCTACGCTCAAGATTAATTACTCGGGCTTAACGGTTCACAATAAAATTGAAATAATTTTATAAAATAAGGACCTATCGTGCTTGTTCCATAAATCTTTAGAGTGCGCGCTCCTTCACTCCTACGAGTGGGAGGACTTTACCGATAAATGCCCATGCGATGTATGTGTCTCTCTCTCTCTCTCTCTCTCTCTCTCTCTCTCTCTATATATATATATATATATATATATATATATATATATATATATATATATCTATGCGTGTCAGTTTCCGGAGTTCTCTCGCCGCAGGTTCTTATTCGTTTGCGAGCCTCGAGATCAGAAAGAGAGAGAGAGTGAGAGAGAGAGAGAGAGAGAAGCGAAAAGCGGGGGAAAAGTTCAACCACGAGGGTCCAGCGAGGAGCTATCAGTCGTGGTCGACTCCAACAGTTGAGAGAATAAGAGGAAGGGAAAGAAAAAAGAACGAGATGAGAAAGGAAAAGAAAAAAAAAATGGAGTAAAGCCTAGCCGTAAAATTCATTTGTAAAGTATATATGGTCCATTTTACGCCCAGTCAATTTTGCAACGATCCTTTCTCCCCCCCCCCCCCCTTTTTTTTTATTTCCCGTTTCTAATTAAGTCCTTCGTAAAAAGCCACGAGGACGAAATAAAATTGCACGAAATTTGCAGAACGAATTGTTTTTTTTTTCTCCAATTATCGGCGAAACATTTGTGTATGTTTTTACAACATTCATTATTGGATAAAACATGTTTTAGCAGATTTTTTATTATTAAAATAATTTTTTTATCATCACAGCTGCAAACGGCTCGGCGAAAAGTCAGAATTATATTTATTTTCAACGAATTCTAATTGCAGTATTTTTTTTCATTGTTTTTATTAATTTTATAAAGCCAACATTTTGGTAAACGTCACAGTTTTTTTTGTTGCGAAGGGCTGTCATTAGAAGAAAAAAAAATTTATTTCCCCATACTACACTTTAGGGGAATGTTTTTTGCAAGAATGTTTTTTTTTTTTTTCGTTTTTCTGACGATGCCTGACAGAGAAAAAAAAATCCACCATCGGCAAGGATTTTCCAAAGAATTTCCTACTAGACAACTTTCCAGTGGGAGTCTCTCTTTTGTAAATCAATCTCATTTTTACATTTTTTTTAAAATTTGTTCATAAAACTATAATGTATTGGCGAAAAATAAGAATTATTTCAAAAAGCCAATCAAATAAAATCAAAGAGCGAGCGATTTATTTTTCGCAGGACATTTTTTCACCGGCACGAGGATAAAAAATAAAGAAGAAAGGTGGAACGAAAAAAACAAAAGAAGAAAGGTCACGCTCACTTCTTGATCTGAAATAACCCATGGACACTTACGTATACTGGGACTTGTCAGCTCGGAGCTTTCCGACGGTTACGCCGAGTTCGTCAGGGCGTCTGCCACTTGAACGTACGACGAGAATAAAAGAAAGCTTGCATGAGAAAGGTAACGGGAAGAAAGGAACGAGCAAAAGAAGAAGAAGAAGAAGAAGAAGAAAAAAAAAGATCACGAGTTGAAGAAACGAGCAGAAACGAAGCTGGATTTTGATTGGAAAAGTTACTCGCCTCGAGACTTTAATTGAATCTGCATTATCGTTTTACGCAAGTGTATTATCGCCGTGTGTGCATAGCTTTTTAACTTCTCAGTCCCTTTGCTTATTTTCTTTGTCAAACGCTGACTTATTCTGGAATTTGACAAAAAAAAAAAACTTTTGGCGTGTGATAAATAAGTGGCAATTTTATTTCTCTCGTGGGAGACACAGTCTCGAAAAATCGACTAAGGGCGATGTAGCAGGGATGAGTCTTTTGGGATTCACGTGTTACATCATCATTCGCTACAACTTAAGGCACCATACCAGTGGGACTGGCTTGAAAATTGCTGGAGTTCGTGATTATTTTTTTTTTTTTTTTTTCATAAAATTCGATAATCAGTCCAATTTTTCAACATCCCAATATAATAATTGTTCTCAAATATAAGTGAAGTTTTTTTTTCCCACCGTCGTCAATGCAGTATGCTTGTAAAAAGGGATGGCCAAAAATTTTGCACGCATCTGTACGTAAAAGGGAAACTGGGTGAATCTCCCGCTCGTCCACTCTGCGATGAGGAAAATAGCGCGAGAGTTAAAATCGCGAGGAAAGGAGAGAGGGGGGGGGGGGGGGAGAGAGAGAGAGAGAGAGAGAGAGAGAGAGAGAGAGAGAGAGAGAGAGAGAGCCAGAGGAAGAGTGAGAGCGAGAGAGAGAGAGAGAGAGAGAGAGAGAGCGAGAGAGAGAAGTTTCGACAAGACGCATGAGGTAGAATGGACCATCTCCGCCGTGGGGTGAAAACGGAGTTTGCGTGGTGGAGGTTGGCACGTGACTGTACAGCGACGGCGCTCTGGTCTGCTTTTGCACCCTTGCTCTCGGGCCACACAACCCCCACTCCTTCCGTTCTCGCTTCAACCCTTAACTCGCTTTCCCACCCGTGGCTGTTTCTCCCGTTGAAACGGCGTCATCGTTGTCGTGCGAGGGCGAGGGCGGTGGTTGCGTAGAGAGCACCGTTGAGGGAAGAAGCGAGAGCGTGGCTTCGCCAGAGCAGATCGGACAACGAGAGAGAGAGAGAGTGAGAGAGAGAGAGAGAGAGAGAGAGAGAGAGAGAGAGAGAGGAGAGCGCACGAGATCTCCGAAACAGGAGACGTGGCTTAGAACGGAAAACGGAAATAAAGAGGCTCCGAACGACAGGCCTCCATAGCGCGAACGTCATCGAGTGTGTTTACCACCGTCTCGAGTTCTTGGCTCGGGGAGCTTTTTCAGCCTCTCGGCTGGATTGTGTGCATCGTTCGTTGGTGCTCTCGGACGATCCTCGTGTCCCAATAACTCATCGTATCCATCGTTGTGCTTTCTCGTGGAAAACTAAAAACCAAATTAACCAGTGAGCATTTTTTTTAGGATTAAAAAATTTTTTTTTCATTCCCCAAGACCAAAGTCTTAGGCGAAGTAGAACAAGGCTCGCTTTGGTCAGACGTAGCGTGGGGAAAAGAAAACCAAGTCGGACAGAAGTGAACATCCGCTCGCTCGAAAACACTCTGTGTTGCGACGTTAAAAGATCTAAAAGAGTAAAAAAAAGTGTGAATTCGATTAGGAAAAAAAAAATTGTTTATTACGATAAGCGACGTGTCGATGATAAAGGTGTGCGAGTTTGTTTTTTTTTTCTTTTTTCGGAACGTCGACGATTTTACGAGTGTTGTTATATGTTAGGCTGAATACGATTCGAGGCTCTTCGAATGGTTGAAATATTTTACAGCTGTGTCGAAGAATACAAGCGAGAAAAGGAGTTCGCTCTTGGTCAGGGCGATTGAAAATTGTGCCGCTGCAGTGTTGCAGCAGCTGCACACGTACGAGGCGAACGGTATTATTGCACACACGAGCCCGTTGACACGGTTTCGTATTTTTTCATTTTTTTTTTTTTAATCACTTTCAACCTTTTTTGCTGTGTTTGTTTTTTTTTTTTGTTTTTTTTTCTTTCGTTAATCCCTTACGCGCGAATTATCAACGCGTGAAAATCGCTGCTTACGGTTCTACGTTGATCGTGTTTTCGTGCGTTTTTTTTTTGTCCCCCATGTGGATGTTTTTGTGCACTCGTAAAGAACGCATGTGCACGATGCAACGAGTAATTTCACGAGCTAAGAGCAATGCAAAGTCGACGAGATGCGGTAACGTTGCTGCTGTTTGGATTTAAGACTTGAAAAAAAAAAAAAAAGGAGAAAGAAAAAACGTACACGCGACCGAAGAAACAACGAATTACTTTGACACTTGGCTAATTACGTTGACAACCAAAGCTGTGGAACACACGACTAGATCGACGTGCACGGTGTTTCGTTACGAAGCAAAAGGTGAGTACTAACGAGTAAAAAGAAAAAAGCGAAAAAGCAAAAATGTAATGCAATGTACATTGAATTGAATTGAAATTGAAAAAAAAAATAATTAAATGTATGCAAAATGTATGCAAGAAAAAAGTCCATCGAATGAAGGACTATGAAAGATGAGCTTTGGAATGCTCTACCCGCGGTAGACATCAGTTGGCGAGTCCCTGGATCCTATCACATCTCTATAGGCATTTCATACGGACGCCTTATGAAATCCTTAAAGGAAATTTTTTAAGGAGAAATGAAAGATACATTTCTCTCAAAAAAATGCAACTGAACGCTTCGCATTCACAAAAATGGCAATAATTAATAAACGTCGTAAGACGGATCATTTAATTTTTGATTTTTGAAAGATCTTACCACGATGGGTCTTGCGGCGAAAAATGCCAAAATTTATCATATTTTTTTTTACAAAACAAATATCAAAAATCAGAAGTGGCTTTCTTTGAAGATATCACGTTTTTTTTTTAACTAAAAAATCATGTCGAAGATGACTGAATATTTTTCAAATATTTTTTCATAAAGAACATTTAAAAACGAAGAATTTGAAAAAAAAAAAAAAGATCTCAATCGGCCCATTTTTCAGAAAGTTATGAACATTTGAGTAAAAACGGGCGATTTTTTCAAAAAATTCACTACGTGTTTGTGATCATGTAAAAAAAATTGAAAAAAATCACACAAGCGTTTAAAGATGAACACAATAAAATATTAAAGTTTCAGCCAAATCGAAAGGGCCCGGGCCGTAAAGTGGTCGATTTGGCGTGGAATACCTCATATATATATATATATATATATAATAGACTTATTGCTCGGGCACAAAGAATATAAAGTATGATATATAATATTCAAATAAAATAAAATATAATATATTGATATTATTTGAATATTAAATATAATATTAAATATACAAATAATAATAATAACAAAATAATATTAAATATAATATATAATATTCAAGATATCAATATATAATATTCAATATAATTTATAATATTCATATTCAGTTTGGAGGGTGGATGTGGGTGGTAAAAAGTACGCAGCGCGTATGAATTGTGAAGAGGAATTTATAATATCATCATCATATAGTATATATGATTTTATATATTATAAATTACTTTATTATTAATTATTAATTATTATTATAAAATACTTTATTATTAATATAATAGTAACGTTATTATACTTTATATTATATATATATTTAAAAAATAATATTTAATATATTATTATTTATTATTTTATTATATTAATATATTATTTATATATATATAATATTTTTTATATTATATGTTATATATAACATTATAATATACAATATATAACATATATATTTTATTTTATTCAAATAAAATAAAATATAATATATTGATATTATTTGAATATTCAATATAATATTAAATATACAAATAATAATAATAACAAAATAATATTAAATATAATATATAATATTCAAGAGCAAAACGGCTTGGAGGGTGGATGGAGGTGGTAAAAAGTACGCAGCGCGTATGAATTGTGAAGAGGAATTTCTAGGTGACCACGAGAGAGAAAGAAATGTGACCTTTTTGCTCTCTATTCGTATTCTTCTCTCTGCTCTCTCTCTCTCTCTCTCTCTCTCTATCTCTCTCTCTCTCTCTCTCCCTCTCCCCCCCCCCCCCCTCTCTCTCTCTCTCTCTCTCTCTCTCTCATCGTAGAGTTCCATTATTCTAAAAATTGCACTAGCATTCACGTATAGGCAGGCCTGCCTGCTTCTGAACGAGGAAGAAAAGCGACGAAGGTAAGAAGGGCTAGGGGGTGGGAGGGGAATGTGGCGAAAAAACCCTACAGAGCAAGTCTGAATTCCCCATTGCCCAACAGGCAATATCATTCTTTTCTCTCTCCTTTGTCAAAATGCCAACCACGAGGTTTTCCCTGGACAAACTTTACATTTTTTATGTTTTTTCTTCTTCTTCTTCATCCCTCATCATCCATCATGATTTTATATCCATCTGTGTGTATACGAGTGTGCCAATTTTACCACCGTCTGAGCTTCTGCCTCACTTAAATTTATTTCAATTTTCTTTCATTCGTTATTTTCATGTATCCAAGACGTACGGTGCTTTGAAATGTCAGCTACCTCACAATACTTTCGAGCATTCAAATTTCATCTATAACAATTAAACTTCAAGATTTTTCGCAGCCGGAAAGGTATTCGCGTCACCGTAAAATACGAATTCTCGTTTAGTTTACTGCTGTATTTGGTCGAAAAATAAAATTCGTGGTTCGCGAAGCTCTCTGCATCCCAGCTGCGCGCTTCCGGAACACCTCTTCCGACCATCAAGAGTGAACTTCCGGCACTTTATTCATTCACGTGTATTGCTCATCCACGTAGCTCCCCTCAATTTCCCTCGACATTTGCTCTCATCCCGTTTTTCCTCTTCCTCTCTCTCTCTCTCTCTCTCTCTCTCTCTCTCTCTCTGCAGAATCTTTCTTACGGTCGGGGTGCGCGAGGACGATAGGGCTGAGTACCAAGTTTTAATCGAATTCCTCTGATAAAATGTATCGTTGGCCGAGTGAACAAACCTCGCCATGCACGAAGGGCTCGTACTCAGAAGAAATTGTCTTCGGACTTTGGAGGCATCCATTCTTTTTTCAACTTTTTTCGTCGATTTTCTTCAAAATTTATATACATATTCGGATGTTGAATAAGTTCTCGCTGTTTTTTTTTTCGTGAAAATAAATGCTTTATTTAAAAAAAATTAGTAAAAAAAAAAACATGTGGCTGAAAGTATCGTCCATCGCTAGCCACGACGTTTTTCACATTTTCCTGGCAGCATTTTAATTCCACGTCGGTAAAACGACACGTCTTTTGAGGCTATCCAAGAGTCGAGCCATTTGGTTTGGCATCTTCGTAAGAATGGAAGTGTTGCTCAGCCAGACGATGTGCCATCGATTGGAACAAGTGCCCCATTGATGGAAAGTGTAACGTTCTGTCACATATGAGCTTTATCCGGCTGCCTGATCAGGCCGTGTCCCGAAAAAAAAAAAAAAACAAAATCCATCAAGAGACGTGGTTGCATCTTGGGACTCGTCAACGTCAATTGGTCCGCCGCAAGACGAAAGAATTTTTTTTTTCTTTTGGGAGCTCCAAACTGACAAAAATGTCAGTACGGAGTTTCAAATAAATTCTCAAACTACGCCATTGGAGTAAACAGCACGTAATCCACTTGGATGCCAATGTCGATTTTCACGTGTGACGTTTTCCTATCGAATCCCTATAGGGGATGTGTCGTAGGATCTGGGGACTTTCCAACAAACTTTCGCCCGGCTATGTGCGTATATACGTGTGCAATGTCCTGTCAACGAAGTACAATATAGGTTCGCCTAGTCTAGGTCGAAAGTGAGACCGCGAGAAAAGTTTTCAGACCACTGAATACCACTGGAACGCGCCAAGGGACTGCGACAAAACGCTCGAGCGTCGAGCGAAACTCGAGCAGCACTAGGGTAGAATTAAAAAAAAAAAAAAAAAAAAAAAAAAAAACAAGCTTCCGCGAGACGGAAAGAAGTCGGAGGTAGATGAAGTTGTGTGAGCACAAAGCTCAAGCATCACGCGAACGCTTGTCAAACGATACGCTTTTTTTTTTTTCAATTTTTAATTTTTATCCAAGGATGCTCGGCGTTCGGGCTCGTTATTAAAAAAAAATGGAGGTACATTAGCCCGACTGGAGTGCAAAAATAATTATGCGTCACGAGTGCTGGGAAGGGTGCGAGGGGGGCGAGGGAGTTTTGAAAAAAAAAATGGTGAATACTTCGGTCGTTGCAGTGGTGCAAAGAATAATAAATCGCCAAAGTACACCGGAAATGATGGTACTTGGGGGCATAAGTTCTTAAGGGCTTTGCATAAAATAGGGGGGGGGGGGGGGGGGTGAAAAAAACAGGTCGACTTTCAATATGTATTTTCTTACGAGAGTATTAAGGGGGTCGGAATTTTTTACACACAATTGAGGAGGTTGGAGCGGTCCGGTTGAATCGAATGAAGGTTTAGGAGATTTTTTATGAATTTTTTTTTTAACTTAAAAAAATGCATACGAGGTATAGATTTATTTCGTCGATATCATAAAATTATTGAAGGGCGAAATGATGAATTTTTATACGATGGCGTGAAACAGAAAAAAAAATGTTTTGTTACTACGAACTAGAAAAAGGATAAAATTATTGATGATTATTGTGAAAGAGTCGTAATCTTTTGTTGCATTGAAAAGATCGTAAATGTTAAAAGATTAAAAAAAAATCGTAATCTTTGTGTAATCTTGATGGTTCAATATTGAATATATACGAGGTGTGTAAAAAGTAATGAGACTGATATTTTTTTTCAATTTTTTTTGTTCGAATAGAATTAAATTTCAATATTTTCTACCTTGACAATAAATGACCTTTGGAAGCGACAAAAGCGCTGGAGACGGTTCTTTCAATCCTTCGTAGCAGTGCTGGAACTCGGATACTGGAATAGCCCTTCAGCCGGTTGGTTACAGCCGTTTGAATGTTTTCGTCCCAAAATGACGTTTGATGAGGCGATTGTTTCAATCTCGCGGAAGAGGAATAATCACAAGGACTCAAAGTCAGGCGAATAAAGAGGCTGAGGAGCCGCAGGAATGTTTTTTTACTGGCAAAAAAACTCGTTTATTGAAATTGCTTGGTGACAGCGATATTTGCTCATGACCAATTCATTGGTGAAAATCTGATGAACGGTGGTGCGAGTGAAATTCAACTCTTCCCCGAAAATTCTGACACTGTCAAGCGACGATCTGAACGCACATGATCCTGAATTCTTTCGACACTATCATCGCTCCTCGAAGACGAAGGCCTTCCGCTGCGTGGTTCATCTTCAATCGACTCTCTTCCTTCTGAAAATGCCTTGAACCATCGAAAACACCTGGGCCCTTGGACAAAACACTGCCTCCGTAGGCCTGCTGAAGTTTTGCCAAAGTTTCCGTTCCACTGTGCCCGAGTCTGAAGCAAAACCTGACAGCGCAACGTTGCTCGAAATTCATTGTCACTCATTTTTAGAACGCGCTAGAAAAAATTGTTTCACGATAAAAAAAAAACAATCGCTACGGACAATCAAATGACTCTAGCGAGTTGAAGCTCGTACTGAACGAAGGCTTATCACATCTTACAAAGCCAAAGTATTTTTTAGCTCGTGTTTTGTGGTGAAAAAATGGAAAATTCGTAAGGCCTCTGTACAGTCTGCACGTTAACATATGAGCATGTGTGTTTTTTTTTCAATCTAAGATTGTTGGTAACCGCTCCAATCTCTTCAAGACAAGTAGCCTTGTGAAGATTGACTTTTTTGTTTTGTTCAGTTTCATTGACCAAATGTCAAATCAATTCGATTAATCAAATAATCGATGAAAATGTCAAATACGTCTGACCATTTATCAAACCTCTTCTACTTACCCTCGCTTGACTTCAACGTATAGACGCAACATATATAACGTGCCTCGAACTAAAATCCGAATTCTCGGTGATTTCACTGTACACCGGCAGTTTCAACGGAAACAAAAACAAAAAAAAAATCCCATGAATTTCAAGGAGTTCTCACGATAAAAAAAAAAACAGTTGAAAGATTATCCGAGAAACGATCGAGCTGTCCGGGTCACCGTATTATTACCGGCATACACTTTCTCGAACTGGAAACTTCGTTTCATTCGAAATAATTTCCAACGAGCGTGAAAGAATGAGAGAGAGAGAGAGAGAGAGAGAGAGAGAGAGAGAGAGAGAGAGAGAGAGAGAGAGACAGGGATCAAGCAGAGCGCGGAAAACTTTGCGGCAAAGTTTTCCGAGACGAGGTTGGATAGCACTGAAACCACTGTGAGATATATAAGTTATATATATATACAGGGTGGTTCAAAAGTCGTGGATCAAACAAATTGAGGGAAATAGTCAAGATAAATTCCAACCAAAAAGATCATCTAAAGCAGAGGTCGGAAATTATTGGGATCCGTATACTTTTGAATTTTTTTTTATTGAGATCCAGAGAAAAAAAAAACCTGCAAATATCAATAACATCAAGCAGCCCGACTAGAAATTTTCATCATGCAGCCTGAACACTCATCAGGCCGCTATCATGCTACGGTCTGGAATGCCGTAAAGCCTGATCGGTGCCGGAAGCTCACCGGATCGGTGAAACCGTTTTACGGGAGTAAGAAGGCTACCTTACTGC
Organism: Ophion ventricosus; assembly: GCA_963932345.1. Lineage (NCBI taxonomy): Eukaryota > Metazoa > Arthropoda > Insecta > Hymenoptera > Ichneumonidae > Ophion > Ophion ventricosus. Next base: position 1,764,822 of record OZ010722.1, read on the forward strand.
GGCTTGATCAGGGTGTCCTTTTTTACTCCCGTGAATCAGGCAATACGGATATGGCCCTATTAGGGCTTGAGCTAATTAGGCCCTATTGGGGCTTGCCTTACAACTGCCTCAGCATTCCATCTGAAGTTCTGGTTGGAAATGTTGACGACTTGTTTCCCCCGCTTCGTTTGATCCACAACTTTTGGACCATCCTGTATATACACACGTGTCCATCTACAAAGCTCTATTTATAGAAAACATAATGGTTGTTCGTGGTAAATTTCATCCCTTTCGCTTTATTTCTCACACCCTTGCTCTCTACCGTTTACCCATCTTAACCTTTCTTTTCTTTATTTTTCTTCCCTTGCTTTCCTTCTCGCTATGTCTATTTCTTTTCTTTTTTTTTTCTTATCCCTTGATAAATAAAACAGGGAACGCTTCGAGGTAGAAACCGGGATATGTACATGGGTGGATATATATATATATATATATATATATATATATGTATTCTTGAGCTTTGAAGCGTAAAGGAGGCTACCAGTGGAGCACCAAAGAACGTCTTGCTTCCATCTCTTCCACCAAGTAACATCTCGCGAGTTCTTTGTATGCTAATTGACAAGTATGAACCATTGGGAATATGCCTTTTTTTTTTTGGCCTCTCGAGTGGCCAAAGGCCTTAAGGGCATGTACAAGGTCGACATAACCTCACAAATTTTCCAACCCAGTTTTCTCATAAATGAGGCCGAAAAAAGCCGCGGACTTGCAAAAAAAGCGATTTTTGACAAATGTTGGACTGTGATGATCCTGTGTTCCCTTCTTGCCACCTGGACCGCAAAGACCCTGAACAAACGTCCTCAACGAGGCTCCAGCGCGAAGGGCGTTGGGGGAAAGGGAGGAAGGTAAAAAAAAGAAGTTCAGCTGCAGCCAAAAGAATTGATTGACCGGACGATCAAGGAGAAAAGTTCTCGGCAAATACTCATGGACATAGACACATCTTTGGATTTTCTTTTGCATTAGGGCACTTCCTGCGCAAAGCACGGATCTCATAGATACGGAAGTCCCTAGGAACGAAGCGAGTGAAGGACGAAACGCACTGAAGGTGGATGGAACGCCAATAACCGTTAAATTATGCAATAGGTTTTATCAGATCACGGTGGATACCGGATGGCCCTATACACACACATTCACACACACACACACACACACACAGAGAGACATACACAGACGATAAAAAGTACGTATACGTTTATACGTATGATGGCAAAGTTAAAGCTCGAAAGCGTATGAAACGTGCTCTTCCGTTATCTTGTTGCTGGTTCTATGCCTTACGGGATTTTCTCATCCACTTGCGGAAGCACGATCTCTCTCTCTTCTGTCTCTCTCTCTCTCTCTCTCTGTCCTCTTTCTCTCTTCGCCCTCTCTCTCTCTCTCTCGTCTCTCTCTCTTTCTCTCTCTCTCTCTCTCTCTCTCTTTCTCTTCGCTCTCTCTCTCTCTCTGTCTCTCTCTCTCTCTCTCTCTCTTCTCTCTCTCTCTCTCTCTGGCGAGCAAACGCGTTCTGGCAAAATTCGTATTAAGGATTCTGGAGAGGACCCCTCATTTCTTGCATTTTTTCTTTACCTTTTGGGTTTGTATACCGGGTGTTTGGCGCATGGAGCGACCATTTTGTTTTGGGGGATTGGGCAAGTGATTTGCTATTCTTTTCACCCTTAGACCCTTTGTCCTAAGTGTCATGGTAATTGAGATATGATTTTTTTGTTCAATTTACCCGAAATTTCGCTTTTAAGGCTGGGGTAGAGGGTAAAAAAAATCGATTTTTTTTACCCTCTACACCAATCGATTCTCTAGATTATTAAAAACCATCCTGAATGTACTGAAAATATTCATAGAAAAGTCATTTTATACGATTTTTATTGCACGAAGAAAGAAAAAAAAAAAAATTGTAAAAATCGTCACTTTTTTGCTCAAGCTCGAAAATTAATATGGTTTCACGGTTTTTTTCTGGGGGTTTTTTTTTTTCAGATAATCGACAATAAGAATACATGTCAATTAAAAATAATTGTGGTTTTTGCGTTCTAGACAAGAAGATTAAGTGTCACACAATCTTTCCTGCCAGTTCGAGACTCCAGCGGCGAGGCGCTTCTATGATTAATTTAATACTCCACCATATTGCGACAATTAGTTGATAAAAAAATATTTTTCGTACTCTTCAAATGTGTGTTAAAGTACAATAAAATGTTCAACAAGGTCCGTTGTTTCTTTCCTTATAAAAAAAAATCACCAAAAATCATCTTTTTTTTTCAGGCCTCTACATCAGACGACTGCCTCAAGGTAGTAGTCTCGCCACAGTCACGTTGAAAAGTTTCTTCTCCGTTGCTCCATTTAAATCGCTATATCTCTGAAACTAGACGGTCGAAAATGATTTTTTTTTTTTTACCCACTTCGTCATATGTTTCTCTGTAATTGAGAATAAAAAACGTTATTTTCATTAAGTGACTGATTGATATTTGAAAATTGCCGTATGTGGAGAAAAAATTGTCCTCGATGTTGTTTTTTTTTTACCAGAGCCTCGCGATATTCGATAAAATTTGAACGGAGTGCCATATAAATTTATGTTAATTTCGGGGATTCAACTTTTACAACTGGCACTTTGAATGAAAGTGTCGGAGGGCATGACACAGCCTTTCGGCCAACTTTATAGATCGAGCCCGCGCATCGTTATGCATCCATTATATATTTTATGCAAACGCAGAACTGCGGCGAACGATAAATTTTATCTCCCTACTCTCTTTCACTCCTCTCTCTCTCTCTCTCTCTCTCTCTCTCTCTCTATTCCGCAACAGGATTGCTTTGATGTTTGCAATGGTCGGCTATTTGCTTTTCAACGAACCCTTAAAGCTCGATATATAGCACGACACTAAGTACAAGCTCACGAAGCATGCAGCTGTGGTCCGTGAGCTTTTCAAAATCGTTACACACGCAGGCACACAAATATACGTTCCAGCAGTGATTTTCATTAGTAGCCTGATCGTTACGTAGCGGGCAACCACTTTAGGAGACGGAAAATTACATTATTTCTGGATTTTTTTTTGTGCTTTTTTTTCTTCAGCAAAACTATAAAATAAATGGGAATTACAAAATAGGGTCTTGCGCTAGAATTCAAAAAATCGAATAGAGATTTTTCCCACCCATAATCTTTTGAATTATAATTTTATCGTTACTAAGTTACAGTTTTTTTTTAACAAAAACGATTTTTGGAAAATCCTAGAGTGTTGAGTCACGAAGGGTGAAAAGTATGGAGAATTAATTCCACTAGAGTATTTATTTGAATCAACTCTGTCATCGAGCTCCATCGTTTTACTCGTCACAGCAGGTAGATCGATCTGTCAGACGTTCTCATACGAGCTCGATTTGGACGGCCGCAAAACAAAGAACCTTATTTTGTGCACTGGAACATTCGAGACAAGAAAACGACTGGTACACGACCCTGGTACAAACTAGGCTAGAAGGGTCAAACTTCGAGTCAGGTTTCAGGGAATGATGGCTCATTCCGGAGAATAACGTGTCAATTAATCGAATCTCATCCCTTGGTGGCCTAGCTCTCGGAGATTTTTTTCTTATCCCTCAGTGACGTGTGTTGACCTTTTTAACAAGTTAACTGGCACTTGACGTTACCATGTGCAGTCGATTCGTGAACTATTGATCGATGCTGGCGATATACTCAATCCACGTATATATATATATATATATATATATATATATATATATATGCATCTCTATCGCAGTTTATATAGAGACGTGTATGAGTGCCGTAAGTGACGCCGGCGTCAGGCCTCGGCCGATATTTAACAGAACTCTTCCGGGGGCAACTAGAACTCCGGCGAAAAATTCATCTTTCCAAAAAAAAAAAAACATTCACAAAATTTACTTGAGTGTACCGTTGTGAATATTGATCTGGCGAGAAAAAGTTGTTAAGATTTTTAACAGAACTCTTTGGGGGGGGGGGGCCAACTAGAACTCCGAAGAAAAATTCATTTTTCATGAAAAAATTCATTGTTATTCGTAAGTTTTCACAATTACAATGAATTAATTGTTAATCCTTATAGTCGTGATTAACAATTAATTGTTAAACTTTCGTTACCCTAGCAATTGATTGTTGCCCAACACTGACGACACGATCTAGATTTGTAAATCCACGATTCGCTCATTTTATACAAACTTTTTGCTCGACAGTCCATCTAGTAATGCCTCAAGTTGATCAGATACCATTGTTTTTTTTCTTCTTCTTCAGAGTACAGAGTGTCGAATGTACCATCAGGCTAGTCCACAGAGAAATCAAAACCGCCACAGCAAGCGGTGGTGTTTCGAAACAATATCCTAGTGATAAGGCAACGGGTCGATTGGGTAATTCCTTTGACTCTCGACTTTCCGGACCACCGTATATATCTCTTGTGGAATCCCCTAAGCCATACACACCTAGAATCCTCTTACCTGCGACACAGTCCATCACGACAGAAGCTTCGGACGGTATCGCATACGCACCACATGTAATCTCGATGCCCCGACGGAATATCCGGTTGTAGGAAGAATCCAATAAACTATTGAAGTCCGGTGGGACGAGGACAGTGGATCGTCGAGGCCAAGACTTGCGGGAGGCCTTGTGCATTTTGCACAACTCCCGGATGCGGGCTAAGAGTGCTCGTGGAACAATAAAACGGTGAAAGTGTCGAGAAGTAATTTGAAAGAAAAGATCCGTCCAAGCACATCCATTCTTCTGAATTCAGAAGAATGGATTCTTCTGAATTCAGAAGAATGGATGCGCTGCTCAGAAGAATTCAGAAGAATGGACGCGCTGCTCAGCCAGGCCATGTGTCATCGATTGGAACGAGTGATTATCGTAAGGGCCAATGTCTGGTGAATAGAGCGAGTGGTCTAGGACTTCCCGTTTAAGCCTTCCCAAGTACATTCCCATCGGTTTTGCAACATACGACTGAGCGTTGTCATTCTGCAAAATCACTTTCTCGTGTCTCTGCTCCTATAGCGGCTGTTTTTCCTTCAATGCTCGCGCCCAAACAAGCATCAATTGTAGTCGATAGCGATCTCCCCGTGATGGGGTTTCGTACGGTTTAGAGCAGCTCATAACAAACTACACCAAGCTGATCCCACCAAATGCAGAGCAGAAGCTTTGGAACCATGGATATTCGGCTTTGCCGACGACGCTGATGCGCGACTGGGCTTACCCCACGATTTTCTACGCTCAGGGTTATCGCAGTGTATCCATTTTTCATCGGCAGTCACGATACGACGCAAAAAAAAAAAAAAAAAAAAAAAACCTTTCCTTTTCTGCCGTTGAAGCAGCTAGTTCACGCGTGAAAAGACGCCGTTCGACGTCTCTTGTTGTTTGTTTATTGCCTGTTTTGATATGGTACATTGTTTTGCTTAATATGACGTTCGTGTAATATTGCTCAACTTATAGCATTATTTGCGCGTGTTGTTTTAACAAAGTTATTGTTTTATACTTTTTATATTGCGCTTGGGCTTATCCTTGGGACTTTTGTATATATTTGTCCGTTGGCCTCGCTAGTCTAACTTAAGGCTGTAGTCTGCTTTAGGAGCCGAAAAAAAAGCGTTTTTTCAACAATTTTTTTGAAAGGGAAGGAAATGATTGCGGTAAACGAAATTTTGAGACGATAGTATATTATATTCAAGCTTTAAAAAACAATTTTTATTATTACAAATTATTGAAATTTGCCAAAGTTGTAACGATTTTTCTGGGGCGCCTGGAGTGTGCACTCGTAAATCGGTGCCGGTGATGGAGGTCGTGCGATGCATCTGAAACCGTGGAACCAAATTTTTTTTTAGTTTTTATAAGTTCCTTTTCTATGTGAACTAAAAAAATACCGAAGAAATGACGAAATTCCAAATTTTTTCGAAGTTTGAAAAAAAAATTCACTTTTTTGAAAAAAAAAATTCACTTTAAGTTGCAAAACAAGTAATTTAAATAGTACTTTTGTCCAACTTTTTTAGTTCAAATAGAAGATAATTCAATACTGAAGCTAGATCACTTTGGTTTTTTTCGATCGGACATATATTGTTTTTACTATCGCCGGCACCGTTTTCCAAAACTTGTGAAAATGAAAACTCGAGAAAACGGGCTGTAAAGTCTGCCCGAGCATTCGCACCTGCTCGACGCTCGGCCACTAAAACTGATCTAGCTTCGAAAATATGTCGAATTGGCCTCTAAAATTTTGAACACATATTCTTGGATAGTTTTGGAATAGATTTAAGACAAAAACGAAAAATCGATTTTTTGAAGCCTGTAAAGCAGACTACTGCCTTAAGTTTTAAATGAGGTGATGAGTATATGTACAGATGATGAAATGTAATGAGGTGAAGTAAGTATATGTACAGTCGTAGACGACAAACGCGTCTAGTGGATCCCGAAGAGGGCATGGCCGTAGCGGCCTCTGTTGTTGGCTGCAGTTTCTTGCAGATTCGCGTTGTCGATTGTGTCTCGCAGAAAGCGATCCCGTCCGTTTCTGAATGTAAGCAACGTGTTATTGCGTATTTGACGTTGGCCCTCGAGAAAGGGGTGTTGATTCAATATCTCTCCCAGTTCGACGTCTCTCGGCTTCAACTCGTACGTCACCCAATGTCCTTGCTTTTCAATCATTCCTAATGCTTTCAAACGTTTCGACAATGCTGTGCGATCAAGTCCCAATGATTCTGCAAGTTCAGCTATCAAGATGCCGAACAAATGGCTCGTCTCTCGGATAGCCTCAAAAGACGTGGCGGTTTTTGTTTCCGACGTGGAATTAAAATGCTGCTGGAAAGATGGGAAAAAGTAGCGGACGATACTTTCAGTAACATGATTTTTTTTTTACTAATTTTCTAAGATATTAATTTACACAAAAAAAAAAAAAGCGACAACTCATTCAACATCCCAATACATATATTTCCTCTTTTCGCTTAGCTGTCGATATTGTCTGTAAAATAAAGGGGGCCCTGTTTCAAGCGCGCTTGGTAGACTCGGGCGCGTCCAAACCCCTCTCGATGTCTCGGATACTACATCCTCATTCTCTCCACTCAATCTCTCTGTCCACCATTATGTCCGTAGTTATTAGAGCGAACGATGGGAAACAAGTCGATCGATCCGGATCGAGACAGGCGTCCGGACGATCGGTTATTCTGTTTCTCTCTCTCTCTCTCTCTCTCTCTCTCTCTCTCTCTCTCTCTCTATCTCTCTCTCTCTCTTCCTCTCTCTCTCTGTCTGTCACTTTTCCTCCCTCTCTTTGTCTCTTTATCTTTTTTTTTTGTACGTCCATCGGCGCATCGTTGTCATCGTCGACAAATTGGAGATTGAACGGTGAGGACGCGGCTTTTCATGCAATAAAATCCGCGGCGTACGATGCCAGGATCGTGAGATCCACCACAGTCGGCATCATCTGGCTAGACAATCGTATACGTGCAACGTCCGTTGCATATAAATGTGCAAACGGATTTACACGTACACACACACACACCAACACATGGGCATCGATGATACTCATCCACAATTTATGATGGAGATGAAATTTTTAGTAATGCTGTAGCATCGCGAGCTATCGTGTATTCCGTTATGCCGAAGGCAAATATACATATTTATCAGCACTCGTTCCACGTATCGTTAAATGTTTCAGCGATTTTGCCTCGTGTATTTTCAATATAACACTTTGCTCGATCGCACCGTTTTTGCGCTATTAAATAAATAAATAAATAAATAAATAAATAAATAAATAAATCTCGACGGGGAAGGAAGAAAATATTCCGAGGCAAAAGTATGTCTATCTGCATGAGTAGTGTTGGCCGTTAATCAATTAAATTTTCAATCAGTTCATTAATTGACTTAAAAGTAATCGCAATTAATGTAATTGCAATTAAATGTAGGTAAATTGTAGGTAAATTGCTTACATTAAAACCTATTTTAATGTAGGCAAAAGTAATTTCAATTATTATCAAACCTATCAATTATCAATTATCAGACCTATTTAATGTAGGTAAAAGTAATTGCAATTAATTTAATTGCAATTAATTAAATTGCAATTAATTTAATTGCAATTAATTTAATTGCAATTAATTTAATTGCAATTAAATGTAGGTAAATTGTAGATAAATTGCTTACATTAAAACCTATTTTAATGTAGGCAATTAAATAGGTTTTTCTACGCCGGCTCGGAATTTTTCTCTTGGATAGAAAACGCGGTAAACATAAGAGAGAGAAGGTTAAACCGTGGGCCGAGGTGAAATAAAAACTTTGAGACACCTCTCGATAGAAGAGTTTGGGAAATGGTGAGAGTTTTCTTTTTTTTTCTTTTTTCTTTCTTTTTTTTTCCGTGGCTTCGCGACCAGTTGTTTAGTCTCAAAAGGGACACTTTTTCTCGCTCTCCACTTGTCCTCTGGCGTGTACCACCTCCGCAGCTATGAACAAAAAATAAACCTCATTGTTGGCGTAATAAATTAGATCCTTCGCGTAAAAAAGTTTCTTCTTTTTTTTTTTTCTCCTAGCCGCGAGAGCGAAACGAAGAGTTTGCATAGGCAGGCGCAAAAAAAAAAGAAAAAAACAACTCGCCGTCCGACAATTAACGGGAATTTCAACGTGTTCCCTTCTGAATAAATATACGCGAGACAGTGGAGCAAGAAAAAAAAGTACCTTATATTGAAATAAAAATATTCGTACTTGACGAATAAATAATTTTTTTCATTTGTTTTAAAAAATTCAAGAAATTTCAAAAAATTCTTAATGATTCAGTATAGTCTGGGCAATGGAAAAAAAAATATATTGTTCATGGCACATGGCCCGGCTGAGCGGTACTTCCATTCTTATGAAGATCCTAAACAAATGGCTCGACTCTTAAATTGCCTCAAAAGACGTGTCGTTTTTTTCCGACGTGGAATTAAAATGCTGCCAGAAAGATGGGAAAAACGTAGTGGCTAGCGATGGACATGTTTTTCATTATTTTTTTAGAAATAAAGCATTCATTTTCACAAGAACAAAAAAAAACAGCGAAAACTTATTCAACATTCCAGTACGTATCGGTATTACGATATTTAATATTAGGCCACGAAATCGTATATTCTCGGCCTAATCGAAGTAAAAACAATGTGAAAAGTTACTTTATTCTACTCGGTACGATAATGAACGTTTTACGGACTAGTGCGTAAAATCCCCATTTTCACGTGGCTTAAAATAAAATTTCATATGATACTCGACGAAAAGAAAAAAAAACTTTTTCCAACCTCGTGTGATTGCAACACTCGGGGCTTTGGCTCGTGCTGCAAACACGTTAAAAAAAAAAAACTTTTTTTCGTCCTCGTGTCATAATCTACTATTCTAATTGCCCTGCGATGAGATATGAAAAGGCAGTATAGCCCTTTTGTACCCTTCAAATCCTGACAACATCGCTATGCCAATTTTTTTTTTCGATCACACGGGCTTCCCTAGTCTCGACGAATAAAACGAAGTTGCTGCCCCCCGCCCCCGCCCCCCGCCCCCCCCAGTTACCCAGAGGTAAATGATCAAGGGATACTTGGTAGAAGGGGTGAACAAAATGGACCGATATCAAAACGTTTTGGGTACAGAGATAATATTCCGTGAATTGTAGAACGAGAGAGTGAAACAATGTGAAAAGTTACTTTATTTCTACTCGGTACGATAATGAACGTTTTAGGGACTAGTGCGTAAAATCCCCATTTTCACATGGCGTAAAATAAAATTTCGCATGATACTCGACGAAAAGAAAAAAAAAACTTTTTCCAACCTCGTGTGATTGCAACACTCGGGGCTTTGGCTCGTGCTGCAAACACGTTGAAAAAAAACACTTTTTTTCGTCCGCGTGTCATAATCTACTATTCTAGCCCTGCGATGAGATATGAAAAGGCAGTATAGCCCTTTTGTACCCTTCAAATCCTGACAACATCGCTATGCCAATTTTTTTTTTCGATCACACGGGCTTCCCTAGTCTCGACGAATAAAACGAAGTTGCTGCCCCCGCCCCCGCCCCCCCCCCAGTTACCCAGAGGTAAACGATCAAGGGATACTTGGTAGAAGGGGTGAACAAAATGGACCGATATCAAAACGTTTTGGGTACAGAGATAATATTCCGTGAATTGTAGAACGAGAGAGTGAAACAATGTGAAAAGTTACTTTATTCTACTCGGTACGATAATGAACGTTTTACGGACTAGTGCGTAAAATCCCCATTTTCACATGGCGTGAAATAAAATTTCGCATGATACTCGACGAAAAGAAAAAAAAAACTTTTTCCAACCTCGTGTGATTGCAACACTCGGGGCTTTGGCTCGTGCTGCAAACACGTTAAAAAAAAAAACTTTTTTTCGTCCTCGTGTCATAATCTACTATTCTAATTGCCCTGCGATGAGATATGAAAAGGCAGTATAGCCCTTTTGTACCCTTCAAATCCTGACAACATCGCTATGCCAATTTTTTTTTTTCCATCACACGAGCTTCCCTAGTCTCGACGAATAAAACGAAGTTGCTGCCCCCGCCCCCGCCCCCGCCCCCCCAGTTACCCAGAGGTAAATGATCGAGGGATACTTGGTAGAAGGGGTGAATAAAATGGACCGATATCAAAACGTTTTGGGTACAGAGATAATATTCCGTGAAGTGTAGAACGAGACAGTGATGGTGGTGCGGGGGTGGGGCGGAGGAGGGGGGTTTGAAAGGTGGACCAAATGGCGGGAACACAGGAACAATTTTGCGGAGATTCCGCAGCAACTCCGTTGCAACAAATTGGTTCCACAC
>OZ010722.1:1775798-1790798 GCA_963932345.1 Ophion ventricosus
CACTGACGCTTTAAGGGATCATTACAGTGTAACGAAAAATAGCTGATTTGTCGCGATTTTTTCTTACGATGGTTAAAGTACGCTTATCAGTCTGATTTTCCAATGTCGCGAAGACAGAAATAAATTTTTAAACGTTTATATATTTTTTTTTTAACGCTTGAAAATGTCTTCGAAAAAAAAGGAGTCCTCACGGTGTTCTTATTATTCTACAAAGTAATAATAATACAAAATAATAATTATTCTACAAAATTTGTAGAATAATTATTAATCATTACTGAGGCTTGCTGTGGAGGTTGTTTTAATAAAAATTTACAATATGGCGGCGCTTTGTTTGGGTTTGATACTGGCGAAAGTTGGTAGCGTGTGCGTTGACGAATGGGCTGGCGGATCGTTGGATTTCTATATCACGAGAAAACATATACCGGGGCTATTTTCCATTGTGCCCTCTTTTCGTTTCCTTTTTTTTTTTGTACGAACATTCTCGGCAGACTGAAAATTAATGATGCCGGAATGACAGCGATAACGCGTTGAGTGAAAAAAAAAAAAAAAAAAAACCAAGAAAACGATGAGAGCAAGGGAGACGTGAGAAAAGAAAAATTAAAAGATACAGGGGAGGCGTGAGAATAAAAAAATGTTTTAATCACAGGAAACTCGCAACCTTTTTCTTGATCGCTTTGATATTTCGAGAAATGAAAATGGTCCGCGAAAAGTTCTTGAATTTTTTTTTGCTACGCGCATAATTTCGTTGAACGTGCTCATTTTTTCAGATATTACGAAAGAAAATGAAGCTCGAATTTTCTCACCGCATTAAAAATAATATTTTTTATCTTACAATGACAAATTTGCCGATTTTTTTTTAGCGAAAATCGCGTTTTTGACTTCCAAGTGCTACCGAAAATGAAAAAAATTGTTAAAAAAAAAGTTCGCAACGTTTCCCCAAAAAATCTATTTCCCCAAAAAAAAAAAAAAAAAAAAAATTACCGCTGCAGCTATAAAAAACTGCACTCCGTTTTTACCCCCGTGTGAATCCGCAATTCGCGGAGAAAAAAAAAAAACATCTCGTATCGCCAACGAATCTCTCGATGCTCCGGTCGTCTTCGATTTTTCCTGTTGATCATCGCCACGGAATGTGACGATGTGGAATTGAAGGAAAGCCACTCACTACTGTGGATTTGCATACTGACAAAGCTCCCGCGAGGCGAGGTGAGCTTTGGCACGGTAAAACTCCTCTAAATATGATATAAAACCCGTGTTTTTATAAGTAATAATTTTTTTTTTTACACTCTTACTTCGCGAAACGAATGACACGAACATTGCACCGAATTCTAACGAAAATTCGATCCTTCAAGGCGTTACACCCCACCTCGACAGTCGGAAAAACAGGTATAAAAATAAATAAAAAATTTTTACGCTACTATTGAATATATAAAATAATTTTTCACACATATAGTTTTATGAACAATATTTTTTTTTTAATTGAACAATACCGGTTATATAAATCGCCCAGTAGGACCTCTTCTTCTGAAAATCCTTGCTGATGATGGAATTTTTTTCTCCGTCAGGCACCGTCTGAAAAATAAATAAAAATCAATTTCTCGCAAAACAAAGGCAGCAGCTAAAAGTGTAGCGTGGGAAAAAAATTGTTAAAATTTTGTTGTAAAAATGACAGCTGTTTGAAAAAAAATTCTGATGTTGATCAAAATGTTGAGTTTAAACAAAAAAAATTCAAAAAGGAAGGCATCGTCCAATTCGACAAAATCCTACGCTACATCCTAGATAATATTATAAAGAATGTGTGGAATAAATTTAATCAAAATCGATTGCATAGATCTCGAGATATTTTTTCCACCAGGTTGAAAAGACAACTTATCTCCGTTAAAAAAAAATTCATTCGTTTTTCTTAAATTTGGTTAGATGACTATAATGCATTTTCAAAGAATCATTTTTTTTTATATGTATAATCGGAGTGCGAAAAAAATGTATACCTATTTTTCCCGGGCGCCAAGGTGGTGCAAGCCCTTAAACATTGAAGCAAAGTATGCGACAAAAAAAAAAAAGATAAAAGGCTGGGGGCGGGTAAAAAGCGTATGATTTTCTGAAATTTCTGCCCTTGCTGACGAGCCTCGTCGTTATCAACAGCCAACCTTGTCACTATCTCTCTGTCCCTTAACTTCCCTCATTTGAGTCCAAATGGAACGAGACATCGAGAGACCCGTGAATTCCTTCCGGTGGTGGTTCACCTCATCGCTTTCGTATCGTATGTTGCACGTGAAACGTCGTGCCCCAGGGTGAGAACGAGCTGATCGAAGAAGATGTCCCGAGGAGAGTTTGCTCCACGACGACGGAGGTATCACCTTTGATGGCTTCGTACTTCCGGTTGTTATCGCGAGAAGAGACGCTCACCCCCGTGGGTTAGAATCTCTTCACGTATACAGGTTCTCTTTGATTGCACGTCTTCACATCGATCTATCTATCTATCTATCTATCTATCTAACTATCTATCTATCTATGTATTTAATTCGGAGTATCACCTGCCTGAGTGCCACACTATCTCCCTATTCAGTACCTTTTTTTTTTGCCAACTTCCAACTTCATCCATTTTCCTAGAAAATTAATTATACCTTACGTCACATCAATTTGACTAAATCCAATTAATCAACGAGTAGGATACGATCGTCTCTTTGTCAAATTGATTCGGTAATAATTCAACTGTCGACTGAGAAAATTTCTTTTCTCAAATGTACTCTATTGGCTCTATGCATAATTCCGTAGCGAAAATCTAATAATCGATAAAAAATCGATTTTTAAACGTTTATTTTTTGTTTGCATTTACTCTAACGGTTGAAAATGTCTTAGAAAAAAAATGACGTTGAAATTTGCATTTCAACGTCTTAAAAATAAAAAAAAAAGGAGTCCTCACGGTGTGCACAGTTGTGGCCGTAAATATTATCTAAAATAAAATTTGTAAAAAGATTATTAATCAGTATTGAAGCGGAAATTATTCGAATTTCGCCCCAAAAATGAACAGCATGTTCATAACCGTCTGTACTATCGGGTAATGCAAAAAAAATTGATTTTTTGAAAATTTTACACTTCGATGATCCCTTAATTGTCAAGCGATAGCGTGAAATATAAACCCAAACAAACCCATACGGATACTTTGGCGGTGCAATGGAAATCCTCGAGAAGCCTGATATCTCTGTGGCAAGAGTTGGTAGAGAAGTATCGACCCGATCACTTGCGATAATACAACGGTCTGGTTTGTTACTGGTTCGGACTGAGAACGTGGCAGTGCGGGGGTGGTGAGGCGGTCGATGTATGGATACACGGATGGGAGAGCTATAGAGAGTGGAAGAAGGGACAGTAGGGACGAGAGAGGAAACATCCTTTACGTATCTAACAAGTATACGAAGTCAACTCTAATGGAGACAGCATCACTGCTTCGGGTCCTGGAAACTCCTTCATGTTATTACATATGTAGATATATATATATATATATTTATATATGCACAAGATATCAGACTAAATATGTAACGATCGTTCTGCGGCGGAGAGAAGGGTCGCGAATAACCGGAAGTTTATCTCACCGCACTTTAACCATCCGTGTCAACACCATCAGCACGAATTTCCGAAGGTTATCGTGTTCGGGTCGTCCGTAGATGATGGGAAGACTTTTGGGGCTGATGGTGTATAGTACATCACGTCTTACAGGCAAAATTTGCTTCTCGACAAGAGAATCGATCAATATCGATTCAATGTTATCGATATATATGTTCAATTATCGATCGAGAATCGATATTCGAACGGACAATAACCTTCCGGTGCGAAATATTACAACGGACCACTGTAACGAGTGTTTCCATTCGAATTGGCAGTTTTTTAAAGTAAGATTTTTCGATGAACATCGAAAAATGATGATAACTATGAAAAATAGCTGATTTTTGTGATTTTTTCGTGATTTCGGGCTCGTCCATAGATGGAGGAAAAAAGAATCGATTTTTTGAAATTTTTCACACCGCGATGTTCCCTCAAAGGTATGGGGGTGCACTGAGAACGGATTTTTCGAAAATCAACTCCTACGGGGGTGTCAAAGTTTGCATGGAAAATTATATTCCTTGCGTGTATCAACTTGAAATTTGGTATAAATCGGGTGTAATACCGAAGAGCTGAAAGCAAATTTCGATCTGAAAATTTGGCATACATCTTTATTTTAATGCTATAAGATTTCTTCTCGTCTAGAAAAGAAATGATGAGAATTCGTACGTAAGCAATTATGGAAGGGTGGAATCGAATATAGAGCCATTGGCATGTTCGATCATGTTAAATTTTTACCAGCAATCATGGAAGAATTGTTCATCAGTTCATTTCTTTATAAATATACACATCAATAGTGTACCTCACTCCCGTCTATAGCGCAATGATGTTATCCCATTGTGCATGCATCAACAATCGTTTACGTTCAAACTGCGTAAATTGAATTCCTCTCATTGTATTTTCACCACGAGTTGAATTTTGTCTACTCGGTTGTTAATACCTCGTTAACATCGTTATCCAAAAATTGGAGTATCGACGAAGTGCACTGCGGCAGAGTTGCGGTTGTTCAATTTTACGTCGGTTCACGTGCTCGCGTTCTCGCACTTCTCTTCGCTCCCTATACCTGTCTGTATACGTATACGAATGCAGTAAATCACTAATGACCGCTTCCTTGGAAACGTCACTGTAAATTTTACAGCCTGTAGTTGGTAACGTAATGCTGCACAATGATGTAACATATCTTCTAAGCACACACACACCCACACACACGCACCCACACACACGCACCCACACACACGCACCCACACACACGCACCCACACACACGCACCCACACACACACACACACCCACACACGCACCCACACACACGCACCCACACACGCGCACCCACACACACGCACCCACACACACGCACCCACATACAAGATATTCTAATCCAATTTATTAAGACAATTTTAGTTTCACTTGCTCGAATGCTCTCAAGGCCGTGTATCACACGTCGCGAACTTTCGATGCTGTCAAAACGTTTTTGCAGAATTCGTAGTGTTTTTTGGCTACGTGCTGCAAGATGTTGCAGCAACCGCGTCTACTACTCACACTACAGCTAATTAGAGATGTTCGATCTTCTTCAGACTTTTGCATCCCATTTCATCCCTTTAGGGATTGATTTTATAAAAATCCTTTCTTGGTGCACCTCCTACACCTTCTGAAGAACATATCCAAATGTCATGTTTCCATTTTCAGTGGTTTAGGTTGCGCGTTGTCTGCACGAGGTGTGTAGATTAAGTAATGAGAATGGCAACGTAGCATTAGATATGGCGACACTTGGGACGCGGGACTTGGAGGGACGACAGGCGAACATGTGATATACCTTCGGTACGAGTTTCAACTCGCTGGAGTCATTTTGTTGTCCGTAGCGTTTTTGTTTTTTTTTCGTGAAACAGTTTTTTCTAGTGCGTTCCGAAAAAATGAGTGACATGAATTTCGAGCAACGGTGTGTGCTGTCGGGTTTTGCTTCAGACTTGGACACAGTGCGACGGAAACTTTTGCAAAACTTCAGGAGGCCTGAGGCGACGGTGTTTTTGTCCAAGGGCCCAGGTGTTTGCGGTGGTTTAAGGCGTTTTCAGAGGGAAGAGAGCTTTCAGCAGTGGAGCCTTTTAGCAGTGGAGCTTTTAGCAGTGGAGCCCGAGTAGAAATCCTGCTCCGGCTACAAGAAAGGCCTGATCAGGCATCCTGATTTCTTTTTCATGCCTTGATCAGGATTTTTGATCAAGCCCTGATCATTTTTGTGACACTTTCCCTGACTTCGGTCTGATCAGGGTAAAAAATCAAGGCTTGATCGATGAAAAAGATCAAGGCCTGATCAGGATAGAACATCAAGGCTTGATTACAGTGCAAAATAAAGGCCTGATCAGGATAGAAAATCAAAGCCTGATCAGCGTAAAAAAAAGGCCTGATCAGTGCAAAAAATCTAAGCCTGATCAGGGCTTTATTTTTCAAGGATTAATTGAATTGAAACATCATCGCCTAGTCAGGATGATGGAATGAACCTCTGCTGTGGATGTCCTATTTATTCCTGAAATAAAAAATACCACGCAAACCCAAAATAGAAAAACACACAAATTACAAATAACGTTGATACTTTATTTTATAAACTAAATAGGAATCTCGTTTATCACAAATTTTTCTTATTACTCTACTTTATCACATGTTTTGTGAGCCGTAAGTCCAGTTGCTTGACCATCGCCTGAAGCTGGCTGGATCAGGCGAATTGAGGCAAGCCGTAAGTCCACTTGATTGACCATAGCCTGAAGCTAGCTGGATCAGGCAACTGGATGTAGCAGTTGCCTGACTATCACCTGACACCGACCGGATCAGGCATATTGAGGCATACCTTAAGTATGGCCTCCGTACTACAACGTGATCAGGCCCGGATCAAATATCAAGCCAGCCTGACAATATTTCTACTCGGGAGCTTTCAGCAGTAGAGCCCGTTTAGCAGTACTTTTTTAGCAGTGCTTTTTTAGCAGTACTTTTTAAGCAGTACAAACCCGACCACGCAATATTTAATTGTAAATCCATACGAATAAAAAATTTGAAAAAAAATCAGTCTCATTACTGAATTTACGCGTATGTCAGTCAGTCAGTATCTATAGATTGTTATCGAAGCTTTATTTTATTGTTTATCACATTCAGCTTCGTAGACACAAAAGAAACGATTTTTTTTATTGAATTCCAATTCTTTTCAAGAAACCTTCTACCATAATTCTGACGAAAGTAGTCGATTTTTTTTTTCACCTCTGAGGGTGAGTAAATAAATTACTGAAAAAAAAAAAAAAAAAAAAAACACATTACTCTCACAAAGAAACCAAGTTTATTATTTCTTCTTATTTTCAAGGAATCGTTGAAGCGAAAGGGGCTGAATATTAAGCTTCAACGGTGCCGTGAACAAAGCTTCGTATTTTTTGTCGGGGTGCATTTTGCGAGTCCGTAAAACGGGGTGATTGAAAGAAGAAAAAAATATGGTGGAAACATTGGGGCGAATGCCAGGTTGATTTGGGGTTGGAATGCCCCGTAAAACGAACCTCGTGTTTATCCCCAAATGTGTGCGTCCACCAGTGTCTATGTGTGTGTGTGTGTGTGTGTGTGTGTGTGTGTGCATCCTTTCTTGCTGTGGCTACACAACTAGGTGTATATATCGTGCAGTCGTGGTTTCGCGAACGCACGCGGATCGTTTTCGCTCCGGCTTCTTGATTGCGGATCATTAACTTCGCGTGCCGTGTGAGCCTGGTATTAAGTACATCTGCATGTGCAGCCCACCTTACAATGTTTGTGTACAGGGGCGGGGGGGGGGGGGTGAGGTAATTTTGAAGACACACGACTTTCAGGACCGTCCTCGTAACGGCTCATTATCCCTTTTAAATGCCAAAGGAACTTTCACGTGCCTTGAGTCCCAAATTGAATTTACCTCTGTACAAAAGTGAATATCTGTGCGTATGATAAAACTGTAAACTTTGCGTATCTGTACGGTGAAAATATTTGCAAAAAAAAAAACGTCGACGGGGGTGGATGAAGAGTAAGCGAATGCGTTGATGTCATTTTTGGAATTTTTGACTGTTTGTTTGTGCAAGCATCGCGTGAAAACTACCGGCCCAATTTGGATGGAGTTTTCAGAACAACGTAGAACTTGACTGGAAGTAACATCGAGCTTTTATTTCAACGCAATCGACTCGCTCGATAAAAAAAAATATGGGAATTTAAGTTTATCGCAAAACTACATTTTTCCAGTCAGCCGGACTCGTAACTCAAACAAATTTCAACCGATTCACTTGAAGTTTTAACTGTATATTTAGAGTTACATTTTCTGAGGCACTGCGTAGGTTTTTTTTTATTATATTGCATAGTACCTTTTTTTATAAACAATTTTCTGACGATTTGCTCATGGTATTTTATACTTTTTGTTTTAGAAATGCGCCATTTTGACAAAAAACGATAAATCAAAAAAATCCTACGTACGTTCTATAGCTATTCTTATATATGTTCGGAAAAACTTTCGTTTCTCATGATAACTGAACAATTATAGGAGCTGTTGGTCCGGCCGTTGACCTTCCAGAAATAAAGGCGTCATCGGAAAAATGCTCCACAGTCGTCATTTTCACATGTATCGCTGTGAAAGAATAATTTTGTATAGTCAATTACGTGTATAATAAAACCTCTATTTTATAATTCCGTTTTATTTTATGGTTTCGCTGAAAAAAAAATCACAAAATATGCCCTTTTTGGCCTCTAGAGTGGCCTAAGGCCTTAAAGAGCAATCTTCGGTACTCCGAGACCCTAAGATTTCATTTGCCTTCTCGCGTGACGTTTTAGTATAGGGATCCAATGTGTCATCCCAATGGATCGTTAACAGGAAGCAGGGCCAAGTATGGGAATCCAATTGGATGCCTACAACAATTTCTGTACGGGATATCGAAATATGTTTTTTTTAGCAGAAGTTGTTATTCTCGGGGCATTAAACAATAGTCCGTTTATTGTCGCTGGCAGCTGAGAAAATATTGCAAAACCATGCTCTCTCTCTCTCTCTCTCTCTCTCTCTCTCTCTCTCTCTCTCTCTCTCTCTCTCTCTCTCTCCCCCTCTCTCTCTCTCTCTCTCTCGAAAATTCCCCGAGATTCGCACCCTTCGAGGCTTACACGCGATCAATAAACTTTAGTACCTTTGCATACCTACACGGAGCATTTCACGCGAAATTCCCTAACATGCCATCCTCGTTATACTTGTCCCGCATAAATTGTCCGAAAAGTGACATTGTAAATAGAATTTGGAATCGTCGTTTTGTAAGCGATTCGAATTTTTTTTCTCCGAATTTCGCATCAAAACATTGATAATTTGATTGGTAGCAATAAAGTGATGAATTAACTCATTTTTTTTTTAGTTAAAGTAATGAGTTGACTCAATTTTTGAGTTAAATTAATGAGTTAACTCATTTTTTGAGTTAAAGTAATGAGTTAACTCATTTTTTTCGAGTTAAATCAATGAGTTAACTCATTTTTTTCGAGTTAAATCAATGAGTTAACTCATTTTTTTCGAGTTAAAGTAATGAGTTAACTCATTTTTTTCGAGTTAAAGTACCGAGTCAACTCAAATTTGTCAGTTAAAGTAATGAGTTAACTGAAATTTTTTGACGTGCCAACCGTTGTCCCAAGATCTTTAAAAAAAAAAAATGTCGTTCGCGTTATCGGGCATTCCTCTGCGAGGTTCAATTTGAAACAATCTTTAAAAAACTCACGTTAAAGTGGACAAATAAGTGAGCACTTGATGAAATCGATTTATAGAAGAAAAAAAAGTCCCGATAAATGCTATTCACCCGGAAGACATAAAATTTTAATCGAAATTTTCGTTTTTTTTTTTTTAGTTTTAATAATTAAAACCAAAATTAGAAAATGGAATAATTGCGATTACAAGTTAGGGGAGAAAAATAAGGGATTCGAATGGCAAGTATAAGGTATAAGGTATAAATTCGTAAGGGATAGTAACAATGGCGGGGCAATGCGTAGCGTGTATCACTGCCCTTTCTGTTGCTTCGAAATGGCACACACTGTTCAGCCATGATGGTAATACAGGGATGAGAGCGATTTTCCTTGTACCTACATCATACATAACCCGTATAAATTCATACATATGTATGTACTTACGGAGGGTGCTTGGGGGCCGCCGTCACTTCTTCGGCGCTCGTGTGTACACCCTGATGCTTCGCGTGTTCCACGGAGGACCAACAAACGCGTGCTGGAAGAAGTTACGTCGTTGATCGAAATTTCACAGCCCTTGACTCAGATGTATGGACTTACGTACACACGAGTACTTGTATATCGGGCTATTGTCATTTTACACACGCATCCACATTTGGAAAACATTGAAACCCCACGAAAACATTGAAACGGCTGTAACCAATGAGCTGAAGGCTGATACCAGGGCTATTGTCATGGGTGTAACAAATTTGGATCTAAAAAATGGTTAGGAATTTTGGAAATATATATTCGTTTATGCACGAAATGTCCTGTATCACGTGTCCGACAGAATTAAGGGAGAATTTGTCGGATGTGGAATCTCATAAAGGGTTCATGAGAACGGACCACTCCACCTCGGATCATCCCCGTGTATGTATTGTTGTCGAGTTAAGACCGCTCCTCGGACCCTCGTCTCTTCCCTCGCTTTCGCCACATAAGGATAAACAGAACTGGACGGTGGTTACCGCGTCCAATTACCTCTATAAGCTCTCTAATTACGCCTTACGCAGAGGCCACTACGTGAACGTAATCTTTTGGTTATTAGTGTATCGTGTCATTGGCGAGTCCGCTTACTGCGTTCGTCCGTGCATCAGCGCGAAAGAGATCCCGAGCAGAAATTTGTTCAGGGTGAAATCCGGACCGGATCAGGCTGCCACAATAGCAAATCCGGGCCGGATCAGGCAAATTTAGTCCGGCCCTGATCAGGGATGTAACGCTTTTGCAAATTCAGGTCCGGATCAGGCACCTTGTCAGGCTCTGATCAGGCGCTTTATCAGGCCCGGATCAGGCACCTTACCAGGCTCGGATTAGGCACTATATCTGGCTCGGATCAAGCAACTTAGCTGGCACGGATCAGGTGCCTCATCCTGCCTGAGACATTCGTGTCATCTGGCACAATCATTTGATTAATTTTTTGTTTAAAAATAGATCAACATTTATTAAATTATTATCGCAGTTACACGTTATCAAGTTTACTAACGTTATTAAAAATATGATACATATGAAAACATTTTTTTTTCAGTTTAAGTTTTTATTTTACTTGACTTGATCGTTTAGTTTTTGTTCCGGTTTTGGCGATGACCGTCCCGATCTTTCCGGCCCAATCTGTCCGGCGCAAATCATGCGTGCCTGATCAGGGCGCCTTATTGATACCTGATATAAGGCTTCTATCCGGCGCAAATCAGGCGTGCCTGATCAGGGCGCCTTATTGATCCCTGCTCAGGCCCCTGCCTGGCACAAATCAGGCGTGCCTGATCAGGGCGCCTTATTGATCCCTGCTCAGGCCCCTGTCCGGCTCAAATCAGGCGTACCTGATCAGGGCGCCTTATTGATACCTGATCCGGCCCTGATGGATCCTCAGGCAGCCTGATTAGATTTCTGCTCGGGATTCGGATAACTGGTTTTTGTTTTTATTATTCCAAGCGTCAAATATACGGCTGCGATAACCCGTTGTTTGATTAGCCAACAATTTTCACCATCGAATGGTGAAAAATAAAAACTGCTTATTCCATTGAGATGTTAAATAAGTTTTTGTTGTTTTTGTTTTTTTCGTGAAAATTAATGCTCTATTTTTTTTTCTTAATTAGTAAAAAAAACATGTCATTGAAAGTATTGTTCATCGCTAGTCACTACTTCTTCCCACCTTTCTGGGCAGCATTTTAATTGCACGTCGAAAAAACGACA
Organism: Ophion ventricosus; assembly: GCA_963932345.1. Taxonomy (NCBI): domain Eukaryota; kingdom Metazoa; phylum Arthropoda; class Insecta; order Hymenoptera; family Ichneumonidae; genus Ophion; species Ophion ventricosus. The sequence continues at coordinate 1,787,302 of OZ010722.1, forward strand.
CGTCAGCTCGAGAATTGCCGCGGATCCAGGAGCATGCGGTAAATGAGCCGCGGAGTAAAGCCGATCAAACGCGTTCAATCCTCCGTGGATATCGAATGCCATTTAAAATAAGATTTTTTTTTCCCCTAGAGGCCCGGCCACTTGATCCTGTCCATTAAAAATCTTCATGATCGATGATGGTATAACTTGCGGGGTGGAAGTTTCTTCTCCGCGAAGATCGAATGATGCGCGCTTTGCTGTAATTTTACTTTCTCATTTTCAATAACGCGTCGCATCGATCTGGGCGCGTTAAGGGGCGACACCACTCTAGAGTCAGCAAAAAAGACCTTTTGATAATTTTTCGTTTAGTCAGTCGTTTTTTTTTATTTTTTATTACTTGGCGTCGAGACGCTGCCGCGTCTCTTGATATCAGGTGTTTTTCACACGGAGAGAATTAAATGTTAAAAATTCGCTTATTATTACTGAGTAAAACATAGATTTTCACGAAAATAAAAGAAAATTTCTTCTTCGGATAGAAAATTTTACCAGATTTTCTAGTCAATTTTCATGTGTAACAAAATATGCAAAAATTAAATTAAAAAAAAATATATAATATCAGCGAAATTTTACTGTGCATTTTATTATTTTATGCCTTTAAAAAATGTCTATAAAAAAGTATCGTCTTAATAACAGTTATTTTGAGATTTATTATAAAATTTAACGAGTGTTATAGGAAAATGTATTGTGCTCTCGGTAAAAATTATCGTGCGCGCTACCCTTCTTGTGTAGTAAAATTTTACCTACGTATTTGAAATTTTCTGTAACGTGAGTTAGAAAAAAAACTTGTCGCATACGAATTTATTATGCTTTTCTCACTTGTCACCATACATTGAAGTATATCACGGTAATTTTTACCGTGAAATTCACGAAAAAAATTACTTTTTAATTCTCTCCGTGCATCATTACTTAAGTTTTTACATCACGATAATATGTACAACCTACGTTATAAGGATATTAAGCAATATTTCGAAGCTTTCATCGATTGAGCGGAGAATAAACTTTTCAACGTGACTGTGGCGAGACTACTACCTTTCCGTGCATTGGTACCGTTATCTTAGTGGAAAGGAAAGACAGAAGAAGTGGATTTGATTATCGCTCGTTGTCGCAGTTCCAATGACTGCTTGGCAGATTTTTGACAGTCTCTTTCTCTCTCTCTCTCTCTCTTGCTACACCTGTGTCCTGGGTCTCAAGGAAGTGAAGATGAACCGAGAGTCCTGCTGGCGGGTTTTCACTTTGCGATTGGCTGGCCCCTTTGTCTCGTGCCGATAATCGGTTCTTCTACCTATATATATATATATATATATATATATATATATATATATGTTCAGCCCGCTTAACCTTTTGCACCGTATATCAACATCCTTCCTATCCTTTCTTCTCCCACCTCTGTCTTCCTCAATGCCTTTCTCTTTCTATAACGATCACGGTATCTTCACGACGGAATTCCAGAGGGCGAGGTTCTTCGTACTTGAGAAGATCCTTGCTGCCATTCATCCTCCATGGCTGTGGCTCGCCCACCAGAACAGCCATACCCTCCTCGCCATTCAAGCAGTACTTGATCTATATGTGAATGTATATATATATGTGTGTGTGTGTGTGTGTGTGTGTGTATATATATATATATATATATATATATATAGAATGATAACACGTGAAGATTCTTGAGAATTCCGCCACGACCAACCTATTCTCGCTCTCTACTAACCTTTATATGTTTCTGCCTTTCTCGACGAGTGCCTTGGCACTCCAAAGGATCGAGGATAGAGAGGAAAGACAGTGAAAGAGACTTGGATGAGAGGATACACACAAAGAGATAGAAAGGTTTACGGACCGCGCATTTCGTTGTTTTCTTCCTTGGCGTACGAGCGCAATCGTCAGACGAATGGTGACGAGGAGAGAGAGGAGAGAGAGAGAGAGAGAGAGAGAGAGAGAGAGAGAGAGAGAGAGAGAGAGAGAGAGAGAGAGAGAGAGAGAGAGAGAGAGAGAGAGAGAGAGAGAGAGAGAGAGAGAGAGAGAGAGAGAGAGAGAGAGAGAGAGAGAGAGAGAGAGAGAGCGAGAGAGCGGAAGAAACTGTTCTCGCTTCTGGTCTCTCGGTGCATTAGAGTCGAGACGAAATTGGACCAGTTTGGGTAAATTGAGACGATTCTCGTTTACCCGGATCTCAGACGCATTCTTGTGGTAGCTCGTATATATTGTACACCTACGAGTGCATTGACGAAATGTGATTTATATTTGAAACGAGCTTTTGCTCGTCACTTCGTCCTTACTCGAAGTATTTGGTGTATATAAGTTAATTTTTACAAATTTTTTCTTCGAGCTTAAAATTATATTTAAAATAGAAATATTTTCGCGGTCTTTTGTGATTTTGAAAGGATCGGACGCAAGCTTTCAGAACACCGAACGACAAGTCTACGCGAGTTACATAATCTCTCGGATGGCGCAAGCTCATAGAAAACGATGGACAATATTTCCAAAATTAAGTTCGTTGTTCTCTATTTTTTCTTTTTTATATTAAATAAATTTGCTGAAAAATTTGTAAAAAATTAAGTCATACAGCTAATATTAGCGGATGGACCGTTGGACAGGTTTGTTTGGGTTATGGAAAACCCAAAGAAACCCAAACAAATTGCCTACACGGAGAGAATTAAAAAGTAATTTTTGTCGTGAATTTGACGGTAAAAATTACCGTGATATATTTCAATGTGGTGACAAGTGAGAAAAGCATAATAATTCGTATGCGACAAGTTTTTTTTTTTAACTCACGTTACAGAAAATTTCAAATACGTAGGTAAAATTTTACTATACAAGAAGGGTAGGGCGCACGATAATTTTTACCGAGAGCACAATACATTTTCCTATAACACTCGTTAAATTTTCTAATAAATCTTAAAATAACTGTTATAAAGACGATACTTTTTTATAGACATTTTTCAAAGGCATAAAATAATAAAATGCACAATTTCGCTGATATTATATATATTTTTTAAATTTAAATTTTGCGTATTTTGTTACACATGAAAAATTTACTAGAAAATCTCGTAAAATTTTCTATCCGAAGAAGAAATTTTATTTTATTTTCGTGAAAATCTGTCTTTTACTCAGTAATAATAAGCGAAGTTTCAGGCTTGTCATCTGGTTACCGTTACTGCACGGTCATTTCTAACATTTAATTCGCTCTGTGTAACTGAGCAATCGTCGATACCTGAGCGCGCTTTGGAGTCGAGCGAAGAGTCTTTATCATTTATATACATACCGTTAGAAGTAAAACGAAAATCGTTTCGAAATTTTCAGGATGTTTTCTTAAGATATTTTGCTAATTTATGAAATTAAAAAAAAATTGATTTTTAAAATCTAGAGCCCGCCTTAAGGCAGTAGTCTGCTTTAGGAGCCGAAAAAAAGCGTTTTTTCAACAATTTTTTTGAAAGGGAAGGAAATGATTGCGGTAAACGAAATTTTGA
>OZ010722.1:1795798-1817457 GCA_963932345.1 Ophion ventricosus
GGATTTGATCCAGAGAGTAGACGAAAGAGAGAGAGAGAAAAGCAAAATGGCTGAAATGAAGAATGAAGATGGTGTCGTACATGTTTAGCCTTACAATTTTTGTTGAGAATTTTGTAGATTGCACTTTTTATCGGGGGAGGCTTCGGGGATAGTAATTTACCTTTCACAATGATAAGAATTCGTCAAACATCATCTTACGATCGATTTGTAAAACTAATGGAACGTACGATTGATCAATAAGTTCACACACGAGCAACACGAAAACTTTCTCGATGCAATAAAAAGTGACACAGTGTAGGTTAATACGTCGCCGTCCTAATTTCTCCTACCATAGACAGTTGACATTTGGCGAAGGAGCCTTTCGACTTTTCAATAATGCGAAAGCTTCTTTCCTCTTGCACTTTTCATCTTACCCGAAATACCAGTCGCCTCAACCAGAGACAGACCATTTTTTTCTTACGGTATGCTTCAAACCCGTGTGATAATGCGCAAAATCTCCAGCGAGACATACAGTCGACAAAAACTTACCCCGATCTTTTTTTATTTCGAAAGTGCGTGAAAAGTTTCGGCTGAAAGAACGTTCTTACGAAGGGTGAGGATGGCAGATGGATCTTGGAAAGTCGTTTTTTTTTTTTGCAAATATCAACGCGTCTTGGGAAGAAAAATGGATTGGAAAATCATCTCAATTGGATTGAGGTGATTTTTTCAATCTCGGAAAGAGGAAAAACGTCGCAAGGACGTCAAGTCAGGCGAAAAAAGAGGCTGAGGAACTACAGCAATGTTTATTAATCGCCAAAAATTCGTTTATTGTAATTGCTGTGTGACATCAATTTTTGCTCATCCCCAATTCAATGGTAAAAGTCTGATGAACGCTGGTGTGAGTGAAATTCAACTCTTCCCCGATCATTCTGACTGTCAATCGACGATCTTAACGCACAAGATTCTTGAAGATGAAGGCTTTCCGCTGTGTGCTTGATCTTCAATCGACTCTCTTACTTCTGAAAATGCCTTGAATCACCGAAAACACCTGAGCCCTTGACCGAACGAATTGTCTCGGTAGGCCTGCTGAAGTTTTGCAAAAGCTTCCGTTGCACTGTGCCCAAGTCTGAAGCCAAAACCTGCTAGCACACGGTTTTTCGAAATTGATGTCACTCATTTTTAGAACGTACACCTCGTACGCTAATTTGCCTACGAAAAATTGATTGACACAGCATTACATAGAAAAAAAAAGAAACCCTTGAGCAATCTGGAACTTTCTGAAGAATGGAATTCTGGAGAGTACAGAATCATCCTGTCATCATTAATCTCACAGGAACGCGAACGTCTGCTGTGTCAAAGGCATTTTTTTTTCGACGAAGCAATATTTCTTGGCTGCCATTGTTATAACTTTCGTCACAGCTACTTCACCCGCACGTCAATATTACCGAGATAGGCGAGAATATTTGTCCGCTGCGATCATCGGTTTCTAGGTTAACCTGAAACCTCAGACATCTTATGAGAATCGCCAATCTCGGAAATTTGAGGTGCAAAGAATTTCTCTCATGAGAGGTAAGGCAGCCCTTAGGATAGGCGAGATGGAGAGAGACAGAGAGACAGAGAGAGAGAGAGAGAGAGAGAGAGAGAGAGAGAGAGAGAGAGAGAGAGAGAGAGTGAGGATGCGCAGTGAGCCAACTCTCTTCGTCGTAATTCTCAGTCATTCTCCTTAGTGAGCCAGTGGAATCTCGATTATGAAATGGTTATTACGGGCAGGGCACCCTCTCAAACATTGAGCTCGCTACTGCTTCTCCGGTATTCTAGGATTGAGGATCGAAAAGGGGTTGAGAACAATCCCAAAGCACCATCTATCAGGGTGTGGGTGCTCTTGGTCCACCAAAGCACCACCATTCCCTCTCCTTCCATGAGCTGCTCTCTCTCTCTCTCTTTCCTCTCCCTTTCCGTCTTTCACTCGTGTAACTATGTATGCATGGATTTCTCTAAAGGCCCGTTAGCTAGCCACCGGCGTTTACACTGCTGGAAGCTCCAGGCCGAGAGAACAACGATGAGGCTCGCAGAATCCATTCGTCGACTCTCTTTGTCTTGGCATCTTCTCACTCTCTCGGCCGCGTTTATACTCGAGCACCTTAAACTATACGGTCACTCTCGCCACATGCACGTTCACTGCAGCCCACAAGCAGAAAGACGAATCCCATTCACATTTCCGAGCCAAATGCAAATACTAAACCTAGTAGAGCTAAAATTTCGTAACACCAAGAACAGAGTAATGCAACGTTGATTAGATACAAACCTCGTGGATGCTTTTTCCATTGAAAGACCGGAAGTACAGTGCTCACTCAGCTAGAATCCCGTGCGGAAAACTTGTCAGGGCATTTCTAATACAATTCGAGGCCTTCAAAGGATTGTTTGTTGATTCCATAGTAGAATTTTTCGTAAAAGAGCCGGACTGGGCCACAATTAGGGAATGGTGGAGTACGCAGGTTGACTAAAACTATGGTCCGAGTACGAAGACCAAGTAAGGGCCTTTAAGGGGTGAAGTTGTTGATCAGGTAGCCTGAACACTGATCAGGCCGCTATCACAATTTCTTTTTCACAGTGCACACACACACACGCGAATACGCACATTTCTGCAATAATTTGTTATGAGGCACCGTTGATGCAATTTTAAAGGCCCCTGGTTATTCCGCCTTCAATGGCCCTCGGTAGCAAAGTGTGAACGGCCGCTGATGGCCCATGGCTTTCAGACTAGGGACCTAATGAACGTTAGGGAAAATTCAAGATGGGCCCGATCAAAGCCCGAACTCAATATCCACCGGGGTTGACGTGCAACGCCACACTCACAAATAGAAGGAGAGAGAAAAGAAGAGACGAGGAGAGCAAAGTAACACGATGATCATCGGTGTTAACATCAGTCGTAAATCGCGTCCGGCAATTTCATCCATTCCATCTACCAAAGCAGTCCAAAGTACCAAATTCCAGTACCAAAGCAGCGTCATCCACTTCCACCCCGAAATAGTAATAATAATGGTGTGTGTGTGTGTGTGTGTTTTATGTGTGCGGAATATACATAGCGAACGAGGAAATAGGCAAGAATAATAAAAATCGTAACGACCCAACTAGCCGACACCTCTTAGCTCTTAGCACGAATCCGTAGTCGTATAAACTCTGGTCCGGACCAGGAACTTGGCAAAACGTCACTGCACAAATGGCGGAAAATTCAAATCTTGCGTGAATTTTGGAACACTTTATATATATATATATATATAAACCGCCATAACTTTCTTGATTCTTGTGCTAGAGATTTTTTTCTTTTCTATTGGATTCGTCTCAAAATAAGCTATTTAAAAAAAAAAAGAAAACCCTGCCTCACTATTTGAAAAATTGACATTTACCGTGGTATCTCGTAAACGTGTTGACGGAAAAAATATTTTTTATTTGCATCGGATGTCCCCCTCAAAGCCATAAAACTTTTGTAGGAAAAACTTTCTTGTACGATCTCATTTTTTCGATTAATTTCAATGTTTTTTTTTTTTTTTTTTTTTTTTTTTCAATGAGACACTCTGTATGTAGAAAAGTGCGTCTGTATGTACGTGTAGGCAAAACACATTCATCGGGAAAATGCTCAAGAGCTCGCGTTCTTTACTCCACATTCCTTCATCTCTGAGAGGGGGCTGCGTCTCGGATACACGGACACATTATACTTGAAACGAGAAAGAGGATTTCCATGTCGTACAAAGCGAAGGAAACGACGTTTTCTTACTACCAGCAGGAGCCTTGGATATTGCGAGAAATATAAGTTTATTCTGTGTCAGCAACGCCGAGTTTCGTTCGAGTGAAAGAGAATAACGAGAAGAAGAGAAGAAAAAAAACCATATGAAAAAAAAGAACAATTCCCAATCGAAGAAGAATATAGGAAAGAATGCAGCTGCCGATAAAGTGGAAAATAAATTCGAATAAAAAGGATATGGCTCGTGGGAAAAAAAAAATTGCCTTTATTTGATGTGTACATTGTAATGTTATCTAGATCTAGACTTATTATCTAATCTAGACTAGATTACTCTCTTGAGGTTGGAAAAAAATGCGAAGAGCAAGTATGCGAAGGGATGTATGACACACAGAGCCCGCATCGAATGTGGGCCATCCCAGAATTTCTCGTCGTTCGATTCTCCAGCTTTAGCAGGATAGACACATACACCCACGCACACACACACACACACACACACACAAACACACTCGAAGTGCAGGCAGTAACATTTTCATTTCTTCTTTCTTTCTTCGTAGTATAGCCAAAGTAAGGAAAGACAAACGAGTAGGTACGCTATATAGCACTCTACGAGCCCTGATGCGATGCTTGGAACACCGAAGAGATGCAGCGAGATCCTGTTACTAACATTTTTCCCTCGAAACACGCATTTGTACGGTAAAGTCTCCGGTATACAACCGACACAAATCAACAAACTTTCATACATCACATTTCCGGATGTCAAAAGTTTTGCTTTTCTCATCTGTTACACGGGAACATTGATCTTGCCGCTAGATCTATCATGCACTTTATGCGTATTGTATATAAAGACATAAATTTCGTTAAATGTTAAAGTATATTTATAAATTAATCAGGTGCGGTAAAATATGATAGGGAGATTAAAAATTTAACAGGCAGAATATTACGCCACATTTTTTTTTACTGAAACTATTAAAATAGTTGGAACATCAGAATGATCTTATTTTTTTAACTATGGAAAAGTAGGCTCAGAGGAAAACCCTTTTTTTGAACTATTTATATAGTTGGAGGGACAGAAGGAGCTTTTTTTTTTATTGATGCCTGGGAAAATAGTTATTTTCCCAGGGAATAGTTATTTTCCCAGGGAATAGTTATTTTCACAGGAAATAGTTATTTTCCCAGGGAATAGTTATTTTCCCAGAAAAATAATAATTTTCCCAGAAAATAATTATTTTCGCGGGAAATAGTTATTTTCGCAGGAAATAGCTATTTTCCCAGAAAAATAGTCATTTTCCCTAGAACAATAGTCGTTTTCTCAGAAAAATAGTCGTTTTTCCAACAAAATAGTTATTTCCCCAGAAACATAAAAATTTTACAAAAAAAAAAGTTATTTTTCCAGAAAAATAGTGATTTTCCCAGAAAAACATAATTATTTTCCCAGAAAAAATAGTTATTTTCCCAGGAATAATAGTTATTTTCCCAGAAAAAATAGTTATTTTCCCATAAAAATAGTTATTTTCCCATAAAAATAGTTATTTTCCCATAAAAATAGTTCTGTTCCCAGAAAAATTGTTATTTTCCCAGAAAAATAGTTATTCTCCCAGAAAATAGTCATCTTCCCTGAGAAACGTTATTTTCTGGAAAGAAACATCCTACCCGAGCCGCAATAACTTTTGCCGGGTCACCAGAGAAATGTGTGGTCTAGCGTTGTCCTGGTGGAACACTACGCTCTTTTTTTGTTCGCCCATTCGGGCGGCTGCTGACGGATTGGTTGCTTTAAATTGGCCACTTGTGAGCAGTCCTTGGTCGAACCAATTGTTTTGTCGGATGGCAGCAGCTCATAATGGACGATTTATTTCCAAACCCATCAGATACAGAGCCATACCTTCTTCGGGTGTAATCCAGCATTTGCGACCGTCTAAGCAGCCTCCCAGAGCTTCGAGCATGATCTTTTTCGACTGACACTGCTAGACAATCCACTTTTCCACTTTCCACAATCCACTTTCCAATCAAAGTCGATTAATGCGTTGCTTTAATCGACATCAGTAGTGACTGGCATTGGTAGACAATCCACTCTTCCACTTTCCACAATCCACTTTCCAATCAATGCCGATTAAAGCGTTGATTCAATCGACATCAGCAGTAAGCTTCAGGAATCAAGTAACGTCGGTTGGGTCATGTTTTTTTTTTTGTCGCAGTCAATCTTCCGATGCATGCATCATTGTGATTCGAGGTGTAAAGAGCTCTTTTTATTTATTCGTCACGAGCGTGTAAGCGCGCGTCTTCGCGACTTTATCGATGTACCCGCGTGGTGTATAAAGTGTATATGTTCAAGTATACGTGTGTGGGAAAAGTAGTAGCGAGGTACGGTGGTAACGGGGCTAGTTGGGAAACTCTTGTCCTGTAGGAAGCCGCGCGGTAACTCAATGTGACGTTCGACCCGACGACGAGTATCGTTACACACTCGTGCACTACGGAGCTTTGCCCAGAGCCAAGTTTCCTGAGAGAAAAGCTCGTTCTACCTACGTTTCGCGATAGAACAAGTCTATGCTTTACCAACATATACACACGGACACAAATATACACGTAATGTTGTGTTACGTTGGCTGACAGCACATCTGCCCGTGGAGAAATTTGTTGCGGAGTCTCCAGACCCTATCACATTCTTATACGGATTTGATAGGGATGCTGCATGTAGCGAGTCCACATTGCGATCCAAGTGGATTCCGCGCTATAACTCAATTGACGTTGTTTTAGAAGTTTTTACTTGAGTCTCAATCGGAATTTGTTGGACCTTCCAAAAAAATATATCTCTTTGAGATTCCGTGCACAAATTCATTGGGAATATCCTGAGTCAGAATTTATAGCCTTCTTTGAATGCTTCCAGGACCCATTTCTTTTATAATACAGAAGCTGCGCTGCCTCCCTTGAAGTTACCAAACCCCATTTGTCGAGTTCAGTGCCACGAAGAAAGCCTCCATTTGATCCAGTGTAGCCTCTTTTAGTCCTCCAAAACCTTCTTTCAACATCCCCAGTTTCAGTGAAAGGTGCAGAACACAGGCCTCCTTCAGGCCTTATGTCACTCTAGAGGCGAAAAAAGGTTTTTTTTGTGCAATTTTAAAGGCCCTGTTTATTTTGCCTTCAATGGCACTCGGTAGCGAAGTGTGACCGGCCACTGATGGCCCATACGTGAGGCTTCCAGACTAGGGCCTTAACAAACGTTAGAGAAAATTCAAGATGGGCCCCGATCAAAGCCTGAACTCATTTTTCAGTACGGAAAGATGCAACCGGGGACTGTCAGGTAGTAGAGACAAGTGTGGGAATTCAATTGGATGCTTACGGCAATTTCTGCACAACTGGACTATTCCGAAGTCGATCGTATCTCGTTTTCAAGGAAAACGTTGACTTTGGGTAAGGTACGGTCCACGATAGTCCAATGTTTTCAAAACTACATATATTTGTGTTTGTATATGTGTAAATGTGAGTTTGCTGTATACATAGAGATAATGTATATAGCATAGGTCCCCAGGGTGCTAGGAATGTTTGGCTAACTGTTAGCTGGCTTTAGCCAGGACGAAGAGACCTGGGGCGGTGGCTGATGCGAATGCCCCCAAGAATATCTTTCTCTCGCTTTATCCATTTGTCTTGTTCTCTCCCCCCCCCCCTCCCTCCCACTCTCATCGCTCTCTCTCTCTCTCTCTCTCTCTGTCTGTCTCCTTTTAGCTTTTCTCTTGCAGTTCCTTTTTTCTTTGTAACTCACCCTCTTGGCTTTGCTCCTTTCTCATGGACCACACTCTCGTGGGTACAGGTTGAAACCGCACTGCCAATGGATCTACATATATTTTCAAAGTTCTCACTTCTGTTGGCACACCTGAGACGTGAGAATACGACGAAGAAAGAATGATGGAAACACTACCGTTCACTTTACCATTTGGATTATTTGTATTCGTAGCTTCGTGCCAACCTTTACCGCAATATTTCAACGGGATTCGGTCTCGTATATTTTCTCGTCGAACATGCATCCGCTATCATTCCTCGAGCAATTCATCGAGCATGACGTTCGGGTTACTTCCTCTGTGCTCTCGTGTCGTTTGGGTCTTTAAGGCAGTAGTCTGCTTTAGGAGCCGAAAAAAAAGCGTTTTTTCAACAATTTTTTTGAAAGGGAAGGAAATGATTGCGGTAAACGAAATTTTGAGACGATAGTATATTATATTCAAGCTTTAAAAAACAATTTTTATTATTACAAATTATTGAAATTTGCCAAAGTTGTAACGATTTTTCTGGGGCGCCTGGAGTGTGCACTCGTAAATCGGTGCCGGTGATGGAGGTCGTGCGATGCATCTGAAACAGTGGAACCAAATTTTTTTTTAGTTTTTATAAGTTCCTTTTCTATATGAACTAAAAAAATACCGAAGAAATGACGAAATTCCAAATTTTTTCGAAGTTTGAAAAAAAAATTCACTTTTTTGAAAAAAAAAATTCACTTTAAGTTGCAAAATAAGTAATTTAAATAGTACTTTTGTCCAACTTTTTTAGTTCAAATAGAAGATAATTCAATACTGAAGCTAGATCACTTTGGTTTTTTTCGATCGGACATATATTGTTTTTACTATCACCGGCACCGTTTTCCAAAACTTGTGAAAATGAAAACTCGAGAAAACGGGCTGTAAAGTTCTGCCCGAGCATTCGCACCTGCTCGACGCTCGGCCACTAAAACTGATCTAGCTTCGAAAATATGTCGAATTGGCCTCTAAAATTTTGAACACATATTCTTGGATAGTTTTGGAATAGATTTAAGACAAAAACGAAAAATCGATTTTTTGAAGCCTGTAAAGCAGACTACTGCCTTAACGGAGCATTGGAAAGTTACGATGAAAACATCATCCATAATTAGGAAAAATAACCAGACAACACTATTTGGATTGATTGCTGATGGAAAAAACATTTGTTTTCGAGAAAATTCTAGTTAATTAAAAAAAAAAACAAATAGACACATTAATATCAAAAGAATTTTTCTCTCAGTTTAAGAGAGGAAGAGAGAGAGAGAGGGGGGGGGGGAGAGCGAGAGAGAGGGGGGAGAGAGAGAGAGAGAGAGAGAGAGAGAGAGAGAGAGAGAGAGAGAGAGAGAGAGAGAGAGAGAGAGCGAGAGAGAGAGAAGGGAGAAAGTAAGGAAGAAATGTGACAACCAAGTCATCATTTTTTTCATTATTCCTTATACAAAACTGTATAAACCCATTTTTTTTATTTAAAAAAAAACAAACCCCCAGCTGTTGTATGAATAACATTGCACATAAAGGGCCCAGTGCATTTTCGTTATTGCTTCGCGGACCTCGTTCCCGTTGGTGTCGACTACCTGGACCCGCAATCACCTGTTGCTCCCATATACACACGGAGTAAATTGAAACGGGAATTGCCAACATTCGGAATATATATATATATATATATATTCTTCAACGAGAATTCTGGTCCTGAGAATTATAACTACATTTTGTAGTCCCCCAGGGCACAGGAAAATTTGCATATTTATAAATCCCAATCGTTAGGTGAGAGAGAGAGAGAGAGAGAGAGAGAGAGAGAGAGAGAGAGAGCACTCGAAAAACCGTTTTGACCATCGGTACAATTGTACAATTATCCCGTTTCATTCCAAAAGAGTAAAATTCGTCCATTTCACTTGTCCTTTTTTTTTTTCTTACTGCTTTGAGTCAGAAAGAATATTTATTTACTTTATGATATATTTTTATGCACATACTGTTTCATATTCATATATTCAAGGAGAAAATCGCTGCAAAGGGACTCACGAATGAACAATCCACTAAGGCCTCAGGCCACTCTAGAGGCCAAAAAAAGGGCATATTTTGTGATTTTTTTTTTTTTTCAGCGAAACCATAAAATAAAAATTGGAATTACAAAGTACAGGTTTTATTGTACACGCAATTGACTATAGAAAATTATTTTTTTTACACCGATACATGTCAAAATGGCGACTGTGCAGCATTTTTCCGATGACGCCTTTATTTCGAAAAATTAAAAAATTATAGTAATGAAAGAAGAAAAAAAAAGTGCACCGAACGAAACGAAACAAAGTTTTGTCAGACTTTCGTCTCAGCGAAAGTTCCACAGTGAAAAATGAACATCTGATTTTTCCATGTGAACGACATTTATTAAATAGAAGACGAGAGTTATAGAGAGAAGAGAGAGCGCGTACTTCTGTTTAAAGCTGTAGAATACACGGGGTCGATATTTCTCGTGCCTCTTGAACACTTTGTCTCCCAACGTTCCTCTCCTGTAAATTATTCGCCGAATAATTTTCTACGCGACGGAATTTTCCCGTGCCCGTTAATGTAAAGAGTGAATCTTCCGATAAATTCATATCCCGTGACTCGACAATTCCGCATCAGTTGGAAAAGTCGAATACCTCCTGGTGACAAATTCCTTTTGCCATAACTCTCTCGCCAATGCTAATCGTTAAAACACGAATTTTGTTGGCGCTCCGCTTCAATCATGACGTGCACGATAAATGGACCGGAAAATTTACCGGAAGTGGAAATTAATTGAAGATGAGACTTTTTTTTTCTTTCAACGAATCAATCAATTGGAAAATTAATATCTGGTTGTTGTATTCGGAGTTGATAAAAAAAAAATAAAAAAAAAAAGAATTGTGAGATACCAACGTTTTCGAATTGCCCTCCTAATCTCGTAATCCTATTGGATCCTTCCGTGATCCAATATACCGGTATCAGTTTGAGAGCCTCTCGTATAAACCCGTGGGAGATTTGGCTTTCGAGGGCTGCCTATGTTTTCGTTCACGCATATACGCGGAGTCTCTCAGTCGCTTTCAGCTCATCCGTAGCTTTGGAATATTCAACGAACATAGGTGAATGTATAAAGCTGCGAGCAGGTAGAGCGAGTGCATAATTAAGAACAGGTCGACGGTATCATGTGGGATAACTTGGCGTGTGTTATGATGTCAGCGAGCAGGCAGAAGCTTTGAGCCAAAAGAGCTCTCTATATTCCCCCTGGGCTGGGATGGAAAAGCCGCAGCTTCGCAAAGTATTACGTTTAGAAAAAAAAATCGGGTCATTTTGAACCCACCCTCATTCGTGGCCGATGGCTAAAGGGTGTCTCGAAATGGCCTGACGTTTTAAACTGCACGCTAGTTTTTTTTTTGTTTTTTTTTTTTTGTGGCGAACATAGAGTACTTGACGAACTGGCATCAGGAAGGAATGAACGAGATCCTGAATTGCTGTAACAATGATCAGCATCATTGTTTCTCCCAGTTATTCAAAATGAAAGAGCTCCTCTTCCGGCGAACGTTAAGGCTACTCGCGGTTTATTACCACCACCATCCGGTTGATGGCATCTCAAAGCACGAAGTTGCCTTTCCAACCACATTTCCTCCTTGGATAAATAAAGCACGCACTCGAGTACAGTACGCTTGCAGACTTGTTCCCGCTAGCTGCGAAAATACTCATTAAACGAATGTAACGGCTGTTCAACTTCCGGCGAGCAACTGTGAGGCAAACTTTAATGGCCCAGCCTCATCTGCACAAGACGCCGAGTAAAACGTAAGCGAGTAGGGCAGGGAGAGTCATGTTGAGCATGTATGGAATTATCGGCCTGTGAAAAGTGAAACCTACTTTGGTAAGTAGGAAATTTATCTCGGGGGAAAGAAAAGTCTGTAGACGAAATTCCTGTCATCCTCATTGTTTCACAGATAATCCCTGAACTTAGCTGACTGCTCAACATGCTCCTCCCTACCCGAAAGCAAACTCTTAACACATGGGTCATTGAGTCCCGGGACTGACACACAGATGGCGCCACCAATGCCATGCCGCTTTTGTTTTTCGGTAGTACCAACCTTCAAAAGATACGTGTAAAAATTTCATGACATTCGGTTCAGTCGCTGTCGAGATACGGAAGGTTAAGGTGACGCTACATTTGTTTTTGCTTAAACGATGGATAAAAACGAGTTTCGTGTGTTAATCAAACACTTTATTTTAATGGGAAAAAAAAATACCGTTCAAGCTCAGCAATGGCTTGAAAAGTGTTACCGGCAAAAGTGCCCAAAACAACCATTTGCCGATGGTATGCGGATTTTAAACGCTGTCGAACAACCACCGAAGACGCGTAGCCCTCAGGTCGTCCAATTGAGGTGGCTACGCCCGGAAAAGATCGAAAAAATTCGAAAAATTCTTATGTCCGATCGTAAAGTGAAGTTGCAAGAGATAGCTGACATCCTAAAGATATCAAAACGGCACCGTGTTCAAAATTGTGCATGAAAATTTGGGTACGAAAAACACTTTTGTCCAAGTGGTTGCCGCGTTTGCTCACAGTTGGAACAAAAACAACAACGAATTGATGATTCGAAGCGCTGTTTGAAGCTGTTTACGGGTGATAAAAAGGATTTTTTGCGTCGCCACGTAACAATGGATGAAACATGGATTCGTCACTATACGCCGGAGTCGAAAAGAGCCGTCAGCCGAGTGGAGAGGAGAGCCTATTTTGAGGCAAAAGACAAATCGTTCTATAAGAAAGACATCGAAAGTTTAGAAAAAAACGTTGGAATGATTGCATAGCTATGGAAGGTGAACTATGTTGATGAATAGAGTCGAATTTTGCACAAAAAAAATGTGTTTTTACTAGACCCATGTGTTAAGGCAGTAGTCTGCTTTACAGGCTTCAAAAAATCGATTTTTCGTTTTTGTCTTAAATCTATTCCAAAACTATCCAAGAATATGTGTTCAAAATTTTAGAGGCCAATTCGACATATTTTCGAAGCTAGATCAGTTTTAGTGGCCGAGCGTCGAGCAGGTGCGAATGCTCGGGCAGAACTTTACAGCCCGTTTTCTCGAGTTTTCATTTTCACAAGTTTTGGAAAACGGTGCCGGCGATAGTAAAAACAATATATGTCCGATCGAAAAAAACCAAAGTGATCTAGCTTCAGTATTGAATTATCTTCTATTTGAACTAAAAAAGTTGGACAAAAGTACTATTTAAATTACTTGTTTTGCAACTTAAAGTGAATTTTTTTTTTCAAAAAAGTGAATTTTTTTTTCAAACTTCGAAAAAATTTGGAATTTCGTCATTTCTTCGGTATTTTTTTAGTTCATATAGAAAAGGAACTTATAAAAACTAAAAAAAAAATTGGTTCCACTGTTTCCGATGCATCGCACGACCTCCATCACCGGCACCGATTTACGAGTGCACACTCCAGGCGCCCCAGAAAAATCGTTACAACTTTGGCAAATTTCAATAATTTGTAATAATAAAAATTGTTTTTTAAAGCTTGAATATAATATACTATCGTCTCAAAATTTCGTTTACCGCAATCATTTCCTTCCCTTTCAAAAAAATTGTTGAAAAAACGCTTTTTTTTCGGCTCCTAAAGCAGACTACTGCCTTAACCACCAGGTCCGCATTGAAACCAAACTACTGGTTAGCACTAAATATATAGGTGAATATAGCGTGCGAGCCACTCGGCTTGATAAAGTAACAACAGGACAGGGATGTTATATAGCGATGTGTCTTTTACACCAATGTTGGAATACACGGTATCTGTCTATCTAGGGAATTTTACGACTTCCCCGCCACAAGTCTTTTGGCGCATGACATACGAAGAGAGACACACAGCGAGAACGACGGAAGAACTTGGTCGACAGGATGAAACGATCGATGATAGCGAAGCAGCGATATACTCGTAGCTATCTATATCGTTTATCCGCTGCTTCACTTCGAATACAGAAAAGACGAGTTTCTGGGTCGTGGCACACGTTCGACGTGTCCGAACTACCCGGAGAGAACAATGAGAATGACGCAGAGTTACACTTCTTTTTTTTTTTTCTTTTTCTTTCGTTGACCTTCTTGATAACGTCTGAGCGAGATGCGTTCAAAGGTTCAATGACGGCCATGTATCACACGATGCAAAATTTCGACTTTCGCTCGCAATGGTATTGCAGAATTTGGTAGTGTTTTGTTGGTTACGAGCTGCTGCAAACTACTCCGAGATGTCGCAGCAACCGTTTCCTACTCACACTACAGCAAAGAGGAGCCAATAGACGACCTTTGCTGCAGTCACGTGAAACGTAACGTAAAAAATAAGCGGTGTGTTGAAGCAACACGCAACACGCCTACAACGTGTGGAGGATCTGGTTAAGGGCGGGGTAAAGTTAATTCGGTGAAAAAAAAAAGCATATTTTCAAGAATTTTTTTACACGATACAGGTAATGCTGGCTCATTTAATTAATTTCCATATAATAATACAACATCTGAACTATACTTTCCTAAATTTTCATTCCAAAATATTGATAAATAAGCCGTTGGCAGCAAATCTTCGCAGGCGCCTCGAAAAAAAGTTGTTTCGCGGTGTACGCTATAACTCGTCGCTGGATCATCTGAAACGAAAAAATCAAAATGCGTTTATCAGGTGAGTTGTTTCTCGAGGTAACGCTGCTGAGTTTTTTTTTTAATAATTATTTTTTATCTTACAATAACAAATTTGCCGATTTTTTTTTAGCGAAAATCGCGTTTTTGACTTTCAAGTGCTACCGAAAATGAAAAAAATCGATAAGAAAAAAAATACTCGGCAGCGTTACCTCGAGAAACATCTCACCTAACAAACGCATTTTGATGTTTTTTTTTGTCCATCGTTAGCCACTACTTTTTCCCATCTTTCTGGCAGCATTTTAATTCTACGTCGGAAAAACGACACGTCTTTTGAGGCTATCCGAGAGTCGAGCCATTTGGTTTGGCGTCTTCATAAGAATGGAAGTGCTGCTCAGCCAGGCCATGTGTCGTCGATCGGAACAAGTGATTATCGGAAGGGGCAATGTCTGATGAATAGCGCGGGTGGGCTAGGACTTTCTATTTAAGCGTTGCCAAGTAGATTTTCACCGGTTTTGCAACATGTGGCCGAGCGTTGTCATGCTGCAAAATCACTTTGTCATGGTATCTGCTCGTATAGTGGCACGTTTTTCCATCAATGCTCGGCTCAAACAAGCATCAATTGTAGTCGATAGCGATCATCCGTGATGGTATCGTTCGTTTTGAGCAGCTCATATTAAAGTACACCCAGCCGATACCACCGAATGCAGAGCAGAAGCTTGAAACCATGGACATTCGGCTTTGCCGACGATGCAGCGCATCGATTCTTCATCATCGGTCACGACACGATATACAACGAACCTTTCATTTTCTGCCGTTGACACGAAGTCATCGCAACCTTCCGCTGCGTGGTTCATCTTCAATCGACTCGCTTCTGAAAATGCCTTAGGCTATTATTGGATGAACCGTCGTGCAAAAAGGTAGTCCATAATAGGCGAATCGTGAATTTACAAGTCTAGATCATGTCGTACACGTTTAACCTCACAAATAGCTAATTTAATAATAAATTAACACTTAGAAATGTTAATTTCCCACTTTTAATAATAATCGAAGTGAATTTCGATGATATTCGCGTGTGCTTGATTGAGGTTTCGTCATTGACTATTGCTTTCAATTGTCCAACAAGAAAATTTCTCGATTTTTAATTTTCATTAACACGTTCACATTATCTTATTATTATCAATAATTATGCAGTTATCGGTCTAACATGGTTGTCACTCCTTATAAGATGAAAAGAGATTTTCTCTCCCTCTATTATTCTCATTGTCAGTATAGTTTGATCCACAAGCGGTCAGCCCGAAAACGTTTCTAGAACAGCAGTGGCGTAGTACATCGGAACTTTGTTAAACTAAACAAATGATCAACGTGAATAGCTGCGAAGGCTTCCATGCAAATTCCAACAGCGTATACTTTATTCAGTTAATATCCCGCGGTAGTTTAAAAGCTTCTCCGGTCCAACAGGGTCCATTGAACCATACCGCGAAAACATCATAAACTCACTTCGCGTTACCATAAACGCCGTGCGTTGTTCGGGCTGACATTGTGTCGTTTAGAAATTGCACCGGCGAACGGTTTCCAGTTGTTGTATCCATCCTGAAACTCTCGCTCTCGGAAATGAGAAAAGTTTCGATTGCTCTTTAATATGCCTGTTCGCCCAGGCCACACAGCCGGACGATTGCATAGACGCGAAGTAATCCTTGAAGAAACGTTTGATTAAAAAAAAAAACGGATAACCGTCGGTTCGGTGCTTCAAGACTTTGCACAAAAATTGAAGTTTTAGCCACTAATAATTCCAATTATGGACAAAATTATATAATAATTTCAAGTTTGCTTGTAGTACTTTTAGATGCGTTGACATCTTGAACTACATGCATGCAGATCCGGTAACGCCATCGATTGGAAAATAGCGAGAACTTATTCGACGTTCCAATATATATACAGGGTGGAGCACGCAACGTGTGCACCTCTTTTACGACCAAAATATGCGTTGCACAAAAAAATGTTTTATACAAAAGTTACATGGTTTATAAGGCTACACTATGTGGTGCATTTATTTTTTTTTATAGGTGGAGGCGCTTCGAAGATTTGAAGGTCAACTTTATTTTTTCAAATGGAATGCTATATTTTTTATAGCGTAATATGATAGAGTATCGAATTCTGAGTAAAAAACGTATAGACCTCTATTAGCCCTAGAGTTAATAGCTAACGAGTAATTTCACTTTATTACTTTAAAATTTTCTTCACGTAATATCAAGTTGGAGATTAAAATCTACTACAAATTTCTTAATGGCAGTGTTTGCATCACAGTGTTTATCAATATCAACACATTTACCACATCACACACACTTATCATGATTCACAATCTTCTCAATGATTGTAATCCAGTATTAAAGTATCCTTCGGTGATTGTGCGTGATTATTATCAGAAAGGATAAAAGTGAAAATGAATGAATGAATCTACAACTTGATGTTACGTGAAGAAAATTTTTAAGTAACAAAGTGAAATTACTCGTTAGCTATTAACTCTAGGGCTAATAAAGGTCTATACGTTTTTTACTCAGAATTCGATACTCTATCATATTACGCTATAAAAAATATAGCATTCCATTTGAAAAAATAAAGTTGACCTTCAAATCTTCGAAGCGCCTCCACCTATAAAAAAAAATAAATGCACCACATAGTGTAGCCTTATAAACCATGTAACTTTTGTATAAAACATTTTTTTGTGCAACGCATATTTTGGTCGTAAAAGAGGTGCACACGTTGCGCGCTCCACCCTGTATATATATATATAGCACTCGCCAGCGGAGCTTTTTCGGGCACCTATCCGGTGGTCCGGTGTATGCCTGTGTATATAAGCTACGGCGGCGATGCTTTTGCCGGGGATATATAAATCGTCGTAAGGTAGGGAATGTGTGGGGGATGGGGTGGATCGGCGAAAAGCGACCTACTTAAACGCCGACACCCGCACCCTGTCCGATGCTCTCGATGCTTCCCACCTTCAGTTCATTCGTTCCTTCATATATATATATATATATATATATATATATATATATATATATATATATATATATATATATCTGTGTGTACGTTTATATCTGGCGCTGGAATAAAGTCGGGCAACCCGGTCTCTCACCTTCTCGCCGCCCTTTGTTAACCTCCTTTTATCTTTCTCTCTTGATAGAAGAAGAAAGAGAGAGAGTGAGAGAGAGAGGGGGAGAGGGAGAGAGAGAGAGAGAGAGAGAGAGAGAGAGAGAGAGAGAGAGGTATTGAAGGAACGGCGAGCTTTTGCCCCGTTCACCGTAAAGAATCAAGGAACGACCGAAAGGAGAAACGACAGGATGGAGAAACGATCGGGATGATCGCATCGACTGGTAGATATTATGTATATATATATATATATATATATATATGTGTGTATGTGTGTGCACATACGTATACGGTCATGTACGTATTCTTGCACATTGCCCGTAACCCGTTAGTTAACTTGGCGAACACGGCATCGAAGGGCAAGCGAGAGTTGAACGCAGTGATTGCCTCCGAGCTATTCCCCTACTTTTTTCTATATGTCCTCGCAAAAAATCCCCTTTCCTAGTGTTGCGACAACTATAGAAATTTAAGTTTACAATTTGCTTGTGTAAATTGAATAGCGAGAGTCGAAAAAAATGATTGATGACAATGAAAAAAATGAAATATACAGTTAAATTTTAACTGTATATTTAGAATTAAATATTCTGAGGCACTACGTAGGATTTTTTTATTATATTGCATAGTATCTTTTTTATAAACAAATTTCGGACCATCTTCTCGTTATAGGAGCTGTTGGTCCGGCCGTTGATCTTTCAGCAATAAAGACGTCAGCGGAAAAATGCTTCACAGTCGTCATTTCGACATGTATCGCTGTGAAAAAGTAATTTTCTATAGTCAATTACGTGTACAATAAAAGTCCTATTTTGTAATTTCGATTTATTTTATGGTTTCGGTGAAGAAAAAAAACATCACAAACGATGCCCTTTTTCGGCCTCTAGAGTGGCCTAACTCATTCAGGACTTAATAGTGGCCTGAATGAGTCCTCAATGTAAAAAAAAAAAAAATGTTAACTATAGAAAAACGCTTTGGCTAGACTACCACTTTGAGTCGTACATGACTGTCGTGTACCGAAATGTCGAATCTCATCAATGCCTCGTCATAGAAGATTTATGGTGTACGTATGTACACTTGTGCGATACTATATACGTACCTTCGTGTCTAATAGACCGTTGTGTTTTCGTACGTCATATATATATATATATATATATATATATAACGTATGTAGCGACCCGAGCAGAAATCTAATCAGGCTGCCTGAGGATCCATCAGGGCCGGATCAGGGATCAATAAGG
Source organism: Ophion ventricosus (assembly GCA_963932345.1). Lineage (NCBI taxonomy): Eukaryota > Metazoa > Arthropoda > Insecta > Hymenoptera > Ichneumonidae > Ophion > Ophion ventricosus. The sequence goes on from OZ010722.1 coordinate 1,814,276, forward strand.
CGCCCTGATCAGGCACGCATGATTTGCGCCGGACAGGGGCCTGAGCAGGGATCAATGAGGCGCCCTGATCAGGCAGGCCTGATTTGTGCCAGACAGGGGCCTGAGCAGGGATCAATAAGGCGCCCTGATCAGGCACACCTGATTTGCGCCGGATAGAAGCCTTATCAGGTATCAATAAGGCGCCCTGATCAGGCACGCATGACTTGCGCCGGACAGCGGCCTGAGCAGGGATCAATAAGGCGCCCTGATCAGGCACGCCTGATTTGCGCCAGACAGGGGCCTGAGCAGGGATCAATAAGGCGCCCTGATCAGGCATGCCTGATTTGCGCCGGATAGAAGCCTTATCAGGTATCAATAAGGCGCCCTGATCAGGCACGCATGATTTGCGCCGGACAGATTGGGCCGGAAAGATTGGGACGGTCATCGCCAAAACCGGAACAAAAACTAAACGATCAAGTCAAGTAAAATAAAAACTTAAACTTTAAAAAAATGTTTTCATATGTTTCATATTTTTAATAACGTTAGTAAACTTGATAACGTGTAACTGCGATAATAATTTAATAAATGTTGATCTATTTTTAAACAAAAAATTAATCAAATGATTGAGCCAGATGACACGCATGTCTCAGGCAGGATGAGGCACCTGATCCGGGCCAGATAAGTTGCTTGATCCGAGCCAGATATAGTGCCTAATCCGAGCCTGGTAAGGTGCCTGATCCGGGCCTGATAAAGCGCCTGATCAGAGCCTGATAAGGTGCCTGATCCGGACCTGAATTTGCAAAAGCGTTACATCCCTGATCAGGGCCGGACTAAATTTGCCTGATCCGGCCCGGATTTGCTATTGTGGCAGCCTGATCCGGTCCGGATTTCACCCTGAACAAATTTCTGCTCGGGGAAGTGTAATTCATTGCTCACACAAAGGCATTGGGAGTACTATGCAGTAGTTACACACGTTGAACCCACGCCTCGATGATTATCCTAGGGGAATATTCTATACGACCATACATCCAATATCAGCTCGGATATCACTTACGAATCCATTCAATTTAACGACTGTACATGTTTAATGCATTGCACATGCACGGATGTTGGAAGAGCGAGATGGTGAGAGACGCACAGGGGAAGGCAAACCGATATACTATTGGGCCTATGCATAATTCCGTAGCGAAATTTCAATAGACGTCATACTCAATTGTTCACGGCTAGTACGTCCACTAGGAAAACGCTAGACCACAAGTTTCTCCGATGACCCGGCAAAAGTTATTGCCAGGTCCAGAGGCCCCTTTTGTTAAAAATGGACCAGAGGCCCCTTTTGTTAAAAATGTAAGGTACATTTTTAACAAAAAAAAAAAAAACAAATCGATCTTTGAAAAATTCTAGAGTAGCCTCTAGGATTTGTTGGCCTCTAGGAAATGGCCTCTGAGAAATTTGCATCAAGCCTCCTTCAGCCACTGAACAAAATGCCATTGTTCACAGGCGAAAGTAAGTTTACCGCGAGGGTCGAAAGTAAATGGGCACGAAAATGTTGATGCAAAGAAGGAAGCTGGGAATTATTTGGAAAAATAGATATTTCCTCCTCGATTCCCTGTCGATTACAGAGAGAGAGAGAGAGAGAGAGAGAGAGAGAGAGGAGAGCCTGGAGGCATGAGAAAAATACATTTTTCCTCGTGAATCGCTTTCAGAGTGGAGTGAGCTGACGAGATATGAAAGAAGATGAAATAAGAGTAGGATTTATCCAACAGGCGAGCAGCAAAAGGGAGGAAAATGGAAAGAGGGCGTTCGTTATCACTCTCTTTCGTTATAGCATGAGGGTAAGTTCTCACGGATTACAAAATCTCACAGATCTCGTGAAACAGCAAAAGAAAGAAAAAAAAAAAAAAAAAAAAGGAAGGGAGCAGAATGCCCACGGAGAGAAAAGTTCATGATATTAACAACAAGCTCCCAATGGTAAAAGAGGGAATAGTAAAATGTCTCTATAGTTTATCAACAACGGAATCATAATGTGGCCAAAAAGGATCATAATAATATCATATGGAAAAAAATTCAAAAATATTCTATTATCTCGAATTATGACGAAAAAAAAAAAGGCGTTTTTTCGAACACTTTTGCAGAAAAAAAACAACGCCATTTTGTTATTTTGAAATATAAAATGATTCTAGTTCGGGCGATAGGGACACTCGTACAGATTTAAAATCTTTTTGAATTTTTTTTTCTTTCAGCGCAAATCATCAAACCCAAACAAACAAACCCAAACAAACCCAAACAAACTCGTACAGATTAAGAATCTTTTTGATTTTTTTTTTTCTTTCAGCGCAAATCATCAAAGCCAGCGACATACTTTTTTTTTTCATGTCTTTGCACGATTATCATTTGTTGAATGAATATACATTTATATCCAGCAACAAAAAATAAGTTTTCGTTCAAGAGTGTACCTTGAAACGAAAAAGAAATTTGTACCGATATGTGCGACAGTTTTGAAGAAAAAAAAAAAAATGATTAAAAATAGCTTATTTTTTGAGCCGTCACAGTAGAATAGTCCCTTAAGCAGTAATATATTTTTGTCAGCAATTGTGACTGTAAAGTACTATTGTCCCCTCAGGTATGAAATATGTGTTAAGGTATGGTTAAAAATAACCTACATTTTGTCTCAGTGTACGATTATTTAGGAGAGTTGCTGTGCAATTGAATATAATTCCGTGACAGATTTCCTGGTGTGGAAAGATTAATTGCATATTGTCTGAATATGACATTTATATTTACACATGAGGTATTTGTATCCAAAGTGGCCTGCAAGAAGAGAGAGAAGGAGAGAGATGAGAAAGATGAGGGGGGAAGAGAGAGAGAGAGAGAGAGAGAGAGAGAGAGAGAGAGAGAGAGAGAGAGAGAGAAAGAGAAAACGATAGGAGAATCGAGGTGCGAAAGATATCAGGATAAACGATTTTCCGTGGGAAGTTTTTCAGCCCTCACTCAAGCTATATCCAGGTTATCAAATTCGTGTGAAGGGCTCATATATATCACGTCCCTTATTCCCTTACGGATCACCGGATCGCGACTCTTAAAAAAGATCTCTACAGATCGAGGTCTAGCTGGAGGGAAAAGCCTCGCAGATTGCGTGGGGACCGAAAAAGGTACATCGGTAATCGTAAAGACCACACTCACATACAAATACATATACTGAAAGA
>OZ010722.1:1817657-1870157 GCA_963932345.1 Ophion ventricosus
TTCATTGTAAAGTCGCCTTTAAACGCGTTTTGTACGTCCCGCAGAGACTCTCTCTCTCTCTCTCTCTCTCTCTCTCCCCCTCTCTCTCTCTCTCTCTCTTCGGTTTATGCAAGTTTTTTGCTTTGACGTGTCGGGGAGAAAATCTCCCGAGACACAAAGCCCCGCGAAAGGGTTGAGGTAAAACGAGGCAAACTTGTCACCCGTGTGACCGATGGAAAATCTGTACAAGTCGTTCCGTTCGAAATTGCCGAAAATTTCGTTTCGGCCATTTTTCGATAATCTTCTTTTTTTTTGTCCGGTACGTGACACCGTTTTTGCCATATATTTCTACGTAACTTTTACATTTTTTTGCGCGTTAATATAAAATATCAATTATTATATAATAAAAATAATCTATATAAAATAAAATATAAAATAATGTTTATTTTTCGTCAATACTTTATAGTTTTATAAAAAAAAATTTTTAAATGCATACATATTTTTTTGTAAAATAACCAGCTGATTGAAACAAAAAATTCTGATTTTTTACCAAAATGTTGAGTATTAAAAATGAATGAAAAATGAACGCGGCATGCAATCGAAAAAAATCCTGTTCTACATCCTAGATAATACTATAAAGAATATCTGTTGTAAGTTTCATCAAAATCGGTTGAACAGATCTCGAGATATTTCGTCCACCAGTTTGAAAAGGAAGTCATAACTTCGATTTTTAAAATTTCTTTTGTTCTTTTTTTTTTAATATTCATAAAACTACAATGTATTCGTAAAGACTGAAAATGATTTTGTATACTTAATAGTCACGTAAAAGAAAAAAAAAATTATTTTTATACCAATTTTTCCAAACGCCAAGTTAGTGGAACGCATTTAATTAATATCATCGTTCGCCACCCCCGCGCCCCGCCCCCCTACAGAAGACATGCCGATGTTCTTGCAACACCGACAATAAAGCTTTCACCGTGTCACTTTGAAATACACACAAATTGTACACTGGTGCCCGTACACACGTACATACAACTCACATTCTCGGTGAAAGAATTCAATTTGAAAGATGACGTTGACGCGATCCGCCCCAGACAAATGCCATCAACGGGGCTCTTTTTGCCTGCGTCCCTCCCACCCCTCTCTTCCGTGGCCACTGTCTATTTATTGGCATTTTATAAGAGAGAGAGAGAGAGAGAGAGAGAGAGAGAGAGAGAGAGAGAGAGCGAGAGAGAGCGAGAGAGAGAGAGAGAGCGAGAGAGAGAGAGAGTGAGAGAGAGAGAGAGAGAGAGAGAGAGAGAGAGAGAGAGAGAGAGACAGAGAGAGGAGAACAATCGAGAACGCAATATCGACGAAAAATCACTTATCGATACACTCCTCGACGACTATGTGGTCCTCCCTTTAAGGCCTTAAGCCACTCTCGATACATTGTTAAAACGAACAAACGAAATTATCACTGAGTCTTCATAAATCGATCTGCACGAACTGCTGTAACCAATGCCCCGTTTGCTTCCTCTCCCCATATAGACACAGACATACAAATTCCTATCTGAACAAGTAGAGAGAAGGTCAATGGTGCGCGGCAATGCAGTTTCGGTCTGATCGACCGAACTGCTGCAGTTACGCCAACGAGTGGATGCTGCTGCGGTCGAGTGGTCAGCCACTTCGCTTATCTAGAGCCCTTCAAATTTTTTTTATTACTTAACCCTCTTTCCTCGGTAGTGATGAGTCGGTTATGGGTTTGAGATTTTTTTTGTTTCATGACAGTATGTGTTCGGTGTTACCGTCTCGTGAGCCGCATTGCAAAGAACGATAGCGTGATGTGTTCCCCTTCCCCCATCTCTTTTCACCATTTGATATGGTGAAAAGAGATGGGGGAGGGGAACAGTTTTCCAGATATTTCGATTGCCCAACTTATCCGACTGCTCAACACGCCCCTCCCTAACCTACGTGTATTTCTTTGCATCACTACTGCCACACGTAACACGTACGTATCCTGTATAATGTCGAATGAGAAACTTTGCCAAGTACTTTTGGTGGATTATGTTACAGACGGAGAACCGCGGTATCCGGGAGAAAGGACTCGAAAGGCGAGGAGAAATGAGGCGGACGTGACGTCACAATGACATGATGAAGAGCCTGGTGGGGATCATGTGGATAGTGTTGGTTCTCATATCAGGTACGTCGTATATATCCAGCCTCTCGATAAATCTTCTTCCCAATCTTTCCTTCTCTCTCTCTCTCTCTCTCTCTCTCTATATATATATATATATATATATATATATATACAGGGTGGACCACGCAACGTGTGCACCTCTTTTACGACCAAAATATGCGTTGCACAAAAAAATGTTTTATACAAAAGTTACATGGTTTATAAGGCTACACTATGTGGTGCATTTATTTTTTTTATAGGTGGAGGCGCTTCGAAGATTTGAAGGTCAACTTTATTTTTTCAAATGGAATGCTATATTTTTTATAGCGTAATATGATAGAGTATCGAATTCTGAGTAAAAAACGTATAGACCTTTATTAGCCCTAGAGTTAATAGCTAACGAGTAATTTCACTTTATTACTTTAAAATTTTCTTCACGTAATATCAAGTTGGAGATTCAAATCTACTACAAATTTCTGAATGGCAGTGTTTACATCACAGTGTTTATCAATATCAACACATTTACCACATCACACACACTTATCATGATTCACAATCTTCTCAATGATTGTAATCCGGTATTAAAGTATCCTTCGGTGATTGTGCGTGATTATTATCAGAAAGGATAAAAGTGAAAATGAATGAATGAATCTCCAACTTGATATTACGTGAAGAAAATTTTTAAGTAATAAAGTGAAATTACTCGTTAGCTATTAACTCTAGGGCTAATAGAGGTCTATACGTTTTTTACTCAGAATTCGATACTCTATCATATTACGCTATAAAAAATATAGCATTCCATTTGAAAAAATAAAGTTGACCTTCAAATCTTCGAAGCGCCTCCGCCTATAAAAAAAAATAAATGCACCACATAGTGTAGCCTTATAAACCATGTAACTTTTGTATAAAACATTTTTTTGTGCAACGCATATTTTGGTCGTAAAAGAGGTGCACACGTTGCGTGGTCCACCCTGTATATATATATTTCCTCCCCCTATGGCTTCCACTATGCTCGATCTTTAGCGAAAGCAACCCCCTTAAATAGAAGTAAGGGGCTCTCTGTGAAAACCACGTCAGAACTATATGGAGGAGCTATAATGATTTATGATGTCTATCTAGAGGCATCAGTATCCGCAGAATTCCCCGAGACATACTAATTTTAGTTGGATCACGATGAGTATCGCAAAACAAAGTGTGACAAATAACTCGAGAAAACGTTCTTCGACTCAACTGGCAGTCTGTCCAATAACAAACACAATAATTACTTTCGACATTCTACTGGTGTGTTGAATAAGTTCTCGCTGTTTTTTTTTGTTCGTGAAAATTAATGATTTATTTTTAAAAAATTAGTAAAAAAAAAAACATGCCACTGAAAGCATCGTCCATTGCTAGTCACTAGTTTTTCCCATATTTTTGGCAGCATTTTAATTCCACGTTGGAAAAACGACAGGTCTTTTGAGGCTATCCAAGAGTCGAGCCATTTGTTTGGCATCTTCATACGAATGAAAGTGATACTCAGCCAGGCCATGTTCTATCGATAGGAACAAGTGATTATCGGAAGGGACAATGTCTGGTGAATACGGTGGGTTGGATAGGACTTCCCATTTAAGCGTTTCCAAGCAGGCTTTCACCGGTTTGGCAACATGTGGCCGAGCGTTGTCATGCTGCAACATCACTTTTTCGTGCCTCTGCTCGTATAGCGGCCGTTTTTCCTTCAATGGCTCGGCTCAAACAAGCATCAATTGTAGTCGATAGCGATCTTCCCGTGACGGCTTTGTTCGGTTTGAGCAGCTCATAATAAACTACATCCAGCTGATCCCACCAAATGCAGAGCAGAAGCTTTGGAACCGTGGATATTCGGCTTTGCCGACGATGTTGATGCATTGCCGGGCTTACCACACGATTTTCTACCCTCAGAGTTATCGTAGTGTATCCATTTTTCATCGCCAGTCACGATACGATGCAAAAAACCTTTCCTTTTCTTCAACTCGTACGGCAACCAATGTCCTTGCTTTTCAATCGTTCCTAATGCTTTCAAACGTTTCGAAACTGTTGTGTGACCAACTCCTAATGATTCTGCAAGTTCAGCTAGCTTCTGACATGAGTCTTCGTCAACTAATGCCTCCGATTCTTCGTCTTGAAACTTTTTCCATGCGCCAGAGCGTTCTTTATCTACAACATCAAAATCTTTATTCTTGAAGCGTCTAAACCAATCTCCGCGTGTTGTTTCCGACAGAGCATGTTCGCCGCAACTCTCAACAAGAATTCTAAACGCTTCAAGAAAAAAAACAAACTGTCCTGTTTCGTCAGGATAACGCTCGGGCTTCACACGTGCATGATCGCGATGTCAAAATTGAACGAATCGAACTTTCAATTCCTTCCGCATCCATTCTATTCGCCAGACCTAGCTCCCAGCGACATTTTTCTATTTCCCAATTTGAAAACAAAACATCTCGACAAAAAAAAGAATATGGACCAAATGCCGCGATATGGAAAATGATGCGAACCAGTATTTTTCGGGTTTGGACGATCAATCTTCTTTTTCTGACGGTTTGAAAGGTTGGGAGAAGCGTTGGAGCAAATGTGATCGAAATGAAGAGAGGCTCTGCGTGGAGAAATAAATGTTGTTTTGTTTCGAAAGATGTGTGTTTTATTAAAAAGACCGGAAACTTTTCAAACGACTCTCATCTCTGAACCCTCATCGTTCTCATATGGATATAATACAGCTTTATTCAAAGTTGGTAAAGGACGGAGGATCGAATACTTTCAGCCAATAGAGTGTTCAATTATAGGTATAAATTGGCCGCACGCTATTGCCAAGCTCCGCATAAACGTATATGCATATATCGGGTTACAAATATCTCTAGATATATCCATTTATCGAGAGTACGAATTAATTGGTCGGTAGCCTCGTTCTATCGGGTCTTCGTTCTCTGTCTTCGCTCTCGAAAACTCCCTCGAGATATCACGACCGGAAGCGCTGTTGTATAAACGCTATGACGAATAGCCTGGATGAATTAATATGAGCAGCAAACGCGCTCTTCGAGGTCCATTTGGTTTTCCTCGGATTCGAGTCCTTAACCGCCTGATATTCTTGCCGAAAGAAGACGCGAGGTCAAGCGATTTGGGCAGCGAAGAGCGGCCTGAAGTCAGCTGACGACAATCATCGAGATATTACCGAATTAATGTAATTAGGTGAATTATCTTGACTGCAGGGATAAGGCAAAAGCTAAAGAGCTTCCTTCGCTCTATCTTCGTCTTGTTCCTTTCTGCCGGATAAAATCTTCCGTCGGACGATAATTATGCCGATGGTTGAGATGAGTCTTCGAAGTCGGGAAAGAGAATCTCGAAGGTACGATGCCAGTGAAGACGCTGCTCCCCTGATCCTACGCGAAGACGCTTCAACACGATTTTAATTTTCCTGCCTCGATTTCACTTCCTTCCTCAAGCTTTGAGCTTTTTTTTTTTCTTCTCTTCTCTCGATTGAACGACGGCGCTTCTTCGACGCGTGTTTACCATTCGTTAGGATCGAAATCTTTTTTTTTCTTCATTTCGTTTTTGCTTTTTGCCTGAACGAATTTCACGATACTCTGCATCTCTAACGATCCTGTGATGGACGAAGCGTATCGGCCTTCCAATTAATTTTAACTTATCGGATAATTTCAGAAACTTTCCAATCAGTCTGTTGCACCAAAGTCGAGGAAAACACACCGTTTAATAATTATACGATTTATTCATAATTTCTCAAAATATTATAGTATTAATGGGAATAATCGAGTGACGTATTTGATGGTTTCCTTTTAGGTTCATAAAACTCTAAGTTTTTTTTTTTGCATAGAAAACGTAGAAAGCATCTTTGCATTTTTTTGCGAAGCTCCGAATTCCAGCGGTTTTTCGATTAATTAATTAAAAATTAAGTTAAACCACCTTGGCGCTCGGAAAAATAAGTTTATTATTTTTACATTTCTTTTTTCAATTTTTCATTTATTTATACATTTATTTTTTTCAATTTTACATTTATTTGTACATTTCTTTTTTTAATTTTACATTTTAAATGTATACATTTCTTTTTTAAATTTTGACGCGACTATTAAATATATAAAATAATTTTTTTCTTCACAAATACATAGTTTTATGAACAAATTAAAACAGAACGGAAAAAAAAATTAAAAAATGGCAGAGATATAAGTCGTCTAGAAGGCTCTCTTTTGAAAATCCTTGCAGATGATGGATTTTTTTTCTGGATCAGGCATCGTCTGGAAGATTTAAAAAAATTATAATGCAAGGTAATAGGCGAAGTGTAGCATAGGGAAAATAAAACAAAAGTATCTTTAAACATGACAGTTGCTTGAAATAAAAAAAACTCTGTTTTTTTACCAAAATATTGAGTTTTAAAAATTAATAAAAAAATTAACGAGCCATCGAATAAAAAAAATCCAATGCTACATCCTAGCTAATATTATGAAGAACATGTGATATAAATTTCATCAAAATCGGTTGAGTAGATCTCGAGATATTTTGTCCACCAGTTTGAAAAGTACTAGACGACTTATATTTGGGCCAAAATTCTTTTTCAATTCGTTTTTTTTTTTAACATGTTCATCAAACTTTTACATATTTAATAGTCACGTCATAATTTAAAAAAAAAATATACTGATAAAATGATTGTGATCGAAAGCAACTTTTGTCAGGCCCTTCCTAGGCCCTCCTCTCCCCCAGAAAAAAAAAAAAAAAAAAACATGCTGGCTCCGCTAATGCATGTCTTGCTAATTTATTTCGTAATCGCTACTGATTTTCAGGATGCTCGGGGAACCCGGATGCAAAGCGACTCTACGACGATCTTCTCTCGAATTACAACAAGCTCGTGCGTCCCGTTGTCAACGTAACGGATGCCTTAACCGTTAAGATAAAGCTCAAGCTCTCGCAACTCATCGACGTGGTGAGTTGTTTCGTTCTTCGCTTCAACGATCCAAGGATGTCGCGTGAATCGCCGAATAGGCAATTGACAATAAATGCACTCAACCATTGCCAAAACATATTGTCTCAAGGGATCATCGCAGTGTAACAAGTCGAAAACAGCTGATTTTCGCGATTTTTTTTTCGATGTTTAAAATACGCTAATCAGTCTGATTTTTTTATGGCAAATCGAAGCACTCGTGAAGAATGGAAAATGAATTTTTAAACATTTATTTTTATTTTTTTTCCATTTTTTTTTAATGGTCAAAAATATCTTCGCAAAAAAAGGAGTATTGGAGATTTTTTATTCATCAAAATTGACAAAATGACGGCAGTTTAAAAAAAAGAAGTATCGATATCCCTTAATCGTTTCCTACCATTATTGGATTGACAATGAGCTCGTTAAATTGAGAAAAATAATCGCAAAGTTTAAACAATTAAAAACAATTAACTGTTGCCCTTAAGAATTCACGTTTTTTTTTAATAGTTGCAACTTTTTAACACGAGTGTTTTGATCTTGAATCTTGACACAAATCGAGTTTGAATTTATGAATTTTTTTTTTCACATACGTATCATTCGTGTTTGTTAATGAAAAAAAAAAATACCGTGTGATGCGTTGATTCGATGCACTTTCGAATGCTCGCGTTTTAATGGAACTTTTCATTTTTTTTTGTTGCAGAATCTTAAAAATCAGATCATGACGACTAATCTCTGGGTCGAACAGGTAAATATGCGCATCAAATGTATATATGATAATTTGACGATTCTTAAAATATTTCTCGCGCAAGCGCGCGCGCGCGCATTAATAGTGCACTATTTGTCTTTCGTTACATCAAAGTTATTCCTGCCAGTTACTTTAATCACTGATGCAAATAGAACTCAAATGAAGAGTAATTATAAATTAATTACGAAATTAATTTACGAAATTATAGCACGATTTTAATGACTACTGTAATTGTCGACAGCATTTATTAAATGATATTTATCCAAGGCAATTACTGACAATACGACGAGAAATGTACGAGTTAAAATAATGGACGTATTGATTGTGTTTATTGAAGTGTTATTATTAAAATTAAGTATAAAAATAAATAAAGTAAAGCTATAGAAAAATTAGGTACAAAAATAAATTTAAAAATTCGTGCGACTATTAAATATTTAAAATAATTTATATTTTTTTACAAATACATTATAGTTTTATGAACAAATCTTTTGTTCAAATAAAAAAAAATGGCGGAGATACAAGTCGTCTGATAGAATTCTCTTTTGAAAATCCTTGCCGATGGTGGAATTTTTTTGGTATCGTATCGATGGTCAGGTATCGTCTAAAAAAAAAAAATAAAAAAAAAGATTTTCTTGCAAAGAAACGTAACAGCTAAATCGTAGCATATGGAAAACTTTGTTTATTTTTTTTTTGTAGGAATAACAGCTGTTTGAAAAAAAACCCTAATTTTTTTACCAAAAATTTGAGTTTCCAAATATAATAAAAAAAAGAACGCGACGTTGAATAAAAAAAAAAATTCTATGCCACATAGACAATTCTCCGAAAAAAAAAATTAAACGAACAAAAAGAAGCAAGTCACAGATTTTTATTATTATTTTTCTGCTTGATAAAATTTAATTTCTTTAATGAAATTTAATTAATTAAAATAGAATAAAATGTAATAAAACTTAATTTCACATTAAGAAAAGACTGAAAAAGAAATTAAAAAAAATGCATATACTCCAAACTGTCCTAATCGAGCAAACAAATTTACTTCATTCAAATTAAATTGACAAATGTAAGTTAAAATTGTAAATGTCATTTAATTTTATCTCGAGGCCTTTTTAATTCGTCGCTTAAACCTGAAACAAGTATAATTGAAACTTTTGTCTATTCAATTGAGCCTAATTTGCGTCTAACTTTTGGCAAACTCGTCGTTGATTAAAGCACTTTGAAACGACGTTAGTGAAGTTTGGAATTTCAATGCCGAGATGTCGTATCACCGGTGTGCATTGTATTCCAAAAGTCCTCTGGCTCACGGTTCTCGGCACTCGAATATCCGGTAGACAGTGTCTCTCGAATCGTGTGATACGCCGCGATGAATCCTTTATCATAAGTATATAATAATAATAATAATAATAATAATAATAATAATAATAATAATATACAGAAGCTCTGTTCCTGCTGTACCGACGTATCGGTGAACTCGACCGAATTGACGATACTTTTGTACAATTCTAGTCCGCGACAACGCGATAACGTAACTCTCATCGCGAAAAGTTTCCAACTCTCGCCGGTAATGCATTAATTATCGTTTCGAGGCACAAATTATACACGTCGTTTTATTCCCATTCATCTTATCCGCGCTCGTCACTCACTCGAAGCACAGTACATTCGTCAATGACATTCACTGATAAACTTTGTTTAAAAAAAATCTCGGAAATAAACTAAAAATCGAAGCAAAAGAGAAAATCGTCGAATGATTTTCTTCAATATACGAGCTGTGTTAATTAAGGGAGGTAGAGGCCTATACCTTCACAAGGCTAAAAAAGCGATGATTTTGTGGAATTTTTTTGGACGGGAAATAATTATTACAGATTTTTGCAACTTTAGCAATTATTAGGATGTACTTTGATCTATTAAAACGTATTTTTTAAGATAGAAAAAAAAATGTTTAATGGCTGAGATATGTTGCTGGCTTTGGAGCAAGTCGACTCGGGACTCCGAAAATGCCACACACACTCTGGTGTTCGTTGTTTTCATCTAAAACCAATAGGATTGACGATTTCCATTGAAAAGATTCATAGTTCGTCCGTAAGCTTGAAAAACAAATAAAAAGTAAAAAAAAATTGGAAGAATTATACCATTTTTAAATAGACATTGCGATTTTTGATGAAATTTTTCTTGTATTTTGATATGGAAAGGTACTTTTCTTGGCCGATTTTTCAAAACATTTAGGCTTATTGACTAGATAGTGTTATTGTTTAGTCATTTACCAAATTTCATTAAGATTGACTAGTTTTTACGCGGGGATGCATGACAATTTGAAAGACGTAGTTTTTGATCGATTCTCGGAAAATCCAAGAGTGGTCCAAAGCCTCAAGTAACAAGATTTTTTAAATTCGTTTATAATTACAATTAAATATTGTCTCCCTCAAAATAGCACTTCCTTGGGAAGCCACACAAGGCTGGAGACGTTTGTTTTTTTTCCAATCCTCATAGGCAATACCCCACTTCTTCGAAACTGACTCAATTGTCTTCATACATTTTGCCACGACTCAAGGGACGTGTGTATTATTACAGTGAGATTGGTGCGTCATGCTTATACGGCGTCTACAATAACGCGATTATTACGCTCTCGCTGTCACCCGTAAATACATATATATACATGATCCCAGCCACAACCACCCTACCTTCCCATCTAAGTCAAAATACCACATCAACTGACAGACCCACGCAACCACGATCCGTACCTACCTACCGCAAGTAAAAAAAAGATCTATGCACACATTTATATATCTATATAAGTGTGTGTGTGTGTGTGTGGGTGTGTGTGTGGGTGTGTGGGGGTGGGTGTGTGTGGGTGTGTGTGTGGGTGTGTGTGTGTGGGAGTGTGTGGGTGTGTGTGGGTGTGTGTGGGTGTGGGGGGGTGTGGGTGTGTGTGAATGGATGCATAGTCGTGTACCCGTATAAGGGCAGTTTTGCATTGCGTTTTGCATTCTTCTCTCTCTCTCTCTCTCTATGCAGTTACTATCACGATCAGAATATCACCTATCTTAATTTGACTTCTGTCAAAAATTGGACGATGTAGTCGTCCATTTTTTCTTTAATCTCTGTAAGAACAATCAATCGGATACGAGTCACGACATAAAAGTCAATGGCATAAAAGTGCGGTGAGAAAAATATATTTTTCCTTTTCTTTTTTTTTCACTAACAAGGCTTTTTGAAACGCAGCTTTAAAATGTATCGTAATTTACACAAATTCGTCGTACGTCGATTCACACAGAGGTCTTTTTATGGCAATATTTCGTGTTGCTTGTATTGGAGCCACTCGTTGCTGCTATATATTTCTCAATATCACTCATTTATTTTATTATTTTATTAATGATTTGTGTCGCGGCGAGATCGATAATTCTCTGTCGCGGTGTCACAATAATTCTTCGACCTAACGACTGAGGGCAGCACCTAACGAACGATAGTTTCACAATTTTTAAATCCCAGGACCTAAAACACCTCTTTTACGTACCGTTTTGCACGTACGAAGAAAAAAAAAATGAGAAAAACATGGTTGTGGTATATAAATAAATATATTAAAAATACTTTTAACAATGGAATGCAATAGGAAAAAAAAATGGATTTTACGAAGAATCTAGTTAATTCAAATTTTAACGGAATATCAAAAGAATTTTTCTGTCAGTGCAAACGTGCCAAAAATAAATGAGTTATCAGCTTGGGGCTGAGCACTCTCGGGTTCATGAAAAATACAAACAATCATGCTGTACGCTTTTTGCCATTGTTTTTACACAGTGCACTCTTCACACGAATGGAAAATGTAGGTACGCAAAATACATCGAAAAAAAAAAAAAAAAAAAAAAAAAAAAAAAAAAAAAAGAACAAAACGGTTGATACGTGCTCCAGACAGATCTGACGTATGTCAGATCTCGCGTAATACGTGGGATTCATGCGAAAAGTGGATTGTGCACGTACGTGCTTGATTCCCACGATTCTGTTTTGTGGTACAGTTTGCCGAGACTGCTCAGCTACATCTGTTGTTTGAATTCACCGTTGCGTATAAATATAGGATGCACATTTCACGTCAATTTGAGTTACGACGTTCTTCTCCTTCGTCCGTAGTTAATACATTTTTTTCTCCGCAACGCAAGATGAACGCAGCGTCCAATAACAACAACAACAATAAAAATCCTATGCTACATCCTAGATAATATAAATAATATGTGGTATAAATTTCATAAAAATCGGTTGAGTTAATCTCGAGATATTTTGTTTGAAAAAAAAAAAAAAGGGTCCTACTGGACGGCTTATACAGGGTGTCCCGAAATTCAGGCTAGAAGTAATTTTGATATAAAACACAGATTTTTCATTAAAAATTGTAATTTTTTTTTTATCGATTCACAAAGTATGCTTGAGAGGATTCGAGTGGGTTCTTGAATAATGATATGGCATCGGATAGGATAAAGGTGCGAAGGGACCATTGTACAAGGGAACTTTAATTAACGCGGCAATCATGAGGTCCGTTGCTGCTGCTGCTGCTTCTCTTAAATGAGAGATCGTCGTTTCAACGTCGATACCAAGCTGAAGCCCTCGAGAGCTGAACTAGAGCTTTTCCCCTCTTGACTGGTTGTTCCTCCGATGCGCCCTTGTTCGATATTCGCCGACAGTGAGAGGCGTCCTTCGCTGAGGGCCTGTTTGTTCGTTTAAGTGGCTCTCTCTCTCTCTCTCTCTCTCTCTCTCTCTCTCTCTCTCTCTCTCTCTCTCTCTCTCTCTCTCTCTCTCTCTCTCTCTCTCTCTCTCTCTCTCTCTCTCTCTCTCCTCTCTCTCTCTCTCTCTCTCTCTCTCTCTCTCTCTCTCTCTCTCTCTCTCTCTCTCTCTCTCTCTCTCTCTCTCTCTCTCTCTCTCTCTCTCTCTCTCTCTCTCTCTCTCTCTCTCTCTCTCTCTCTCTCTCTCTCTCTCTCTCTCTCTCTCTTTCTCCCCCTCTCCCCCTCAAGTTTTTGCTCCTCTCTCCATCTTTTGCCTCTCTCACCTCCCTATTTTCTGCTTCTTCTTTCACGCATTTGCCCATCTCTTATACATGCATTCTCGCGATGTTGGTTCTACCTTTCCTCGTTGGCCCTTCACGGCCACGAACCATGGGCATCAAATATTTTGATTGCGGTTTATGCCCGGGAGTGTCGATGACGGTGCATATATCAGGGCTGTTGTATAATAAACGAGGGCATATCAGGGCTGTTGTATAATAAACGAGGGCAAAGGAGCCAAAAAAAAGCGCATGTTTATAACCGTCTATACTATCGGATAATGCAACAACAAAAAAATCGATTTTTTTTTGCAAATTTTACACTGTGACGATCCCTTAAGAAAAGCGCGGAGTCTTTGTGTTTGTGGCGCTCTTGAGATTGAATTTAAATTCTATTCGAATGAGAAAAAGAATTGAAAAAAATTCAGTCTCTTTACTTACTTACTTAAGGCGAAGTTGAAGGTGTACCACGTGACGTATGAGTTATATGTCACGTGGTACAGCTTCGAATGTATCGAATTATCTCGTTTTTTTTAACCTCTATTTTGGAACGCTGTAAAACACAACTGGCTTCATCAAAGACAAAACTGTCGAAGAACTTTTTTTGAAGCGTAACGTCACCTTTAAATCGCCGTATAGTATGACCCGACGCGATGTATACATCGTGAGATATTAAATATATATATTTATATATATATTGAGACTAGGTGAATATTTGTTATTCTAGGAAAATTCTAAAATAACCCGGTCAAAATAAAATGATATAGAATCGTATTTTTCACGCGAACGATGTACTTCTCATCGACGATTACTTATGAAATTTCTTTATTTTCCAGTCGTGGTACGACTACAAGCTTCAATGGGATCCAAAGGAATACGGTGGCGTCGAGATGCTGCACGTACCGTCCGACCATATATGGAGGCCAGATATAGTTTTGTACAACAAGTCAGTATCCTCACAAGATTTTCCTTTCATCTTTCGTCAATGACCGAACGCTCTATTCGTCCCACGATTATTAATGATGTTTTTTTTCTTCTTTCTATTGCTCGTTTACGAAATGTTTGCAGCGCCGACGGGAATTTTGAGGTGACACTTGCGACCAAAGCGACGTTGAATTACACAGGTCGAGTGGACTGGAAACCACCGGCAATTTACAAGTCTTCCTGCGAAATCGACGTCGAGTATTTCCCCTTCGACGAACAAACGTGCGTCATGAAATTCGGATCGTGGACATACGATGGCTTTCAGGTATGACGATACCATAAGATTTCTTCACAAATTTCTTTACTTTCACATATTCTTACGTGTCTCACTTTCTTTGTATACTCGTCATAATCGTTTGTTATCGGATTTTTATCTTGGTTACGGCACATGCGGTCTTACATGCAAGAAAATCCTTGAAAACGAACTTATTATTACGTTATTACTTGATTAATTTTTTCGAATTTTTTTCTCTCATTACTTTTGATCACGAAGCTTAAAAAAGTATTCCAGTTCAAAGGCCTACATTTCGGGCTTGATGAACAAAACAAAAAATATTTTTACTGTTCCATTTTTTTTAGTCTTTTTATTGATTTTTCCAGAACTTACAAATTTTTTTGCACACATTTTTGTGTAAAAAGGAAATACAAATTGAAAAAGTTACGGAGCCTCTAAAAATGGCTGCGAAAAAAAAAAGTATCGAGGCGGTTGACATAATTCCGAAGCTCTCATTGATCTAAAACACAAATAAAATCAATTTTCTTGATCGATAAGAATGTCATTATGACAAGTATCAAAGAGAAAAAAAAGTCTCATTTTTTAAATAGCCAATGTCAGCAAACAAAGTTAATTTTTCTATTTATTTTATTAATTTTTTCTCATACAAATTCTTGCGAGTCCATACGGTAATCAAATGGCAAAAAAAAATCGATTTTTTCAAACTTCTCGACTAAAATATCCCCTTCAAAGATGTATATTTTCGAATATAATGTCGAATTTTGCATACTTGTATTAAATTACGGTACGTTTCCCCTTCATGAGCAATCGTTTCCGCTTCACTGCGATCCAAATCCCGCAAATTCAAGTGTCTCAAAAAAAAAAAAAAAAGAAGATGCATTCTTGGGAGTATGCTCCCGATACGAGCGAACAGGAATTCCTGCGGATGCGACCGCGCGATAGCCAAAGAACAGAACGTGCATCCGATGGGCTCTGAGCAAGTCGATGAAGATTGTCTCTCGCCTCTCTTTTGTATAAGTAGAAATATTCCAATTCCTCGATCCTATCGGGCGTCAAGGCCGAGATAGCCAACAAAAGAGAATGAGAGAGAGAGAGAGAGAGAGAGAGAGAGAGAGAATAAATTCCTCGTCATATCTCGGGCAAAATACTATCACGAAGTGTTCGTCGAATTACGTGCCGCGATCCTCAACTATTTATTCCGGAAAAACGATGAGGACCCTTCGGCATGTCCTTTTTCTAAGTCAAGTAATTTTTATACTCAATAGGTATAAAATGGAATACTCAAGATCCAAATATTTATATTTACGTAATCAACGGCTTTATTGATAAACATTTTTCGACAAAGTCTCGAAAAGCGGAAGCCCAATTTGGCTAAAATTTCGCATACACCTTTATTTTAATGTTAAGAGACTCTGCCTAAAAGAATTTTTCGCAACTTGCAATATTTTCCGAGAAATCGATATTTTGCAAGTTTTTACTTCAGCCCGCTGAGTATATCTATCTTCAATTGAAATATATTCTTGCTAAAGCGTGTCTCAAAATGACCTGACACTTCAATTTATTAATGAAACGTATTATTTATTAAAAAAATTACGAATATTTTGTATTGTTAATGTAAAGTACAAACATGGAGGTTATGTGTGCAACGCAATATCCGATAAATGTCCGACTCGTCCCTGTTTGCAAACGTTCACTCTTATGACGAAATTTTCAATAATAATTGGCCCAATTGCAGACTTGTTGCATCAATGATGCGTCCAATTGTTTCCTCGAGCACCGCAATGTTCTGCGGATCATTGGCATACACATTGCCTTGTCTTTTTATCGAAAAATTCGATTTTTTCTTTTATCTTTGACAGGTCGATCTCAGGCACATAGATGAGGTACGCGGTAGTAACGTCGTGAACATTGGCGTTGATCTCTCGGAATTTTACACCTCCGTTGAGTGGGACATACTCGAGGTCCCGGCTGTCAGGTGAGACGGTAACTTTAGTTCCATTAGTTTTGCAATCGTTAAACGTCTGATGATGTCAAAGGTGAAATAATATCTACTGCATTGCATTCGTCGAGTGTGTTCATTCATTGTGAAACGTTTGGCTCGTCTGTCGAGGAGGAAGTTCAAGCTTCACAAAATTATTCGCCAGCTTTATTTCTATTGTTCAGAAACGAGAAGTTCTACACGTGCTGCGACGAGCCTTATCTCGACATCACGTTTAACATCACGATGCGACGAAAGACCCTCTTCTACACGGTCAATCTCATAATACCTTGTATGGGAATATCGTTTCTAACCGTTCTCGTGTTCTACTTGCCGAGCGACAGCGGCGAAAAGGTGAGCTCACAATGGATCCAAAAGAAATGTCGATCTTTCATTTAACGAAGAGAATAAATCCGGCTCTTCGGTTAATTCTTCAATTGTCTCTTCCTTTTGGAGAACACTTAGTCGATTCTTTTAAATGATCAGAAAATAAGGTCAATTCTTTTTTAATGCAATTTTCTACAAATGTTACAGCTTGGCGATAAATTGTTCAATTGACTTTTTTATTTTCCTTCATTTCACACATGGCGATTCTACATTGTTGATATTTTTGCAAAACTCAAAATCAAGCATCGCGATATTCAAAGTCAGACATTGTCTGTATTTGCATTTGCATTTTTTTTTCCTTCCTTGTCAAGTCGTTAATTGCGAATATTTATAGGTGAGCCTCTCGATTTCAATTTTACTGTCGTTGACGGTGTTCTTCCTCCTCTTGGCCGAGATCATTCCGCCTACCTCGCTAGTTGTGCCGTTGCTCGGTAAATTTGTACTCTTCACGATGATCCTCGACACCTTCAGGTATTGAAAAAAAATCATCTCGAGATCGAGAGGAAGAAACGATTTCTTTTTTTTTTTTTTTTCCTCTAAATATGAAATTACAGTGAAACTTCAGTTATACGCTTTTCAAGGGATACAGCAAGTACGTCGTGTAAATGAGAATAACGTATAAGTGAAATAGCTACATTTGGTTTTCCAACGAATAGCAGTGGATGGAAGGAATAGATGATGTGTCAATAAAGGGAGAAATAAATACAACAAAAGTTGGAAAAATACAAAAAAGGATCCGTGAATGATTTCGAGAAATAGAGAAAGTTAACAAAAATAT
The DNA here is from genome assembly GCA_963932345.1 of Ophion ventricosus. Taxonomy (NCBI): domain Eukaryota; kingdom Metazoa; phylum Arthropoda; class Insecta; order Hymenoptera; family Ichneumonidae; genus Ophion; species Ophion ventricosus. The sequence goes on from OZ010722.1 coordinate 1,834,849, forward strand.
GAGTAAGGTGGAAGGAGGAGAAGAAAGAGATGGAGTAGAGGAATAATTGAAGAAAAAGAGACAAATATTGGAGGGTGAGAAGTGCAAGAATGCGTTCAGATAATTTTATTATCAATAATTATCCAAAAACTCAATGTATATTGAGTTTTCCAATGATTGCGATTAATTCGTCGTTAAAAAAAGGCGCTACTGCTTATTACTTTAATTTCTCGACAATATTACTCAGTCGATTTATTTGAAACTTAGCAATTATGCAATTAGCAATCGCTTGATCGTAAATCTTGATGACATAATATTTTTCGAATTTACGGCGATTTAGTTCCATTCGTTTTGCAACTATTAACGTCTGCAGATGTTTGTTTTTCCATGAGCAATCGTGTTAAAATTCATATATTTGTTTGGGTTTGTTATCTAATCTACTCGATTATTCAATAAAAAATTTCGAAAATCATTCATGTATTATTATTCTATCAAGAACTATCATTCCTCAAATTTTCAAGAATTTTGGCGCTTTTTTAAAAATATTCATCCAGTAATATCTTAATTGGAACGATACACGGAGAGAATTAAATGTTAAAAATTACCGTGCAGTAACGGTAACCAGATGACAAGCATGAATTTTCGCTTATTATTACTGAGTAAAACACAGATTTTCACGAAAATAAAATAAAATTTCTTCTTCAGATAGAAAATTTTACCAGATTTTCTAGTCAATTTTCATGTGTAAGAAAATACGCAAAACTTAAATTTAAAAAAATATATAATATCAGCGAAATTTTACTGTGCATTTTATTATTTTATGCCTTTGAAAAATGTCTATAAAAAAGTATCGTCTTTATAACAGTTATTTTAAGATTTATTATAAAATTTAATGAGTGTTATAGGAAAATGTATTGTGCTCTCGGTAAAAATTATCGTGCGCGCTACCCTTCTTGTATAGTCAAATTTTACCTACGTATTTGAAATGTTCTGTAACGTGAGTTAAAAAAAAAAACTTGTCGCATACGAATTATTATGCTTTTCTCACTTGTCACCACATTGAAAATATATCACGGTAATTTTTACCGTGAAATTCACGACAAAAATTACTTTTTAATTCTCTCCGTGTACGTAAGCGGAAACTTTTGTCAAAAAGTTGGGCAAACAAAGTCCGTTTTGATTTGATTGATAAAAAAAAAAACACGTACACGCGCGAAACGTATAAACGAGGTTTCACGGTATAATAAAAGACAACATGCAACGATAACACGCTTTACACAGTTGTAAGCATTTATATAAATAACGATGTTTTATCTGACACAGCATATGCGTGACTGTTGTGGTGCTCAATGTTCACTTTCGATCGCCCCAGACTCACGTGATGGCCCCCTGGGTTCGACGTGTATTTATCCACGTTCTCCCACGGTTACTCGTAATGCGCAGGTAATTAAACGACACACTTGTTTTTTTTTTGTTTATCTCCATCTGCCTTTTACGACAAACGATAATAAAAAAAAAAGTACCGAGTATCGTAGAAAAAATGTATTCCATACAAGAGGACATTTATTACGAGCGGCCAATTTTTCCGTAGAATCTTTGGCTGTTTTTTTGTTATTGTTGAAAAATATCTGCGAAACGATTTCCAATTTTCACGATTTCATTTTTCTCATCTGCACATTATGATAAAACGTTTAATTCATTTGAAGCAAAATAAATAAAAATCTGATCGATTATATTTTTATGGACACGCAGGCCGCAGTACCAAATCGACAAGAGGACATTGGACCCCCATCACAGTCAACGGGTCATGGTGAGAACTTGCAACGGCCTTGAACTTCGGGACCCGTCGTTGTTCGCCGAGGCCTCGGCGTCGGAACTCGTCGAATCCCCGGTACTCTTCCCGAGTGTCGATTCACGCGACGAACTCAATCCCCGGTGAGTCGAAGCGCCCTCGTTGATCTTCTATGAAACTCTTTGTGCGTTAAAAAAAAAATCATCCCGATACGACAAAATTTGCGAAAGAGGGATCTTCACGAAGACTCATGTCAGACGCTGGCCGAACTTGCAGAATCATTGGGAATTTATCGCGCAACATAGTTTCGAAGCGTTTGAAAGCATTGGCATTGGAACGGAAAACGATCCAATTGTACAACAGTTGGAAGTTAGTGCACGATTTAAAGAGCACGATTAGAGATTATACGAATGATACGTTGCAGCGAGTTGGAAGCGGTCAATTTGGGGAGCACGTGTCGAATCCACGGATCACCAGCCGCGGCACCACCGCCACAGCAGCTTCCTACCGAGGAGAGCGTCGATGCTCTTTGCAATGCTCTTCATCATTGGCATCACTGCCCGGAACTCTACAAAGCCATCGAGGCTATAAGGTTCATTGCTGATCACACGAAGAGAGAAGAAGACTCTACCAGAGTGAGTGGTATTCGTATTTTTGTCATTTAGACTGCTATTCTCGTTGAAAAATTAAAAAAAAAAACCAGCTTATCCCATTATTGATAAAGGGTGTCTCAAAATGATCTGACATTTTTACTTGCGCATCATTTTTGCGTCATTTATTTTTGTGGCGAACATAGAGCGGTATTCATAGTCAGGTCTCAAGTCGACTCTTGAGACTATCTTCACAATGATGATCTTATTGGTCAAGAATCTTCTCAAGATCCCATACATTTCATAGTCCTCAAATAAGACGGTTTTTTTTTATAAAGCTCTGCCCAAGATTGTCTTATCATCAAGACGGTCCTGATACAGCACTGGCATTCCGATAAATGGTTGTACTTCGTATTAAAATAAAAGTATTCGTACCTTCCAAATAAATAATACGTTTTATTAACGAATTGTCGTGTCATTTTGAGACAAACTTTATATTGCATAGGGCCCATACGAGCCATAGATAAATAACTAGATTGGTACGATCCTCCTATTGCTTTGGGGCCCACCATATACAGGATGGAGCACGCAACGTGTGCACCTCTTTTACGACCAAAATATGCGTTGCACGAAAAAAATGTTTTATACAAAAGTTACATGGTTTATAAGGCTACACTGTGTGGTGCATTTATTTTTTTTTATAGGTGGAGGCGCTTCGAAGATTTGAAGGTCAACTTAATTTTTTCAAATGGAATGCTATATTTTTTATAGCGTAATATGATAGAGTATCGAATTCTGAGTAAAAAAACGTATAGACCTTTATTAGCCCTGGAGTTAATAGCTAACGAGTAATTTCACTTTGTTACTTAAAAATTTTCTTCACGTAATATCAAGTTGTAGATTCATTCATTAATTTTCACTTTTATCCTTTCTGATAATAATCACGCACAATCACCGAAGGATACTTTAATACTGGATTACAATCATTGAGAAGATTGCGAATCATGATAAGTGTGTGTGATGTGGTAAATGTGTTGATATTGATAAACACTGTGATGTAAACACTGCCATTCAGAAATTTGTAGTAGATTCGAATCTCCAACTTGATATTACGTGAAGAAAATTTTTAAGTAACAAAGTGAAATTACTCGTTAGCTATTAACTCTAGGGCTAATAAAGGTCTATACGTTTTTTTACTCAGAATTCGATACTCTATAATATCACGCTATAAAAAATATAGCATTCCATTTGAAAAAATAAAGTTGACCTTCAAATCTTCGAAGTGGCTCCACCTATAAAAAAAAAAAATGCACCACACAGTGTAGCCTTATAAACCATGTAACTTTTGTATAAAACATTTTTTTCGTGCAACGCATATTTTGGTCGTAAAAGAGGTGCACACGTTGCGTGCTCCACCCTGTATAACGTCATCGATTTTTTGCTGATTTTTTATCAGCCTCCCCCGTCTCAGAAAATGACGTAATTTCCTAATGAATTTATGGAGTGGTGTACTTGGACAATGAAGAACCTAGAATTGTTATTTTTCTTATTTATTTAATATTTTTCCCGTGTGATGGATGTTTTTGCAGAAGTGATGACATCGTTTTCTACAAGAGCCACCCTCTTTTTTTAAAATGACGTAATTTATGGAGGGCCCCTTTATTAATTACCGTTCGTATCGCAATATGTTTCATGATTAATAATATCGTAATCGTTACAACTATTCGATTACGAGTGTAATGTTTTTTTTTTTTTTTTTTTTTTGTGACGGTACAAATACTGCAGGTTAAAGAGGATTGGAAGTACGTGGCGATGGTGCTGGACAGGTTATTCCTGTGGATTTTCACCCTCGCCGTGGTCGTCGGTACAGCCGGTATAATATTGCAAGCACCGACACTCTACGATGATCGCATACCAATTGACGTGAGACTCTCCGAGATTGCGTCTACCACTGCCAAACCGCACATCGTTACGAGCCTATGAGTAACACTCTCGTCGTTCTATTGAAGATACTCGAAGAAGCGAAAAAGAAAAAGGAAACAAAAAAAAAACGAAGAAGTGACGAAAAAAAAACGTATAACTTATGAGAAATAAATAAACGAATAAATGAAGATAAACCCCGTAAATAACTATAAAAAAAAAAAAAGCTCCCACGAGAAAACGAAGGTCCATCCAATAATCTCCATGTGCAAGACTGAAAAGTCTTGTTGTCGAGATAAACTCGCTAAATAAATTACTTAAAAAAACAATTAAAGGTGCGCGCGCGCGCGGGCGCGCGAGCGCTAAATTAGCTTACGTGACGAAGGTTAAGGGAGACCGGAATGAAAGAAAGAAAATAAAAATTCAAAAAAATCGCAAGCATGATCTTGTAATTACGAGTTAAGTAGTGATCGTGGAAAATTGTTTTAAAATAAAGAAAGTTTTACGAGAGCGTCACACCGGAAATGGCTAGCCTCGTGTTGTTTTCGTTCAAAATAACAATATATCGTCTCGATTGTTTTCAAAATTCATGAACCGGGTTAACCATTTTCGACCGTTTGCCAAAGCTTTTTTTTTTTTTTTTTTTTTGCGACTACGTGCTTCAGGGGAGTACAAACAATTCATCGGAGCTAACGTCTTTAATTATACAGGGTGGAGCACGCAACGTGTGCACCTCTTTTACGACCAAAATATGCGTTGGACAAAATATGTTTTATACAAAAGTTACATGGTTTACAAGGCTACACTATGTCGTGGATTTATTTTTTTTTATAGGTGGAGGCGCTTCGAAGATTTGAAGGTCAAGTTTATTTTTTCAAATGGAATGCTATATTTTTTATAGCGTAATATGATAGAGTATCGAATTCTGAGTAAAAAACGTATAGACCTTTATTAGCCCTAGAGTTAATAGCTAACGAGTAATTTCACTTTATTACTTAAAAATTTTCTTCGCGTAATATCAAGTTGGAGATTCAAATCTACTACAAATTTCTGAATGGCAGTGTTTACGTCACAGTGTTCATCAATATTAACACATTTACCACATCACACACACACTTATCATGATTCACAATCTTCTCAATGATTGTAATCCAGTATTAAAGTATCCTTCGGTGATTGTGCGTGATTATTATCAGAAAGGATAAAAGTGAAAATGAATGAATGAATCTCCAACTTGATGTTACGTGAAGAAAATTTTAAAGTAACAAAGTGAAATTACTCGTTAGCTATTAACTCTAGGGCTAATAAAGGTCTATACGTTTTTTTACTCAGAATTCGATACTCTATCATATTACGCTATAAAAAATATAGCATTCCATTTGAAAAAATAAACTTGACCTTCAAATCTTCGAAGCGCCTCGACCTATAAAAAAAATAAATGCACCACATAGTGTAGCCTTATAAACCATGTAACTTTTGTATAAAACATTTTTTTGTGCAACGCATATTTTGGTCGTAAAAGAGGTGCACACGTTGCGTGCTCCACCCTGTATATATATGTATACAGGATGTTTGGCGCACGGACCGAGACAATTTTTTGAGGGATTGAGGTGGTCATTTGCTAATTTTTTCAATCTCAGACCCTATGTCCTGAGTGTCACGGTAATTGAGATATAATTTTTTTTCTTTTTTTTTTTTTTTTACTTACTCGAAATTTCGTCTTTAGATCGTCATAACTTTTTTTGTGGTTGCAAGAGCGCGAAATAACTTCAAAATCTGAGATAACTCGGAATTGAAATCTAGGAAAAAGTCTGTGGGACTGAAAAAAAAATAGCATTTCTAAGACACGGTGAGTTTAGTCAAAATTTTCGATAACGTGTAAAGTTCAATTTGATTCGACCCGTACCAATACGAATATGAAGAATCAATGGCCCTGATACTCTGGCATAAGTGCTCGAATAAGTGTTACCCGTGAAAAAAAAAAAAAAAAAACATATCCACAGTTCGCAAACGGCTGGCAATTTCCATTGAAACAGAATTTCAAAAATACAATCGTATGCACAAGCAATTATCAAGAAATACTTCTGGTTCGTATCGAACATTTCGAGAATAAAACGTTTCTTCGTAACGAACAATCTTCAAGTAGCAATGTCGCGGGTTTTTTTTTTTTTTTTTTTCGAGCGAATATGCTTTACCGCACTGGTGATCGCGTAGTCTCAAAAAAAAAAAAAATGTTAATTTTCGAAAAAAAATGTGATCTCATAGTCACATAAAAAATTGTAATTTTGAAAAAAAAATTAGTGATCGCAGTCTCAGAAGAAAAAAAAAGTTAATTTTCAAAAAATCATCTTGATTTTCGAGTTAAAAGTAGCAAACACAAGTTTTTCGGATCTTTCGAAAAGAACAATCGTCGTGAACGGGTCATGGCAATAAGTGAACTTTTAAATTGATAGAAAATAGCTTCGAACGACTCGGTGACACACACACACACAATATCTTTAAACATCACGGATAATCGAAAAATATTTTACTCGTACGAATACCAAAGCAACGGCTCTAATTTTTGTACTCCCTGAATTCTCGATGCAGATTCAATATAAACGTTTTCCGTAATAGCCGAAAATGGTTCAATTCGCGACATAAATGCATTGTAAAAAAATTATACATATAAATATGCAATATATATATATATATATATATATATATATATATATATATATATATATATATATTAAAAAACGAGGCACTTCATTTGGGTATCTGTGTGCGTGAGAGAGTAAGAGAGAGAGAGGAGAGTGTACACTTATAGAATTAATTCTGGACACTTTCCATAAAAATTAGTATTGTTTTTTGTATATTTACGCAGAAAATGTACACGGAGAGAATTAAAGAGTAATTTTTGTCGTGAATTTCACGGTAAAAATTACCGTGATATATTTCAATGTGGTGACAAGTGAGAAAAGCATAATAATTCGTATGCGACAAGTTTTTTTTTTTAACTCGCGTTACAGAAAATTTCAAATACGTAGCTAAAATTTTACTATACAAGAAGGATAGCGCGTACGATAATTTTTACCGAGAGCACAATACATTTTCCTATAACACTCATTAAATTTTCTAATAAATCTTAAAATAACTGTTATAAAGACGATACTTTTTTATAGACATTTTTCAAAGGCATAAAATAATAAAATGCACAGTAAAATTTCGCTGATATTATATATTTGTTAAATTTAAGTTTTGCGTATTTTGTTACACATGAAAATTTACTAAAAAATCTGGTAAGATTTTCTATCTGAAGGAGAAATTTTATTTTATTTTCGTAAAAATCTGTCTTTTACTCAGTAATAATAAGTGAAGTTTCAGGGTTGTCATCTGGTTACCCTTAATGCACGGTAATTTTTAACATTTAATTCTCCCCCGTGTGAATATCGCTATTTAGTATGGAGGCTTATAGAAGATAAAATTTATATTAAATGTGTACCATTTCAGGATTAACATTTGCACATGATTAATTTTGCAAATATTTTTTTTTATTTCTTTAATGAAAAATTACAAAGTACGAATTGAGAAGGAAACAAAAAAAACAGAATTCAAGTGTCCAGAATAAATTCCACAAGTACAAGTACAGCACGTGTATTTGCGTGAATGTTTCGCGCCGAAAGCTCACTTTCGGATTAGCCGTGACGTGTAGAGAGAACGCGAAGGGCGGAGGGGATAATTGCGAAATGTCATGTGTGTGCACCGATAAAAAAAAAAACTAAAGGAGAAGAAAGAAAAAAAGAATTCGTACCCACGAAACATATACTAGATTAATAGAGAGAGCTCATAAATATTCAATGCCTCGTGTCAATTGCACTAGCTGGAGAGAGGGGTCTCTTCCGAGACAATGTTACTTTGACAAAGCCACATCTTTTTTTTTTTCTCAACGTCCGGTACTTCTCGAAAACGCCTTTCACGCGAGAGCTTTTATTTTACCAACGCCTATTCTTTTTTTTTTATTGTAAAATTTTGTTTTACAAGAAAATAAATTTTATTTGTGTGTGCAGTCGGACATTTTTTCGTTTTCCTCAAGGCATTTTCAGGAGTACCGGGATTAGATGAAAAAAAAAAGAAAATGTTGAATAATTGTTCCGAGCGAAGTCGACGACGACGACGACAAAAACAAAATTGACACGAGACAGAAGATTGCCTGTTGCAGACTCAGGAAGAAAATAATTCGTTTCTCAATGCTACATCGAGCCTGTAATAAAGGGGCCATATTTTCACTAAAGAAAAGGGGGGGGGGGGGGAAACATTAATAAAATAAACTAAAAGAAAGAAGAAACAACAAAAAAAAATCACAAACGTAGAGAGGCGTTTGGCACAACAATGAAATTCTAAATAATCTGCATCGATAGAATGGCGCAGAGGGAGGGAGAGAGAGAGAGAGAGAGAGAGAGAGAGAGAGAGAGAGAGAGAGAGAGAGAGAACGGAGGCAAGAAGGGAGTGAAAAAGGGTCGGCTAGAAACAAAAGGTTCAGCCGACTCAAATTTTTATTGCTCATACATATATATATATATATATATGTTTGTAATAATGAATAACATTCGTGAATTACATTCGTTCCATTACAACTACTAATAACACGGTTATAAATAATATAAAACACGTAACATTCGTATAATGAAATTAAAGAAGAAAATAAAGACACAAGTATTTATGCGAGATAATTATTTAAGTCGAGTAATATTTGTACGTATGATTGCGTTTATAAATAAGTTTTAGTCTTCCCCGTGAGAGTTTATTCCGTTACGTAACGACTCGCCTCGAATTTTTCATCCAAACATCTTTCTACACTACATAATTACTATTATACATCGAGAGAAAGCGAAGAAAAAAAGACAGAGATAGAATAGCGTGAGAAGGGCGGGGGGGGGGGGGGGATATAATTTTATCGAACGCTAGGATAAAGTACCTAGAGAATAAACGCGCAAGTAATAGGAGCTAGTGGGGAAAAAAAAAAAAACATTTCAACATACCTTAGCAAATTTGTAGGGCTATATTTATTGAATTTTACCAAAGAATGGCAAGCCTGACGGATTTATTCGATTGGAATGATATTCGTTCGTATCCTGTGGAGAAATTTGACCGAGCATTATCTACGTGCAGGGCCTGAGTAGACTTGCCTCGTCTGATTCACCCGACCGGGCCCTTTCGTGGAATAGACCGTGAATATCACAAAATCGTTTTTTAAAGTCCCAATTTTTGGCAAAAACTCCCATAAGCAATTTCATCCCTCTGTGCTTTAGGAGGAATCACTGGTAGTCTCAATTGAAAAATGGCGAGCAGATTCCGCCGTTGCGTTAGCCAGTAGTTTTAATTTAAGGGTTAATCATTTTTGCTCAATAACTCGGTTATTTTCAACTTTTCGAAAAAAATTATAAAGACCAAAATTGTTGTAAATGCAATTCACTAGAACTTTGGTCCTTGCAATGTTTACCGTACGATCGATATTTGCTTAGTTAAACGTAATAAAAGCGGCAATGTACAATTATCGCGTTATCTCGTTTGTTATTAATTTTAAGATAATAATGAATATAAACAAAGTTGTAGATAATTAAATTCTCAACAATTTTGGTCTCATTGATCGTTGTCCTAAAGTCAACAATAAACGAGATAATGCGATAATTGTACTTTGCCGCTTTTTTTACGTTTAAACAAGAAAATATCGATCGTACGGTAAAAATTGTTAGGACCAATGTTGTAAAGAATTGAATTTACAACAACTTTGATTTTGATCATTTTTCTCCAACCCCTCCGATAGCAGAGACTCATGTGGATCTGGTAACGGTGCCTCGCGGTTTCATTGAAATCTGGCTTTATTTCCAGACCTGAATGTAAAACCGTGTCCCTGGCTTGGCCTAAGACATGTTACATGGCAAACCTGATCCACGCTGGAAGGCCTGATCATGGCCTGGTATTATGAAGGAACGGCATTACCTTTTCTCGGCTCAAATTTCTACACGGGTATATTGGTCGAATAAATAATCCAATTTTTCATTTGATTAATCCTTCGTTAGCGAAATATTAAGTCCAGATTAATCGTTTTTTTTTCCTCGGTTCACTGATTGATTTGTTAAAAAGAATTGTCCTTCAGAGCGAAGCATTCGATACCAGGTCGACCTGAGGAATTTGTTTGTTTTTTTCTCGAACGTCGTTTCGTCACTAAAATGACGTATAATTTTGTCATTTTTTGTTTGGGTTTGTATGGGTTTGTTTGGGTTTGTTTGGGTTTGTTTGGGTTGACCTGAGGAATTTGTTTTTTTTTTTCTCGAACGTCGTTTCGTCACTAAAATGCCGTATAATTTTGTCATTTTTTGTTATTGAACGCTTCTTCTTAAATTGTATTGATTGTATTCAGTAATTGGTCGTTTAGTTTCAAAAGCAACGCATAAATTTATCGAGTTGTCGTAACGAAAGCCCAGCGCACAAATGGTACGAGTGTATGGAAAATAAAAAGAAAGAAAAAAAAAAAAGAATAAATTTGTTCCAATGTAGAAAGTATCGTTACATTATACAGACGAATTGGTACGTAATTGGTTCCAATCGTGTATTTTATAATAGACGAAAATGAACAAAGTGGAGAAATCTTAGTCGTACAATTTCACGAGCCTGCGGTGAGGAGGAAAAAAACGTTGATACCTGTGCTAGAGGGTGGTTGAAAAGAGCTTTTTTTTTTTTTTTTTGGTAAAAAGCCCATTTACATTCACATACCCAGTTGGTAAAAGAGAAGAAAAGAGAGGGGCAAGTGTCACGCCTGGTAAAAATATTTATCCGATTGAATTTGTGGGAATTTCTGTGGGAATTTCTTTCTTGAAATTGTGGGAAATTTCTTTCTTGACGCCAAGGTACGTGCGAGTGAGGATGTACGAGCGCGTAAGACTATAGTTTTTAAGGAAGCAATGAAATGTTTATGAAGATAGCACCAGTGATAGGTACCCAAATTAACAACTAACGATAAATTAACGATATTAAGCAGATACTATTATATATATAAATATATATATATATATATATGGGGCATTACACGTCAAATGGACCACTTTTCGGCCCGATCCCCTTTCGATTTGACTGAAACTTTCCATCTTCTTTTCTCAATTCTTTGAATTCTCAGTCTTAATCTTTTCATCTTAAAACGCTTGTGTGATTTTTTTTCAAAATTTTTAACATAATCACAAAAACGTAGTGAATTTTTGAAAAAAATCGCCCGTTTTTTTTTTTTTCAAATGCTCAACTTCGAAAAAAAAAAATAGAAAGAAAAATCTTACCACGATGAGTCTGGCGGCAAAAATTGCTAAATTTATCATATTTTTTTTACAAAAAAAAAAACAAATAAAAAATCAATTGTGGCGTTCTTGAAAAAATCGCGTTTATTTCCAAAAATAAAAAATCGTGTCGAAAATTACTATGAATATTTTTCAAATATTTTTCTTCATAAAGAACATTTCAGTACGAAGAATTTCAAAACAAAAAGATCTCAATCGATCAATTTTTCAGACAGTTCTGAGCGTTTGAAAAAAAAAAACAAGCGATTTTTTCAAAAATTCACTACGTTTTTGTGATTATGTGAAAAAATTTGAAAAAAATCACACAAGCGTTTTAAGATGAAAACAATAACGTATCAAAGTTTCAGCCGAATCAAAAGGGATCGGGCCGGAAAGTGGTCGATTTGGCGTGGAATGCCCCACACATACGCCCACACACACACACACACACACACACATACAAAAACATATACATAAGCTCCAACCCGCAGAACACAAAAACACATAAATTGTAATTATAAGAAATCACCAAAGTATAATTAAATTTGAACTGTCGAAACGAAAACCATCAATTATTTATACGCAATAGAAGAGAGAGAGAGAGAGAGAGAGAGAGAGAGAGAGAGAGAGAGAGAGAGAGAGAGAGAGAAAAAAACAAATCATCTCGCCACGCATTCGATCATATATGTATAAATGTCACGATCGATTCATCGACGACGTGCAAGCAATATATATTGCCCGTACACTTGACGAATATAGGAAAAAAGCAAAAAGAACGTCTCGCGAATGAATTTTTTTTTTTAGTAATAACAAGACGGAGGATGCGAAAAGAAAATATTAACGATAAAAATATTGAGAGACGTGTTAGAATAAAGATTGTTATCAAGCACGGTGCGGAATATAACGAGTATATGTATGTGGAATAGAGTAATCGATTTGAATAAGCGCTGAAAAAAAAAACAAAACAAAACAAAACAAAACAAACAAAAAATATGTTCGCCGTGTATTTCGCCTCATCGTATCGTCTGTGTCACAACATATCGGAGCAAGAGCTTTAGCTTTCATCTTCCTTTCGTATTCGCGTGACAGAGAAAAACAGGATATCAAATTCTTTCCATTTATGATAGACTTCGAAAAAAAAGAAAAAAAAAAAAAAACAATAAATGATTCATTTATACGCGTAGAAAAGTTGCAATGGACTTTTACCAAGATACAATTGTACCACAAAGCCGAGAACAGATTGTGAATAGATCGTGAAAAGATGGATTGTGTATCGAAGGAAAATTTGTGCGGTCGAAACTCTTTTTTTACGCGAACGTAAACCTTGCTAGTCAAATTATTGACACATATATATATATATATATATATATATATATATATATAGATGGTCGACAGATTGTGATGAATAAACAAATATAATTGATTGGAATTTCGTAGGAAAAGCATATTTTTCGTGCACACATTTAATAATATGCAAAAATTTAATTCAACCGAAATAAATAATTTGTCAAAAAATTCATTTTATCACACTCTAATGAAATTTGTTTAATAAGTTCCGTTAATCCCGAGTAAAATTAATTCAGGAAAAGAATGTTCATCCAGCGCGTAATCGAGTTAATTTCAAAGAATACGTTCCTCTCGATATATGCTTTATATAGATATGATAATCATAGAAACTCCGAAGTAGCGCCAATTTTTCGAATCGTATGTCAAATTGAGAGGGCGAGCAAAGCAAACGGGAGATAAAGAAAAACTACGATATCTTCGACTCTTCGTTTTTTTTTTTTACTACTTTTATAGAAACCTGGAATTTTCTTCGGCAAAATATGTATAAGATTTTTTTTTTTTACGCGACTATTAAATATATAAAATAATATTTATTTTTGACAAATACATTATAGTTGTGTGAACCATTTTTTTGTAAATTAATGACTGAGATATAAGTAGTCTAATAGGAACTATTAGGAAATGGAATTTTTTTCTCTGTCAGGCATGGTCTGAAAAATTTTTAAAAAATGTATATGTCTCGTAAAGAAAGGTAAGTGTAGCATTGGGAAATTTTGTATTTAATTTTCGTAAAAATGACAGACGTTTAAAAAAAAATTGTAATTTTTACCGAAATGTTGTGTTTTAAAAATTGATAAAAAATGCTACAGCCTGGATAATATTATAAAGAATATGTGATATAAATTTCATCAACATCGGTTTAGTAGATCTCGAGATATTTTGTCCATCAGCTTGACAAAAAGGGTTTTACCAGACGATTTGTATCTCCGTCATTTTCCAATTTTTTTTATTCATTTTTTTTTCTTTCAATTTGATCATAAAACTATAATGTATTTGTGAAAAATAAGAATTATTTTATACATTATTCATGGTCGAATTTTTTTAAATTTTAAACGAGAGACTTCAGAAATGTAATAACCAAAGATCTTTTCATTAATCAGTCGAAAGTGATATCGTAATTTTCCCAAAACAAAAAAAAAATCGTTGCAAGCCGAATACGAGATTCTTGAATTCACGAGCTTTGCCGCAACGAATTTTCCAAGCGAGTTTCGCCGTCGTGAAAGGAAACAAAAAATGATCCAGTACACCGAATACCGTTGCACATTCGCAAAAGCGATGATAAATGAGCTTGAAGTTTGCATCATTCGAATGCAACGATTTTTTTTTTTCTTCTTATTCCTTATTTTTTATTATTAACAAAAATCATATTTTATAGACTTTGGCTGTAGATCCTCAAATAAGAAGCCTTAAGAATAATCGCGACATTTTTCGAGCTTAAATCTGTCAAAGAAAGCTTTGTAAAAGAAAAAAAAAAAAATTTTGTTGCATTCCAACGATGCAAACTTCAACATCACGAGAATAAAGAAAAGTGAAGAAAACACGTAAACCGCATCTAATAGTTTCGTTGCTCAAAAATTGTGCATTAATCGATGGTGTGTAACGGTATGTTCTCGATTTACTGCCATGTATAGGTAAATTAAAAAAAAAAAAAAACGAAAAGAAACCAAAGCGTACCGTTCGTTCGTAGCGACGTTTGCCATTGTAAGAAATTCACAAAAAAAAAAGCGATTTTTTCTCGCCATCAACGTCGAGAGAACAACGTCCTCGAACAATTTTTTTGTCAACAACATATAAACCAACAAATCGTGTTCTAGTCTCCGATACTTTTGTTCATCTTTTCTTCTTTTGCTGTTATTGTTTTTGTACCTTGTCAATATCGAATAAACATATTTTTCAAATGACAGTGAAAAAAAAAAACAAAACCATATTTTCTATGAAGAATTCCTTCGCAGCGATTCTTCTTCAATTTTCATCCCGCTCTTTGTCAATTCTCTCAAGAACTTCGAGCCTCTCGTTATTATTACCGCAATACCTTTTTTGCGTCAGGTGCAATTGAGACAACTCAGTGTTGGGCGTTAAACAATTAGTCAATCAGGTTCATTGATTGACTAAAAAAAATAATTGCAATTAATTTAATTGCAATTAACTATTAATTTCATGTTGCAATTAATTTATTTGGATTAATCTATGTTAATTGCAACTCGCAGTTAAAATTTAATTTATTTTTAAAAAAATTAAGAAAAAAAATACGTACACAATATGCCGAATACAAGCGTTCACCATTGCGGACATTCAACGAACATTTTTCATAATGCATCTATAGGACATCGCGTAACGAAATAATAAACACTGAATGTTCGGAATTAAGGTATTTATTAACGAAAGATACCTCGTTGTAAAATACCCTTTTGAAATACCTGCCCCGTATAAAAAAAAAAAAAGCGAACCGACATAAAACGAGAAAACGAGACAACAAAAAAAAACAGAACAGAGAACGTGGTGCAACTAAAGCGTTATCGGGGCACCGAGGCCTAATGTGTATTGTACTTTATCCATGATTGCATCCTGGATTATTGTGCGGTAGACGGTAGAGAAAAAAGAATACAACCAGAGACAAAAATCTAGTGACAACGCGATGCGAAAAAGAAGAACTGACGAAACCTCGAGCAATTGGCGCGATGCCCCGTATTAATAATAAAACATGTGTAAAAGACGATGAACAAAAAAAAAAGGAAACTTTCTACATAACAAGTGTGTATCTATAAAAATTGATGAATAAACTTAATTTTTGTATAGGCGCTCAACGTCCAGTCTTCATTTCCTAAGGACGATTCGAAAGTACATTTTTTTTTTTTTATATTTAAGGCAGGGCAATATTTATGACAATGAAAGAATCGATTTTTTTACATCATTTGCATCCCTTCCTTGACTTATTTAAACAAATTACGTTGATTTTTTAAATTTTTTTTGGAAAAAAAATCTTTTTTTATTTATTGTATAAATATTAATAAAATTATATCATATTAATAATATATAATTAATAAATAATATATTCATAATACATAATTAATTATATAATAAATTTTATATAAATAAAGCATTAATTATATAAAAGCTCGCGCTATTCCTGCGTATTTCAGTTGTTTGTTTTACTCATGGAACCGAGTTTGTCAAAAATTCATGTAGATATATGTTTTTTCATCCGTTGGAGCAAAAAAAAACTGGACAAAAAAATTGGGTTGTTATATGGAAAAAAGTATGAGAGTTTTTGCGTGTTTCGAGTCGGCATTCAGCGATGTCCGTCCCTAAAGTGCACTGCAGTTTTTGTGTTCAACGCGATGTTCTAAATCTAGCTTAGCTTGTACCTCTTCATTCTTCTTCCGATGTTTTCCACGCTGAGGAAATTCGCCGCGAGTCGATTAGTAGCATTTCATAACAAGAATTTTCCCGAGTAGGCGGAAAATAATTTATTTTAAATTCAAAC
The DNA here is from genome assembly GCA_963932345.1 of Ophion ventricosus. Lineage (NCBI taxonomy): Eukaryota > Metazoa > Arthropoda > Insecta > Hymenoptera > Ichneumonidae > Ophion > Ophion ventricosus. The sequence goes on from OZ010722.1 coordinate 1,851,268, forward strand.
GTCACGAGATATATGTACGGCAAACAACTACGAGTGCTCATACATTTCATTCACAGCCTTATGAGAATTTGGACTATCTTCGTCCGGAGCCTGGATACGTTTATTATCACGCAGTTTCTTCAACTTCTTCTTCATCGCCATGGCACCTGCCGAAATAGTTTTTCGTTATTTATTCGCTCGATGAAATTTCATAGCCCATTTTATGACAAGGCCTTGATAGAATTTTAAAAGCACTTTTTTTTTTATAGTTCTACGTGTGTAGCGACGAACGGGGAAATGTTTCCAATCGGCACTCCATCCCATAGTCGGTTCCAACTTTTTCTCAACAATTGTTGTCACTTGAATAATACTAACGTGCGAAAACGATCGAATCGAGATTGCAGGAAAGAGCGAAAATTCACCACCAGGTTTGTAAAATTTGATCAAGACCTTTGCAAGTTATTTCTACTTTTTTTTCTTCATTAAATAATTCGTGTACTAACAAACAATTGTTTGCCATAACTCAGTCTTTTTCTTCTGCACACTTGGCTCGGCCGCGACCCTGCATTTAAAAAATAATACAGTTGCTACAAGTCACATTTAGAAGAAAAAAAAAATATAGCACCTTTCTCCACTCACCTATTATGGTCAATGGAACTCCTGTGTTTCTTGAGAATATTTACAAATTCGACGGCTTCCTCACTCGGCCGAGAAAACAAAGTCATTTCCAGCGTTTGCTTCGTATACATGCAGCCAAATTCTTTGTAACGTATCTACGTATGGAAAAGATCCGTTGTATTGAAAATCAAAGAACGAAATGCTACGAAAAACAATGATTGAATAGGAAAACATTTATCAACAGCATAAATCGGAGATAAAAAACACTTGCTCTTGCATTCATCGCGCATTAAATACATGGGGAAAAAACATAAAAATACTGCGAAAAGTGGCACTGAAGATGTTCCTGCCATGATAATAATTTTCAAAACTTTTAGAATCCTATTTGTTTCAATTTACAAAAAAAAAAAATGGTCAATATTGAATGCTTGAAATGAGATTTTCACTTCGAGTTTAGAATTATGAGTGACGTTTAAGTGGTAATTTAGAGATTTATTCGTTCGAGACATTCACCTTTGTTGAGCTAAATCAATAGAAATATAAAATTGCAAAAAAAAAAAAATTGGACTCTAGTCGTCACACGAAAATTTTCGCACGATGGCTCGAAATATTATGAGGAAACAAAAACTAACGAATAAATGAACAATGGACGAATATCGGCGACACGAGACAGTTTTTTTTTTTGGAAACAGACGTTATCAATCGAGCGCTACAATTAATCAAGTTTGCAAGTGTGGAAAGAAAAACGAGCGAGCATCACTGAACGAAGGCATGTACGAATATAAGAACGAGGAATATTTCTTACCGAAGTCAACAGCTCGCAAATGAGCCACATCCAAAGCGACGAGCGTGTCTGAAAATGACGTTTCGAGTCGCTATCAAAAAGAAGGGAACCAGGCACGAGGAAGATGTGTATGTAAAACCTAGAAGAAAGTCAAGCGTCGTAAATGTTTCAATTTAGAAATCAAAGATTATGAAATCCAAGTGAACGACGTACCAGTTCAAGAAGTGCAGCATGAATATGAATTTTGCGACTCTTCTGGCGGCTCTTGCTCTCGACAGAGTCATGAGAAGCCTGCAGATCGTCAATAGAGTCATATCGCAAGCTTTGTAAAACAGCAGCGTGACGAGAGCATCGTGCCACCTAAAGAACAATGAATGAGAAATTTTTATTCGCACATTTCGAACGATTATTGGAAAAGTCAATATAGAGTTTTTGGGTAATTATTGATAATAATAATATGATCTGAACCAGGGTGTTTAATTTTTATCAGAACTGAAATTTCACGACATTTCAAGATTTTTAAGGCAAGGAATAGGGATTTTTTCATGACTTTCTGATATAAGAGTATATACTTTATATTTTTATAAATGTCTTTTTTGCCTGATTTTTGTTTCACTATCACGCCTAAACCGCTGGACCGATTTTGATGAAATTTGGCACACACGTAGAGAGTTACTTCGAATAATACATATACTATGAAAAATACATCTAATATTTTTCTAATTATTAAAATTATAAAAATATTCGATGTATTTTTCATTCTAATACTCGACTCGAATATAATTCAATTATGAAATTATCAGTCTTATATCATTCTTATGATAGGACACAAACAAATCGAATCTAATTAAGATTATAATATATCAAATCTAATGTAAATACATCGAATATTTGTCTAATTATAAAATTCGTGGCAAATCTAATGTAATTATCGAAATTCAAATTCTTAACACAACGAATCGAATATAATTTAAATTTGATAAATCTAACGTCTAATATTTTTCTAATTATAATATTTTTCAAAATCTAATGTTGAAATTTTAATTCTCAGAATACGAACGACTAAAATATAATCGAAATTTAATAGAATCAAATATCACATATTTGACCAAATCCTGAATTACGTATGACAGCCTTTAAAAAAAATAATCCATTAAGGGATATTTTTACACAAATTGCGAGATTCACGCAGTCGCGGGTAGAAGCTAGTAATTAATAAATCGTGTAGGTTGGATCATTTAATTTCTGGGTGACACGATTGTCATAATGTACCGAGCGGTTTGACAAGCTTTTTATAACATTCTCAACATTTCTTCGCACTATTCCATGCGTAAAAGTGCTGATCAGCGACGAGTGCACGCATTTTCCTATGTTAAAAAGTATTTTTTTTTCAATCGTAAATTTTATGGGATTTACGTAGACGAAAGGAGAAAAATTTGAAGGGTGCGTTCAGTACACGATCAAGAATCTACTGTATAAATTTCAATGAAATATCCTCTTGTCGTTTGTCCCGAAACTCCTTGAAGTTAGCGAACTTTTCATTAGGCTTGACAGTTAGAGAGCGATGGGAAAGGGTGAAATTGCGAAGAGCGTTAAGAAGAAACTCGCGAGTGTATACGTTCGAAGTCAGGAAATAAAAAAAAAAATGTAATGTAAATATTTAAGATACTTCTTGGACGAGGAAGCGGGCATACTGGAGGCGAAAAGTTGGCTGGACCATCCCCGTAGCCAACTACCGTGCGAGAGTGCTTCTACGGCGGCTCGATGAAGATAAAAAGTCTTGTGTATGAAAAATGCCGGCTGATTGTCCCTGCGCCAGGGACAGTCGCGTTTATCGGAGGCAAAATAGGCGAGAAAAAACATGCCGCATACGGAGAAGGTGCAACACCAGAGTCCGTCGATCAAACGTTTTCTCTCGATCATCGGGTATCGCATTTTCCTAAGGACCGACTGTAGGGCAAAAAAAAATTGGCTCTTGTTAACGAGAAAGCGCGCTCGGGATAAAAATAAAATCGTAACGGGGACGATACTTACGTTGAGAAACTTTTTGTAAGAGTAGTACAGTAAGAACCATATAGCGAATACGACGAGCGACGAGAAGCCGTCGCTGGCGTGACGGGCTTTATTCGTTCCTTCGTAACGAGACTCGTACGGTAGGACGAATGAAAAATTTGTCAAATGAAGCAGCGAGTAAAGTCGAAGACTCCAAACGCTCAAGATCTCTCCTAGTAACGGCATCTCGCCTAATTGTCTCCTGCAAGCGCATTATTTCAAAAGTTTCAGTTCACTTTTTTCTCTTTTCTGTTCTTATACTTGACGTACGCGATACAGGGGAGAGACCGACCGGTGAATGGACGGGGACCAATGAACGGACGATTGCTGATTTATATTTGAAATAAATAAAGAATATGGATTGACGATAAAAGCTTCAACTTATAATTTAGAAAACAAAAATCACAGCTGTTAAAACTAATTTTCTTAATGTAACATCGTACTTTTATCCGAATTTTTCTATTTTGCGGTACTTGTACACTGGGCAACTTGAGGATATAATTTTTCAGTTTTCATTAGTAAATATGCAATAAAACATTTACCACAAATTTGGCACTTTGGGATCGACAACACGAATATTCAACACAAGTCAACGTAAATCAGATCAGAAAGTAAAACCTCAGGCTTCCATACGTTGATTTCACGATTGTTGACGATTCCTTTAGTCATTCAGCCCGGCAGTCTTGTCATTAATATGCCTTGAAATAAAAAAAAAGTACTTTATTATGGCACTATTCAAATAGTTCACCAGAGCATGCAAATTTGCAGTTATTTCATGATTCGTTTATTCGCCACGTTTTTGAGACGAGTATGATGCGATATTCAAAAAAGTATTGTGAAATAAGAAATTTGAAAACACTCGGTAGTAATCAAGTTTTGGTTCTGGCTGGAGAGAAGAGTGCGCGAGTGAAACAGAAATACTGTGCAAGTGAGATAGCTCACCAGCGCCCCCAAGTGGACAAAATCGGCGAAACTTCGTACTCGTCGTTACAGCCTGTCCTAGTAAAATTCTACGAGGGTAATGTTTTTTTTTGTCCCAAATTTCTCACACGCAATTGACGTGCCACAATCGTTCGATCTCGTGGCGTTTCAATTTTATCGCAACAAAACTTTCGCACTCCGTCTCTAGTCTTCTCATCAGCGTGAGAATAATTTAACGCGGAACATCGCTGTGAAATTAACGTGCGCGCACACATTCGCGAATGGACGGAGCTCAGTTTTTTTTTTCATCGGGATTTCCGTGTGTTATTCGATTAGCTCGTAGTCCCCTCGAGCAACGCATACGTGTCGCAGGAAAGAAGCGCGCGGGCCATTAATGAGGCTGATCTTTTTACCGAATGCTATTGCATCCTCGCCATAAAAAATTACGATAATACGTCGCGAAAAAAGGACACGAATTCTCGACAATCGAACAATGGTGAGCCTCTCCCAAACTTCGAAGCTCTTTTTGCACTGCGCTTCGATGACAAAAAAATACATCTTTTGTTTACTCTTCAGATGCAATTCATGTTACTGTTCAGCCGTCAAGGCAAATTGCGATTGCAAAAGTGGTACGTCGCCCATCCGGACAAACTGAAGAAAAAGATCACGCGAGAATTGATCACGACGATACTTGCGAGGAAGCCCAAAATGTCTAGTTTCTTGGAGTGGAAGGACGTTAAAGTTGTTTACAAGAGGTACGTCGTAATCGAATGATTAATGGTCTTATAATTCATCATGTTTTTTTTTCGTAAATGTTCGAAAGAAGATAAAAACAATGGAATGTTCATTAAACATATCGGTACGGCATGTAAAGATTTGAAAATTTTAAGGTTATGTCCGTTTTCCTCGACGCGCTCGTGACAGAGTTTCGTGGATTAGGGACATGTTCAAGGTCAACATAACCTCACAAATTTTCCAACACAGTGTCTCGTTGATGGTTGAGTCTCTTTTTTTTATAGGAAAAAACAAAGGTTTGAGCCTGGGAGAATTCGTTGACGCAGAGGCTCGACGATTTTCTTTCGTCCCAAATATTCATCTTTGAGAAATCTTTGTTCGATAATTTTGGCTATCTCGCACTTGCGTGTCGCGCGATACACATTCTACGAATGGAAAAACATGAAGGCCCCTCTACACTACTCGTTCGAAGTTCCTCGCCGAAGCTAGCCGAGTACGAGGAGCGTCACGACGCTACTCGCTCAACTTCGCGAGAAACCGTCGCTTAACTTCGCGAGAACTCGTGCTCGCGACTTCGGCCCTTTGACTCGGCCCAAAATACCGACACCAATCGGAAGTCGCGCGAAGCAAAGCGAGGCGAAGAAGCACGAAGCGCCTCTCTACACTCTCGTCCTCGCCCAACTTCGATTAACTTCGCGAGTAGCGTAGAGGGGCCTTGAGTCACCGAGTGCATCATAAATAATAAAATTGTCGATTACGACCGAAAATCAGAGCCGCAACGGAAAGTATCGTTATATTTTGCGTTTTCCCGGCGAGCGAAATATCTTTTTTCCAAGCCTCAAATGAATTTTTAATTTTCAATAATCCTTTGTGACCTGCTATCGACTTTCATTTAGGCTCGACGAAACCTAATATAAATCGCGGTCCGACACATAAAGCTTCGGAATTCACGAGCTACAAACCTCCGAGAAGCCCCATGCGGCTCACTGTGCCCCACTGCCCTATCTACGTATAAGTAGCCGGAATGAATAGTCTGTTACAAAAGTGAGGCTTAGCCGACCAATATATTAGATGTTTTTGTCGTTACTCTATTACATCCCGACAAGACATCCTCCGTTTCACAATATTTCGAAGCTTCGATCGATCGTGCGGAGAATAAACGTTTCGACGTGACTGCGGCAAGACTACTTAACGAAGACGTACAATTTCTTTTTTACAGATACGCGAGTTTATACTTTTGTTGCGCCATCGAGCAAAACGACAACGAGCTACTCACCCTAGAGATCATCCACAGATACGTGGAATTATTGGACAAATATTTTGGAAGCGTAAGTTTTTCTCCTTCCTGCCGACACTAAGAGTAACGTTTGTAAATGTAATTTTATTGAGCGCGCTTAAATCGCTTATCTTTGTATTACGCCACGACACGCGGCTCGCTCGCGCAAACCAGGTGTGCGAATTGGACATCATCTTTAACTTCGAGAAGGCTTACTTCATTTTGGACGAATTGTTAGTCGGCGGTGAGATACAAGAAACGAGCAAGAAGAACGTACTGAAGGCGATAGCTGCTCAAGATCTACTCCAGGAGGTTAGTTATGGCAATGAACCCCTAGAATTGTGACTTGTATTATCCTCAACTCGCTACTTTTCTCTCTCTCTCTTTCTCTCGCTATCGCGACGAACTTGTAAATGGCCGAGGGACTCGAAATAATGCGCGGCAGTGGTCGCATGGCGTATGTGCGCTTTAGTTTTAAAAAAAAGATCCAAAAAAAAACATGCGCACATAAGAAAAGTGTTCGGCTGAACTGAACCGTTGATTTTCGAGTTCCGATGTATTCGTTTCTCTTCTCATTCTCCAATGTTTTCTTTTTTTTTTGTTTGTTGGGATTTTCACTTACGACGACTGATGCTGACTTGTCGCACGAATTATTTGCCGAGAGTCATAATAGGCGATATTATTTTTTATTGCCGTTTACAAAACAGTACAATGTTTGCTTGTTAGAGGCTCTTCGTTATTACATCGTATATGCAGAAGCATAAGAAAATCCTGCCCCTCCCCCCATACCCTTTTATCCAAGGCTGCAAAACGCATATCGCTGCAAAATGTTCAAATGCATTCGTTCGTACCTCCTCTTCTCTTCATTTATCTTTCGATTCGTTCGATGCGAAGATTATGTTTCTTTTTTATTTTTACTCAGTATTACGCATTCCGCCGCGGTAGGATTGTTCCTTCCGCTCTTTCGATTGTGACGAGGCATGAATATTTTTGAAGCAATCGACAATTCAATAATTACAAAGTATTTACACATTTTTCTTCGTATATTTACGTATACAAGATAGATAATGCAATTGTGAAAAATGGAAGCACGAAGGTTGTCACACGCTGCGAAAAATGTTCATGCTTGAAATCTGGGATTGGACACCGTCGCTGCTAAAAGCTAATGGCAATTATTCTTTTCTTCGAGTAATGGCGCGTAACGTTAGCCAATCGTTATCAAACCGATACTGTCCAAAATAACGATGTTGAAGTTTGCATGGAATGCAACGAAAATTCTTTTTATTTTTATTTGAAGACGGCTTTGGATAAGTATAAAAGTAAAAAAAAAATATGAAAAATGGATAGGAAAAGAGAAGAAAAAAACGTTGCATTCAAGCAAACTTCAACGTATTTCGCAATAGCAATGCATAATTCTTTGGACAAAGGAATATCGAAGAAATGTTTACTTCGACGATGTTGCATCCCATGTTTACGCACAGCCTCCTTGTACAAATTAGTCATACAAGTTTTTACGTTTCAATACTTTTACACATGTGCATACGTCAAGTGTACATAAGAATGCCGATGAATGACCACGGATATATATATATTTATCGTCGAATGCAACAACGACGAGCATCATTGTGCAAAGTATGAGAAAGATCGCGTGCAACGACAAATATATGTCACATCCTCGTATGCATGGAACACTCGTGTATGCACGCATGTCAATCAACCTAAAGCAAAAGAAACGATAAAACGATTAAGCCATTGGCACGAAGAGAGTTGGCATGTTCGTGCGTAAGATCGTATTCTTCGTGAACGTATCTCAAACGTATCGATTGAACGATGGGTCATTTTCACACCTTCCGAAAAGCTTCATTCTTTGTCCTATGTTTTAAGTCGTAGGCAGGAATTCCGACCGTTTATCACAGTTTCAAAATGCGTAGCATTTAGAAGCTAAAATAGCCCTCCCCCTCCTCCCACTTGTTATGAATATATATATATGTGTGCTATATATCTTTCCAATTAACATTTCATACTCGTAAGGATGTTTCCGAAAAATTAATATATACATGGATTTATATAACGATTGTCAAGGGTAAATTTACTACAGGGTTTTGGATGATAATTCATTAGGGTTAGGTACACGTTACGGGGTTATTAGAATATATTACGATATTTTTTGTTTTTTTTTTTTTCGTCACGATATTGATCATTTTGCGCCCGACACGAGAAAAAAGTCACTTTTGTGAACGTTTTTTTTTTTTCATTTCTGAATTCGCACTTGGGAGTAGGAATGTTGAAGATGTTGCATCCTTTGCGGCAACGATCGGCAAATCGTGACTATCAAAAGTTATTTATTGGTACATGAAGTATTGAGCGATTCGTCTGGACTTTTGAGCATTTTTTTATTTGTACATTCGTCCGGAAGCTTCGACGATGAAACTTCTTGCTCACACGATTGAGACAAGTCACGATGGCAGCTATATTTGTGATAATTCGAATTCGATTTAAAAATAGATATTTCTTCGTGCCAATGTAGTGATTGAGATTTTCGTCACGTTCAGGCTCTACGAAAGTTACCGAAACATTTTTGAGAATCCTTATTAAAAATTTATCGAAAGCTGCAAACAAAAAAAGATTAAAAATTAATAAAAATTGAAAAATTAATGAATCAAGAAGAATTTTCGTTGCATTCCAACGATATTGGCATTCGCGAGCAATTATTTTCTTGAAACTCGAATGCGGTCGTTTGGGACTGTGGCAAAAGAATTTGGAAAAACTCGCTGCTGTCGAATAATCGACAAATTGTCTTCCTAAAAGTCAATAGAAGAAATTTCGCGCCTAAAGATAAATTGACAAATGTTCTTTCTCGAAAATGTTGAATATTTTGCGCCTCGAGAGCAATGGACGTATCTTGCTCCGGAAACTGATAGGAGCATTTTGCCCTCAAAAGCACATTGGCAAAGTTTCCTACCTAGGGTTGGCAAAAATAAAAATAAATGATAAAAAAAATTATCATTATCGTGTCAGCAAAATATTGTTTCTCATACTAGCACAATTATTAACTGAAAAATAAATAAGACGATAAATCTCTTAATAAATTCCAAAGGATTGTGAACTCTCGTACTCCCGGGCGAATTCAGAGGGTTCCGTGCCACGAGAAAAAAAAAAAAACAAACAAACGAAAGTGTTTTGCGTAAAATGGTTATTGGTTCAGGGTAAATAATTTATGTAGCATAATTGCCTGCATTCGCAAATGCATAATGAAATGTCGAATGAAAACGTCGAGCTTTTGTAACAGTGGTAAAAAAATCTTCCTACAAGCATCACAATAAAACAGTGTGTGTGTGCGTGTGTATATTATATATATATATATATATATATATATATATATATATATATATATACACATACATACATAAATATATGTCTAGTCGGTCACGCGTTCACTCGATTAGACCGCGCCTGTTTTTTGTTTCGCATTGATTCGAGACACGGTCTTACGTACAGATCTTGAAACGACGGATAGTGAGGAGAAAGGTTCGCTTAGCGTCCTATTTTTGCTTCAATTTTCGGCCGCATGGAGCGCGTAGCTGCGGGGGTGTTGTGTTCGGCAGAGACAGCAATATATCTCTGTCTTAAACACAGCAATACACAGACTAATCAAACTATGAAATATTTGACAGACGTGAAGATGGTTTGCCGCATAAAAAAGCACAAAAAAAAAGTTAAATTGAGCAATAATTCTTCCCGTATTATCGCGTTTTATCCACTCTTTGGAGGATGAATTTTTCAAAATGTTCGTAAACGTGCCGCGATGATTTTTCAAATCCACTCCGGGAATCGCTTCTTGCCATTTTTCAAATAGTTCGGTGTTTTTTTTTTGGTCCTTTGAAAACAGAGCATTCGATTTGTACTCATTTTCACTGAATTGTCAATAAAAGTTATTCAAACCTATCGTACCTTTTTGTTTTACAGGCGTGAACGATTTTTAACTGTTACACGCACTTACGCCTGTACGACAAAACGATTTGTGATCGGTTTAGGTTAGTCTCGTGGACACCCTCCGACAGTAACGCCACACGGTGGCGGCGATAATACAATAGAAGCTTGGACAATTGAAGGTCCTCTTGCCCCCGCCTTTCAAACGACGTGCGTCGTTTCAAGACTGTCACTCGAGAGCACGTTTATACTCTGGGATCAATCTTTGTCGTATCCGCATAATTATTTAAACAAAAAAAATATATATATATATATACACACACCCTCTCAAGATCATGCCATATCACGAAGACAGAATATCAGCAGTTTACCGAATATTCACGAGTTGGTGTACTTTGACGGAGAAAAAAAAAAAGACTATTCCCCATTGGGTTTAATGCATACGTGAGACGTGCGAGAGTGTGAATTGTAAAAATTCGATTACGTTGAAGTTTGCATCGTTGCGACGCAAGGAAAATTATTTTTCAGCTACGAAAACGATGCAAATATTTTTTTTTTGTTTTTTTTTTTTTAGGAATCCGATCATCGATCTACAAAATAACATTTTGGATAATAATGAAAATGAGAAATTCGAAAAGAATATTTATTGCATTTCAACGGTGCAAACTTCAAGCCCGTAAATTTCGACGATGCGAATGGAACCGTAGAGCAATTTTATTTACGGTTGCCACGAAATACACATGTAGATACGCACATGCGTATGTGTATGTGTGTGTGTGTGGGTGTGTATAACATTAGTGCAATTAATTCTGGACACTTTTATTACAAATTAGCTTTTTTTTTTTTTTTTGTTAACGCTACGGTCTTACAGGTCTGAAAGCTTGTAGGGTAGGGAGTGTCTCAGATAATGATGCAAAGCGGTGATTCTCGCTTTTGCCACGTAAAGCACCGGTACGTTGGATTGAGCCAATGAAAAGCAAGCCCGAAAAGCTGTGTAATAATGCAGATTTTTCGGAATAAACAAAGTTTTTAACTCTTCGTGGTCACCCTGGGTAGAATCGACCCGTCGAACAATTTTTCGCATAAATATTAGGTGTAGTAAAAAGAAATCCATTATTTTTGCATGAAATTGAAGGAAAAAATAATGGATTTCTTTTTACTACACCTAATATATAATTCGCGACTACGAACGGGACTGTATTCACCAATTTATCTGGAGTTTCGTAGTATCCTCGTACCATCAAATTTACCCTCTTCACGTGTCGGAATAAATACCTTCTTTTTGGAACGCGCACTATGCTACTACTTATTTTTTTCCCCAAAAGTAGCATATCCACGGAGCATCAGGTCCAAATTTTCGGTAAAAATGTTGAAAATTCACGGAACTATGATTTATTTAGCGAAAAAGTGTCTTTTTTTTTGCGTTTTCACCTCATGAATTTTTTTTTTAACATGTCATTTTATTTCTTACAAATAAATTTTTTCGTACATCATGTAGAAAGTTCGAAGCATGTTCCGTAATTTTTTGAACCACTTCGGGCGGATAGTTTGGTCACAATACTTTTTTTTTGAAAATTGACTGGGTAGAATCGACCCAAGTGTGACTACCGCAATTTTGTCAGGATGTGTCCGACCAAGAAGGGTTAAAGGGTTACGTGGCTTTCGAAGCCAAAAAAAAACATTTTCTCAATTTTTTTCATATAATATATAAATTATTTTATCCAAAATGTTAAGCCACGTAAAAGAGCAACATTTCATCAATTAAAAAAAAATTCATCCAAAAATTTGGGAGATTCAGTCGGTGGGACCTGGTTTCCGGGGAGCCCTAAAAAAAAGTGTCCTCGTGGTGGTCAGGATAACTCATGATAACTTTATCTGAAAATAAAAAAACCAAATTTTTTCTATTAGTAGATAAGTATAGTACTTGATTGACCGAAGGATTTAAAAAAAAATTGAAATTTGAATTTTCGGCAGAGTTGTATGCAAAATAGTTCAATTTTTGGTACAATTTACGTATAGCCTTGTAAAATTAGTTATAATCGAAAAAAAAAACCTTCTTTCGATCACTATTCAATGCTATTTTTGAAGAAGTGTGCAAAATTTCAATAAAATCGGTGCATTAATTATTGAGAAATCGTGTCCACCGACTTCACAAAATAGTGTTTTGAGAAAAATGCGTATACCTGCGTCGCTCACGGCCGGTCTTTTCCCAACGGGGGGAATTCCCAAAGGCTCTCTCTCTCTCTCTCTCTCCTAGACTTTTTACTCCGATTGACTTAAAACTTTGGGAGAATATTCTAGACGTATTATTAGACAAAATGAAAAAATGGATTTTTTGAAATTTTCAAACCCACGAAACCTCTCAAAAGCGATACGAATGGAAAATTATTCATTTTTCATACTACTGATCTTATGATGAGAATAAAACAATTTGTGATTTTGGAAAAACCCTCCAGCTTGTTAATTAACAGCATCTGTAAGGATCTAGCGTTAAAAAGTACACGTCAAAATTATAAAGTATAAAAATGTTAAATGTCCAAAATGAATTCCACTAGTGCATATATATATATATATATATATATATATATAAATGTGTACGTTGGTGTATATGACTAACTAATGTGGGAATGCTGCTGTATATAAGTACGCTGATTATGTACATGTACACACCATTAAATTCTAATAAAACAAAAACATTTGTTCGCTGCACCGATATGCTTTTCAATCAATGTACAATTATTCACATGGCGTTTAATGTTATTGATAAGCAATGATAAGCATACATCTATATACCGTTATATGCTACTCTTGATACATAGAATGTAAAATAATAATAATAATAATCTTGTGAAATGTAACGTGTCTTTTTTGGTCTGCTAGTTCGATGTAACTCTTTTTTTTTCTGCTGCAATTACATTGTGTTCCGTCTCTCTCTCTCTCTCTCTCTCTCTCTCTCTCTTTTTTTTCTTCTCTTTTTGTTGTTTTTCAATGAGAAAGAAAAATGGGATTGAGGCGGTAATTATTAAAAGCTGCAGCGTCGAAAGCGAGGACGAACGGAAAACTAGTTAGTGTTTGTTTTGTTTGTGGAAGGACGAAGCTGTCGAAGGTGCTCTGCGGGAAATAGGGCTTTTATAAGCGCTCCACTACATTCGTGTGTGTGTACCTACGTCAACCAAACTGAACCGCCAAGAACTCACCAACTTCTTCAGCAAATATTCACCTGCCGAACACGTTCCCGTCGCACATCTACACGTTTTTTTCCCCCCCCCCCTCGTATGAACATTATTTTTCGCGCTTTTTTACGAAATTTTTGGAAAAAAACAAATCTTCCTCGTTTCTTCGGTTTAGAAGAAGAAAAAAAAAATCTCTGCGATATCGTACGACCCGACGAACGGGTCGCGAGCCTGATAACAAGCTCTTTGTCATATTTTTGTACAGATTTTCAACGTGCTGTAGGAGAAAGTAATATATTTACACATACATATATAACGCATGAATATATATATATATACAGGGTGTCCAATGGCAAATTTCAAACTTAAAAAATTCGCAAAAAAATGAATAAAGTAATTTAAAAATATTTATTAAAATGAAAAGAAATCAAATGGGGATTACAATTTTGACCGTCACCGTTTGGCCACGGTTATTTTCAAAAAAATAGGGCCCGATTATTCCGTTCCCCGAAATAGCGCACCAAACAGTGACCTTTTCAATACGCAGTGGCTGCTCGTGCACTTCTCTTGGCTTTTGGAGACTCCAGTAACGAAAATTTTGCTCGTTGACACAACCTCCGAGATGGGAAATGTGCTTCGTCGCTATAAAAAAAAAAGGTTTCTTAGTCGTGTTTCGGTGGAAAAAAAGTCTCCAGCATCTTTTCAGCATAAGTTATTCTTGTTGGGTAGTCAGTGTCGTTCAATTTTTGAATTTGAATTTTATACGGATGAAATTTTCGTTTTTTTCTTCATAATTTAATGCAGTGTCGATTATTGGAATACCCAAAACAGACGAACGCACTCTCGAATGACATTCGTGAATTTTCCAAAACAGACATCACTCACAAGTTGAATGTTTTCCGGAATTGATGCCAGAGGCTGCTTGATTTTGGTGATGCCTGTTTACAGCCGAGCCTGAAGCTCTAAATCTTGCTATCGAACTTTCGATCAAATTTATCGACGGCGCGGTCACTTATTCGGCAAATGTTTTAGCGGTTACAGAATTTTACGCCGCGCCAAACCAAACAAAGTAAGCGAGAACAAAACGACTAGTTAAACACGCCTTCACAGCGAAAGCACGTTGCTCTCTCCAGACCAACGCTCCATGGCGAATGAAAAAATCCGCAACGCACGCGACCTCAGCTCTACCCGCCCCCGCACTCCTCTTGCACCTGGCGTTTTAACCCTTGGTGTGCATCCGGGGTCAGCCTGACCCCAAAAATTTTTTCTCACCTGCAGCCCTTTTTTTTCGCGTACCATCAACTTTAAGCACGTTTTTGAACAATTATAAAGGCTTTTTTTGGAAATCTAACTTCGCGGCCTTAAAGTTTGATCGATTCACTGCAAAAAGTGACTCAACCTTTTTTTCCAAAAAGCGCACAGTTACCGAGATATTCGAGGTCGAAAAATGGCCTGGGGTCAAACTGACCCCATGTGCACGAAATGATTCGCCGTGAAGGTGTGCACCTAAGGGTTGAAGTTATGATCATTTAAAGTTTGAAATCTGCACATCGGACACCCTGTATATATATATATATATATATATATGTATTGCCATTTTAGTCAGGATAATTGTAGTAATCGTAAGTTTGTCCATCCGATGCGTTAATCGAACGATTGTACAAGCTTACATGTATTCCACGTAGAAAAACGAATTGACATTTTTATATAATAAACGCATAGCAATAAAATCGCACGTTCCCGCGATCTGAGGGATACGGATTTTAAAAAGGCGAGAGAGAAAGATCGCGTCTGAAGGAATGAGAGAGAGGAGAAGAAATTCGCAAAAAAAAAAACAAACAAACCCAAACAATCCATGAGTAAATTTGTGCAAACGAGATTAACGAGGTTCGATCGATTGTTGCGGAATTAATTTTAAGACTCGACATTACGCGATTCCCAATATTAGCGCGTCTCTCTTTTACGTATTCGTAAAATTTATCTTTTCTTATATATATATATATATATATATATATATATATATATATATATATATATATATATATATATATATATATATATATATAGCATTATGTACGAAAAAAAATTGCAGTCGTTTCGAATGTACAAAAAAAAAAGGCAACAAGGCACATGGGCTTGTACAATAAAACTTTCTCTATAAAATAGTTTTGTCTCTACATCGTATTCTTTGCATCCGGTTCGACATTTTGACGAAAATTTCGTTCATCGATATTACGTGTGTACGTAGGTATAAAATTAAGAAAAGCAAAAAAAAAAGAAAAAACGACGCAATGTTGCACGGAGAGAATTAAAAAGTAATTTTTATCGTGAATTTCACGGTAAAAATTACCGTGATATATTTCAATGTGGTGACAAGTGAGAAAAGCACAATAATTCGTATGCGACAAGTTTTTTTTTTAAACTCACGTTACGGAAAATTTCAAATACGTAGTTAAAATTTTACTATACAAGAAGGCTAGGGCGCACGATAATTTTTTACCGCGAGCACAATACATTTTCCTATAACACTCATTAAATTTTATAAATAAATCTTAAAATAACTGTTATAAAGACGATACTTTGTTATAGACATTTTTGAAAGGCATAAAATAATAAAATGCACAGTAAAATTTCGCTGATATTATATATTTTTTAAATTTAAGTTTTCCGTATTTTCTTACACATGAAAATTTACTAGAAAATCTGCTAAAATTTTCCTATCTGAAGAAGAAATTTTATTTTATTTTCGTGAAAATCTGTCTTTTACTCAGTAATAATAAGCGAAGTTTCAGGCTTGTCATCTGGTTACCGTTACTGCACGGTCATTCTTAACATTTAATTCTCTCCGTGTGCCGATAAGAGTACGAGCAAAAAAAAATACAAAAAAAAAACAATGGAACTCTTTGATACCTCGAGAGCACAAAGTGCCTACGCTCAGTTGCATTGCAAATATTAATGTCGCGAAATATGCGAAAGTTTGTGTGAAATTTTTTGTCGAAAGAGAAGAAAGAAAAGAAAAAGAAAAAAAGAAACACCGACACTATTCACATATTGGTTATATATGAAAAGGGTTCAACATTTGAAGCTGCAACAAGAAGATAACTTGTTACACAGAGTAGGTACGTGTATTGTTTATTCATAATATTTCTCGTTAATACGCTCATAGAGATGTAAATATAATTTGCAGCGTCAAAGTCGATCCCTCTTCGTATAGTGACTGACATTACATATACGTATACGCAAATTAATAAATAGATATCATGGATTTGTATTTAGTGATTTTTAATCACGCGACGGCGTTAATAAACGTTTCGTTAATTTTGCTTTTGCAGGAGGAGACACCTCAGGGATTCTTCGAGGATCACGGCCTCGGTTAACAATCTCGTTAATAAAGGATCCGAAGACATTTTTGGCCTTTCCCCGAGGAGCGGCAACACGCGACGCGGGAAGGGTCATCACTAATATTATTCCATCGGTTAGGCGCTCTCGTAAAATAACAATGAAAGATATAGGCTTTGAAATGTTATGCAACTTTATGGAAAACTGTTACAGTTCGTGATGTTTCGTTTTTTTTTTTTTTTTTTTTTTTTCATCCTTCGTCTCACTCTTGGATCGCACGTTATATAACTTGTTGAATGGACTGAAAAGTTGCGAAAAAGAAGAAAAAAAATCTTTGCCTCATTATTATTGTTTCGAAACACGGCACTTCGCGCACGTCAAAAATTTTATTCCTCGCTACGTTCGCATAAATATCTTCCTTGCGTCGAGCGTAAGGTTTTTAATTTTTTCATTTTTATTTTGAAGCGTTGCACCAACTTATCGCTTGGAAAAATGATTTTTTGTTTTGTTTTTCCGACGCGATTATTCGATGTATGAAATTATTGTTATTTCCACAAATACGCGGGAGAGTTTTGTGAAGAAATTGAGGAAAAAAAAAAAACTAGGGCGGAGATATAAGTCGTCTAGGAGAAATCTCGATAAATCCTTGCCGATGGTGGAATTTTCTCTGTCGGGCATCGTCTGAAAAATAAAAAATAAAATTTTTCTAATGAAAGCTAAAGTGTAGCGTAGGGAAAAATTTTTGAGATTTTTTTTTTCGGAGACATGAACGCTGTTAAGAAAAAAATCTGTTTTTTACCAAAGTGGAGTCTTAAAAATTAATAAAAAAAAAAATGAAAGCGGAGAAATTTCTAAATTTCTAAAAAAATCGCGACACGACCTGCGCAAAATCAAATATCGTGTAGAATTTCGAATAAAATGATTTGAAAATTTTTTAAACGTTACTTCAAACATGTACAAATGTAAATTCAACCGTTTCTCGAAATTTCATTCCCAAAAAATTACCTTAAAAATGGTTCACACTAGAATACCGCCTTATATCTACGCCATTTTTTTTTTTAAATTCTTTCTCTTTAATTTGTTCATAAAACTTGAATGTATTTGTGAAAAATAAAAAATTACTTTGTATATTGTAATAGTCGCGTAAAAGTAAAAAAAAAAAAAAGTCAATGAACATCGAATTATTTTTTAATTTCCTATTTTACGAACACGCACAAAAACACTTGGTTACTTTTAGAAGGGCGCTCTCGTCCGGTGCTCGTGATTACGTTAAATTGCTTCGAAACAATTGGAACTGTTGTGATAGTCTTTTTCCTTTCTTTCGTTGTATATTTTTGACTGCCAGGAAATAATTCAATCGCACCGAGTCAATTTTCAATTGCGAAGCTCCGTTCGAAAGTCTCACCGTACAAGTATTTTCACTGGCAGAGAAAAAGAGACTGCGAGAATCGAAATTTGTGTTCTCAGTGAAAGAAAAAAAAAGTCCCTCGATCAATTCGTGATGACGATTTTTTTTTTTCGGAATTTTCGGATGTAAAAGTTAAAGAATTACCGTCATTCACAATTTTGCAATTAGTAAAATTATCCATTTCACAGATGTGGAGTAAAATGATATTTCACCCTATATTTGAAAGGGTAACCCATCAGTTATGATTCGGTTGAACAATAAAAAGTACCAATGCGTGTACGAACATACATATCTGCAGAAAAATATTAATCGACGCGACCTAAACCCGGACATAAGACAATCTTCACATTTTTTCGAGATACAAAGCCAACAATGTATTTTCCCTCGATTCGCGCATTTCATTTTATCTCAATTGAGGAATATTACAAATGGAAATATTTATGAATTATTGTCAAAACTAGGGATGTTCGATCTTCCGGGGGGGAAAAAAAAAAAAAAACGTTCTGACTAAATCGGATGTCGGAGAAAATCGATACTGCAAAAAAAAAACCTTGTAAAAATCGTTTTTCTCGCATTGTGCGATATGAAAGAAAAAAGTCGTTCAAACATACACGGATAAACCAAACAGCGCATTCTGAACAAACGAAGACGTACATCTTCAACCGTTTAAGGCCG
>OZ010722.1:1875157-1876889 GCA_963932345.1 Ophion ventricosus
TCAAAATTCCTACCGCATGTAAATTTGCTTTCCGAAATGATGTTATGACTTTTTTAGCTATAAGTAGAGAATACATTTTATGAACTTAATGTTACTTTATATATATATATATATTCGTAAGAAATGTATTTTTTGTTATTGACACTTATACCGGTACCTGGACTGGTAAATCTAGTGTTAAAATAGGATTTTAAGGCATTAGTGGATGGACGGTCCGGTGAAGTTAGTCAATAAGCGAATCGTGGATTTACAAAGTTTGAATCACGTCGTACGTGTTTGGCTTTACAAATCGCTCATTTGAAGGTTCACGTGGGCTTTGGAAGCCAAAAAAAAAAGCATATTTTCTCTATTTTGTTTTTTAAGCCTAGAATGGTAAACATTTTTTTTTTTTTGACCTATTACGATAA
This sequence comes from Ophion ventricosus, assembly GCA_963932345.1. Taxonomy (NCBI): domain Eukaryota; kingdom Metazoa; phylum Arthropoda; class Insecta; order Hymenoptera; family Ichneumonidae; genus Ophion; species Ophion ventricosus. The sequence goes on from OZ010722.1 coordinate 1,875,565, forward strand.
CCTGGGGTGATAAACCACCCCAATTTTGAAAAATTCATATCTTCGTGTAAAATTTCACGAAAAGAGTTCAACTTGGGCTCATTCTTTTCGTTTTTTTAATGCATAATCACGTAGGCCTACGGCGATTCCGCTTGAAGTAGGAAAAGTTAGTAAAAAAAAAAAAATGAGGTAAAAGGGTGAAAAAAGATGAAAAATTCGTAAAAATGACTTTTTTTTTTTTAATCGAATTTGCAATATCTCCGTTGATTTTTAACGAAATTGAATAAATCCAAGGGCATTGTAAAGTGAAAATATACAATTTTGAGACAGGATGAGTTAGTTTTACGCGATTTTCGAAAAAAAAAGTCTATTTATTCCGGGAATCGAAGTCTGGAAATTTAAAAGAAGTCACGAAGTACTAGTCTGGGAATTTAAAAGAAGTCAGTCGTAAACGTGAGGAAGGGAGAAAGGGCGCGAGATTTAAACTCGCCTGGGGTGATTATTCACCCCAGGTTACCGTTCAAGGGTTAATATATAAATTATTTTATTGCAAATGTTAAGCCACATAAAAGAGAGCAACATTTCAACAATATTTTGAAAAAAGATTCATCCAAAAAATTTGGGAAATTCAGCCGTTGGGACCTGGTTTCCGGAGACCTCTAAAAAAAAAAAAAGTGTCCTCCTGGTGGTCAGGATAGACTCGTGATAGCTTTATCTGAAATTAAAGAACCAATTTTTTTTCTTCTCTTGGTACACGGAGAGAATTAAATGTTAAATAATTACCGTGCAGAAAATAAAATAAAATTTCTTCTTCAGATAGAAAATTTTACCAGATTTTCTAGTAAATTTTCACGTGTAAGAAAATACGCAAAACTTAAATTTAAAAAATATATAACATCAGCGAAATTTTACTGTGCATTTTATTGTTTTATGCCTTTGAAAAATGTCTATAAAAAAAGTATCGTCTTTATAACAATTATTTTAAGATTTATTAGAAAATTTAATGAGTGTTATAGGAAAATGTATTGTGCTCTCGGTAAGAAATTTTCGTGCGCGCTATCCTTCTTGTATAGTCAAATTTTAGCTACGTATTTGAAATGGTCTTTTTTTTTCTTTTTTTTTTTCTCTACTCGATGCTCGAATACCTTAATCCTCGTCTACTTTTCCCTTTCGTTTTCTTTCGTCTTTGTGTGCGATAAGTGCTCGCTATAACGTTGTATAAGAATGGGGCTCGAACTCGGTCATTCTCGCGTGTCCCACATACCTACTACTGGAACATAACACGCAATGGGGTAGCCAACGTGTCGGATTACTCCTAGCTCGCCCCCCTGCCGCGTCATCCCTCT
>OZ010722.1:1877089-2014915 GCA_963932345.1 Ophion ventricosus
GTATTGAGAAAAAGCAATTTCCTTTGGATGCCGTTTCTTTTTTTTTCTTCAAAAAAAGCGGGCGATGCCAAATTTTTTCATGATCAGATGCATCCTTCATCTTCAAATGCAACCTCAACGATGTCGATATGTTCATTTTTCTCGAAGTTACGTTTTTTCAAAGTAGCTGGGACGTACGTGTCCCACCAGCCGTTTAAAGGGGTTAAAATAAATAATTTTAATAATAGAATGCAATTGAATAAAATTGATTTAACGAAAAATCTTGTTAATTCGAAGAAGAAAAAAAAATCACAGACGCATCTAGTTAAATATCAAAAGAATCGGGAATTAGAGAAAAGTATGAGAATTTCGGGATTCCTAGAATTTCAACACGGTGTTATCGTAACATTCTTATTTTTCCTTGCACAATATTGCCGCAATGTTGATGACGTATTCCCCACGTATATTTCTGTATTTGAATTTCTGTGTATGAACGCGGTCGCGCACATGCGGGTACGACCTCGCGCCGAAATCTAGAATTCACTTTGTGGCCGCACGCGTGCGCGCGTGTACGGACTTTTGGTTATAACTCAATACTACCTATCCCGCGGTATCTATCTTTCTCACTTTCCCTCATGTGCACCAATCGAAATCCCATATATATATATATATATATATATATATATATGTGTGTGTGGTCGTTCAAAAATAGAAAATGCCACAAACGTAGCGATCCATGCCCGAGTTACGCAATTATAACCGACACGCCGTATGATCATTAAGCGTGAACTTTAAGAACGAACGCTTCGGACCGTTTCCGACCCCAATGTACGAGTTTTACGAGCTTCTTTGAGAATTACGCTACCAGAGCCCTTGATAAAAGCGTTTCAAATGAGCCATTTCGTATTCTCGTTTCTTGCCCAGATTTTTTTCCCCCGCACTTTTCGTATCCGCACGTTTTCTCATGGGCTGCAAACGATCGAAAAGAAAATTATTCCATTATTCTATGATTTTTACGAAAGATTTTTAATTTTCTTTTTTTTTAGGCAAACCTAAAATGAGTAGATAAGTTTTTTTAAAATAAATTTCATGCCAGTAGCGCGTCTTTTTTTTTTCCATGCGTGTTCAAAGTTACAGTTTTATTTGATTGGAATGGGACTTTTGACATCTAGGTGAGAATACTGACAGCTGGCAAATGAAAGAAAAAAAAATCGACGTTTTTATTCGATGAAACACAAGGAATCTCTGGATAACGAATATGCAAAAATGTGTACATTTAACGTGATAAACTTATAAGAATTTTTCGCTATTCGGTGCAAAAACCCGAAAAATCTTTAAGCAAAGCAAATCACAAAAATTTCGAAAAACTATCCTAAATTACCTCATCTACCATTTTTTTTTTTCATTATTCTTCACTATCGTCCTAACACTCTGTACAGTTTATATGTAAATACTACAATTTTTTAATCGTTGCTGTAATGTTTTACAGTTTGCAACTTCGTGGTGCACGAAAAATGTCTCCAGGCCGTCGTCTCTCCCTGCTCCAGCATTGCGGCATGCCTGATCAAGGTAAGAAAATTACAGTGAAGAAGAAGAAGAAGAAGAAGAAGAAGAAGTAGAAAAGAAAATCGGACGAGCATGTAAAGAGGAATACGAAGCATATAATAAATAATTGAAGTCGAAAAACAAAAGCGGCATGGCATTGGCGGCGCCATCTGTGTGTCAATCCCGGGACCTTACAAATAGCTCATTTAATAATAAATTAACAGTTAGAAATGTTAATTTTCCACTTTTAATAATAATTGAAGTCAAATTCGACGATATTGGTGTGTGCTTGACTGAGGTTTTGTACAGTGACTGTACATCTGTTTCAACTGTCCAACAAAAAAAAAAATTCTCAATTTTTTAATTTAATTAATTCAATCATTTTATTATTATCAATAATTACCCAAAAACTCAATATATTTTGAGATTTTCCAATGATCGCTATTGATTAATCGCTTAAAAAAAGGCGATACTCCTCATTACTTTAATTAATTTCTCGACAATTGCTCAGTCGATTTATTTGGAATTTAGCATGATCAATCGCTCGATCAGTGTTGGGCGTTAAGGCTTAGGCCACTCCGGGATTTTGTAAAAATCGATGTTTTTTTTTTTCGTTAAAAATGTACCTTAGTACCTATAAAATGATATTCCAAAAGATTATGGGTGTGAAAAATCTCTAATCACTCGATTTTCGAATTCTAGCGCAACCCCTCTTCATTCATGTCGTGACTTTCTACTAACTTTGAACGCGTTTATCTCAAAACTACATTTTTCAAGTCGGCCGGACTCATAACTCAAACAAATTTCAACCGACTCACTTGAAATTTTAACTGTATATTTAGAATTACATTTTTTGAGGCACTACGTAGGATTTTTTAAAATTATATTCCATCGTTCCTTTTTTATAAACAATTTTCTGACGATTTTCTCATGGCATTTAATACTTTTTGTTTTAAAAATGCGCCATTTTGATAAAAAAACAATATATCAAAAAAAATCTTACGTACATTCTATAGCTATTCTTATATATAATCGAAAAAAACTTTAGTGTTCGAATGTGCGTAAGCGCGGTGCTCGTAAGTAGTTAGAATCGAGCAATGGTCAGCCGCTCGTGGCACGATGGCAAAATTAACTCCGAGCTCACGTCGAATAGTTTCAACGCTCGTACGTGGGATCTTTTTCTCATTTGATTGCCAAAATAAAAATAAAAAATCTTGATTAAAAAGAGAACAAAATTATTGCAGTAGCCTCGAATGGGTGCCATATTTGAATTGATTCCGACGAATTTTATGGCTGCGACGAATATGCGGAGTATTTTTTCAGCCTTGGAAATTTATCGCGATTTCTTTTCACGTTGCAGAACCCGGTCGCACATTGTTGGTCCGAACCGATGCATCACAAGAAAAAATTCTGCAATGTTTGTCGAAAACGTCTCGAAAACGTCGAAGACAATCTTTCGGTACACTGCGAAAGTGAGTACATACGTTTATTTATCTTTGCGAGGGCTAGAGGTCAGTGGCATGCATTTTGTACGATCAATCAATTGGAATCAAGATCTGTTAAAAAGATACGGATCATTTATTTTCATTCGAACGAAACGAATTGTTTGAATTTTTTAATCGATATTTAATTTCGTCAGTTTTTTTTTCGACGTACCGATAATTCCGTGAGCTTTATTTTCCGTCGCTACTCTCGAAATTATTTTCCTCCGAATATCTCACACGATATTTGCGTTGAAAGGGGAAAAAAAAGTACAAACATTTTTTTTTTTCTGATTTATTGGGATGACGGAGTCGGGCTTGAGACTTTTTTTAAAAATTGAACGGTACTAAAAAAAAGGAAGGAGTTGAATTTTGAATCGATATTGAATTGCAACATTTTTTTTTCGACCTACAGGTAATTCCCCGAGTTTTATTTTATTTTCCTTTCTATTTTCCGTCGCTACTCTCGGAATTATTTTCTTTTAAATATCCACGATACTCGCGTTGAAAAGGGAAAAAAAATGTTTTAAAATATTTTTTCTGATTTTCTGAATTTTTTATTTTTCTGATTTTCTGATCTTTTTATTTTTCTGATTTTTTTTTAGTTTTTTGATTGTCTGATTTATTATTTTTCTGATTTTTTTTATTTATTTTTCTGATTTTCTAATTTTTTATTTTTCTGATTTTTTTTTTTATCTTTCTGATTTTCTAATTTTTTATTTTTCTGATTTTTTTTATTGGTTTGACGGGGCCGGAATTTTATACACAATTGACACACAGTCTTGCCATGCTGGAGTCATTTTTTTAATTGATACATATTGATGAACAATGAAGTTATGATTTTTTTTGTAAAGTGTCGCCGTTGCCGCATGGCGGAGTTAGTTCCGGCGACTTGAATTACCAGAAATGAAAAATAAAAGAATGTACTTTCAGTATAATAATAAAACTTTGATACGCTACTGGATACTCGTTTGAAAATGGCACCCGGTAGAAAAACAAAAAAACGTTTGATTTTTCGTCAATCGCTTCGTAGAACAAGTGTACGAGTGAAAAATAATGCATAATCGATCATTTCCATTGACAGTTTGCGAGTACTTCGTACACACGGAGTGCCAGGATTTTGCAGTTGCCGATTGCAAAGAGAACGCGACGTATCTGCCGGGCAAGGACTTGGCGTCGGTGAAGCATCAGCATCATTGGCGCGAGGGCAATCTTCCGAGTAACTCGAAGTGCGCACAGTGTAAAAAGGGATGCTTCTCCGTCGAGTGCCTGTCTGGTTTTCGTTGCGAATGGTGCGGCATGACGGTGAGCTATCGAGAGATCAATTTCAATAAACAAAATCCTCGGCTTTCGTTAAATTTTCTCGTTCTTACGACGCGCGCTTATCGTGCGAACAAAGATTTTGGCCGAAAATTACGATTTACTTGGGCGATGCAATTATTTTCAAATGATTAAAAAACATTTTTTCGTTTTTTTTTCTTCCCATAACCCTTCGTGGTCTCACGTCCAAATTCAATCGCGGTGGTCACACTTGGATCGATTCTACCCAGTTTTCAAAAAAAAGTATTGTGACCAAACTATCCGTCCGAAGTAATTCAAAAAATTACGGAACATACTGTTAACTTTCTAGATGATGTACGAAAAATTTATTTATAAAAAATAAAATGGCGACATGTTAAAAAAAATTCATAAAGAGATGAATATAAGATTTTTCGCGGTAATAATTTTCGAATAATCGAATTCAAAAAATTGAAAAATCAACGCGCTTTTATATTTGTATCTGTCATAGCGCGCTACTGCTATATCTACTTTGTCGACACGTTCTTACCCAACAAACCCAAACAATAAAGAAAAAACACAATCAAGCCTTGCAAAAACCGGAAACGAACCCTACAAAATCCACATTGATACAACATTTTTCAAGCTCACTTCATTGCACTCACAGCTAATTAATCTTGAGAATAACGTTTATTTTTTTTCTTCTATAATAAAAATTTAAAAAAAAACAGAGACACGCCCACTGCTACAAGGATATACCGCAAATATGCACTTTCGGAAATTTGGAGCCGATATATTTACCACCACACGCGATCAGTATCCCACGTACGGAGGTACCGATGGAAGCGATTATCGGGGTACAAGTACGACGAAGGGAAGTATTAACGCGTGAGTATCGCATCGTGTCTTTTCGCGTGCGTGCGAGCGTGTGCGCGTGTGTGTGTGTGTGTGTGTTTGTTCATATGTATATTAAAACTCCACGTTGTTACATTTTTGTTTCTTTATCTCACAATATCCCACAATTTTGACTCGTTAATTACGAATAAAAATTAAAGGTCGACGAGTAATTTTGATCGGTCGAAGAGTCAATCGATCCGTATTGCATCGATGCTCGCTATTCACATATACATGTATTTCTCGCTATGTTCGTAATTTTTTTTTTTTCGTTCTTCATGCGATGCCTTATCCATTCACGTGATAATTACATTTTACAACGATATCTCGTTCGACAATACTCCGAGCATGTTTTAAACGATATACAATGCTCTCTCTGATTTTTATTATTATTTATTATTATTCGTACGTTCTCATTATATCCGTCAAAGATTGAACATTCAATTATGAAATGTCGAGAGAAATGTGCTTTTTTTTGTTGTTTTATCTCGACAGATGAAGCAAAAAAGAAAAGAATTCGTTTTTTGACAGGAAGAATTATTGTTGTATCATTTATCGTGGCATTTTTTTTTTTTCCATCAAACACAATAATTTTGTGGTCGCGTGTTACACACATTCGTGTTTGGTCTCGTGCCAATCGCGTTAGCCGCAATTATAACGGAACCTGTGCTTGCCAAAATACATTGCTCCAAAAATGAAACATGTGAGGTATTCTTTACGACTTCTGAGGCTGAAATAGCAGCCTTTGTACTCGAAACATTTATAGATATATATTTGTGGATTTATACGTACGTGTTTGTTTTTTTTTTTACTATTGTGGAATCTAGTGGAACAAGGAAGACAACATTTTTGGGGGAAATTTTGTTTGGGTTTGTGTACGTAAATATATGTGTGTATATATTTATATACACTGTCGGCCAAAAGTTTGGATACACTACTCGGAATTTTCTTACCGCACTAAAAGTTAGATAGCAGGCTGAAAAATGAAGATAATTGAATTTACCAAGTGGCGTTTTAAAGAGGACAAGTTTACCTTTATTTTACTTTTTTTTCGAAAATTCTTTACGATTTTTTTTTCGCCTCAGTATTGCATTTTTAGCTAAAAAAAGACATGTTTTAGAAAAAAATGCGTCATCGAAGAACTATAGGGTTTCGGAGGAAATGTCAAGAGGATAAAAAGTTGCATGGGTCGAGACTGGAGTATCTAGAATTTTTTCAGTATTTTTTTTTTTGGAGATTTTTTTGTTGTTGCCATTTTTGGTTGGAACTTTGATGGGTGGAGAGACTCTACTTGGGAATTATGGGGTCTAGGACAATACATTAAGAAAGGAAATTTGTTTACATTATTATTCTGAAGCACCTACAATTTTTTTAAATTTTAATTTTAATTTTTTCATTTTCATTTTCTCATTTCAATTTTCAAAAAGAAAAAAACAACGTCTATAAAAATTGTAGTTAATTAAAAATGAAAATGTAAACAAATTTCCTTTCTCAATATATTGTCCTGGATCCGAAATTCCCAAGTGGAGCCTCTCCACACATCAAAGTTCCAACCAAAAATGGTAAAAAAAAAAAGTCCAAAAAAAATTCTGAAAAAATTCTAGCCACTCCAGTGTGAATCCATGCAACTTTTTACCCTCTTGGTATTTCCTCTGAAACCCTATAGTTCTTCGATGACGCCGTTTTTTTTTCTACAACATGTCTTTTTTTAGCTAAAAATGCAATACTGGGGCGAAAAAAAATTGTACGAGACTTTTAAAAAAACAAAAATGTAGGTTTTCATATCCTTTTGAAGTTTACCATGGGAAAAACTGAGGAAAAAATTTTCCTCAAACTTTGCAGTCAATTTTCGATGGCCAAAAAATTGCCGAAAAATGGCCACGATCAAAAGTGCGTACTGGGGCGAAAAAAAAAATGGCAGAGAATTTTCTAAAGAAAAGCAAAATAAAGGTAAACTTGTCCTCTTCAAAACGCCACTTGAGAAATTCGATTATCTTTATTTTTGAGTCCGCTATCTAACTTTTGGTGCGGTAAGAAATTTCGACTAGTGTATCCAAACTTTTGGCCGGCAGTAATATATAAAATATTGGGTCTGTGCATAATTCCGTAGCAAAATTCCGACAGATGTCGTTCGTAGCGATTTTTCCACTCAAAAATGCGTCAATCGTATGAAGTGTCGTATATTAAGTGAAAGCTAAAATTTGTGCCGAGATGAATAATCGTCTAGAAAACCTCACATGTATGCAATTTACCGTATACTTTCAATTTCTGATTTACACACGTATTGGAACTTACTGACAATTCGAATTTTTCAGAGACGATCATTCGTCCAATCGCTCTAAAAATCTACATTCCAAATTATCGCCCCCGATTGTGTACGATTCGAAAAGTGAGAAAAAAAAAAAAAAACTACGTGCAATGTCATAATTTCGTGAGACAAGTACGATTGATTCCTATGCGAAAGAAAATTTGTTTCTTTTTTTTTCACGACTAAAAATAAGAAGCATCTTCATCAGCCTTGTTTGAACATCGACATATTTTTATAGTCGAGAGAAACTAGTGTACATAATTCTGTTGATTTGCTGTGAGGTAGCACCGCCTCGCACCGCATAATAAATAGTATGTTGCGCATTACGAACTGCCTGGGCCTTTAAAATAGTCTAAATTTCTTTCTTTTCTTCCCCTTGGTTGTTGACTTTTCTCGAAAATACAGAGAAACGCGAGTCGCGTTGCCTCGAGGTAGCTCGTGGAAGTTATTAAAAATTAAAAACAAAAAAAAGAAGATATTCTCTTCCTCGATGCTAAATGATAATAAAATAAAAGGGTTGAAATTGAATTTTTCTTGAATTTTCATTTTATCGAGTAATTCTGTAATTCGAGTTGTAGTTAAAAATTTACATTTTATTGATCATTCCGAACTATCGTGCTAACGGTTGTAAAGAAAAAATATCAAGTCGAAGCTCGATAACGAAGAAACCGAAGATGACGAATAATCAATCGCTATAAGCAAATTATTCTTTGCTGTATTGGCGAATCTTTCTATGGGCAATCTCCATAAGAATCCTTAAAAAAAAAGATTTTTTTCACGCTAATCGTTGAAGCTTTTTTTACATTTATGAAACTTTATGTACAATTTTTTTACATGATTAAACTGTTTGAAAAGATTTTATCAATAAAAAATATTGCAAAATGTAGCAAAATAAAAGATACTCCAAAACGTTTTTTTTTTCTTCAATTGAACCAAAAAAAAAACAGATTTATAGAATTCAACGAATGGTGGTAAGAAAAGCTAGAGCCAGGCTCGTCCATGAGCTACCTTGAGACTCAAGTGATGCACCTCGACCAAGCAGCTCAAGATGTCGATCTTGTCAATACGTCGAATCATAAATATTACAGAACGTGTGACAAAATTTATACGAAAAAAAAAGACGAAATAATGAAGGATCTATTGTATTCTGACGAATAAAGAGAAAGAGAAAAAAAAAAAGGGACAAAAATTCGGACAATCGTTTGCTTCTTATTTGAAGATAACACTGGAGAGCAATTCGATTTCGCGGAGAGCGAACGTATTGGGGCGGCAGGCCATCTGGCCGAAGCTTTGAGGCGCCTTTCACTAGTTTTGCCACGTAGCTGCCATGGAAATTGTCATGCTTCCCCTTCTTACGTTCGAGGTACCTAGCATTTAACCAACACACATCGTCGTGCAACTGTGTTTGTGAGCATATTACAAAACGGTTAGACATTATCGATAAATTGCATTTTTTTTATACTAACGACATGTTTAAATTAAATAATAAAATTTAATAGAATGGGTGCCGATAAAGTTATTATTAAATTATGATGATAAATGTGAAATTAAGCGTAGCTGTAACGGTGTGTCTTAAGGCGGGGGAAATACATGTAGACGACGAAAAAATAGCCAATTTTGGTCTTTTTTTTTTGGAGGGAACAAAATGTTTTACATTTATGAAACTTTAGGTACAATTTATTACATAATTGAAGTGGTTTAATAAATATTTTCATTTAAAAATATTGCAAGTTGATCTGAAAAAAAGGCAAGAATTTTTTTTGTTTTTTTTTTTAACATCCAAATGCTGCTACTTATATATAAGAAATATTGAAATTCGATTTCCGCTTTTCGGAAGAACACCAAAAAAAAAAATTGAAATTACACATAATTGTTTTTTGCAATAAAAGAGTACATTTTCAAAGTGATTTTTATAAACAAGTAGGTACAAGTTCAAGGTAACATTATTATTGAATAGTGTGTAAAATTTTAGTACGATTGGTCAACACGTTTTAAACTCATTTTTTCCATAAATTTAAATGTAGAGCTTTGAGAGAAAATAAAACGTGCTTAAAGTTTCGAACTACGAAAACTCAATGATTTCAGTGACTTGCCAGCTGATTACTTTACCACCGTAGTCTCGGGATGTTTAACTATCATTTTGCGTAAAGAAGAAAAATCGATTTTGTTTTTTTATGCCACTACATGTATTTCCCCTCTCAAAACGTGACCAATATAGCTGCGTCATTATCGAGCATCCTTTGTGCTGCCGGTTAACACTTTTTCGTTTCCTTTGTTTTTCTTTTCCCCTTTCATTGGACAATTTTTTTGTTTTTCCGCTTCCATCTTTTTCCCATTACTGGATTGTTTTTGTTTTTTTTTTTTTTTTTTTTTTTTTTGAATCACTGAGCGTTATGGCGAAATTGATATTCGACGCAGTATTGAAAATCTTTTCGCACGCGCGAGCTTCGCGACGCGGAATAAACGCGCGTCGGTGGAAAGGTTTTCAGCGTTGCGTAGGCATAGCTCTTTGAAAGGGGTTTGTTATATTGACAGACGATATCGCATTATTCAAAGCACTATGGTACTGATATAACCCACGACAGAGAGAAATAGAGAGAGAGAGAAAGAGAGAGAGAGAGAGAGAGAGAGAGAGAGAGAGAGAGAGAGAGAGAGAGAGAGAGAGAGAGAGAATGCGAGAGGGAAATACGCTTTTTCGCATGTCGATATTACCAGACGACACCTCAATACATTATTTTCCGTTTTATTTTGTATACTTTTGCGCTGCCAGTACACCGCAAATCCGTCGAATGGCTGGACAGCTTCTTAACGCTGTCATCCTTAAGGGAAAAAATACATGTTGACGACGAAACAAAAATTGCCAATTTTCATCGTTTTTTTTTTTAAGGGAACAAAACTTTTCACATTTATGAAACTTTAGGTACAACTTATCACATAATTGAACTATTTGAATTAATTCTTTCATTAACATATATAACAAAATGGCGACATTGTGGCGTCGTCTTCCAAGGAAGACTTTGGCGGCGGTTGCCCGTTCGTGGGAAATCCAACGACTTCAATATTGATCGGAAAAATATGAGCCAAGAATTATTCGTATTTTAACATCCAAATGCTGAACTTGTACCTAAGAAACATTGAAAAAGTTGACGATTAAAATTTAAAAAAAAATGGGACACTTCGGAAAAATCAAATGAAATAAAATAAAATTAAATTTTACACAAAATTGCCGTTCTTTTTTTTGCGATGAGTTCAAGGTAATATTGTTATCGAGTTGTGTGTACAATTTTAGCACGGATCGGTCAATTCGTTTTAAAGTTGTGTTTCTCACAAACGTAAAAAAAAAATATTTCCACAACCTTCCTGGAAGACATTACGCCACAACGATGCCATTTTGCAATATTTTTTTTTTTATAAAAGAATTTAAACGATTCAATTGTGTAATAAATTGTACCTAAAGTTTCAGAAATGTAAAACGATTTGTGCCTTTTCAAAAAAAATTATGAAAATAGGTTATTTTTTCGTCGTCTACGTGGATTAACCCCCTTAAGGCAGTCTTGTTGTTTAGAGCGCTCTATTGGAGGTGATTTTTAGAATGGAATAACGATTAAAACGTTCCAGTTTTCTTTATGAAATTTTTCACACATTTATGTTGATCCTTCAAAAAAATATATATAAATAAAAATAAAGCATTACGTACTTTTGTACGTTTGCAACGATGCGTGGAAATCGCCCCCAATTGGCGACCAGTGTTGTAAACGTTGTATGAATGTAAAAAAAAAAAAAAACCAAACATATTCTCAATCTATATGAGTCTTGTGATGCTTGGTACCAGATTCAGCGAAAAAAAAAAATTTGTCAAAAATGACGGCATGCTAAAATTGGATTATCAATTTTTCCTATTTTTTTTTTTTCAACCATTCTTCGAGTAACACGACAAAAAAAAATTCTATTATTTTGCTTGCAACGGTTACCAATTGACTAATAATCGCTTTTTCTGGCGCAGTGTTGATTCACTTTGCGCATGCAATACCAACAAGCTCGCAATTGTTTTGTCGGATCTACACTATTTCCCAATCGCACTACACCCAAAGAAGTAGCTTTATTCGGGCCGGCAAAGCGCACATACGTGAATAGTGTTGTTTTTTTTTTTTTTCTTCAATCCAGCGTTTTTCTTTTTCATTTTTCTTGCCCAACGCATAGCTTCTTCGGATCATGTTCCCCTATTCTCCTTGCGTTTATAATTCCAAATTATATTAATTAACATCCGAAAATGAATTTGTTAAAACGACAACAATTATACGAAAAATCAGCTTTCTCTTCGTCACTCGATACCCGTGCACTCTGGAGCGACGATACACGGCCGACTGATTGATGTCATGGCAGCGCATCGTATGATGCGCTAGAACGAAAGTGATTGATTCATTCGGATCGAGTATTTGGCCGGGATCTTGCTATCCCCTAAACTCGATAATAATAAATAAATATAATACAATATATAATAAATAAATGTTCCGTTCGATAAATTCATAAATATCGACTTTGAACAAGACAAAGAAAAACAAAAAATCAAGTCACGAATGACGAAAGCAAACAGAAGAAAGAATTAACCAAAACGTCGTGCGTATGTAGATGTGTATAAGAGACGTAAAAATTTCCCTCGCAATCGCAACACTAATTATCGTGAATTTTTTTTGCCCCTCATATCCCAAAGTCACGTAGCATGAAACTCCGTAACGTATTAAAATTCTGCAACGAATCACAATCGAATAAGTTCATTGACTCTGTACTTATTGTAGATAAATGGAAATGTGTGTGTGTGTGTGTGTGTGCGCGCGGTGATGCCTATTTTGCGTAAATGTCACGTCGGACTAAAACAAAGTTACGTGTGTAAACGGTTTTGGATATATATCGTTATATATAAGTTATATATGTATTTGTTGCGTGTATGTGGGTGCACACATACGCCCATGCACATTGCGAAGCCTTTGTATTTATTCGTTTATTGTTCAATGTTATATACTCTTTGTTATCGTAAATTTCGTTTTAGCATGTGCACACACCTTCGCTTCGTCGCGTATGCATGTCACTCTCTGCCAGTTCTCTCGCGCGCGCTCGCGCGCGCACGGATATGCCAATGCGAGAGATTCTACAAAGCTTCTCTCCCGTGTGTTCTCGTCATCGGCAGCGTCAAATGTTACCGAGCTATTCACTTCTCTTCTCATACCCGTTCGCTCTTTGCAATATAACTGTTGCATGCACTCGACACTCGCTATGGTAAGCGACGTAGAATAAAAAATAAATTTAAGCAAGAGAAGCGAAAGAGAAAAAAAAACGGGGAGAAAATAAATCAACAAGAATTTCGTTATAAAATTAACATTGGTTGCGCGAAAAATCTAGTCCGGCATTTTTTGTTTCTTTTTTACGCAGACGAAAAACACTTTTATCGTTTTTCAAGCCTTCAGGAAAAGAAAAGCAAAAATTAATAATCGATTATCGAGGGGGCAGTAGGATAAAAAATGTTTCCGACATTCAACCGAGAATCTTTAAATGAATCGGTCATGATCGCGCGGTTATTCGATGAGGACGGGAAGCTCGACGATGATTCTCGGACGTTTTGTTTTACAGCGCGGAGCATATCCGAGGAATTCAGCAGCACGGACACGCGATATCGAGACAACGACGAGCCTACGCAACCGAGCACTGGTCATGGTCGAGACCCAAAATCCCCGAAAGAAAAGGACGAGAAGGAGCGAGGTGACGAAGGTAAAAGATACGAAAGCAGGATCGTTCGAGTGGAAAACACATGTATCTACGAGTGGGAGGATGATATTTTTTTTTTTTTTGTCATGCAGTACGAAATCGAATTCATTTTTACAAATAATCTTCGCGATTCGATTCACCGCGAAGTTTCCCAATCCACAAACAATTTTTTCTATCCAGTTTCTCAGTTCGCTCTTTATCAAAACTTCTATTGTTTTTATTTTTTTTAGAAATGATCAAGGTATACGACGGCAACAATTCGGTGAGGCGACGGATATTTCGAGTAATTTCGATCTCACGTCAAGCAACAATGGAGCAAGTCTTAACTGCGGCCCTGCGAGCGTTTCACATCACCAAAGATCCAAGTACGTGACTTCTTCAATTTACCGTCTGTTTGACAAAAGCGTGTACGGTGAAATTTAAAAACTTATTTCGTAGAAGACATTGAAAAAAAAGTACACTAGATGATATAAACCGTGATGCTTTATTTGTTAAGGTACTAGCATCTAACCGCGACTTCGTTGGCGTATATCTCGCAATTTGTGTTAAAATACTCCTTAATGGATTATTCTTTTCAAGGCTGTCATACGTAATTCAGAATTTCGTAAAATATGTGTTATTAGATTCTATTCGATTTTGATTACATTTTAGTCGTTCGTATTCTATGAGAATTAAAATTTCATCATTAGATTTTTTTAAAATATTATAATTAGAAAAATATGAGACGTTAGATTTTATCAAATTTAAATGATATTTGTTTCGTTGTATTCTATAAGAATTTAAATTTGATAATTACATTAGATTCGACACGAATGTTATAATTAGAAAAATATTAGATATGTTTATATTAGATATTATATTATCATGTATGTTAATTAGATTTTATTTATTTGTATTCTATAATATGAATTATATAAGACTGATAATTTTATAATTGAATTAGATTCGAGTCAAATATTAAAATTAGAAAAATATTAGATCTATTTTTCATAGTCTATGTGTTGTTCGAAGTAACTCTCTAGATGTGTGGCAAATTTCATCAAATTCGGTTCAGCCGTTCAGGCGCGACAGTGGAACAAACATCAGGCGTACAGATTAGAAAAATATTAGATATTAGAATTAGAATGAAAAGTATCCTATGTGTCATGAGCTATCGACATTTTAAATTTCATTGATTATATAATAATTTGAATTTCAAAATTAGATTAGATTTGAGTATATAATATTATAATTAGAAAAATATTAGATAGAATTAAAAGCATCCTATGTCTTAACACAGGCCATGAGCTATCTACATGTAAAAATTTCATTGAAATCGATCAAGCCGTTTTGGCATGATTGCGTAACAAACAGACAGACAGACAGACAGACAGAAAGGCCGATTTATAATATTTAGTTAGTATTCCTTTTACGGAGGGTCACATTTTGTCGGGGCATAATCAGGGCCCTTCCGTATCGTTGGTAAATTACAGTGCAGCTTAATGAAAATTAGTTACAATCAATTATCATCCCTAACGATAAACCGGAAGAAAAAAATACGCATAGATTTTGTAGATTTAGAGAGAAAACGATTTTCAGAAAAAATCTAGCTGTACCTACCTACACGTTTTTGTCAGATTGTATATATATTTTTTTTTGCTCCACTTTCCAAAAGTAAAAAATACACTTCTCTTTCAATGATATTTTCATAGGCAATTTCTATCTAACGGACTTGTACGCCCCGGACGAGACGGAACTCGGGGATCCGACGCCTATACTAAATCTGCATCGGAAAGAGGGCAAACGTCGGGCTGTTTTTCTACGATACAGAGATCGAGAGAGCGGCGAGGTTAGGGTATATCCGGGCAAGCTTCAGGTATCTCTACCCTTCTGTACAGTACCGGTGGATCAATCGACAACGATCACCGACCTCATTCAGGAGGCACTCGTGCACTTTGACCGGGAGGACGTCGACGCCGAGGACTTTCGGTGTAGCGAAGTACTTTTGGATTATGGAGGTATATAAAAACGAGAATAATTTGCGAACACGAAAAATGTTTGGGCCTCTGGCGGCCTAAGGCTCTACTAAGTATGGCAAACATTGTTAAAATCCATTGACCAGGGTGTCTACCGACCTCAAAAGTCATGAAAAGCCTCGAATCTCATGGAATTACACTCTACCCTGACAAAGTCATGAAATGTCATGAAAAATTTATTCGCACACAACACACATCTGTTTCAAAGAGAAGAATATAAATATAAAAATTTCCAAAATTATTCGCAATAAAAAAATTATTATACTTTTATAGCAGAAAGTCGTACTAAAAGTCATGAAAAAATCCCTATTCCTTGCTTCAAAAATCCTTCAATGTCATGAAATTTCATTTCTGGTCAAAATTAGACACTCTCATTGATTAACCAAAATTAGACAATGGACAACATTTTTAAAACGAAGAATTACTCGAGATTATGTTGTTTCACGCGCAGTGACGGAGAGGGTATTGACGAACGAGGAGAAGCCATGGGAGATCGTGAAGCAGCTGGGCAACGATTCGATAAGGCAAATGGAATTGATGAGGTTCTATCTTCAACTGAAGCAAGATCCGCACGGCCCGAATCTCGCGTTGTTCGTTGGTAATCTACCGACAAATCAATCGGAGAGAACTTACGAGAATAAACTCACTGAATTCCTAGGAAAAGGTGAGACACACTCGCTTGTGCGTCTTCTTGAACACGCCTTGTTCTCCCAGAAAAAAAAAAAAATGCTGTCTCAGCCAATGCAAACTCGTGACAACATTGGACAATCGGCTCACGTGACGTCGCACACGCGCGAATAAATAACGAACGATACGAACGTTGCGTTTCTTGTTTATTCGCGAAATAGTGAAAGAAGAAAGGAATTATTGAATTTTTACGCTCGTTTACGTTGCAGAAAATAAATTCTCATCCATCGGACCGATCTATTACGAATACGGCTCGATGGTTATTACATACGAAGATTCCGATAGAGCGGTGAGAGCATTGTACACGCTGAGAGAATCAAAATACGAGGACAAGCATCTTTTAGGTAATTTGAATAACTTTCGAGAACCCATTTTGTGAACAAAATGATATGCGAACAACGAAAAAAAAAAGACAGAAAAAAAAAACATATGAGTGTTACGATGTTCTTTTGCACAGTTATGCTCCTGCCGAGTATCGAACCAAGCATGGTGCCACCTGGTGTTCAGCCTCTGTTAGTATTCGTCAACGTCAAATCAGGTGGCTGCCAAGGACTCGCGTTAATCTCTAGTTTTCGTAAATTTTTGAACCCCTATCAAGTGTTCGATCTGGACAACGGAGGACCACTTCCGGGGTGAGATAAACTTCGCACGTTATTCACATAAACGAAGAGGACACGATACGCACTTTTTTTTTTTTTCTTGCAATCTTTCACTCGAGACAGAATTCCCTACATGTACGTTTATTATTTATTTTGAAATTAAATCAAAGGATCGATAACAAAACGAGGATAAAAAGTATGGCGGAACATTACGCGAGAGTATTGAGAATTTTTTTTAGCTATGAGCAAACCGAAGGGAAATATTGAGTTAAAATAATGACGATAAAAATTTTTTCTTCACTTCTCAATGAATCGATAGAAAAATTATAGAGATAAAAAGTAAGACGGCAAATCATGCGAGATTATGGAGAAAACTTTTTTCACCCGCGATCGAAAATAAAAATGCTTAATGATAATTATGAAGGCGGAAAATCTTGTGAGAAACTCGAGAAATAGATTTTTTGTTTTATACTTTTCAATCAATCGATAAAATAATGTGAGGACATCGATGAGATAAATGATTTTCGGGCTTGACAGATTGTACGTATTTCGACACATAAAAGACTACAAGATACTGGTGTGCGGTGGTGACGGTACGGTCGGTTGGGTGCTTCAATGTTTGGACAACGTCGGCCAGGACAGCGAGTGCTCGTCACCTGCGTGTGCGATCGTTCCCCTAGGAACTGGCAACGACCTAGCACGAGTATTGGGCTGGGGCTCGGGTTACACAGGTGCCGAAGATCCTCTGAATCTTCTGCGAGACGTCATAGACGCCGAGGAAATAAGACTCGATAGATGGACCGTGGTTTTCCATCCTGAGGAGAAGGAAGACAGAACGCAATCAGTGCCGAACACCTGTGGCGGTAAGCTTCGTGGATTTTTGTTGTTGTTAAGGCTAAAATGAAGTATTCTCTAAGGAGCATAAATCACTTTAAGGATCTCTGCAGAAAACATTATAGTTTTATAAACAAATGAAAATAAAAACGAATAAAAAAAGACCATCTTTTGAAAATTCTTGCCGATGATGGAATTTTTTTTCTGTGCCAGGCGTAGTCTGAAAAATAAAAATGTTTGGGTTTGGGTTTCGAAATGATTTTTATTTCTTACAAATACATTATAGTTTTATAAACGAATAAAAAAAAAAAGAAAAAAGACCCTCTTTTGAAAATCCTTGCCGACGATGGAATTTTTTTTCTCTGCCAGACATAGTCTGAAAAATAAAAATGTGTCTTGTAAAGAAAGGTAATAGCTAAAGTGTAGCATAGGGAAATTTTTTTTTCTTTTTTAATTCAATCACATCTCTGCGAGAAAAAAACGAATTTTTACCAAAATCTTGAGTTTTAAAAATCAATAAAAAATTAACGCATCATGCAATCGAAAAAATCCTACGTTACATCCTCAATAATATTATAAAGAATATGTGGTATAGATTTCATCAAAATCGGTTGAATAGATCTTGAGATAGGGATAATATATTGCCACATAATATTATAAATATTATCCATTTTGAATATTATATATGTATCTATATATTAATATATAACTATACATATGTAAATATTGATTATTTTTTGTATATTACGACAAATATAATTATATTCCTATATTATTATTTTTTATCAACATTTGTTACACCATAATGTCTATTATTTAACATTATCACATATTATTGATCTTACTATTAATATTTCGTATTTTATATATCGCTATAAATATAAATATTTACCGACAATAATATTTAAAAAAAAAATGAAATTAAAGCATCAGTCATTATAAAAAACACCGGATCATTACTCTAAATAGTATTCCCGATTTTTAATAAAAATTTTATTATTTTTCGCCCGTTAATATTTTTTTTCTATCCGCAGCCTCCGGTTCCACGAGCGAAGACAATACGCAAATAATGGTAATGAACAATTACTTCGGGATCGGGATCGACGCCGATCTCTGCTTGGACTTTCACAACGCGAGAGAGGAGAATCCGACGAAATTCAACAGTAGATTGCACAATAAGGGGGTGTACGTGAAAATGGGCTTCCGAAAAATGGTTAGCAGAGGATTGACGGCACTGCACCTCGACCGTGTGGTTCATCTGGAAGTCGACGGTAAAGTCGTGCCTCTGCCCGAGGTCGAAGGAATAATACTACTCAACATACTGAGGTGAGAAACGTCGACATATTTTTCTTCAAATAGCGAAAAAAATTTCTTTTGCATGAAGATTTTCATCATTATTATTATTAACGGAAACTCGGATACGTTTTTTTTTTAAGCTGGGGCTCCGGAGCAAATCCATGGGGATTGGACAGGGACGAGCGATTTCAGTCACCCAATCATTGGGACGGTATGCTGGAAGTCGTTGGAGTTACGAGCGTTATGCATTTGGGTAAAATACAATCCGGACTTTGCACCGCAATCAGGATAGCTCAGGCAAGTCCACGATTGTTTTCGAGTAAAATTTATACTTTACAGATTCAACGCACGTTCGAGTTATTATTTTCATTGAAAATGATATATTTACGGCAAAAATTGATCGACGAGTCGATTCAATCCAGGATGAACACGAAGGATTAATATACGTTCAAACTTCGAACGACATCCGTCGGAATTTTCCTACTGAATTGTTACAAATCATTATAAGAAAATAATTCTTAACACGTAAATTATAAGCAGAGAACGGCAACACGTTAAGCCAAAAACTTCAATATTTGCAGGGTGGCCATATAAAGATACGTTTGCAAACGGATATGCCGGTGCAAGTCGATGGTGAACCGTGGCTTCAAGCAGCCGGTGAGGTCGTCGTTCTCAAATCCGCGCTCAAGGTAATTCCCAAAAATTCACTAGAACCTCGGGTATTTTTCACGATGATCGAGACACGTTAACGATGTAGTTTCGGATATGTTAGAATCACGTTTGCAAGTGGATGATCGATGGTGTAGACTGGAGAAATTGGTTCGATCGAGTACGACAATATTGGACATTGTTGACCGTCAATTCGTGAAAAATCATTTTTCATCGAAGAATCTAAATAAATGCTCGCGATTCAATTTTTTTTTCATTCGAAATATTATTCGGCTTTTGCCATTGGAAATTCCAGGTATCGATTAAGTTCTCAATCTTAACGTTTTCAACGCTTTTTTTTTTTTTCAAACAAACGTACGAATGAGTTTTTATTTTGTCTTTTTTTTAATTCTGAGATGCAGTTGTAATTAACGTACCAGTCATTTTCAAAAATACTTTCCGCTGGCACGTGTATTGAATGTTTGCAAATTTTTGTGCATCAGCATAGACTTTCGTAGTGATAGAAATTGTGAAGGATTTTCACGTCTGTTCCATTTTTATATTTTCAATACAAAAGTTGCCACATCAAATTTTCTCAATGATTATGCATTTTTTTTTTTTTGTGGTAAAGTATTCAGACGTCACACCGTCTCAGCGCTCGGAGAAATACGTATAAAAATAAAGAAAAAATTTGACGCGACTATCAAATATGTAAAATGATTTTTAATTTCACAAATACAATTTTAGTTTTATGAAAAAAAATTATTTTTTAATGGCGGAAATATAAGTCGTCTCGTAGAACCCACTTTTGGAAAATCTTTGCTGATGGTAGAATTTTTTTCTCTTTCAGTCTGAATAATAAAAAATGTTCTTGTAGATAATGGTAATAGCTAAAGTGTAGGATAAGGAAATAAAAAATATATATATATTTCGTAGAAATAACAGCTCTTTGAAGAAAAAAAAAACCTCTGATTTATACTAAAAAATGAGTATTAAAAATGAATAAAAAATAAACGCGGCATCCAGTGAAAAAAAAATCCTATGCTACATCCTAGATAATATTGTCAAGAATATGTGGTATTAATTTCATTAAAAACGGTTGAGTAGATCTCGAGATATTGTGTTCGCCAGTTTTAAAAAAGGCTCCCACCAAGACAACTTATTTCTCCGCCTTTTTTTTTATACCTATTTTTCCCTGTGCCAAAGTGACTTGAATTTTCAATTGACCCACCCTCGAAATATATTCGATCGAACTGAATTTCGTCGTTTCGATTGACTGCAATCATCTCACGTAAACGTGAATCATCGCGTGTCGTGACCACATATCCCGTAATTGCCCGTTAAGTTTTTCGAATATTATCGATAGCATATAGTTATCGTTATTATATTTAATACTGATATAATACTAAAAAAAAAATACTATTATTATTATTATTGTCATTTTAATTATCGTATTATCTCATAACCGATTGTGCATGCAATTTTTCCGTTAATAGCACCCGTAGGAGCTAGAAGTAGTTTATTATCCGTTATATTGTGCCTTGCTCCGCTATATATATATATATATATATATATATATATATATATACATTTAGCCTACCCAGCCACCGCACCTGCGAAAGAAAAAACGAATGTTTAAAGAAAAAATGTAGCTACATCTTTAAAAAAAAAAAAAAACCGTAAACGGCTTATGAACGTAAGCGCATGTAACACTTCCTCCCCCCCTCTCCTGTCCGCCTCACGACTCCGCAATACACGCACACGACCAAAGTGTCAAATGATTCTAAAAATAATACACGACTCAACAATTTAAGTAAAAAGTAAAAAAAAAAATCCATTTTTCTTCGAGAAGCATCGCCGGGTGTTTGAGGCTCGACCCTCGGTAGCGTTTTTTTTTTTTACAAAGCTAAACACATTTTCAGGATGAAGCTCAAAATGGAAAAAAATGAGTACCAAAATATTAAGTATTCAGGAGGTTGGAGCGTCTCCCACAATTCAAGATTAAAAAATATATATATATGTCCAGACTGCACTGTCTAAGATTTTTAAAAAAATTTTTTAGCTTCAGGAATATTCGACGGGATTTGAAAATTTTATTGCTTCAGTTATTCATGGTTGAACGTAAAACCAAATGTTCTGTGCTAATCAGTCAAAGAGCTCAAATTTGGCATGCATATTTTTTTTTTTTCTACGCAATAATGTCAGTCGCCGGGTTAAGAGTTATTTTTTGTTTGTTTTCGACACACGGTAGTGTGTATGAAAACGAAACGGATTTCGACAGGGTTTCGTCTCACTTCGGACACGAGCTAAAATCGATTGAAAAAGATACCATGTCAAGCCACATTCCGCAATCGTTATCGCAACATAGCTCGCAGATGTGTACATTTTTTCTCTCTCTAACCGGTGCGGGCTCGTTAAACGCGATGACCTTGCAGACATAAATACGTATTTAAACAAAAAAAAAAAAAAAAATTAAAAAACTAAAAACAACAACACCAAAAAAATTCGCGTTCCTCGTATTCGTCACTCTAATAATGTCTTCCTTGTTGTTCCTTTGTTCACTTCAGGCAACCATGTTGAAGAAAATTAAGATCAAGCGTCGGAATACAGAACCGTCGATATTGCCCGCTAATGGGGAGGGTGGCAAGAGCACGGATGAGTAGCACAAAGGTACAACGATTCTGCAGCTCGCAAGAGGCAGTAGTCAATCGTTCAATCTTTTTTGTTGACGCGTTCTTTTATTTACGTTTTAACGGAGCGCGGTTTTTTTTTTCCTCCGAGGTGTCCGCGTAAAAATTTTGTTCCCTCAACTATTGTATTTTTCTCATTCGCATTTGTCACCAAAGGATATGTATTATGGGGTGCAAAAAAAATTGTACAACACTCGTGGATTCATCCGTGCTACGTGCGATACTCGTGTAAATTAGCGCGGTGATATCGCAATGGGGAAAGAAAAAAAAAAAACAAAAATCAGACGATTGGATTACGGAAGGGGATTTTCAACGAGGGAGGCGAGAAAAATCTCGCTTCGCGAAGCGCGTCCAATACGTCCACGGGCAAATCCTTCATGCATGAATAATAGAAAGAAAAAGAAAGCAAGAACAAAAAAAAAGCCGCCACCTTTCCCCCCCCCCCCCCAATATCTCCGTTACACGAATTTCCCGGCTGTTATGACGAAGGAACCTGTGCCGCCCCCCCCCCCCCCACCCCCACTTGCCCAAACGCAGTTGAAGCTTTCGTATGACACTTATTTATATTTATTTATCATTACGAATATGATTCAACAATGATAATTGTACGGAGTAGCCATGCATTCTTTCTCATAGTATTTGTTTGTTTTTTTTTTCATCTGCCAATCGATGAGCCGTACGATCGTATATTAATAATAATATTTTATGTTTTATCACGGTATATCTCTGTAAGCCTAAAGACACAACTTATCGTACCTGTTTTCTTTACTGTTTTTTTTTTTCAATCGTTCCTCGTTATCCTACTTTTATTGTACTTGTTGCCGCAGTATTTTCGACTGTATCACTTTACGGTCGTTCGATCGAAGGATCTGCATATATATATATATATATATTATACATATACAAGATGAGAATTATAACGTGGTCATATTTTTTTTTAAGGATCTAAAGCGGAGATTTTTGCGTCCGAAAAAAAAATGATATTTAACGGTTTTGCGAATCCTCTTCGAAAAAAAATATAGCCGGTTTTTGCGATGAGCAGTAATTGCGAGAAAAAATTAAGTATTCTGGAAAAATTAAAAATTCCGTATTAAGTTCAGCAGAAGAAAAATAAATTCCGAATACGGAACACTCGTAAAAAAAAACTTTTTTTTAAATGGAATTAAATTCCATTTATCTATAATAAAATGCATCTTCGATAATGTCTTTTTTTTTCTCGATGACGGGATGCACAAAAAAAGTTTGTTCAGGAGTGCTTCGTATTCGTACGTAAAATTAATTTGTTAGTTTTTCCGGAATGCTCAATTTACATCTGGCAATAGATTCTGACTCATCGGAAAAATACTCTATTTTTTTTTTTTCGAACAGAATTTGAATAACAATTAAAAAATTACATTTTTCTTAGCAAAATGCCTGCGCAAGAGCCTTACAAAAAACACATGGCCAACTTGTATAATTGTCACCCTGTATGTATATAAACCAGACGTACACTTTGGAATTATTATTGCGTGAATACTCGATAATTTATTTTTGATAAAACAACGGCACACTTGTTGATTGGACGAATCCTCAATGTGCATCCTCCTATGATCCCTGTACCCTTCCCAGGCCACGATGCTGATGAAGAAGGAAAAGGAGAAGGAGTCCAAGGGTAAATAAGAACGTCGTGGAGTTTTGTGAGATCGAGGGCGATGTAAGCAGCGCCAAGAACGGGGAGCGATCGTAACCATGTTGACTGCCGCATCGCAATGAGAAAGAATATAAGAATTAAGAGAAAGAGAGAGAGAGAGAGAGGGTGAGAGAGGAGAACGTGAATGTCGCGGTCGTGTTCGAGACTAAGGGATTCGAGGGATAAATCCCTCTGCGTTTTGTGTAATAATCCAACACATACGGGGTATGTGTGTGTGTGTGCATGTGTGTACGTATGTGTGTGCGCGCGTGTGCCAGTGAAATTTGAGATTCTCGGGAAAATAAGGATTATTGTCGCATACTCTCGCACCATAGAATCGCAAATTCGTCGGTGATTCGATTGATCGGCCTCCAGGAAAACACACTCCACAAGGATAAAAGAAAGAAAAGAAAAAAATGAGAGAGTACGAAGCGAGCTCATTACAGACAGTGAAAATTGACACTCAAGTATGTGTGTGTGTGTGTGTGTGTGCGTAGATGTGTGCGTGCGCGCGGCGCAAGCGAAGCGAATAAGAAATGATTTATATTAGACGAGAATTTTCGAGGTAAAGCCGTGTACGAAAAAAAAAAATTCATAAGCAAATAGTGCGTGCATCTTGGCAACGTTCCAACATTCGATTCCGTTTTATTTTTACCCTTCGTTGTTTTTCGTTTTCTATTTTTCTTTTCACGTTGAAATATATACGTTCGCGGGTAATGAAAAACTTGCGATATTATATATTCGGTTGTTGCGTATACGTTAAACGTACCTGGGTTCTTCGAACAAAATATTTCGAAGACTTTTTTTTATGTTAATTGTTCTTCATCGATATTCCTTCCGTTCGAATTTTCGCGTGTGCCTCTGCTGAGAGTGATATGAACGTCACGCGAAAGAGAATATATGAGGAGAAGAAATAAATGTGTCAGATTCTCGATGTTTGGCAAACGTCGAGAACGTGAATGTATAACGAGACTCTCGGGCACGATTGATTTGCATTTACGTTGACGGTTCGTTAGTTCGAACAAGAGAGGAAATAAAGACAGAGAGAGAGAGAGAGAGAGAGAGAGAGAGAGAGAGAGAGAGAGAGAGAGAGAGAGAGAGAGAGGGAGAGAGAGGGGGGTAGAGAGAGAGGGGACAGAGAGAGACAGAGAGAGAGAGAGACAGACAGAGAGAGAGAGAGGGAGAGCGGAGGAAACTGAAAAATAGTAAACTGTAATGTACATTACGTTTCGTATGGTACTTTACCAAATCTACATCAGTATGAACACGAATCGCGTGTTCGAACGGAGAAAAAAAAAGAGGCGACCGCAGAAGAAAAAAAAAGAGCGAGAGCGAGAGAGAGAGAGAGAGAGAGAGAGAGAGAAAAAAGTCAGTTGTTATTGATATATTATTATATGAAAATATTTACGATAAAATATTAATATATTTACACACTATTGTATTAGTGATACAGTTTTAATTTGTGATTGTTGTCAATCTGACTGCCGGGCAGTCTGGAATTATCGTAAAACCAGTCGCAGTCAGTTTTCCTAGATCGCAAGTGTATATATATATATATATATATATATATATATATATATATATATATATATATATATATATATATATACATACACACACACACGTTTAAAAGAAGAAGAAATAAGAGAATGAGAAACGAGGTGAAGGAAAAAAAAAGAAAAACGATTATCGTAATTTTACGTATAGAATGACCGCGGGCACGGCTAGCGCCCCTTGGCAATTCGTCTCCTTGAAAATTCGCCGATCATTAAACCTACGACGACGACGACGACGACGACGATGACGCGCGCTTAATAAAATAAGAATCATGTATAAGCGAAGAAATTGGTAAAAGAGAGACAGAGAGAGAGAGAGAGAGAGAGAGAGAGTGAGTGAGAGAAAAGACGGAGAAAAAAGGTGGACGAGCAAGAGTTCGCATTGAGGCGTGTTGTGGCAGTACGCCCATGAATCGGAGGGCCT
Source organism: Ophion ventricosus (assembly GCA_963932345.1). Lineage (NCBI taxonomy): Eukaryota > Metazoa > Arthropoda > Insecta > Hymenoptera > Ichneumonidae > Ophion > Ophion ventricosus. The sequence goes on from OZ010722.1 coordinate 1,902,753, forward strand.
GGCTTCTGCAAACTTATGCTAACGAAAAAAAAACGTGACTCAATCAAACATGTTTGCTCGAGCCAGACATATGTGCTATATATATATATATATATATATATATATATATATATATATATATAAAGAACGTATAAAAAACATTCCATTGTCCGCGTGGCAAAACGAGAAAAAAGAAAAGATTCTAAGACGAACCAAAAAATAAAGACGCGCGGGCTATAGTCAGAGTTGATTAAGCGTCAATATATACTGCCTGTATTAAAAATGCGATTTATAGAAAATAATCCGATTCGGTCGAACCCGAAATTTCCTCGAATTGTAAAAAATGCGCGATACAAGTGTCCTAGCGACACACGCACACATAAACACACACACACACGCACACTCTCTCTCCACCAATTTGAGCTTTCGATCGTACCAAGCGCCGCATTCCCACGAGCGCGCGTGCGTGCGTGTTCTCTCTATTGTATTATTTTGCCGCGTCTCCTTCTCTCCTTGCGTATACGGGGGGGCCCGCTTCGTGTAACGTGTGTCATCGCGAAAGCAAAGAATATACGCGCGACTCATTGCCGAATTGCAGCGCCCCGGAAATCCTCCGGCTGCATCGAACGTCGCGAACTTCTAACCGGAAGTACACACACACATATATATATATATATATATATATATATAATGCCAAAGAAATTCTCGCGGGGTCACTTGCAGATGCTCTGACGCATCGTGGTCTTGACCAAACGTGGCTGGCTACACCAATTGCTAAATAAAACGTGTGTATGCGTGTGTGACATATATATATATATATATATATATATATATATAAATTTGTATGCATGCATTACTAAATATGTATCTCAAGGTGAGTCTGCGGCGCAAACACGATGGAGTCGACCACGAAGCGTGAGCACTGACACCACCAAAAGTTCTTGGAACTTATCGGTAGTGCGGAATGCACATGAACCGATGAAGATAAAAAATAATAATAAATTTGCCACATGAGGCCGTAGTGAGGGAATGGATTTTGTTCGCTTGGAATGTGTGTGATATTGGCATCAAAGTACGATTAAAAGGCGGACGATTTCGGTGCCAAACAGATGTAAATAATAATATAAATGTAGATTGTAAGATGGATAATTGAATTATTTCATGGCTAAAGCAAATTGTACCGAAGCACCCATCCATACAGTACATATATGTATTTCTGCATATATATATATATATATATATATATATATATATATATATATATATATATATGCACACATGCATACATGAACAAATTGTGCATAGAGATATGGTTTGGTAGGACAAGGTACGGGAGAAAAATCTTGCAGATTGTTACACCTGAATATCAAACGAGGGGGCCGACTAAGAGATTAGTAGAATTTTTTGCAAAGTTGTAATAAAAATATTGAAAAGAAAAAAATCGGTGACGCGTAATAAAGAAAACGAGAAAGTACGGGGGACTCGCGTGAACGGTGGTGGTGGTTGCGACGACGCTTTATGGGCGATAAGCGTTAAAAGAAGGAAAAAAAAAAAAAAAAACAACGCGAAGTGTTTCCGAAGGAACACGAGGAAATACCGCGTACGCCTTCACACATATGCGTGAATGAGAGAAGTGTGTTTACGGCGCGTTACGGCAGGAGCGCGCGCGGGACGAAAACAAAAAAAAAATACAAACGAGCGAGTGTAGTAAAAATACAAAAGTTCAAGCGGGCGTAGAGATATGAAGAAGAAAAAATAAATGCGGCGTCCATGATGCGACCCGACGTACGGAGGAAAGAAAAATCTTAGATTGTGTTGAAAAAAAAAAAGAAAAAAAAAAAAGAAAAAAAAAACAGCGCTTGTAGAACGCGCTCTCGCACCTATAGTCGATTTATCCCGTAGACTCCGCTGGATGTCTTAAATTAAAGGAGAAACAAAAAGCAAAACGAAAGCATAAAAAAAGAAAAACACAACAAAACGAAACAAACGCGACAGAGACACACGTGAAAAAGTTTGATTACATTAAAAAAAAAATTTGAAACAAAAGAAGAAGAAAAAAAATAAATAAATGGAGGCCTTCGTGTCCGGATGATCGGATGGCATCCTTTGTCTCTAACCTGCCGCAGAGAATGGGGGCTCTGTTTATTATGCACGGTATCCGGCGTGAAACTGCATAATTTTGTTACTCTACGGCAGATTGGCGAACGACTTTGTTTATCTGACCAAAAAACAAAAAAAAAACAACAAAAAAAACAACAAAAAAAAAACTGTAATACTTGCTGTTGCTATAAATAGAGGAATAATAAGCTATGAACAATCTACGTATAATAATTGAATGTATGTGCTACATGAAAAAAAAAAAAGAAACAAAAAAACCAAAAAAAAAACAAACACAAAAAAAAAATAGTAAACCGTTTGCTTGAAACTCCAACTTTCCCGTAGTACTCGCGATGATTCGTGCGCGTCGCGCCTGTCGCGGGCAGCGAGGCGCGAGCTTATTTGAAAAAGCCTGGCGCGCGACTAGTCGATTTTTTTTTTTTTTTTTGTAAATACGAAACTCGCGATATCCTAACGAATTGGTTTGCGATCCTCGTCGGCCACGTGCCGCATCAAGCGAACATTGCGATTATTCATCTTCCATCCGAAGTCTCGACATTCCAATATTTGTTTTTGGAAATGAAGGTATACTTCGATAATAAAAGAAAAAGAAAGAAAAAAAAAAAAAAAAAGGTAACGAAGCATCGCATTTTGTTTTCTTTACAACTGTGACGAGTATATTCGGAGTACACGTCCCGTTATCCTTTTAGTCGTTCTCGTCGGAAAAAAAAAAAAAAAAAAAAAAAAAACTGAACGGACAATACAGCTCAAATTTTTCCAAAGGCTGCATAACGTATTCGTCAACATCGTATAAAAATTTCAGCCCCGAAAGTTGGATTCTTCTCAATGATTGGTACGTCCTTAAGGACGTGGCGGCTCACACGTCCGATCGGTAAAAATCTTACGGCCAAATTTTCTCCCAGACGGATCATATTTCGAGCAAACGAAGAGAAATACGTTGTTCGTCGTTCACCAGAGCAAAAGTTGTTTCTTATCTTTTTTTTTCAAAATTTTAGCCGTCACGGAGAACACGGTGAATCCCTAAAATCTCTCTCTCGCACTCGTGGCCGCTCGGTCGACCTGACCCAATGGCCTTGATGCAAAGTTTACAAAAAAAAAAAAAAAAAACGTAAATATCTCATCAATACAGAAGGAACATTGAAAAAAAAGTACATTGTTTTTTAAGTACTTTTTTTTATTACAAATATAAGCATCTATTCGCAGCTAATATTTTGGTTGTTGCGAAGGTTTCAATCACTGTTTGGTAGTAACAGGTAAATAAAATTGCGAATCATTATGCATCGAGAAGCTCGTCGTCGCTGTCGGAATCTGTCACGCACTGAGTCGTTTCCCCGATATCCAGCAACAATCGAGCCTCTTCCGTAGCGTCCACCTGCAATTAACAGAAACAAACGATGAATGAGTCGTTTGCTGTTATTTTTCGGGAAAAATTCATTTTTTTTCCCACACTGTTCGGGTAAAAACGCCCAGTTGTGCTTTGTAACGTCGTTTATCACGAAAACTTCGCACGGATGAACATGAGAAAAGCAGGAAGAAAAAAAAAAAAAAGAAGGTAATGAAATTTGCGAATTGCTATCACATATTTTTTGCCTACTCTCTTTCCAAGCTTACTGGTGACGAATGCTTTCCGAATAGGCAAAAAATTCATATATACGCATGATTTGGTCATTTTTTTTTTTTTGACCAAGCGTGGAGGACGAATCTGAAGGAGTTTCGACACCAGAATCAAAATGCTTGTGGACGAGTGAAATTTATATCGCTGAGAGATTAATTCAGGATGCATTAATTATGAAAAAAAAAAAAAAACAATAGGTTTCACGAAATAGTTTCGGAGATTTTTAATGTTCACGTTAAATCTTTAAAGTTGAGATTTAGATTTGAAAAACTGATTCAACCGTGTTCAAAGTGTTAGAAACATCGTGTTGGATCGGAACAGTCGTGCCAATGGCAGAAAATGCCGCTGTTGTCAAATCCATCGGTTAATTTTTTTTCTTCAATAAAATTGCAACATATATTTTATTGCAAAAATGACGATACACGAAATTTTATTCGCGAATAGGGGAGAGTGGGGCACAATGTGTCACGGGGCACAGTGAGCCACACGCGGTTTCTCGGAGAGATTTGTAGCTCGTGAATTCCAAAATTTTATGTGTCGGACCGCAATTTATATTAGGTTTCGTCTCACCTAAAAGAAAGTCGATTGCAGCTCACAAAGGATTATTGAAAATTAAAAATTGATTTGAGGCTTGGAGAAAAAAAAAATTTCGCTTGCCGGGAAAACGTCGAATATTGTGGGGCAATTGCGTGTAGCACAATGTGTCATCGAATTGTTGAGCACAATGAGTCGACTACCAATGTTATTGGCAAATAATACCCGTTGTGAAATTATTGGTATTTATGAAAATCTTTTATCTATGTTAGGAAAATATAAGTCTTTCAACCGGCTCGCTGCACTTGACACACCGTGCCCACCTATATCTGACACATCGTACCCCACCCGTGGGGCACATTGAGCCAATCGGCAAATTTTTTTTCGAACCCATTATTTTAGAATTCCTAATATTTTTGCAAAAAAATACGCTAGCTTTATTGTACGCGCCCAAAGGTCTGTAAAATCGATGACCTTTTTTTTTCTCATCAGACTACTTTGGTAAGAGTAAAAAAATTCGCTAGAAAAAAAGTGACACACCGTGTCCCACCCTCCCCTGGTTGACAACCTGCCGAAATGTCATTCTATTTTCATTCCGACTTCTTGAAGCTAAAGAACGATATCGAAACTCCTGAAGAAGAGAGCGTCACTTGATAAAAAGGTACGTACATATCATTCGCATCCTCGTGACAGAGGCCGAAAGAAATTTTGGCGTAGCGTGATGAGTGTCTCACGACGAATCGATATTAATTATTAAACTTTATAATGGAAAATTACCTCGAACAATCATAACGGAAGTGCCGGATCATACGCTCGGTGGTTCGTACGGTCGATGCGTATATAGTACTCATGAAATATGTTTCTTTGACAGAAAGAAAAAAAAAACGAAATAATACGTCTGAATAAAGATTAAGTATACGAATATATATATATATATATATATATATATATATATATATATATTTATGTTGGTGCGATGAGGTTACCGCATGGAAAACGAAAACTTAATGTAGTCGGTGTAATCATTGATGTGGCAATAGCAAAATAAAAACTACCCTGATGATAATTGGTCATACGTCCTGAAAAATAAAACGAAAACAAAATTCGAAGACAACGGACGAAAATGGGATTGCTTATAAATGGAATTTATGAACTTCCTGACTTTTAGCGTCATATTTTAAAGGCGGCGAGTTCGATCGCGAGGAATTAAACCCCCCCCCCCCTCCTCTCAGTTCCAGAACGGACATTTGGCTTTTCTGTTCTTCAATGTCTTGCTGTTAAATAATCTTACGTGATGAAACAATATTAAGCGAAATTAAAAAAAAAAAAAATGTCTAAAGCCAAGCGAAATGACTATTTTTCGTCGCCGTCCAAAGCTCACTCGCGATCGTTTCCACGCTTTTGAAATACGTTGCCGTAATAATGACGATTCGACCATTTATCCTGACGGACAAAATCTTTCGACAAATATTTCATATCTGTAAAGAGAAAAAAAAAATACGCCGAAATTGTGATTCAATTTTTTTTTCGCGAGAATATTTCCGAAAGATATTTGACGGGATAAATTGTCCGTGGTAATTCGTACAGAAAATTCGAAAAATTGTTACTCACCCTTATACCTCTAAGCGTGCTCATCTCAGCCTTCTCTTTATAAGCTTAGTGTGTTGGTTTTTATTTTGATTTTTTTTTTTTTTGTTTAATTCTATAGCAAAGCGGAAATGCGATCATTCTGCGTTATCGCCCGTCACCACCACCTTAGCAAATGATGTTGACAGAGAGTGAGAGCGTTCTACGTGTGCATTTGTGCAAAAACAAAAGAATAAACAAAAAAAAACAAACAAACAAATTATACCGGTCGCGTTTGTCGACTTACTTTGGTGTATTGAGCGCGACTATGATCGCGTCTCGGGGTGAGTGAACTGAAGAAATATCGTATGCGAGCTCTCCGCTCAGGCCTCCACACGAAGATCACCAGAGCTAGACAAACGATGATGAAGAATGCTATCCCGACACTCGTACCCGCTGAAACTAAAAATAACGTTGACATTCAATTGACGCATTTCAAAAATCTTCATGCTCACCGTTCTGATTTTTAATCCAATTTTTTTTTCTTTTCCATACAAAAAGCAATTTCACTACTTCACTCTTCTCATATAAAGAGAACAAAATATCAAAAAATTGATACAAAGTTTAATAAAAAAAAATATATATATCTCATACAAAGAGATAAAATAAATATTAAAAAATTACACGCACGTTAAATATAAAAAAAAAAAGAAGCAGTGCAATTTATTTGCAATTGTCCTTTCAACTGTTCATATTTTTATTTCTACGGCTCTTCGCTGGCAAACGATTGCGAAAGGAATTCGTCTTTTTTTTCAATACAATGCCATTTGTACAGATTCGAGCTTGAGTTTTCGGCAAATTCTCAGACTCAACAATGTGACGTGCTGAATAAAAGTGTTCCGACGCGAGTACTGCGCATAATTCATTTCTCGAGTACGGAATACACTTGCCGTGCTCATTGTTGGAGTCTTTGGCATCTTCTGTTACTTCTGCGACTCTCGATGGAACATCGATCGACGATTTTTCGAGAGAACGATTAACGCACACCACATTAGTTTTCCACTCGAAGACGACACTGCACGAGTATTCCTGGAAAACGAAAGAAAAATTACGAGTGTTTATTTGAGAATTATCGAATGCACAGGAATGGAAGATTATTGAGGGGCGGGGAAATTGCGAGTCGATTGAGAAAAAAAAAAAGAAATCGACAGAACCGTACAGAAGGACGCGAATTTTTTTTTTGTTTTTTTTTGTCTAGAACAAATCATTATTTCAACCAATAATATCGACGTCATGTATGAAAAATTCATAATCCTATATTTTCTACTAACAATTATTGGACAATGATTGGCGTTTTTATTGCTCATTGCCTAAGCAACGGGTTGTGTAATCGAGAAAGTATATACAAATTGATGCATCATTTGCATCGATTTGTCGAATTTACCTAAATCGATTAATTTTCGATAATCACCGTTGGATAAAATAATTGAATGTGAATTATTTTTATTAAGCGCCACTGTAATCCACTAATGATTCAAAAGGCTGTCTTGAAACTCGCAATTAATAGTTCAATGCAATGAAATGAATGGCTATTACTTTTTCAGTCGATTAATGAAATGATAGAAAATTTTATTGATAAGGCCTCAGGTGACTCTAGATAAGGCCTTAGGTCACTCTAGATAAGGCCTTAGGTCACTCTAGATTGATAAGGCCTTAGGTTACTCTAGATAAGGCCTTACGTCACTCTAAATTGATAAGGCCTTCGGTCACTCTAGAGGCCAAAAGAAGGACATATTTTGTGATTTTTTTTAACAGCTTAACCATAAAATAAATCGGAATTACAAAATAGGGCTTTTATTATACACGTAATTGACTATAAAAAATTATTTTTTCCACAACGATACATGTAAAAAATGGCGAATGTGCAGCATTTTTCCGATGAAGCCTTTATTTCTGGAAGGTCAACCGACACCGGACCAACAGCTCCTATAATTTTTCATTTATGGAAATGGATATACATTTTCATTTATAATCCATGGGTGTCTTTCCACTTTGACGGAAAATATGAAAATCAGGATTATCTTTAAACCCGTGTCGCTTTCCCTTTGAAAATCGAGAGATAAACGTTCGTTTCAAGCTTCTTAGTTTTGATGACGTGAACTGTATCTCTGCGAAGTCGTGCCTCGATCAATGGAGATAGGAATAAAAAAAGGGATACTGGAGAATTAGAAGGAGGGCCTGGATAGTGTTAGACCGTACACGTGAAGACTCTTGACATCTTGTCTGTTTGGATTATCGGGACACTCGAGTCGCATACACATCCGGTGGAAAGGCCATAAAGTATGTGGGGGCCGGTGCATTAAAAAAATCTGAGGCAGATTTTTTTAATGCACTTCTCGGTGCATTAAAAAAATTCTTCTTCTCGGTAATAATCGGTAGCAACGATCCACTCGCCTTTACCGTTAAGAAGTCTCATAAAAATCCAGAGCCTTTTTTATTTCATTTATCATACCGTAACGTATATCAGACGCTTCTCAGGTAATCTTGGCTGTGTAAACCGGAGGCACAGGGAAAATATCGAAGGACTGTGGAAAATTCCGAAATCCGGCTGTCAATGTCACGTGAAAATCCTGACAAAGCCGCCCATTCGGACGTCGTCTTGTTTTTATAATTGAAATACGACGTACGTAACAGTCAATAAAAAAAAAATAGAAAAAGAAAACGAAGCCTTAATATCCATTTTCATAGAAATTTTTCTATTTCTCGCAGAATCTTTTTTTTTTTTTATATAGAACTTTTTATTTTTTTTTCTTCAAACATATGAAAATGTTTTAATCAAGCTGATTACGTATTTTTTCAAAAACAAGTTTATAGCCGAATTTGTTTTGTTTAGGGGAGAACTATTGCCACAAGAATAGCAAACGTTCGAGATGACGTTTTTTTTTCTTCTTTCTTTGCATAAATTGATCAAGCAGAAGAAACCGGTCCTATGTCGCGCAGTCTCTTGGAAAATTTCCGCCAGCACGGCAATACGATCCGGGCGAACACAAATGCGGAAGCGACCAGTATTTTTTTTTTTTTTTGCTTCCTACGAGAGTTCGTCCCAATATTAGAGACTCGGAGGACCGGACGAACATTTTAAGCCAGCCGGAAAAGGAGCCAGATTTTCGTTGCGGGGGCCAAGAAGGCTGCCACAGGCCACGTGTGCGTTACAATCGAGAGTATTTTTCTTCGAGAACGGAAAAAAGGGACGAAAGGCGGAGAGGTAACGGGCGGTTAATGAAGAGAAGGAAGTTCCTTTGTTCCAGCACGTTTGGGCAAACCACACGTGGCTGCCAGAACACGTCGTTATAAATCTCGACCCAAATGGCCCTTCATCATTGAATTATTCATTGAATTAACATTGAATGTACTCTCGTATACTCGAACTCGAGGAGTTTTTATTCGAAATCCGACTTTGATTAAAACAAAAAAAAAATCAAGAGAATAATAAGCTCAGTAATAATAAGCGAAGTTTCAGGGTTGTCATCTGGTTACCGTTAATGCACGGTAATTTTTTATATTTAATTCTCTCCGCGTACTGAGTAAAGCACAGATTTTCACGAAAATAAAATAAAATTTCTTCTTCAGATAGGAAAATTTTACCACATTTTCTAGTAAATTTTCATGTGTAACAAAATACGCAAAAGTTAAATTAAAAAAATATATAATATCAGCGAAATTTTACTGTGCATTTTATTATTTTATGCCTTTCAAAAATGTCTATAAAAAAAATTATCGTCTTTATAACAGTTATTTTAAGATTTATTATAAAATTTAACGAGTGTTATAGGAAAATGTATTGTGCTCTCGGTAAAAATTATCGTGCGCGCTACCCTTCTTGTATAGTAAAATTTTACCTACGTATTTGAAATTTTCTGTAACGTGAGTTGAAAAAAAAAACTTGTCGCATACGAATTATCATGCGTTTCTCACTTGTCGCCACATTGAAATATATCACGGTAATTTTTACCGTCAAATTCACGACAAAAATTACTTTTTTATTCTCTCCGTGTAGATATACTTCGATAGTATATTTAAGTATCGTGCTATTAAAATTTCAAGGCTTTACCCACTTTTTTTTAAGTTCCAGCAGAACTTCTTCAAACCATTTTCACAGACGTCTTTTACTCAGAAACGTCTGTCGAATGATGCAAAAAAAAAAAAAGAATCGATCTTCTCAATTTTCTCGACAACAATATTGCCTCAAATTGTCCTCATGAATTCCAAGAATCCGGAATTCCATCATGAATTCCGAGATTCTACTTATATATAATATATTCTAAAAACGGCACACTGAACGCATTTCGAATAAACCCGAGGCCAATTTAGAACAATTGAATATAGATGCAGGAGAAAAGAACTCACGCGCCTGTACGAGTGCCAGGGCTTAAGGAATTAGTAAGAAGAAGAAGAAAAAAAACCTTTAAATAACAACGCTGAGAGTTTCGAGCGAGCACGAGAGAACGTGGGATTAACATATGTATCGTGAAGCCCGAAGAAGCCGAGGGATCATACATTTTTTCACGTGTCACGTGTCAGAGGTCTGGAAGGTTTCGGGAAAAATTCCCAAAGAGCACGAAACTTCGAAGCCGAACCTTTTCCTTTTCTGCCCTTGACTTCGAAACAACGCTAGCAGCGAAACGCGTATTTCGAACTTGAGAACTTTCTTGCTTCCGTTTTTCATCTTCATTCTGTGTGTTTTTTTTTTTCCCTTGTATCTCCAACGCTCTTCTCCTCGTGGCGATATTTTTCACGTTATCTCCGATAAAAAAAAACTGTACTTTGCGACATTGAAGAAAGAAAGAAAAAAAAAAACGTCTTACCAAACTCCAGAGAGCACGAGGGAAACAACGAAAATGTCTTTTTGCCACAGAACGAATGAGTTTAATCAAGGAGGTCCAACAAAGAGACTAAATTTACGTCACACCCCACGGGTTTTTCTGATTTATGTTAATTTATGTTGAATATTCGTATTTCCGATCCCAAAGTGCCAAATTTGTGATATTTTATTCATTGCATATTTACTAATGAAAAACGTAAAAATTATATGCTCTCAACGACTCTGGAGTCTTCACGACGATTTCCAAGCAAGTACCGAGAAATTCTGAAACTCTGTAAGCGAGCGTTTGTCGTTGGTCGTTACCTAGCAACAGCCAATAAGAGGCTGCCTCTCTTCTGTTCGTGCATGCGCGATTGGCTGTCGCTAGCCGGCGACAACGAAAAAAAAAAACTTTCACTACAGAGCTAGGTTATGCTCGCCAAACGAATCAGCCGTTACGCCCGACGTTGGCCAAGTCCATGGGGTAACTATTTCGTCATTATGATAATATTCAAGCGGAAGTTCAAACTGTTTTATAACGCAGTGCTTGAACTACACGGTGAAGCGCGAATTTACGATTTTTTACAATATCTGTTGTGTCTAATTTATCAAATTTCAATTTTCCAACGACCTCAGTTGGACACGTGACTAGCAAAAACGGTGATTACCGCACTTCCGCTCGACCGTCTCCGTACAACGACGGCGTGCTTCACTAGCTCAAAATGCTCGACTTTGCAATTTTATTACGAAAAAAAAAAAACTGGATGGTCAATATAGGTCAAATTTTTCCAAAGGGTGCACAACGTATTCGTCAACGTTCGTATAAAAATGTCAGCCTCGAATGTTGGATTCGACCCCATGATCGTACATCCTTAACGTCTGCAGAAGCTTTTTTTTCTCCCATAAGCGAGACCGTGTTTATGTTTATAACTAATAAATTATTCAGTGCAAAAATTCGAAAATAACTCATGTATTATTATTCAATCAAGAACTATAATTCCTCAAGTTTTAAAAGTTTTACAAGAATTTCAACGTTTTTTTTTTTTAATATCCATCCAATAATATCTTAAGTTTCTTATTCGTCGCATGCAAAAATTGGTTAAAAAATCCAACATTTTTTGGCCTAACAAAGTAGAAAGCTCCCTTGAGAAAAAATACATGTGGTTAAATTTGAAGCGAATTTACCGAACTTAACAAAAAAAAATTACGACTTCAAAGATCGTCCAATCTACGCAGCACTCTACATGGAGATGACTAATTGGCCACATTTCTATCTGATAGAACCCGCAAATAATTCCAAATGTCTGATACAAACTGCTGTAAGGATGTCAAAAAAAAATTCTGAACATTCCGTAACGACGAAAAAAAAAAACATCATCGTTTGAAAAAAATATGAATGATAAAACTTTTAAAAAAAAAGTGAATAGCAGAAGAATTTTCGCAACCGCGACTTCTCAGAGAGCATGTAAAAATATCTAAATCTCCAAAATTTATATATTTTTCATTCCAATTCATTGTTGGTTATAATAATTGTCATTTATTTTTTATCAAGCGCCACTGTAATCTAATAATGATTAAAAAAAAATCATCTGTCTTACTGGCTGGTTTTGAAAGCCTCAAAAGAATGTGCCAAAAAAACATCATCCACGCATATGCCACGGTGATCTCATTCATCAAATTGGATTAAATTGATCGTCTATTAATGTCACCGTACGATAGCTCTCGCGTATAAACGGAATTCATAATTGTTTCATCGGTAGAAGAGGGATTGTGAAAAAGTCCACAAATAAAATTGCAATCAATCACGAAGATAATTGGTGTGTACGGATTATTGATCGAGGCGAATAAATTGCGATGTTTGAGAGCAGTTTAACACATCGGTTTATGTAAACCGGGCTACGAATGAATTTTGCATGATCGATAGGCGGCGGGATAAAATTCTCATGGCACAACGGTTATCGGTTAAGAAATGGCCTTCAGATAACCCCCGGGCTTGTAACGAACGAAACGAGCAAAATTATGAATTTTAATAATTGCGAGAAAATAAAATAAAAATTGTCGATTCGCAGGAATGTTTTCGCATTCGCGATGAATACTCCACGTGAAGAGAATAATAAATGAGACGTAGGCAGACATGTGTTTTAGCTTCGAGTGGCTCGTAAAGGCCGAACAGGAGTAGAGCGAGAGCAAGAGCGAGAGCGAGAGCAAGAGCGAGAGCGAGAGCAAGAGCGAGAGCAAGAGAGAGGGAGAGAGAGGGAGAGAAAGAGAGAGAGAGAGAGAGAGAGAGAGAAAGAGAGAGAGAGAGAGCAAAAAAAAACATGCTCCCTCCCAACGATTCGACGATTTGAAGAGATTCCGGGAGCGAAGTTAGACAACAAGCGTCAGTTCGTCGAGAGCTTCGCCGGTGTAAAGATCTCGCGAGAGCTGTGCGTCCCACCAGCAGCGAAAAGTTTTCTTCCTTTATTCAGTTTGCAGTATTCTCGTGTTACCTTTTTCTATTTCCTTTCCTAGCATTCTCTCTCTCTCTCTTTTTTTTAAATACTTTTTGTCAAACGATTTTTGCCCATAAAGTTCGGAAGAAACGAAAGTACGACACGACGATAAGATTCTGGATAAACGAGCGGCGTTTATTGAAGAAAAAAAGAAAAAAAAAAAAAAACGATACGCACGAGTGTCAAAGTTGGACGAAAGGAATCCCGGAGAGTGAATGGTCGTCGAGGGACTTGAACAGGCCTGCTGTTGAATTACTATATACGCGCACAAGGTGAGTAATCGCACGAATCAACAAAGCCGCCGTTATAACAAACCGGCGTGCAAACTTATGGTTTTTTTTTTTTTATTTATTTTTTACGTAACGATTCGCGCCGCCAAGCGCGGTCATTTTTCTTATCTATCGGACGCCCGTATATACAAACACACACACACACACGCAATATGCATACACACACGCGCGCGCGTGTGTATGCATATTGTGTGTGTGTGAGTGTGTCAGTTTCGATTCATAGCGGTTTGTTAATTATAACAATAATAATTTATACTTTCACTATCTAGTCTCTAATGACGCATATTCATTTGCATACATCATGTGTGTGTGTGTGTGTGTGTGTGTGTGTGTGTGTGTGTGTGTGTGTGTGTGTGTGTGTGTGTGTGTGTGTGTGTGTGTGTGTGTGTGTGTGTGTGTGTGTGTGTGTGTGTGTGTGTGTGTGTGTGTGTGTGTGTGTGTGTGTGTGTGTGTGTGTGTGTGTGTGTGTGTGTGTGTGTGTGTGTGTGTGTGTGTGTGTGTGTGTGTGTGTGTGTGTGTGTGTGTGTGTGTGTGTGTGTGTGTGTGTGTGTGTGTGTGTGTGTGTGTGTGTGTGTGTGTGTGTGTGTGTGTGTGTGTGTGTGTGTGTGTGTGTGTGTGTGTGTGTGTGTGTGTGTGTGTGTGTGTGTGTGTGTGTGTGTGTGTGTGTGTGTGTGTGTGTGTGTGTGTGTGTGTGTGTGTGTGTGTGTGTGTGTGTGTGTGTGTGTGTGTGTGTGTGTGTGTGTGTGTGTGTGTGTGTGTGTGTGTGTGTGTGTGTGTGTGTGTGTGTGTGTGTGTGTGTGTGTGTGTGTGTGTGTGTGTGTGTGTGTGTGTGTGTGTGTGTGTGTGTGTGTGTGTGTGTGTGTGTGTGTGTGTGTGTGTGTGTGTGTGTGTGTGTGTGTGTGTGTGTGTGTGTGTGTGTGTGTGTGTGTGTGTGTGTGTGTGTGTGTGTGTGTGTGTGTGTGTGTGTGTGTGTGTGTGTGTGTGTGTGTGTGTGTGTGTGTGTGTGTGTGTGTGTGTGTGTGTGTGTGTGTGTGTGTGTGTGTGTGTGTGTGTGTGTGTGTGTGTGTGTGTGTGTGTGTGTGTGTGTGTGTGTGTGTGTGTGTGTGTGTGTGTGTGTGTGTGTGTATATCATGTGTGTGTGTGTGTGTGTGCGCGCGTGTGTGTGCGTGCGTGCGTGCACACACACACACACACACACACACACACACACACACACACACACATACACACAGTGTGTAAAAAAGTATTCGTACACCGCGTGTTTTTCAAATTATCCTGCGAAAAAAAATAAAATACTTGAGCCTTTTTTTTTTTTTCGTAGAAAAATAAAGAAATCGAAATTTCTTACCGCGCTAAAAGTTTGATAGCGGACGCAAAAATAAAGATAATTGAATTTCCCAACTGGCGTTTTAAAGAGGACAAGTATACCTTTATTTTTTGTTTTTAATTTTTTTTAGAAAATTCTTTACGACTTTTTTTTCGCCCCCATACGCACTCTCGAACGTGGCCATTTTTCAGCTATTTTTTGGCCGTCGAAAATGAACTGCAAAGTTTGGGGAACGCGCGTGCAGAGGTGCCTGGCGGAGCTTTGCTCCTAGCGTGCTCTGCCAGGCACCACTACACGCGCGTGTATCGCTCACCGACGTAAGCGCCCGCTAATCGGGCGCGCCTGATTGGCCCGTCTTTGAAAAATTAATAATAATTCAGGGCTTGATCTCGGAACCATACACGATTGTATCAATCGACTCAGAATTTCACCCCCAACCGCCCATTTCAGGAATGACATTCCGTCCTGGGACACTCGGTATATCAGCGTGCCTGAAACGGCAAATGAGAATCGGCCAAACTCAAGTGTACGCATAAGAAGACACAAGCGGAGTAGCGAACAAATCTTGAAAATGTGATTCCGTGAAGACCGCACGGAAGCTCTTATCTCACTCGATTATCGTCGTTTTCCTCGACGTGTCTCTCGACACAATCGCGCATTGTAATCTCATCATACTCTGAACCGCGAGATCGGCTCCCCGCGACTTTTACAAGGTACACGCCGCGTGGCGTCCCCTCTCTATCGAGCCACGCTACGATTGTTTCTCTTTTGCTGTTCCTTCTCGCTCGTCTTCTCTTCTGTCCTTTTTCTTTTTTTACGCATAACGGAAAGAGTACAGTTTACGAAATACGTATTAGAGATGCGCGGTGAAAAGAGAGAAGGAGAAAAACTTCAAACTTCCCAACAAACACACGAAATGAGTGTAGGGAGTAGTAGTATTTTATTTTTTTTTTTTTTTTTTTCTTCTCTTCAGTTCGTTACACCGCGAGACACTGTGCGATAATACGATGGGGCGCGCGAGCGTGCCAAACTTTCGGAACTTCGCTATCTCCTCGTAATGTAAAAACGACGTCGCGTTGAACAGTCGACGAAGATCGTTGAATTTTTTCAACGATGGCCCATCGCTATGGCCATTCGCGATGGACCGTCGTGTAAAGGGCAAGCTTGTTGGCCGCATTGGCCAAAAAATCTTTTAAAACTTTAACGCATTCTGGCGTCAAGTTAAATTCAAACCGAGCAAAAGTTGAAAAAAAAATAAACATTTCGAAAGAAATAATGGACTATGCAAGAAGATGTTTCCTTGCAAATGTAAAAAAAAAAAACTGCACCCATTGAATCATTCTTTTTGAGTAAGAATAATAACCTGCTTGCTGTAATTGATATTCGCATTTTTTTTTAATTTCTCGGGACTCTGGACTTTATCTGGAAATTATTTATTTTTCAATTGCTCAAATTTCTTCGGGCGAAACGTCGTTATGAAACATCCTTTTCAAGTCACTCATTGAAAAATAAAAAATTTACATGCGCGGAAGAAAAAAAAACAAGACATTTGGTAAAATAATGAAAATGGGGAAATAAAAGGATGAAAAAAAAAAAAAAAATGTTCGTTGCTTTTCAACGATGCAAACTTCAAGACTTTAACTCCGGACAACCGTACACACTGCCCTAATGTAATATCGTAGGTCCGGTTATTATTGAATTTTTTTATTTCCATTTCCCACCAGGAGTGGTCGTTTCCCCTAATTATATTAAATACGTGCACTCGAACCGGAAATGACTGATAACGAGGCGTAACGGAAACGTTGATATCGTGACTATCGCGGCGCAATGTTTTTGGCGATTTACGGGCGAATGTTCTCGCGCGCAAATAACGTGACCCCATCCGTTGGTTCACATTTATACCGGTAATGGATTTTTTTTTTTTATGGTTATTATTATGTATTGAGAGTAGCCGATGCAATGGTCTAGTGATTAGCGTGCTTGGCACTAAAGCTGCGCGGACCGGGAGGTCCCGGGTTTCGAATCCCCGTCGCGTACATTTCGTCGTGAAATGGTTTTTCTTCGGCATTTAGCGGCGAAATGAGACTAGTTTCACGACCGGAGGGGCGAACTTGATGACCGGCTGTATTTGGTATAGGTTTTCCGCATTTTTCCTACACCCATGACAGAAATTTCATGATGAATACACGGAGAGAATTAAATGTTAAAAATTAGCGTGCAGTAACGATAACCAGATGACAAGCCTGAAACTTCGCTTATTATTACCGAGTAAAACACAGATTTTCACGAAAAAAAAAAAAAAAAAATTCTTCATCAGATAGAAAATTTTACCAGATTTTCTAGTAAATTTTCATGTGTAAGAAAAAACGCAAAACTTAAATTAAAAAAAATATATAATATCAGCGAAATTTTACTGTGCATTTTATTATTTTGTGCCTTTGAAAAATGTCTATAAAAAAAGTATCGTCTTTATAACAATTATTTTAAGATTTATTATACAATTTAATGAGTGTTATAGGAAAATGTATTGTGCTCTCGGTAAAAATTATCGTGCGCCCTACCCTTCTTGTATAGTAAAATTTTACCTACGTATTTGAAATTTTCTGTAACGTGAGTTAAAAAAAAAGCTTGTCTCATACGAATTTATTATGCTTTTCTCACTTGTCGCAACATTGAAATATATCACGGTAATTTTTACCGTGAAATTCACGACAAAAATTACTTTTTAATTCTCTCCGTGTGCGATACAGAGGGTGAAGTCGGCTGCGGCCGCAAGGAGGGGAGGAAAAGTTGAAGAAAAAGGAGGAAAACCTTATGAAAAAAAGCATTAAAATAAAAATAAATATGTATTAAGAGTTATACGCCAAAGTTATTACGAATAAGGCGTTTTTCAAAAAATGAAAAAAGTAAGCCTTTTTCAATATACTTTAGTACACACGCGTAGCAACCGTCACCGTAATAAGGACAAATAAAACACAATGAGTCAGATTACGATTAAAGCTAACGAGACTCTTTCCCATTGAGTATTCACTAAAGAATTTCATTTACAAATGCTCAAGGGAATCCGCAGGTCACTGTACTGTTGAAAGGAAAGCCACATTTTCTTTTCTCCCGCGCTTCTCGTCGACGAATCCAGGCGAAGCAAAGTTTTCAAGAATAGCAAAGTGTTCATTTTCCCACGCCACAAGTTCGGGAATTCCATTATTTTCCTCGCCAACTTTGCTCGTAACTTGAGAATTCGTCAAGATTTAAAAATGGTTTTTTTTTTTTTCCATTACCTGGACGTCCAGACCCTGCTCCCTGCCTCTTGACACAGCTGACACATTACGATTGTCCTACCAATGAACTTGGTTCTTCTTCTATATATTATATATTTATTTCTCACCTTGGGCATTCGTGGTAATGAACTTTTTTTTGTTGCCCAGACGCAATAAAGTGTGCGGCCAAGCAAACGTAAAAAAAAAAAAGCGGATTGCTTTCTCGGACTTTTTTAAAAGCAGTGGTCCGAAGTTTGTCATTTGTTAAATCGTATACACGGGTTTTCCCGGAAAAGGTTGAAGCTGCCGCGCGGGACTAATGTAAATATCGTGTGTCTTGTTCGTGTGTTCGATTCTCGATGCGTACACCGGTTTTTACACTAATCGCGTACGTTTCTCAGAAAATCTTTCATTGAAATAACAAACATATACGGCACCCAACCCACGTTCGCTTGCGCACGGAATATTCCGTTGAGACGGGGGTCCAGCGTTTCGCTGATAAACGTTGAAAAAGATCATTCTTTCAGACGTACACAAACGAAAGTCCAATAAAAGTTCAACTTTAACGTTGCCCTACGTTTCGCTACATCGAATACGAGAAAAAAAAAACATTACAATTCTGGACAACGTAACTAAGTTTGTTATGCAGAATTGCCAATTGAGCGGTAATTTGATTGCCAAAGCAGAGTTTGTTTGGGTTTGTTTGGGTTGAAACCATGAAAAACCATGAAAAAAAAGTCATGGAGTGTCATGCCAAATTACCAGTCTATCTGTTTTTTTTTTAA
This sequence comes from Ophion ventricosus, assembly GCA_963932345.1. Taxonomy (NCBI): domain Eukaryota; kingdom Metazoa; phylum Arthropoda; class Insecta; order Hymenoptera; family Ichneumonidae; genus Ophion; species Ophion ventricosus. The sequence continues at coordinate 1,921,577 of OZ010722.1, forward strand.
AGTTCTCTGCAACGCTCATTATCACGGTCAATTTTTGCATTAATTTATCCAAAATAATTTAAAATTTTCGCGTGTTTCGTGACTTCGTTTATTATTCACTTTTTATTGGCATACATGGACATCCGTTTCGAAGAGCAGAATATAAATATAAAAATACATAAAATATAGTCGCACTAAAGAATTATAAAGTATACTTTTTATACCGAAAAGTCGTGAAAACAAAAATCCCTCATCCCAGCATTAACCCTTGAACGGTAACCTGGGGTGAATAACCACCCCAGGCGAGTTTAAATCTCGCGCCCTTTCTCCCTTCCTCACGTTTACGACTGACTTCTTTTAAATTGCCGGACTAGTAACTCGTGACTTCTTTTTAATTCCCAGACTTCGATTCCCGGAATAGACTTTTTCGAAAATCGAGTAAAACTAATCATCCTGTCTCAAAACTGTATATTTTCACTTTATAATGCCGTTGGATTTATTCAATTTCGTTAAAAATCAACGGAGATATTGCAAATTCAATAAAAAAAAAAAGTCATTTTTTACGAATTTTTCATGTTTTTCACCATTTTACCTCATTTTTACTAACTTTTCCTACTTCGAGCGGAATCGCCGTAGGCTTGCGTGATTCTGCATTAAAAAACGAAAAGAATGAGCCCAAGTTGAACCCTTTTCGTGAAATTTTATCGGAGATATGAATTTTTCAAAATTGGGGTGGTTTATCACCCCGGGCTACCATAATAGGTCAAAAAAAAAAATAAGCTTACCATTCTAGGGTTAAAAATCCTTAGTCACATGAAATTTCAGTTCTGGTCAAAATTCGACAACCTGCAAAGAGCGAAGTGAATGCGTCAACGAGAGATATTAACCGCGACTGCCATTCGTGATTTTTCATAAGAAGCCGCGTGTACTCGATCGCTTAGATATATTTGGCCAATGAAGTTCACGGTCAATGAAAATAATCGTGTTGTAAAGAAGAAGAAGAAGAAGAAAAAAAAAAAGAATAACAAGATTGTGTACGGAAGCGCCCTTTGCGCAAGCTTTGTTTCCACGACGCAAAGAGAATCCGTTCGCGTTATCAGTTTTACAGATCGTTCCAGAGCTCGCGTCAGATTACCGGACTAATTGAAGGAAACGAAAAAGTGCTCTTATCAAGAAACGAAAAACTGCGCGCGACTTCTCAAATCTCCGTTGCTATATACGTTGATATATAGTTGATATATAATTTTGTTTCGTATATTCATATATATTTAGATGCATTTTAATTACTAGAGTCGTTGTAACTTTATCGTAACTAATTTGTAGATCTATGTGTATAATATACTAGCTTCCGCCCGCGTGGAATTTGGCCCAAAGAAACTTCATTAGAAGATGCTTCTGCTTTATTGGGGGTTGTTTAAAAAAATCCTAAAATATGCGTTTTATTATTTGTTTTGAAGAATATATATATATATACCAAGTTTGTTTGGGTTTGTTTGGGTTTGTTTGGCCCAAAGAAACTTCATTAGAAGTTGCTTCTGCTTCATTGGGGGTTGTTTAAAAAAATCCTAATATATGCGTTTTTTTAATTTGTTTTGAAGAATATATATATATACCAAGTTTCAAGTTCATATAAGCAAAAAATAATGTTAAGAACAATATATACAAACTTTTACACCCAATAAGAACAATTTTCCATACAAACTTTTACACCCAATTTCACTCTCTTCGTCTCTTTTGTAAAATTCTTTCTTAGCGGATGTCTATACCATGCTGCATGGACAATGCAGTTGCTTGCCGCTAGATGACATTGCCATGGTATATACGCATATGCAGATGCACATATACAGTGTTTGCGCAGCGGCTTAGGCTTTTTTTTAGCAAGATCCGGAATATATCTGGAGTTGTTACGTATCGGACATCTGGCCACACTGCGGGAAATATCGTAATGAAAAGTCTGACGTAAAAGTGAAAGGAGTGCGTTCGTAGAAGTCCGCAAAGGAAGACGAAGGAACATTAGATATATATATATATATAGATCGTCGAGACACTATAATTGTTTGACCTCAAAATACAACTCTTAAGGCCTTAGGAAACTCTAGGATTTTCCAAAAATCGATTTCACTCGAGGATTTTCCAAAAATCAATCCCTATCTCTTTGCACCGACGGACTGTCATTGTGTAGCAAGGTTTTTTTCTTTCAAAAAATTCCAAAAAAGCTTTTACAAATCCGAAGGTAATTGAGAAGTCATTTTCACAAATTGCGCGCCTGCTTCAGTCTGCGCGATATATATTTTTTTCTTCTCACAATTACAACATTACATTCAGTTGTTCTGAAAAAAATCTCACGCCCGAACACACCGATTGGCAATTTTAACGGAAGCTACACAAGGAAAACATTTTATTTTGAACTTTTATTTTAATTTTATGAAGAGCAGGAAACTTCTTCGCTGATTTGAGAATCATTTTCACAAGTATGAAAACTTGAGAAATCGAAGAATCATCGTTAGCCAGGGATCGGACGCGTGATGCGATGACGCGATGTCAGGAAAGAGAGAAAAAAATCGAGAGACGAAGAGAGAGAGGGAGAGAGGGAGAGAGAGGGGGGGGGGGAGAGAGAGAGAGAGAGAGAGAGAGAGAGAGAGAGAGAGAGAGAGAGAGAGAGGTTTATCGCTTGCTTGAATGTGTGACTAGTAACCTACACTTTGTGTGAGTGAGTGAAACACGCAATTTCGGCCTTGAACGCTCTTCGGAGTTGAAACTTTCGTCCCGTAGTGGGAGTGAAGGGGAAAAAAAATAGCCAGTCGCGCTCTTTCGGCGTGCAAACTCAAGCGTCGTGTGTAGAGAATATTGATAAACCAGAGGAATGCCTGGCGTGAATGAAGTTTTTAATTTTTGTACGTTCCAATATGTCGTCGCGATTCAGAACTGGGCGTTTCTCCGATAAGAAGTTTACTACGTTTACCACGTAGAAGAAAAACTTGATGAGTTGAATAAAACGACGAGAAAACAGTGGGTCGATGTCTAATTGGCACGCTTCTTTTGAAACTCTAGTTGAACAACATTGTTTCCAAAGAATTCCGTACTTTGCAATATATTCTGACGTTGCGAAAGTCTTGACCTTTGCACTTCGTTGGAACGTTCATTATTGCAACAGCAAGTAATATTATTGCGATAACGCGAGAATGGAAAAAATAAGTACGGAGCGTAGATAGTGATTTGTCGAGGAAACAAAAAAAAAACGGGAATACCGTACAATTTTTTTGTTTTTTTTTTTAATATGGAAATTCCATGAAATATAAACCCCTCGAACAGCCAAGCGATAGCTAGCCAATTAAAAATTTATTTCTTTTTTTTTTTTTATCGACGAACAGAGTACTTTTGTCCAATTATATCGAATTATACGTCAATGATAAGTTCAACCTCGAAGTATCAACAAAATCACACGCTACTTTCAATCTAGTTGGAGTCTGCTCCAGTCGCTTCGTGGCGCTAGCGTCGCTAGACATTGCTTCATTTAACTCGCTATATCTCTGAAACTAGACGGTCGATATTCATGATTTTTTTTTACCCACTTCTTCATATGTTCCGCTGTAATTGAGATTTTTTTTCAAAAAAATCTGTAGAAAAGTTTCGAAGTTATTGCGTGAAATGTGAAATTTTGCACTGCTCTCCGTAAGAACACGTGTAAAATCGTGCAATCTTTGATTGAAAATATCTCGAATACACAACGGTTAATCCTTTGAAATTTTGCAGGTAATCATTTAATAGTGCTCTGAATGGGTCCTCAAAATAAATTTTAAAATCTATAAAAAAAACACGCCTTGGCGAGACTACTACTTTGAGGCATCAGTCTCTACCTATCGCACATATTTTCAAGAATTTTTTTGTTCATCGTAAAATTTATCTCCATATTTTAATATTTTTATACATGAAAATCGAAATTTCAAAGTACAAGGAAAAATTGACATTTTTTTTTAAATTTATCTTGGCGATCTGGCTGCCTGAAGTTATCCCTGCTTTCACAAATTTGGAGCATCTGAAAACAAAATGTCGAGTATTTTGTTATAAAGTGGAATTGTAGTTATGACCCCTACTAAAAATATTCACCCCCCCCCCCGATAAAAAGAAAATAAAATGGCGAACTTTTGAATTTTTCGACTGTTCTTTAAAACTTAAATTGTTTAAAAATAGGATTAAATATTAATATGTATACCGTTAGTAGGGATCGAAGAGATACATGCATAGAATAATCCCTGTCAATTTGAGCCTAATCGGTGTGTTTTCCCAAAATCATGTCGAAAAGGTCGAAAAACGTTGTTTTGAGAAAAACGCGTTTAAAGTTTCTCTTGTAAAATTGTACATAACAATTTAAAAAAAAAAACGCCTCTTACCCTCGATCAGCGATGCCTGGTCCATACATTATTCCTCCAGTCTCTTCAAAAGCTTCACTTTCTTGGGATTTTTGGTTTTGGATCTCTGTTCTCGCGAGCTTTGGACGCTCGACACGGCGATAGCGCGCCGAGCGCACAAAAGACGCTTCTATTGTATCACCCTTTTTAGCCCTTTATCGGTCACTCCGACCTAAATAACGTTCACTACCGTATTTCTACGGATATGTAGTATGTACGAAACTGATGTTTTTAGGAAATCGAAAATTTCCGAAACTAGACCGATAGGTCTTAAACGATTTCTCATTTTGTCTCATTGCAGTTTGAAGCACCGAGAAATTCGCAGGCTCCGCGGTTAAAAACATGGATTGGCAATGGTGGTGCATAATTTTATCACTGTCAGCGAGTGTCCGAAGTTTCGAGTGTCCCGAGGGTCTTGGCTGTAAAAATTGTCAACGTTATCCGGAGAACATTTACGAGATGGACTGTTCGACTGGCGAAGATGGTATCGTCAAGGTGGAAATACGCTCGAAGGATTACGTGAAATTGACATGTACGAATACGACGAATTGGACGGAGTTCCAACTCGGCTCGATGCAACCGGTGCAAGATGTCAAAACTTTGTCCTTCAATATGTGCAATTTGCCGAAAAAAAACAGTCTCAGCACGATAGCAAAGCAATTGCTTCGCGAAGACGTTGAAATACTTTATTTTCGCTCGTACAAGAATCTCAGTTCGGTATTGACGAGGGAAGCGTTCCAAGGTTTGAACAGTGTGAGAAATATGACACTATCGAGCAACGACTTTACGACACTTCCGGACGATCTTTTGCGTGACTTTGGTAATCTTACGTTTCTCAATATGCGGGACAACAAATTACGGGAGTTGCCGAAAAACTTTTTCGAAGGTTCGAAGGATCTGAAGATCATCGAGATGAGCACGAACAAACTCGAGATGCTGGATCCGAGTACGTTTGGCAAGCTCGAACGTCTTATTTTTCTTAATCTCTGGGACAACAATATCATGAAAATATTGCCCCAAACGTTCGACGAGCTCGTGTCATTGGAGTCGATCAGTTTGCAACGCAACAATCTGCGCGATTTGCCTTCGGGACTATTCTCTCGTCTCGTCAATCTCAAGATTATCAATTTGTCGCAAAATAATTTCACCTTGGGCTCGTTGCCGTACGATTTGCTCACTAATTGCACAAATTTGCGAAGTTTCGTCCTCATGGAGAACTTCAGAAACATGACTACACTGCCGATGAGATTTTTCGCCAATTTGACGAATCTTGAGGCCGTAAAGTTACGAAAAATTGGCTTGATCTCGTTGCCCGAGGATTTGCTTCACGGCGCTACGAAAATTCGAGACTTGAGCATCGAGAGGAATTATCTCGCTACCTTACCAAGCCGAATATTCAAGGACAACAGAGAACTTGTAACCCTGGATTTGAACTTCAACGATCTCTCGTCGCTGCCCGACGGCGTTTTTACGAATCTGCAAAAACTCGAGACTTTGGATTTGTCGAGGAATCGCCTCGCGACTATTTCCGAGTAAGTCGTTTGTTTAACCCTTTGAATATTCTTTGTTGTCCTAAAAATCCTACGTACTACTATAGCTATTCTTATATAAAATCGAAAAAACTTTAGCGTCTCATGATAACTCAAAAATTATCGGAGCTCTTGGTCCGGCCGTTGACCTTCCAGAAATAAAGGCGTCATCGGAAAAACGCTGCACAGTCGCCATTTTGACACGTATCGCTGTGAAAAAATAATGTTGTATAGTCAATTACGTGTATAAGAAAACCCCTATTTTGTAATTCCTATTTATTTTATGGTCTCGCTGAAAAAAAAAAATCACAAAATATGCCCTTTTTTTTGGCCTCTGGAGTGGCCTGAGGCCTTGATTGTTCCTATATTTGACAATGCGTTGTCTTTAATTTGATGTTATTCCTTCACAGAAAACTCTTCTCCGACCTGATTTCGTTGCGCACATTGAACATGGAACGGAACAATATGATCAGCATTCATCCTCACGCTCTTGTACCACTGCAAAAGCTTCGCGTTGCGAGATTCTCGCACAATTCCCTCACGTTAAATTCGTCGAACAACACGTACGGATCGCCCTTCCGATCTGCCAAAGAAATCGAAGAGCTCTACTTGGATCACAACAATATATCCGATATATTCGAAGATTGGATGTTCGTGATGATAAGGATTCGTGTTTTGGATCTCTCCTACAACAAAATAGATTCTTTGACGGTAGGTATGCATGCGTCTCTGTGTCTTGTCAAAATCAGTGTGTGTAAGTTTGTGCGCTTGGGACAAACGTCGAAACGAATGCTTTGACGTTGATGGAATTTACATGGAAATCATCCGAGCAGCCATAAAAAAAAGCACTATTGCAATTAAACAAATATTTTGTTTGATTTAAAAAGTTTCTAATTGTAGAAAGGCTCCGTAGAAGCAGAGTGGGGGAGAAGGGAAAAAAAGGAAGGGATTTCGTTTACCGAAAGCTTCGTTATACAGAAGTTTTGTTCACAAAAATTCCTTGTATCGAGGCTAAGGGGCTTGAAAATAAATTCGTTACATAAATAATTTTTCTTCGTTGTATCGAGGTTTCGAGTGGCCATCGGAAGGGAATAGACTTCGTTTAATCGGGATTCGACTGTATGAGATGCGCAAAATATAATTTGCAAAGAGATCGAGAATTGAATGAATTATCTCAAATTCGCGGGAATCTCACAAAGCACTCGAGTCGTAATCAGTAGTCAGTGTGCCATACATGTGTATATATATATATATATATATAGAAATAATATCGCACACTGGTCGTATCAGAGTAAATCTAATCTATATCGATCGCGCTTGTGTACTTAGGATTTCAGACAGTTTTATTTTTTGCCCGAGTTTGTCTGACACAGGAAAAACAAATCATAACGTGGATTTGTATGCATACAAAAGATAGCCTAGACGCGCAACCTGGACATCTGTGTGTCGATTGATTCGGGAAAATAATATGATCGTTCGTCGTTTATGTTTGCAGGATCTGAAACTGCAATTTCTGTCCGATGGATTAAAGGTCGATCTAACGCACAACGAGATACGTGAAATAAATCTTGACACCGTGGAAGTATGGGCAACCGACAGGCGTGTCCCGAGCAAAGTCGTTGTCTTGGTCGACGACAATCCGATACAGTGCGACTGCAAGCTTTACAATTTGCTACGTTATCGCGAAGGACTTTTGCATCCGAACGTGCACAACGCTTTTCAAATTGATATAAAAAATTTGAGATGCACGTCGCCCAATGAGTTGCTCGACATTGAAATTACAAAATTAAAATCACAGACATGGCAGTGCGACGCCGAGCTGAGCGAATACAATATCAAGTGTCCGAGCCAGTGCAAGTGCAAGCTGAGACCAGCTAACAAAGCTTACATCGTAAATTGCGCGAACGTCGGTCTCGCGGAAGCTCCGCCCACGCTGGACAGTCCAATCGATCATACGATCGAATTGAATCTTAGCCGCAATGCGTTACTCGCAATGCCTAAATTCGATCAACCGGGTTACGAGAAAGTTACGCTTTTGGCAATGGATCACAACAACATTTCGAAAGTCTCGGTTGACAATCTTTCGCCGAATCTCCGGGTATGTATCATTATTTCCTTATGGAAGTTAACTCGTACACGTAGACGATGAAAAAAAATTGCTAATTTTTATCTGTCTTTTTTTTTCTTGGAAAGGAATTTTACATTTATGAAACTTTAGATACAATTTATTATATAATTAAACGGTTGAGAAAATTTTGTTCATTAAAAAAATATTGCAAATTGGCGTGGACTTTCAGGAAATTTGTGACGGCCTTTGTCCGTTTGTGGAAAATCCAACGACTTTGATATTGATTCGAATATGACCTAAGAGTTTTTCGTACTTTAACATACAAATCCGGAACTTATACCTGAGAAACAAAAAAAAAGTTGAGAATTAGAAAAATGGGACATTTCTGAAGAAAAAAAATTGAAATTTCTCACAAAATTTCCTTTACTTTTTAGATGTAGACAGTGAGAATTTCGAGTAATTCGGTCAAGCCGTCTCTGACGCGAGTTTCCGTAAACTTTTAATAGTTTTCTTCACTGGGTGATATCGTGTTTCACTATGGCATGAAAAAAAAAAAAAAACAAAGCCTTCGATTTATTGTGTTTCGTTGTTCGAATATTCGCTCCCGACCTAAACTCGCTTGAAATGAGCGTAAAAGTGAAACATCTGTTTGATTTTTTTAATTTTTTTTTTTTAGATACTGAGATTGAACAACAACGGTTTGTCAAGGGTGGACGAAGAAGTTATAAATTTCCTGACCAATTCGACGAGACTCGAGGATCTCTCGTTGGATTCGAATCCGTGGTTTTGCGACTGCGAGGCGCGTGAATTTTTGAGCTTCATACAGAAGAAAAGTGCGTCGTGGCCTAATCTATCGGAGGTAACGTGTCCCGGAAAAGAAACGCCTCTGTTCAAAATGATCCCGGAAGAGCTTTGTCCGTCGAAGACCGGTTGGATAATCGGTGGTTGCCTCACGATAGCGTTTCTCGGTATAATCGTTGGTCTCGCGGCGGTTCTCTACTATCGTTATCGTCGCGAAGTCAAAGTTTGGCTTTACGCGAAAAATGTGTGTCTCTGGTTCGTCACGGAGGACGAGCTCGACAAGGACAAGCTTTTCGACGCTTTCATAAGTTATTCCCACAAGGACGAGGATTTCGTCGTGAACGATTTATTGCCGAATCTCGAGGCTGGACCAAGACCGTTCAAGCTTTGTTTGCACTTTCGTGATTGGTTCGCGGGCGAATGGATACCCAAGCAGATAGCTCGTTCGGTGGAAGATTCCCGTCGTACGATAGTCGTATTGTCGCCGAATTTTTTGGAAAGTGTCTGGGGTAGAATGGAATTTCGCGCTGCCCACAGTCAAGCGCTCAGCGAAGGACGGGCACGTGTTATTGTAATATTGTACGGTGAAATTGGTCCAACCGACGATCTTGATCCCGAGCTTAAAGCATACTTGAGCATGAATACGTACGTGAAATGGGGCGATCCGTGGTTTTGGCAAAAACTCAAATACGCAATGCCACATCCGTGTGAATTCACGAGACGCAAAGAACAAAGAAGTATTTACGAAACGACTCAGCCACGTATCGAAACTACGAACGATAAGAGCGAATTGATCAGCCAACCGGGAATTCCACCTACGCCACCTATCGCCACTACACCACCAACGGATTCCGTCAAATTTTTCACCACCAACGGAATTCGAAATAACGAAAACGAAAAGTCGACCGTCAACGATATGAACAAAATCAATCAAGCCTCGCTACCAATTGTAATCGACAATTGCAATACCAACAAGAGCAATGTCACGATCAATAGAATTCAGTGTACGAGAGTCTGACGAGCAAGCCCGAGAGATTGTCCGAACTTGTGTAAAATAGGCTGGCACTGTTAACACCCGTTTCTTTTTTTTTTTTTTTCTTTTTTTCTCACTATTTCGCAAACCGTACGCACATAATTTTTTTCCCCGTCGCGGGGGAAAAAAAAGACTCGTAAAATGTCTAATGTCGTGAAAACATTAGAATCCAAAATTCCGATTACAATCACTGCCCACTTTGGGTGGGCCCAAAAAAGAAAAGTCGGGATTTTAATTTCGCTCGAAATTAAGAGGTGGCGCGAACTTTTATTTTTTGGAATTAACGAAAAATCATGATATTCGTTAAAAAATTATGCAACAAATCTAATTCGATTTGTAATAAAAGGACAAATGTCATCATTGCGAATTAAAAAAAAATAATTATTTTTAAACAATATTTTTTTTATATATGACCATTATCATATATTATACGCGAAAAAATGGTAATTTTTTTTTTTAATTCGCATCATACTCTTGTTCGTTCTTTGATAGAAAATCGAATTAGATTTGTTGCATAAATTTTTTATCAATACCATGATTTTTCGTCATAATTGCAAAAAAAAAAAGTCGCTTAACCCACCTCTTAATTTTGAGCTACGACCCTTTCGCGAGGTTTTTTCTTTCACTGCACTCCAACTAGCTTGCAACTATCATCGCGAAAAAAAAATACCGATTTTTTTTTTTTGGGCCACCCCCCATCTTTTACTGCCGTGGATCTTTTGCCAGCGATTTGTTTTTTCTTTCTTTTCCAGAAGCCTAAAAAGCCACGTGCGTCGCGATATTGTCGTAACAGGGAAAAAAAACGGATTCGGTGTAATTTTGTTTGACGTACGCGTGCAAAACGTTTGGTCGAGGGTTAAAATCCACCATCGCTTCGTGTCCTGGTAAGACGCGAAGCAAATGGAGAAGAAAATAATTAAAAAAAAAAAAAAAAAACAAACGTCACCACCAAATAACTCATTGTCAGTGTGTTGAAGAAGAAAAAAAAGTTCAACCTCGTCTAGTCTCTATGGCTGTAATTCGTTGAAATTGCCATTGCTCGTCATAATTTCATGAAACTTGTGACTACTCATTCCGGGTTCGATATTTCGTGCTGGATTTGCACGACACGACTGATAAATCGCGATACAACGCTGTATCGTTATGCGTTGTACCACACTATACTCATTTTTATTCCCTTCATCGATGTGAGTGAAACACGGGGCGAAGTGGCAATCGAGTCTCTATCTCATCGGTGATACGATTTAACATAAGTCTTACCGTGCATTGTGTACGTTGTAAAAAAAAACCAAAAAAAAACGTATCGAACATTGCAGGATCAGAACGTGTTTTTTTTCTTTTTTTTACTGAGGCCTCGTAACTACTTCCGTTAGGAAATAATCAAGTCTCTTTCAAGAAAACAATTTTGTTTTTTTTTTTTTTTCGTTGTAAGTAAGCCTTTTAGAATATGAGACTGAGTCACTCGTACATGACAAATTTGTGAGGAACAATAACGCGCGATTGCACGATAATTATCTTATCGTCATCGCTGTAATATGTAACTTTCGTAAATGTTTATTATTACTGTATATTCGTAAATGTATATGTATATATGCTTTTATAAAATTACGAAATAATAAATATGTGGATATTCGTATAAAATCTGCCAGTTGCCCCCCCCCCCCCCCCCATAACCGAGAAATTGATTAGCGATGGCAAAGGGATTTACGATTTTCTAAAAACATTAGAAAAACACTAACTTTCTAGAGATTTTTAATATTTTTATTTGTTGTATGAGTATTGAAAAATGACGGCTGAACATTGACAAATTACTGGTTGAGGATCACCGTCGTGAAGAGACGCGGTATATGGCTATGCCGTTCGCACTCATAGGCGAGGTTCTTTCTATCGTTTCGTGCATGGGTCGTAATGAACATATCTTGCGTCCCTTACATTTTCCCGAAGGTGCTTCGGCTGCAAAATAATTTTTTGTCTTGCAAATGAATTTTCATTCGTCTCTTTTTCTCCCTTATTTTTAAAGATACGAAGATGAACGTTCAATACTTTTTTTTACGTACTTTTATGTCCCGAACAACTTTTGTTTGACATATTTTACGGATAAAATTCTTAGGTTCCGAATTAAACGGGTTTTAAACATTTTTTTAACGTTTTCAGCGTCACTGAATTTAACGATTCAGCGTCAACAAATTATCCTCGTATCAATTTTGCGTATTTGCACCGAAGTTCTTAATTTCGAAATGTTTCCTGGCTCACGATGTATCTCTACTCGAATGCTCGTATCGTTTCCAAAGTCGAGTTGACCAAAGGATAGAGTACTAAATTGTAGGAAAAACCCAAGTGTCAACAGAGGATTATCCTGGCAGCCAGCGGATTCCTTCGATCGCTAATAAAATCATCCAAGCACATAATATACCAAAAAAAAGGCTCCCAACGAACTTCCCAGCGCTTAGCCAATCGTCTTTGCGATCGTTCCCACTACGCTCATCTTCAACCCTCAAGATTCCCTGCGGCGCGAGCCTCGCGGTTCATTTGGATTTCGCTTCGATCGCGGTCGTCGATCAGTTCGGCTTTTTCCTTCAACGAGAACACTCGAAATTCGCGTGGGAACAACGGATTTCGAATAAAATCGTGAATTCAATTTCTCGTTAAATTTTACACTAAATATATATATATATAAATATATATATATATACGCGATATATAAGGAAAATTCCGTCGAACGAAGTGAAGTAAAATGAATTGGCAACGGTGGTGCACAATTTTCTCGCTGTTAAATATCGTGAGCACGTTCGAGTGTCCCGAGGGTCCTGGCTGCGGTAATTGCCAAAAAAATTTCGACGATGTTTACGAAATCGATTGCGTCACGGCGTACGGTGGTGCGATCGAGATACAAATACGACCGAACGATCACGTGAGATTGTCTTGTCGCAATACGGTTAATTGGAGGAATTTTCATCTCGGCTCGAAGCATCCTTTGAGCGGTATAAGCGCGTTGTCCTTTGACAATTGTGAATTACCGGATAAAACAATACTCGGCAGCATAACGAAACAATTGATCACCGATGAAATCGATCAATTGTATTTTCGTTCGATCGTGAAAAACGATCAAACGTTCGGACGAGAGAATTTTCAAGGTCTCGGCAGTTTGACCGAATTGATGCTAACAGCGATTAACTTGACGAATCCGCCGGCCGATCTATTTCGCGATTTGCCAAATTTGCGTCTGTTGAATCTGCAATATGCAAATTTGAATTATTTGCCGAGAAACTTGTTCCCGTCGACGAAGCTCGAAGCTATTGAGCTAAGCACGAACAAACTCGAATTTCTCGATTCCGACTCGTTCGGCAAACTCGCACGTCTTCGATTACTCAACATTTGGAACAACAGACTGGTGAAAATCTTGCCGCGAACTTTCGACGAGCTCGTCTCTCTTGAAGTTCTCAATTTACGACGAAACCAATTGGCACGACTTCCGAACGATGTGTTTCACGCTCTGCGAAGTCTAAAAGTTCTCGTATTGTCGGAAAATAATTTTCGTCTTGGCTCGCTGTCGGACGATTTGTTGCGAAATTGCAGCGATCTATGGAAATTCGAAATGACGCGAAATAGAAAAAACATGACGAGGCTGCCGAATGGATTTTTCGCAAATTTGACGAATCTCGAGATCGTTAAGTTGGGAACTATCGGATTGAGCTATTTGCCCGAGGATTTGTTTCGCGGCGCGACGAATCTTCGTAACGTTAGCATCGAGAAGAATTATCTCGTGACTTTGCCGAGTCAAATATTCCTCGATAACAACAATCTTTCGACTCTGGATCTCAACATGAACGATATAACGTCATTGCCCGATGACGTTTTTGCCAATTTGCAAAAACTCACAAAGCTGGATTTGTCGAGTAATCGCATAACGAGTATTCCCGAGTAAGTTTTCTTTCGCTTTGTTTTTTTTTTTTTTTCTCGTTCGTTCCGATTTCAGAATTTCATATTTCTTTGTTTCGTTTGTTTCTTCAGAAAACTCTTTGCCGGCTTAACGTCGTTGCGAGAATTGTGTATGGAGGAGAACAACATGATCAACATTCATTATCAAGCGTTCAGATATCTTCAGCAGCTTCGAGTTGCAAGATTCTCGTACAACTCGCTTAGCCTCGAATCCTTGGATATGAAGCGCGAATCACCGTTTCACTATTGCGAGCAACTCGAGGAACTTCTTCTAGATCACAATAAGATATCCGATATATTCGTCGACTGGATGTACTCGATGAGCTCTCTTCGAGTGTTGGATTTATCGTTCAATAGACTTCAATCGCTGATGGTATTGTCAATTTTTATCCAACTCGCACGTCCAACACTTTCCTATAAAATTTCTTTCGATTATTTCTGCTTCTTTCAATTTTACGTGTATTTTGATACGACTAAGAACGTGCAGGGTAGGAAGGGTCATGTCGAGTACTCGGGTAAGTTGGACAATCCGAATATCTGGAAAACTAAGCACCGCACGCGGGTGTGCATCATTAATTTTTCCACCTAAAAGTTTTAAAAAAAAAACGCGATTGAAAGATCTTCTTCTACCATTGTATGAGAAAAAAATTATTTCAAAGTTCATTGCAATTAATGTTAATTCAAAACTTAACTAAATTAAAGAGACAACTGTTGGTTTATTACTGCATTGTACCAAATCGTGTTGCATACGTCTAATTTTTTATGCAATTCTTACTTTGCTCAGCTTACCTCATACTCGTGCTCAACTTAGCCCACTATCGGGGCAGGTTGAACGGCTTTAGTCATTTGAGAACGATTATCTTCGAAACAATAAGGATAACAGGAATTTCGTCTACAGACTTCTTTTTTTTTCCCCAGATAAATTTCCTATTGACCAAAGTAGCTTTTATTTTTATACGGCAGACTGTTAAGGAATTACAGGGCGATGATACCAAACTTGCTCAACATGCCCCTCCCTAGCGCCTATGCCTCGACGAAAGGGGCGAATAAGGTAGCAGCTTTGTATACAAACATATTCGGCTTTGTCCAATCGCGTGTCCTTCGTCATTTCTTTTCTTCGCTTCCACATCGATGAAATTAGTTCGCGATATGTTTCATTCGATATTTTGACAAAACTCGTGTTCACGGAAGTATCGTCGTTTAGTTGAAGCTTCAGCGATTGTCGCAGCGTGTGGAGCTATCCCATAAAGCGATGACGATTTTTATTCACAGAATTCGAACCACTCGACGTGACCGTATTATATTGTATCTTGGGAAAAGCCTGCCTTTTTTTTCTATGGCGAAGACTTTCTTTTGTTAAGGAGTTTCGGGACAAGTGACGAAATGTTACTATTTTATTCAAATTTATACAGTAGATTTTTTGTCATATACCGAATGAGGTAATTTTACAACAAAAATTATAAATCTTTGTGCTATATTTGAGTAGTAGTCTCGCCAAGGCGTTTTTCTATAGATTTCTTTTATTTTGAGGACTCATTCGAGACACTATTAAATGATTACCTGCAAAATTTCAAAAGGCTTCACCGTTCCGTTTTCCGAGATATTGGCAATCAAAGATTTCATGGTTTTACACGTGTTCTTCTGAAGAGCAGTGAAAAATTTTACATTTCACGCAATAACTTCGAAACTTTGCTAAAGATTTTTTTGAAAAAATTCTCAATTGCAGAGGAACATACGACGAAGTGGGTAAAAAAAAATCATAAATTTTGACCGTCTAGTTTCAGAGATATAGCGATTTAAATAAAGCAATGTCTAGCGACGCTAGCGCCACGAAGCGACTGGAGATATTAATAGCCGGAATGGATAGTCTGATACAAAAGTGAGGCTTAGGTGAACATTAGGCATTTTCATCATTACTTTATAAATTTTTACATCCCGATAAGATTTACAACCTCCATTATAATATTTCGCAATATTTCGAAGCTTTCATCGATTGAGCGGAGAATAAACTTTTCAACGTGACTCTGACGAGACTACTACCTTAATTGTTCTCTCATTTTTCAGAGGCAACAATTCAGTAAAAAAAAAACGTATGCATTTCGAGCTAGGTCCTACGCTATAATAGAGAAAGCTTTTTTTCAAGAAGAAATTCAGTAAAAACGAAAGATAAACACGTAATTATCGTTTCAGCACGAAGATCTGCAATTCTTGTCGCGAGATTTGTACGTCAACCTCAAGAACAACAACATAAGTCACATTTATCTGGATGGTGTGGAATCGTGGGCGGGCGAACGGACCTATACGCGAAACTTGGTTATCGTGGCGAGACACAATCCGATCGTGTGCGACTGCGATCTCTACGACGTGCTTCGTTATCTCGAAGGAAGACTCAATCCTAACGTGAAGAACGCTTTTCGCTTGGAAATCGGCGAAACGAGATGCAAAGGACCGAACGAATTAAAAGAAATCATCATCACCGATTTGCAATCGAAGACACTAAAGTGCGAGGCGAAAATTCCCGAATACGAGGGTGACTGTCCGGAACGTTGCAGATGTTACGTTAGACCGGAGAACAAGGCTTGCCTAATTAATTGTGCGAACGAGGGTCTTATCGAAGCTCCGCGAAGAATCGATTGCCCGATCGATCATTGGGTAGAACTGAATCTCAGCAACAATTCATTGACCACCTTGCCAAATATCCATCAACCTGGTTACGAAAGAGTCTCGATATTGCTTCTGGATCACAACGACATTACCGCGCTCTCCGTCGAATCGCTCTCGTCCAAACTCGAGGTCTGTATTTTTTTTTTTTTCTACCGTTCTTGTATTCCACCGGCCAGAGTAGAGAAATATTAGGGGCTGGGTTAAATATAAACGAGACTTTACGTTTAAAAAAAAATTGATTAGATGTAATAAATTATTCAAGGTCTTGCCAACGTGTTTTTCTATATTTTTTTATATTTATTTTGAGGACCCATTCAAGACACTATTAAAAATTTACAATCACAAATTTTCAGGACAATCTGTATGGGGTTATAAATCTGTATGGGGCGAGAAGTAATTATTTTATACTTTTTACTCCATTTTAAAAACGTGGTATACTAAAAAAAAAACGTTTTTATTTAAATAATTATTTTCTGCTTTTTAGTCTTGTGTGTGTGAAATTTTGCAATCGATTTTAAACATCTTGATGAGATTATGACAGAGACATGTGGCAAATTTCATGTTTATTTCAGCTTCGCCACGTGTTCATATCTGAAATAGAAAATAGTTATACCTACCCACCAATAAAATATCGATCTGTTTGTTATTTTCCTGAAATATTAAATAAAGAAGCAAGCAAAATTAATTTTATAATATTTTTATTCAAATATTAAATCTTTTATTCATATTTATCTTGTCTGTCTGTCTGTTTGTCATTCAGTTGTAAGCTATCTTTAAAGTTCCAAGCATTTAGCTCATCCGGAAGTTAGTTTAAAATCGATTGCAAAATTTCTACCGAACAGACAAGAAATCGCGTTAATATTGCATTGTCATGCAGTTCTGAGCTATGTTTAAAGTTTCGAGTCTCTAGCTCATCCGGAAGTTAGTTTAAAATCGTTTGCAAAATTCGTACGGGACAGACAAGAAAGCGAGTTGATAAAAAAAAAAAACACGTGCTAATAATAAAATAGCCAAGCACAATTGTTCAACTGCTTCCTGCTTTGTAATTACATTTGATTGCTGGAAAAACTACCAGCGAATTGGTAATTTTGTTTTTTCAGGTTCTAAAATTGGATAACAATCGTCTGTCAAGATTGGATCCAGCGTTAATGAATTACTTGAGGAACGCGTCGAAATTGCGTGAGCTCACATTGGAGTCAAATCCGTGGATTTGCGATTGCGAGGCACGTGAATTTCTCAGCTTCGTCCAAGAGAAAAGCGTAACGATGCCCGATCTATTGAGAATCGCGTGTTACGAAATTGAAACGCCAGTTTTTCAAATGACGCCCGAGGAACTTTGTCCGGCCGACAACAGTTGGATCGTAGGTGGTTGTCTCGTGGCTTTTATTGGAATAATCGCTGGTATCGTCGCGTCTCTGTACTATCGTTATCAGCGTGAGATAAAGGTATGGCTTTACGCGAAAAATTGGTGTCTCTGGTTCGTGACGGAGGACGAGCTCGACCGTGACAAGCAATTCGACGCTTTCATAAGTTATTCCCACAAAGACGAGGATTTCGTCGTGAACGATCTAATGCCGAATCTCGAAGCTGAGCCGCGATTGTTCAAGCTTTGCGTACACTTTCGTGATTGGCTCGCGGGTGAATGGATACCCCGACAAATAGCACGTTCGGTGGAAGAATCGCGACGGACGATCGTCGTACTGTCGCCGAATTTTTTGGAAAGTGTCTGGGGTAGAATGGAATTTCGCGCTGCGCACAGTCAAGCGCTGAGCGATGGACGTGCTCGGGTGATTGTTATACTTTATGGCGAGATCGGTCCAACCGACGATCTCGATCCCGAGCTCAAATCGTACTTGAGCATGAACACTTACGTGAAATGGGGCGATCCCTGGTTCTGGCAAAAGCTCAATTACGCTATGCCCCATCCACTTGAATTCGCGAAACGAAAATTGCGAAGAAATATCTTCGAAGGAATACAGCCGCGCATCGAAACGACCAATGACAAGAGCGAATTGATCAACGCACCCGGCCTCACATCCAACTTAACAATCTCCACTGCACCACCGCTCGATTCACCAATAAAATCACTCAATGATCAATGACGAAGAGTCTCGCTATTGTCATGACGTTTTTTTTTTTTCGAGACTTGGGGAAAAAATTATGGTCAATTCGAGGAATTTGATGTGGCCCCTTTTACCTCACGAGTGTCCAATTAAAGTGTACGCGAATTCCTAATTATATATCGTCAGTAGAATTTTTCTAGAGCCTCAGGACAAACGACGAAAATTTCATGACATTTGAGGATTTTTAAGGCAAGGATTAAGAATTTTTTTTCATAATTTTTAATATGACTTTCTGATATAAAAGTATACTTTATAATTCTTTGGTACGACTAATTTTCTAAATTTGTATATTTATATTCTGCTCTTTGAAGCAAATGTGTGTTGTATTGCCAATAAAAATTGTACAAAATAAACGAAATCATCAAACTGTACAATTCCATGTGTAGTAAAGAAAAATGTCAGACAAACGTCATTTCGATTTTGCTGTAAAGAAATATATTTTGGCAACATGTGGAAAAATATTACATACATTTAGGAACTTTGAGTAATATCGTCTAGTCGCTTTACACAAATAACAAAGAAAAATTAATATGTTGAGATGACGAATCAATTTTTTTTTTCTACTAGCTTTTTTTCCTAATACCGTAGATTTTTGCAAACCCGCGAAAATTTGCAAATTATTTTGGATAAATTGATACCAAAAATCGGCCATGATAATGAGCGGTGCAGAGATCTAAAAAAAAGTCAGGTAGACTGGTAATTTTTCATGACTTTTTCACAGTCGAGTGTAATTCCTGTTTCATACAATAATTAAGTATTTACACGGCCCCGACTAAAATCCATTCATTCTTTAAAAATGTATTTGCACACCGCGAGTTTTTCAAATTATCCTACGAAAAAAAAAGCATTTTATTTTTTTCGTTTATGCTTTTAAGCATTTTTAATAAAGTGCTTCAGCATTTTTTTTTTTTTCGACAGTTTTTTACGAACATTTTATTTTTCTTCGAAAAAAAAATGATAAAGTATTTTTTTTTTTTCGCAGGATAATTTGAAAATCACGAGATGTGCAAATACTTTTTTTACCCACTGTATATTCGCTCATTTTCGTAACCGTTTAAGAATCATAGACTTTCAGTCAAAATTGTCGTTAAAACAAAAACGCCTTTTCGACGAAAATTGCCGAAAACCGCTATAAGACTGAATACAGCACGAAATGCCATTAGTAACGTTTATTAACGAACGGAAGCAATAGTTCGGTAATTGTCATACCGACATTGCTACTGCATTTTTCTCTAGCAACGCAATTGATGTGCACGAGTTATGGTTACATTACTCTATACACGCGATTTCATGAAAATAAGACATGACAATAAATAAATGTTTAAGCGAATAATTGTACAAGCTTAAACTTAATTGTACAAGTTTAAGCAAATAAAAGATAAGAAATAACAATAAATAAGCGTTTAAGAAAACAATTTAATAATACCTCGATAAAATATCTCCTTACGTAAAATACGTATTTTACATTTCAGAAAGATTAAGAGTAAAAAAAAAAAAAAAAAAGACTTACCCCTATCAGCTTCGGTTCTCCGGTTCCCGAAGACTCGTTGCAAATTAAATGCACCTCCGACGAGTGTAAACCTACGTGCAAACGCATTTTTCAAATACCTCGGATAATGAAAGTTCGCTTTAAGGACAAATTACCGTTCATGACGATGAAAAATTCGACTTTTTTCTTTCACATAATTTTCATCCTTAAAGTATCTCTCTATGCAATTGAAGGGAAATTTAATTTGCAGGGCCAGGAAACGCGTGTTGTCAATAATTGATTTAGAAATCTTTTTTTCGTCCGTTGAAGCAACAAAAAAAACGAAGCAAATTTAGTTTAGTTTAATAATGTTTAACCCGTTTTCGTGTAAGATGAAAACTGGCAAGGCTGTGAATTTTGGATTTTTTTTTTTCAATCGATAAAATTGAAATTTACTCTCTATTGATAGAAGAATAAAATACGTTGAAACCCAAAGTATTTATTTTATATAAAAAAAAATTCCCGAAGTTCATGCATTTTTAGAAATTCGATAATTTTTGTGTACTCACCAGTCTTGCATCTGGTGCCATTTGTGAACTTGAGTTTTATCACGTTTCGATTGTAATCGAAAATTACAGTGGAAGAGGTTCCATAACTTTCGCCATTTCTGCAGACAGCCGAACCTTTGCATCTGCTATCACTGCTGCACAAATTTATCTTGTAGTCGTCGCCGGATTGACTCTTGACCTGCGAAAAAAAAACAAAAAAATCATTCGTAAACGACGCAACCATCAAGAGTGCGATTTTTTTTTCTCTTTATTTACAACTATAATCTGTTATTAGTAGTAACAATAAATAGTTTTGGGTAATTTGCGGAATGGCAATCAGAGGTGAAGCAAATGGAAATCCATTGATTCTCCATTAAAAGCGAGTTGCGTTATATGCGAAGTGAGAGTGCGATGGAGACAGGAAATATCGTCTCCTCAACTCGTTCACTCGAGCATGTAAATTTTATTCTTAAACGAAACGGTGATCGTCGGATTTTTAGGAGTTTTTTTTTTTTAATGGGGAAAAAATATCCCACGTTGAAAAATTGTCCTCCCTCTCACAATTCCCATGACATCTTTCAACCGTTTCGACAAGAAAATAAAAATTCCAACGTTTTTACAGCAAAGCTCGTTTTATGAAAATTTACTCGATATTATGGATCGCGAGTAGAGCGAAAATGAGGGATACTCACGGAGTACGGTGTTTTCTTCCTCAGCGAGGTGAGATTGACTTTGTGCGATAGATGAGGGTTCAAAATCGTGCAACCTTTCTCCCATCGTCCTTCCGACGTTGGGCAAACGATACTTGTCGTCCACTCAAACCCGTAAGTACAGTCTTGATAATAATGGTAACGCGGTGCGCCCTGATTGATGGAAAAACCCGAACAACAATTAATCAACTTGTCAGCTCGATACGTCGACAATTCCGGTGATCGAAATATTACGCGAAGAAATAAAACAAAACAGCGAAAAAGGAGTCTCAATTAAAAGTATTAGTCTCGCTACAGTCCCGTTGAAAAGATTAATACATAATCCCACTTCGTCGTATGTTCCTCTGTAATTGAGAATTAAAAAAAAAACAAGTCTGTAGAAAAGTTAGGAAGTTATTGCGTGAAATGTGACATTTTCCGCTACTCGCCGTAAGAACACGTATAATACCGCGCAATATTCGATTGCGAATATAATACATTGTAATCTTTATAATATATTATAATAATTATCATAATTATATATTTTATATAATATTATAATAATTATAATAATGTATAATATATTATACATTCAATATATTATATTACAAATATAATACACGATCTCGAATATACAACGGTGAATCCTTTGGAAATTTTGCAGGTAATGATTTGACAGTGTCCCGAATGAGTGCTCAAAATAAAATTAAAAATCTATAGAAAAACGCCTTCGCGAGACTACCTTAATGTATTTGATATTAAATTGAAGATAATGTTGAATATTTTTATTATTCTTTTTAATAATTTTTAAATAATTTAATTCTTTTAAAAATTCTTAATAATTTTATTATTTTTATTATTTATGATGTGTTATTGACGCATCAACAATTGTTTTTTTTTAAAATAATTGATGGACGTTTTCGCACGTTCTTTTGTCGCGTATCCTGAAGCATATTTTTTGTGGTCTTTTAGTCTAATAAAAATAAATTTAGCCTAATCAAAATCAATCCTAAGTTCAACAATTTGTATCTCTCTTATTCAGTCGTTGACCTTGTTTGAAATTTTGCATACGCGAATATGGCTACTTTAAGATATACTTGAAATTTTTTTTCACCAAGATGAGGCGTTCGTAACGGAGCTTCATTAAAATTGACCAGGGCAACTTACTAATGTTAACGAACTAACGCGAAAACTTTGCGAAGTCGTTTTTTACTTACTTCACCAACAGTGTAGTTGCAGAGGAACGTTAAATTGGAGGATATCTTTGTTTTGTTATTCTCCGGACACGGAGATCCTCCAGTATATAATAATATCACATTTTTTTTGTCGTCGAGATAAGGATTTTTGTGGGGATAGCCGAGACTCTGAAAATTCGGTAATTGATTAGACGAGTAAAACGGTCGGTTATTGAATAATTTTTTTTTTTTCAAATGTCTTTCGCGACCTAGAGTCCCTTTTACTTACAGTCTCGTTGGTGAATTGACCGTTCGCTTCCGGTACGACGCGACACGACGAGCTACCGTGCAAACAAGTGAGATATGGCTTAGGAACAAGCGGACGGCAAATGTTTATGTGGAATTCCGTGTCGTTTGCTTTGACAACGTAATTTTCGGCCCACTGTATCAACGACGCCAGACCAATCTCTCCGTTCTTCGTTTCGCACTTTATCTGCAAAGAAGATCGATTCTTCGTAAATTCAGTATTGTCATTTCGTTTTTTTTTTTTTTAAATTTTTTATTCTACGACAATATAATTGAACAAGAATTCGTTGAAATTTGCTCACCCGCTTTTCGCAGACCAACGGCGTGTTCCAGTGTATAATTAAGGAACAATGATCGCTCTCCATTATTATCGGCCCGTTCGTCGATCCTTCGGCGCCGCAGAAAAACGCCATCAAGGTGTAACGTCGTCGACCGTTGCCGCACTCAGCGCCGTTCGTGTAATTCAAGTAAGGGCCACCCTGGCACCATGTTAAATTCGTATTACTCGTGCCCGTGGATGTTTTGTTCTTCGCAATGCATCCACCTGTTGGAAGTCAAATATTCACGATTATTATTCCGTTTCGGGGCGGTACGATGTTAAATTAAGGCGGGCAACCACTTTGGGAGACCGAAAATTGGATGATGTTTAAAAAATTTTTTTATTGTGAAAAAAAAAACGAAAATTTCCGCAACTCTGACAATAATTTATTCATATTTTCATGCATCTCTGGAAATTTTTTCAAGTTATTTCATGCATTAATTAAGGTGTGATCCGCTGTGTCCCTCGGCGTGTCCTCATCGTCGTTGTCGATTTGCGGCAATTGTGCAGCTCGCAATTCGTATCTGAGATAGTCCAACAAATTTTGTATACATTCTTTAGATGTGTTTTTAAAAACATGAACCTAAATTTTGAAAAACAAAATCGAGAATTGAATGTTGGAACGTGTTTGAAAAAAAAAATCGATTTTTAGCATTTTTTTTCCCCGGCATTTTGCAATAATAAATATGTTTTAAACAATCTAATCTTTCCAACTTTAGGTTCATGTTTTAATAAATTATATTATGTAAACGTGTTCCAAATTTGAAGATGATCCATCAATTAGTTTTTGAGTTGTGATTCCCGCAAATTGAAAAAATGTTTCGAGAAAAGCACGTTTTGAGTTTCACAAACGAAAAACTCAAAGTCAAATGTGTTTAATCAAATGATAAAGTGTCTTACCGATTAATCAGCGATTACAGCACCATACAGCAGTCCTTCCTCTTTCTCGTGCAACTCATTTGAAGCTTGCATTCCCTCTTTACGAGCTTTTCGAGCTTCTTTCGTATCTAATAAACTTGACTACCTAACTGAGCGCTCGTTGATACCTGAGCGCGCTTGCGAGTCGAGCGGAGAGTCTTTGTCATTTATATACATACCGTTAGAAGGAATCCGAATATCGTTTTGAAATTTTCCGGCTGTATTAAGATATTTTGCTAACGATTTATGAAATAAAAAAAAAAAATGATTTTTTTGAAGCATCTAAAGTGGTTGCCTACCTTAAATCGAGGATAAAAGAAAAATGTACTGTACGAGTTACTCGCCTGCGTTATTCGAGCAGGAGGAGTCGGATATCGCACCACACACTTGAAAATCGTACTCTACGCCGTCAGTTGTGTTAGCCCGGAAATCACGGTTCATCAGTTGGCGCAAATCGTATCTGTAAAAAGTTGCGGATACTGAGGCGATTCTTATGGAAGAGGGATACAGCTCGATTCTGCCAATGAATGAATATACGTATTCTGTACAGATTTTCATACGGCCAATAATTCCTCGTGAATAAAAAAATTGAAATTTCCGTGCAAGAAAAATGCTGCACAGTCGCCATTTTGACATGTATCGCTGTGAAAGAATAATTTTGTATAGTCAATTAAGTGTATAATAAAACCCCTATTTTGTAATTGCGATTTATTTTATGGTTTCGCTGAAAAACAAATCACAAAATATGCCCTTTTGCTTTGCCTCTAGAGTGGCCTAAGGCCTTAAAGCAGGGATGGCTAAAATTTTGAAGTGTACGGTCGACACTACGCCGGCATTAGTTCTAAACCCAAACAAACCCAAACATATTCATTCAACGAAAAACTTCTGAACTAGTTTTACAGAGCTCTCACAGAAAATTCTTCATCAATAAAATAACTTAAAACTCGTTTATTTTTTACATTCATTTCTAAACATTGTTTTTTTTTTTTGACTCGATGTGTGGCACTTTATATTTTCCACAAATTTTTCATGTTGCACAGTGCAAGGAACTAACTGCGATGCGCAAACAGGAAGTTAAATGTTCGTCTGTTAATCGAGACCGTTTTTATCGCATTCATAGTAGAAAACTTTGATTCACAGAAGGAAAAAAAAATCGTAATTTTTGTTGAATTGATTTTATTCTCACGAGCTACTGAAATCGTTTAGACGATCGACCGGTCGACCGCAGTCGACGTCTTGGCCACCCGTGGTTCAAAGAAAACATTAAAATGATAAAACTTAGAAAAGTGTGACTAGCAGAAGAATTTTCGTAACCGCGACTTCTCAGTAGACATGTAAAAATATCTAAATCTCTGAAATTTATGCCAAACTTTTCATTCCGGTTCATCGTTGGGTATAATTATTAATCGCAACTTATTTGTATCAAGTGCCACTGTAATCTACTGATGATTCAAAAGGGTCCTGGCTTATGCGTCCACAAAATACGGCCCTCCACGAAAGGAATACCTTATTATTATTAATCCCTGATAAATCTGTTAAAACATTTCCGCTATCTGTCGCACGTCTATCTCACGCAATGAAGCTTCTAATCATCTCAATGTCTTTTTTATCTTTTCCAATATACGAGTTTCTATTTGTTTCGGGATTTTTTCTACTCAACGAGTCGAGCCGAAACTAATAGCTTATTGGCTCATCTTTCCAATTGTCTTTGAAGCATTATCATTACGGTGAGATACAAGAATACGCGAGAAGATTTCATTCATTGGAAGCGAGTTATCCCGAAGGGGAAGTGATAGAAAAAATGTTCCGAACTCGATGTTGGTGAGTGGATTGGTGACTTTGCATGTTCCGGCGGTCGCGAGACTCTCGTTCTTCAACGATTCGATACTGCAAGCGGCGACCGTGCTCCATGATATTCTGTGAAGACACTCTTTTGCTCCTCCCATGTACACCGGAAGGGTATTCTGCAACGAGTAAAACGCGGACGTAGTTAAAATCCAATTGGCAATCGTATCTGTGATTTTCTCGAATGCGCTAAACTGAACTCACGGTCGCACGATAGTCGCATTTGAACGTTATTACGGTGTCCACGTGAGGCTTCTGGGTTTCGTTGCTAATGCACATTTCTCCCATAACGTAAGTCAGGCTGAGTTCTTTCGTTTTTTCGTTGAATTTCGGTGAATCTTTGACATCTCCTATATTTCTATATCTGCGATCGAAGAAAAAGTTAAATGCATTCGAACGAAACATTTAAGGGATCATCACAGTTTAAAATTTGGAAAAATCGAATTTTTTTTTTTTTGCATTATCCGATAGTATAGACAGTTGTTAAACATGCTGTTCAATTTTTGAGACTAAATTCGAATAATTTCGGTCGCTGCAGCCTTTGCGTAGAGAAAGTGATTCGAGCAGCGGCGTTCCGCACTCGAAATTTTAAACGCGTTTTTCGCGAAATGTCGTTTTTTTCAAAACGACGTACACTCTCGAAGGAAGAGTTTTCAAGCTATCCGTGATCAAATTTTGACACAACTTAATTTGGCAATTATTTGGCTTTGGATACGAAATACAGTTAGATCGCGTTTATACGCTTTCCACTTATACGTTTTTTTATCATTCGTACGTTAACATCAATAGCCCTGGCAGATTCCGCCTATAAATAATGTAATAGAAGTTTCATTTATACGTTTTTCACTTATACGTTTTTCACTTATACGTTTTTCACTTATACGTTTTTCACTTATACGTTTTTCACTTATACGTTTTGTTTTTCACATTTATACGTCATACTCGCTGTAACTCTTTTAAAAAAACGTATAACTGAAGTTTCACTGTATATGAAGAGCAGGATATCTGAATGGAATGAATCGCGTGATAATTTGGTGCCGAAAAGAAAAAATGATATAAGAGGTATTATATCTCTTACTTGTATTGCCGATCTTTACCGGCCTCCCTCAAGCAAGAGCCGGAGGTTGGGGGACACTTGATGTCATGATCGTACACGACGGCATGACAGACGTTTAGTACGATGACGGATTGCGAATTGCCGTTTACCGGTATAACGTAATTTTCCGATCGCAACGTCAAAGGACTCAGATCGTAATGTTCACCGGTGTTGCCAACAACTGTACAGTTTATCGTATTTTCCGGACCACAAGCCGCCTTAGTCTCCCACACGATGTAATACGCGCAGTCGTCTTGATTCTGAGAAGAAGAAAAAAAATGATGATACGAGAGACGACGTATCACAAAAACGTGATACGAGAGACGAAATTTTGGCGTGCGCTTGACTGAGGTTTTGTCAGTTGACTGTACATTCAACTATGCAACAAAAAATGTAAATTTTTTAAATTTAATTAATACGTTCATATCTTATTATTATCAATAATTACGCAAAAACTTTATATTCAGTTATATACAGAGTCCTGCTACCATTTTTTTTTCAATCGAAGAATCGAATTCTTGCCCGCGTGATTGTAATCACCGTTTCAAAAATGTTGTATATCCAATTTTCTTATCTTATATTCTTCTTTTATCTTATATTATATTTTTTGTTTAAACTTTCTCAGCCAGAGCTTAGCCCGTCAGCTACAGATATATTAGGATCGCGGTAAAAGAATAACTTTCAAAAATTGATATCTCGAAAACTATGACGCGTCGCAAAAAACTTCTTTTCAGAAAAGTCGTATAGCATTAAAATTCGAAAATTCGATTTACGCTTTTCGTAAATACACCCAAATTATTTCTTTTATATTTAACAGTCGCGTGAAAATTTTTCAAAAAATCTTTATACGTATTTCTTTTTTTTTCGCGCGCCCCAAGGTGATGTAACGCCTTAAGAAAAACTCTATCGCATGGAGCTCTTTCTGGATACCTTACTATGTAACGCCATAACATAGATAAGAAAAAATCTGCTGATTCGAAACGAGCTCAGCGCTCATGTGCGTTACGCTTTGAGGGATCAGTGTGCGTTTCAAAAGAAAAAACAAAATCATACGCCGCTACTTTGTAGCGAGTTGGCTGCTCGCGTTCTCCTGGATACAATACCAAGAAAAGATATTTCTTTTTGTGTACTCTGTACTTCTTGGACTTGAAGGTTCGTAATCTCGTATTGTAGCCAGAATCTCGTCACGTCACGCATAATAGTCAGAATGTTGATAAAGGCTTGGACGGCTTTCCGACTATGTTTTAAGGGATCGTCACAGTGTAAAATTGTCCAAAAAAACGATTATTTTTATTGCATTATCCAATGGTATAGACGGTTATAAACATGATGTTCAATTTTTGGGACGAAATTCGAATAATTTCGGTCGCTACAGCCGTTCTTAGAGAAAGCGATTCGAGCAGCACTCGAATTTTTCCGCACTCGAAACTTTAAACGCGTTTTTCACGAAATGTCGTTTTGCAAAATGACATGAATTTTTCTGACTTTCTCAATTTCTTTTCCGTATATTTGAGCTACAGGAATGGAATTTTCACTTTCTTTGCACAAAAAAAACTCAAAAATACGCTATTTTTATCACAATTTATCAAGTTCGTCAAACTGAATTTTCATTTACTTTCTTTACACAAAAAAAATCTCAAAAATACACTATTTTTATCACAATTTATCAAGTTCTTCAAAGAGAATTTTCATTTACTTTCTTTACACGAAAAATTCTCAAAAAATACGCTATTTTTATCACAATTCATCAAGTTCGTCAAACTGAATTTTCATTTACTTTCTTTACACAAAAAAAATCTCAAAAATACGCTATTTTTATCACAATTTATCAAGTTCTTCAAACTGAATTTTCATTTACTTTCTCTACACAAAAAGTTCTCAAAAACATTTATTTGTTTTTATTTAAACATTTATTTAAAAAGCTTTATTTTCCCAGTTTAGCAATATTCTATCAAAATTCTTTTCCTCTCAAACCTCGATGTCGCTACACCGAAGAAAAAACAAACCGCATAGACTCTCGAGAAAGAAAAATCGTTATAATGCGACTCACGTGCGGAATCATAGACAGCTGCGATTCCTGATCATTCTCATTGTTGCACTTCATGATCACGTGAACGGTATACTTTTCGTCGTTCCTGCAAGTGTCCCCCGTGAAGACGAATTCGAGTTTTGCGTCGTTTGGAACGACAGGATTGACGCCTTGCATACCTGTGCCAATGAAGCGAATCACCGAATCGTGTTACAAAGCGACGATAAAAAAAAAAAATTCTCGCTTCTCGCGCCTCGTTACGTCATCACACCTATTCCAATTTCTTCGTCGTTCTTGGTGAGACAAGCGCGATAGCCGGATGCGCCGTTGCATTCCTTGCTCAATGGTCCGCACAATTGTAGCCTGACGCTGTGACCGGATTTTTCATCTTTCACGACGCGATCGTCACCCGACAGGCTGCCAAAGTTGAAGCGCAATCCGGAATCTCCGACCCTAACGTCGCAGTAAGATTCGAGCGGAGCGCTCTGCGGGCGAAATAAAACGTGACATGAAAAAAATCAATTGAAAACTTTGATTGTCGCAAGAAATACAAGCATAGGAGAGCAGGAATGCGCACGGAAAGATACCGGAAGGACGAGGCGATCGGCGCAGAAATAAAAGAAACACGGGCAAGGATAAGACGCGGGAAATATCGGAAGAGACGGCAAAAAAGAGTACGCAGACTCCAAATGCAAAATTTGCAGAGGCGAATGAAAATTTGAGACGAATTTGCGAGTGTCCAATGGTTGAGGGAAAACTCAATAAACAGATAGCAAAGGAATTGGAAGAAAAGTTGGAAAAGAGCAGGTGTATAGAGACCGTAAAAAAGAGGCGCAACTGAAAAATCAAACGGCAAAACAACTGTGCGGCTAAGGCAATTCGAGAAATTCAAATATTAAGATAATACGTAAGATAATAAGAAAACCGATGTAAACGTGTACGTAAAGATGAAGGACAAGCCACTAATGTAAACATCCTTAAAAGAATACACAAGGAATAACTACTGCTATAATAAATTATAAAATTTAATTTTATAAATAAAGTATAAAAAAAATATAAAATAAATATTAAAATAATATTAATCCGATGCGTTGGCTTAGTGGGTAAAAGTGCTTGCCAGCGGATCGGAAGGTCCCGGGTCCGAACCCCGGTAGGGGACGAAATTTTTCTTCGACATTTTTCGATGAAACTCGTTCCGTGGCCGGGCGGCGAACTTGGGACCGGGTCTGTATCGGTATAGGTTTTCCGCAGTTTTCCTATACCCATGGCAAATGCGATACAGAGTAGGAAGCCGGCTGCGGCCGCAAGGGCAAGGGAGACAAAAAGGAACGGAGAGAGGAAAACAGGAAAGAAACAGAGGAAAAAGAGGACAGAAAACAGAGGAAAAAGAGGAAAGAAACAGAGGAAAAAGAGTTAGGAGCGGTAAAAACCCAAAAAGGGTATACGAAGGAATAATAAAAAAAATATATATAAAAATAATATCAATGATAAAAACTCAGAATGTGAGATGGAATTTTTCGTAAACCGTAACTCTTCGAAGAATATCCCAAAATCTACAAAATTAATGTGAAACTTTTCACTCATCATTGCGTATAATGTAAATTATTTTCATCAAGCATTATTGTAATTTGCTAATTATTCGAAAGGGGGCTGTACGTGCCGGCGACGGAAAGGCCACTAATGTGAACACCCTTAAAAGAATATACAAGGAACAAATACTACTAATATAATAAATTCTAAAATTTAATTTTATAAATAAAATATAAAAAAAAATAAATATTAAAATAATATAAATGATAAGTCAGAAGAATGTGAGAGACGGAATTTTTCGTAAACCGCAACGCTTCGAAGAATATCCCAAAATCTTCAAAATTAATGTGAAACTTGTCATTCATCATTGCGTATAATGTAAATTATTTTCATCAAGCATTATTGTAATTTGCTAATTATTCGAAAGGGGGCTGTACGTGCCGGCGACGGAAAGGCCACTAATGTGAACACCCTTAAAAGAATATACAAGGAACAAATACTACTAATATAATAAATTCTAAAATTTAATTTTATAAATAAAATATAAAAAAAAAAAAATATTAAAATAATATAAATGATAAGTCAGAAGAATGTGAGAGACGGAATTTTTCGTAAACCGCAACGCTTCGAAGAATATCCCAAAATCTACAAAATTAATGTGAAACTTTTCATTCATCATTGCGTATAATGTCAATTTTCATCAAGCATTATTGCAATTTGCTAATTATTCGAAAGGGGAATTATGCGCCCACAAGATACGAGCGAAAGGAACAGCAAGAAAACAAAAAGACGTGCCGTGTATCTTCTTACACACACACACACACACACACACACACACACACACACACACATGTAAATACATTTGCGAAAGAATCGTACCAGCATTCGCGATGTAAAACACGTCAGCGTTACGAAAATCAAAGTTTCCACGAATTGTTTCATTTTCGTGAATTTTTCTCCCAATTATGTCTTCGTTGTTTCCTTGATGGTGAATATCACGTTCCAACACATAATATCGCAGTGTTTAATCGAATTTATACGTGGTGTTCGACCCACCGGGTGAGACTGTCAACCTCCTGGCTTACCGTCTGCCTAGGCCGTCTACCATACGTAGCAGACCGTACAACGTGGTGTGCGTACGTGTGTCGTGTGCGATGCGGCTCGATACGCGCGTACGCGACACTCGTCCTTTATTTACGAAAGACGGTGGGCAGCAAAGGAAAAAAAAAAAAAACGTTATACTTTGTACGCGGTTTTTCGCGCGCCGATATTCTCAAGGGCAACGATCAAAACCGACCGGTGAATGAACGAACAACGTCGTAGGATTCTAATGTACTGTAAAATGAAAATAAAGCATGCTTCATCGCTACATATAGCAAACGATATTCCGATAGAGATAATATTCGTAATTGCAACAAATGATATTGGAGAAATTGACAAGTAGCGAAATTACTGGCCGGTGAATGGACAAAATCCTAATATAAATCTTTCTGTCACTCAATGACGCCAAAACGGCTTGAACGATGTCAATTAAATTTAACATGTAGATACCATCCAGGTTGCAAAATGTCATCCATATGGTATCCGAAAGATATCCCGAAACGGATATGGATTTTTCGTTGTCCAAAAACATGACTTTTTGTAATTACAAATAGTATCACTAATGACCGCTTCGCGAATAATTTATTTGTATGCAATTAGTTAGTTGTGCGGCAATTTTTAATGATTGACAAAATTGACAAGCAGCGCTTAACTGTTATCGGTCATCGATACGTCAGCGTAAAGTTATCAAATCGATATATCCGAATATCCTCTTGAAGGCACGAGAATGCCAAGAATTCCATGAAACTTTAGACACCTTTGAACACCCTTTTCTTTCTTTGTCAATTTGTTCACACTTTGCTCGTCGATTATCGGAATAATGGTGCATCAGGGTACGCGAGCCGGTGAGAGTATAACAGTCATCCGTTATGTGTGATCTTTCGGACATTTTGTTGCCTCTTCACTATCTCCCGCCAATTCCAAAGACGCCAAAAGACATTACCGATGTCCGAAAGATATGAAAGACATGTGATTAGTCTTCGAGATATCCTTTGGACAACGTTTAATTGCATAAAATAGATAACAGTAGGCAGATAACTTTTTGATACGTGAAAATAGTCATCAATAAAAAGATATAAAAAAGATCACAACATCAAACGGGATGTCGTTCGAATGTCAAATAGTTATCTTGCGGTAATGTCTTGAAGATAACCTGAAAACGGTAACTTGTCGGCGTCAATTGGACATTTGCGCTAACCTGGGACAGTCGAAGATTATACCCGACCAATGAGACAAACGCTTTCGGCGTCTTTCCGGCAAAAAAGCTTCGAGTACTCGCCACTTTGCGACGGTTAGCGCCCGCGTCACTTCCGGCTTGGCCGCCATATTGCCTGATCAACTTTTTTTTTCTTCCTATTACCAACGTCGAATTCTCGCGATCATTCGGTCGTTTCGCGTGCGCGTCGATTCGGAATTATATTCTTTTGCGTTTATAACGCAAATAAATCACCTTTGTGCGACAAATATATAATTATATACATAGATATATAAAAAATACGACTGCGTCAAGATTCTGACGAGAAATAGTAAGTATTCTCAAATTTATTCTTCCAAGTCTCTCTCTCGATGGCCGGAGAAAGTCAAGCTTCGTTAGCGTGTAAGGACGAAAGCGTCGGGATGATTAAACGAAATTCAATTTCCGGCTTTGCACGGTTTTTCTAGAGCGGCTTTTCCGAAATCTAATTTTTCTTTCTTTTAGCTTTCTTTACGATATGAGAAGGAATTTTAGTGACGTGCATGCGTTTTCTTTTTTCTTCTTTTTTACGCGGGTCAATTTTCGTTGCTATTGTTTCGTGCTATGGCGTACTAACCTCTTCGGCGTTAACGTGGCGCGGCTCGGCAGAAGCGTGACTGGGAAAAATTCTAATTTATCCTTTTGTACCGCGTACCAATGCAGAGAGGGCTGTCAGGCTTAAGCGATCAGGACGAATAACGACATTAGGATTCAAATGAACTGTAAAATGAAATATAACGAAACAAAATTATTTGCTATGTCTGATAAAAGATATTAGATTGGTGTTTAGCGCGAGGAAAGTGGCTTATTTCTCAACGATGCTTACCTTCTCGCACTAGTGCCGGGATAGTGAGACTTTCCCGCACTAGTGCGAAAAAAAAATCTATAGCTCACTTTACCGCATTGATTGACGAAAAAAAAACGGTTTTTTTTTTTCACCGTTGATAGTTTTTTGTTCTACGATTTTGGACCGATCGAACAAACTTGAATGTAGCGAAATTCCTGCCAACTACGCCTGCCAATTCCTGCCAATTATGCCTGCCAACTACGATTTGTCGTTCATTCATAACCATGAGTAGGGCTGAATTTTCTTCATTGAATAAAATAGCAGCTTGAAATGCCGCTACCTCGATTATTTTGTACCCAGAATGGAGATGTTTTGGAGCTAATGGCCAAACGGTCTAATTTGGGTTTGTTTGGGTTATGAAAAGGAATATTGTTTTGAAATTTTCACGGTGTATACTTGAGATATTTTGCTAAGGATTTATGAAATTAAAAAAAAAAACAATTTTCAAAGAACAGAATATAAATATAAAAATTTCGTAAATTAGTCGACCTAAAGAATTATAAAGTATACTTTTATACCATAAAGTCATAATAAAAGTCATGAAAAAAAAAACTCTCTATTCCTTGCCTTAGAAATCCTTAAATGTCATGAAATTTCCGTTCCGGTGGAAATTAGACATCCTGTTCAACGGATGAAAGTAAATATTTTTGAATCAAAAGCGCTTTTGACAAAAAGCGCTTCTCGATGGATCCGTAAATTGAATAAACTTTCAATTGCGCAGATATTTCTATATTCGTGCGCAGAGAAAGCATTTTTGCGAAATTTCCACTATACGCGAAGCCTTTAGAAAAAAACTTGCCGCGCCTCTTTCAGATCCCAAGGAGAAAACATGTCGAACAACGGCGGCGGTGATCACGAGGATGAGGGTTTCGTCGTTAAAGTGAGAGGACTACCGTGGTCCACGACGGTGGACGAGATCCTCAAATTCTTCAGCGACTGCAGCATCTGTCACGGCAAAGCTGGAATACACATGACCATGTCGCGCGAGGGTCGTCCAAGCGGCGAAGCCTATATAGAAATGGAGTCCGAAGCGGACATCGAAAAAGCTTGCAAGAAGGATCGTGATCACATGGGCCACAGATACATAGAAGGTTCTTATTCCACTGATTTACACATACAAAACAATTGTGTTAAAAAAAATGATCGATTTTTTTTTATAGAATTGATCTTTTGTGATATTAAAACCGAATGCCAAAGGAGTTTTACTTTGAAATAATTCGAAAGATAATTATTGTTCTTATATCACGATAATTCAAATTGTAGATGTCGGCGCGAAATACAAAAGTAAAATTTTGTGTCATTTTAAAACGAACAGAACAATTTCAAAGTGCTATATCATTGTTAATTGTTGGAAAAAAAAAAGTAAAAATACTTTGCTTTAAAAACCGCACATGATCTTTACAATGAAAAAGAAAAAAAAATCATTTAACGACCCAATTGACGCTTGGATACAGTAAATGCCGAATACATGAGTTCAGATAAATGTCGAATCCTCCAAACATAAACTACTGGCTGACGCAGGGGTGGCCAAACTTTTGGGCTTTGACGTCTTGGCCTTGGCTTTGGAAAAACTTTCCAAAGTAGATTTTGAGGGTGAAGAGTCCTAGAAATCAAATCATGACGAAGTTTGCATCGTTGGAGAGCAACGATCTTTTTTGTTTTTCTTCGTTTTTCTTTTGTTTCTTTTTCATCGTTATCCAAAGTATCACAGACTCTGATTCTTCCCTTGCTATTCTTCCGAACTTCCTTGTGCGAGAGCATGTATCCTCGACTATCCCTTTTAGTGTTTCAATCCATCAATTTCTTAGACTCCTCCATTCCCTCCTCCACTTGTCCATCCCCTCAACCCATCTCTCGTTAATTTTCTCTCTCTCTCTCTCTCTCGCTTTTCCACATTTCCCGATATATTCCAGCGTCTTCTCTTCCTTTCCACACAACTTATTCCACGTGCCAATATTATTTTTGTGCGCTGATAACAATATTTCGTTGCACATTCAATGCCATGATACATTTGTTATAAACAGTTTTCAAAGCGAAGAGAGGCGAGATGGAGTGGGTGGTCAAGAGGAGCGGCCTCAACCTCGAGAACGCGATGGACGACGGCTGCGTAAGATTGCGAGGTTTACCCTTTGGCTGTTCGAAAGAAGAAATAGCCCAATTCTTCTCAGGTACACACTCTTCAGAACAAGTAGCACGAGCAACTTTTGTCGTTACTTCCGTCATGGAAGAAAAAAAGAAAAACTTTTCATCAACTGGACTCATGAGATTTTAAGTTTGTTTGGAAAAAAAAAAAAAAAAATAGACGAGCGGAGATTTGGAATATGGCCTTTAACTCGATTATTTTAAAGCAGTAGAATATTTGTCACTCAGAGACGAGGCAATAGTGCATGA
The DNA here is from genome assembly GCA_963932345.1 of Ophion ventricosus. Classification (NCBI taxonomy): domain Eukaryota; kingdom Metazoa; phylum Arthropoda; class Insecta; order Hymenoptera; family Ichneumonidae; genus Ophion; species Ophion ventricosus. The sequence continues at coordinate 1,957,618 of OZ010722.1, forward strand.
GTTTGACTCCGCTCGGTCCGTTTAAAAGACTGTGAATCTTCACGCTACAATAAACAGTTCTCGAGCATTGGAGACCTCACGGTCGTAATGCTAAAACACCGATTCGAGGAATGATATCTGCCACGTATTGATGAAAAATTGTTGAGACGCTCGATGGGTTATGTTTCCTTCCTTAAAATTTTTTTTTTTTTTTATCAAAATTAAGCCAAAAAGAAAAAAAAATGACAGATTATCGAAACATAATGATAAATAATGGGTTATTACGCTACAATATCGTTGTTTGATTATGTGTGGGTCAGGGTTGGAGATATTGCCGAACGGGATTTCGCTACCAACAGACTACACGGGCCGCAGTACTGGGGAGGCTTACGTTCAATTTGTTAACAAAGATGTCGCGGAGCGCGCTCTGCAGAAACACAAGGAAAAGATAGGACACAGGTGGGGCACTGAACGATAGATGGGTTTGGGTATATTTATTATTTTTCTTTTTTACGTTTTTTTGTTTTCCTCTTCATTTTTTTTTTTTTTTTCTCTTGCGATACCGTTTAACGATCGTAGTTCACGTAGGTTTTGTACGGTTTTATTTTTCTTTGGTTATTCCACAAACTAATGTGTAGGATCGGTGAGTTTTTTTACGTTACGCGACGGTTTCTCTCTTTTCGACGTTGAACCGAAAGTCTGGAACTATTCTGCAGTTTTTTTTTTTTTTTTCTTTTTTTTTTCTATCAAATAGAAAAATTATGACGAGAAAAAAAAAATTGTCGGTGGAGAGAAACTGTCTTGCGAATATAAAGAAAAAAAAAAGAAATTACGCCAACGATATCGAGCTTAGTGATACGTAAGCAAAAAAAAAAACAAAAAAAAAAGAAAGTACTGTTGGCCCGACGGAAACCTGTGGGTGGGTGCCGGGCGGGAGGTACCCCCTTTCATCGTCACCGAACCCCTGGGAGGTGGGTTGGGCTACCCCCGAGGCGTTTCTCGTCGTGGATGGGTGGGCACTCCTGAGGTAGTAAGAATATACACATCAATATGGTACATCTCTCTTTCTCTCTCTCTTTCTCTCTCTCTCTCTCTCCCACTCTCACTCTCGCTCTGTCTTTCACTCTCTTCGATCGAGAACACTTTTCCCTTTCAACAGAGGATGTCGGCGGGGTCCAGATGGTTCGAGAAAAAAAAAAGAAAACGTGAAAACTCTTGAAAAAGTATGCAATAACGAGAATAGCGAAACATCTTCTGTTGAAATTTCACGTGGGATTGGTGGGTTCGATTCGACCGCCAAGTGTCTCGTACACTCATAGGGACGACGTAGGCAAACTGGTGATACGTGGAAAAAAAGCATTGCGGCAATTGGCCGATGTGCGAACGACGTCGGTGGATGAAGGGTGGAATCATCGATAAAAAAAAAAAAAAAAAAGACAAAAAAAAACAAGACCGTCGAACACACGAGAAAACTATTGGTTTACGAATGAGAATCTTGACAGGTGTTTTTTTTTTTATCGGCTGCAAAGAACTTAGCGACGATCGCAAATCTCAAGAGGTAACACTGCTCCAGCGGCGCGAATAAAATAGGTGGAATTTCGGAAATTTTTTGCTCACTTTGAAACAGTAAATATAAAAAAATTACTCAAAGAAGTTTTTTTTTTTTTTTTGCACGTGTCTTAAAAGTGTGTTTAAAAATCTTGGTTTTCTTCCGAATAGTAATCGCTAGCGAAATAGGATAAATTGAGCCTCAAAGTGTATGAATTAAAGCTAAATGGAATAATCCTTTTTTTTTTCGATCGCCCGGACTAGTGTTATCCATTAATTGACGAAACTGGCAGTCGTAAGTACACTTTTTGCAAATGATCACATTGTCCAATCAATGAAAGCTGTATAAGTTGTGAGCGAGTGTCGACTGCCATTTTGGTCGAGCGAATAATTCGTATTTTCCGAACGTTGATACGAGTGTTTTATTTTTTATTTCTTATTAATTATATTCACGACGTTTCAACAGATATATCGAGATATTCCGAAGCAGTTTGTCCGAGGTACGAGCGAGTATCGGGCCAAAGATGCGTACCGGGCCTATGAGCGGTAGTGGATTCAGCCAGAGACCGACCCCTTATGCTCGGGGCGACAGATTCGGCGGCATGAATCGGTTCGCCAACAACGGCGGCAGAGGTTCACGCAACAGAGGTTCGCTAACCTTCGAAGTTGTTGTTTTTTTTTTTTTTTTTTTGCGATGTTCACCGGACCTCAAAAACTTTATCACGACAAAACTCGCGGATACTTTTTCGGGCCTGAATACGAAATAATTGTTCCGCGTGACGTTACAGACTTCGATGGCGGCGGTCCCTGGGTCGGCTCGAACAATTTTCCTGCACGCGGTGGTAATATGCCGATGCGTGGAAACATGGACATGAAGAATGTTAATTTCCGCGGTAGCGGTGACAATTGGAGCGGCAATTCGAGTGGTATGCACTGCATACACATGAGAGGCTTACCCTTCAGAGCAACAGAACAGGACATTGCTGATGTAAGACGTAGCACGATAAGCGATAACAGCGAGAAGCAAAGTTTCAACTTTTCCGTCTTTTTGTCGATTTAACCGGCGAACGTACTTTCGTTTCTTACAGTTCTTCAGACCCGTCGTGCCTGTGAACATTCGAATAATAATGGAAAACAGCGGTCGCGCGTCCGGCGAAGCTGACGTTGAGTTTGGAAGCCACGAAGAAGCTGTCAAAGCCATGACTAAGGTGCGAAGTTTGTTTTTTTTTTCTTATTTTTTTTTTAGCTTTTTGTTGTCGCATAGACGGGAATATTTTGGCAAATCGCTATCTTGCGAATACGGGCCTTCAGACAGTAAAATTGTAGCGTTGTAAATTTTTTTTTTTCATACTCGTATCATACTATTTTTTTTTTACGCGAATATATAAAATCATTTTTATTTTTCACAAATATAGTTTCATGAATAAATTTTTAAAAAAATAATGGCGGAGATATAAGTCGTCTAGTAGGACCTTTTTTTTAAATCCTTGCCGATAGTGGAACATAAAATTTTCTTTTAAATAAAGGTAAAAGCTAAAGCGTATAGGGAAATGAAAAACAAATGTTGGTAGAAGTAACAGCTGTTAAAAAACAAAAAAAACTCTGATTTTTACCAAAATGTTGAGTTTTAGAAATTAATAAAAAAAAAAATGAACGCGGCATCCGAACGAAGAAATTCTATGCTACATCCTAGATAATGGTATAAAGAATATTTGGTATAAATTTAATCGAAATCGGTCGAGTAGATGTCGAGATATTTTTCGTCCACCAGTTTGAAGAGCGGCTCCTACGAATTATATCCTCGCCAATATATTTTTTTTTGTTCATACAACTATCATGTATTTGTAAAAAATAAGATTTATATATTTAATAGTCTCGTCGACATTTTTGTTAATTTTTCTACCTATGTTTTGAGCGCCAAGGTGATATGAGCCCTCAATGCTATATTATCGTATTTACAATATATACGTCTACAGGACAAGAGCCACATGTCGCACAGGTACATCGAGCTGTTCCTAAACTCCTCAAGTGGAGGATCCAGTGGAGGTGGAATGTCCCTCGGTGGAATCGGCAATTTTTGCGGTGGTAAGTTCACAATTTTCATTCTTCGGTGTTTTCGTGTTGATACAGCGACAGGCGCGTGTATTGCGTGGCTGGAGGTGCGTTACTCCCACCATGCACGACCTACACACGCGTATCATTGACCGACGTTACGCCACCTCATCGGACTCACCTGATTGGCCCGCCTTTAAAAATTAATGATAATTCAGGCGTTGATCCGAGACCCCTACATACTTATATCAATCGACTCAGAATTTCACGCCCAACTCCCCATTTCAGGCACTTGCATTCAGTTCTGGGACACATTCTGTATAACGTTCGAAATATTTTTTTCTTGCAACGCATCCTTTTCTACATGTCAGTTTTTAACATTTCAAATGCGCCACGGCCCTCCCCCAGGTGTCTACCGACCTGAAAAGTCTTAAATGTCAAAATTACACTCGACCAATGGTTTGGGTCAATATGTTCTTAAAAAAAAATAAAAAACACCAACTAAGCGATTACTGTTTTTATTGCAGGCTTGGGCAATAACTTTAGACCCGGATTCTCGCCGAACAATCGCGGTTACAACAGTCAACTCGGTGGAAACAATTACAACAGCTTTTGAAGCGTCAAGTTTGCCGATACTTCGCTCGCGGATAGCTATCTCGCAGGCTTTTTCGCATTAAAAAAAAAAACCAAACAAAACACGAGGGAATAATGTCTCTTCGTTCTTAATCTCCGCCCACGGGATCGAAAGTTACACACTCTTACGGTGCGAAGATCGTTCCATCCGGGCCATTCATTCTATCATTTCACCAATCACGATGAATTAACGTTAGCGGTAAGATTACAACAACAACAAAAAAGGAACATGAACACACACACACACACATACACACTCGTAGCCGTGACGAAGATTTTTAAATCGAAGCCACGTTTTATTTGGCTATAGACTCGCGAGAAGGAGGGGGGGGGGGGGGCGAGGGTATGCCTCGTCGACGAAACATTCAATAGTACAATAAAATTAACGTGTTGATTGACCAATTGACAATTTGAAAGAAAAAAAAAAAAAAATACGCCACTTGATAATTCTCGTTCGCGTTGGATGTGAAACTTTGTCCGGATTATTCGACGCGATACGAGGACAAAAGCGAAAGAGGCGTTCGGACCGAGGATGCTTCCCGTTCGATTGAACACGTTCGTCTTTAGGCCCGTCGCGTCAATTTTTCCGTCATCTCGACGTGTCGAAAGTTCGATGATGTCAAGATTTCTTTTACTTTTTCTTTCCAATTTATAAAAACTCGAAAAAACAATTGTGAGTGTCACTCTCTCTCTCTCTTTCTCTCTATATCGCGATAAACGGCTCGAAGGGAACGCGAAAAAAAAATCGTCAATATTGTACGGAAGCGGTACGGTTCGAACTTTGAAACGTTATATTTTGTACGATATCGATAAAAGTAACGGAGACGGAAAAAAAAAAACGGGGAAGAAAGAAATAAACGCGATCGACTGATTCGACGATATACAAACGACTTATCGTGCAATTTGACGGTCGGCTGAAATTACCATTATCTCGAATAGAACGAACGTATTGTTTAAGCGAGTTGTACTTTACAAAAGTAAGAAGAAATAAAATTAAAATTAAAAAAAAAAAAACAAACGAAAGACTTATCAATGACGTCGTCTCACAAAATGGTCTATGAGGCATTCCACGCCATTTCACCTAGCCCGTGGTCCCGACCATTTATTTTTCTGATTTTTTTTTTTTTGTAAAATTTTACCCCATCAAAGGAACATCCATACCAATTGTTAGATTCTTATCTTTTTATCCGATCCCATATAATTCGGATATATATAGCATCATTGGAGATTAAAATGATAAAAATCTGCTCGAAGAGTATGATTAATTCGAGAAAAAAAAAATGGAAGGAAAAATGGGCCCACGATGAGACTGGTCTTAAAAATCACAGAATGGGTCACTCTTAGTGAATTTTTTGTAAAAAAAAATAAATGGAAATCGCTTTAAAAAAAAATAATTTCCCTTTCGAAGCAAAAAATACGTGGTCCGGTATAAATGATAATTTTTTGCATATTTTTTTCACGAAGGTATGCTTCGAGATGAAAAAAAAATTATTGACATTTGTCGATATCTCAATTAGTTCAGGAGTTATCAGCGTTTAAACGTTTCCAAAACTTCCGAAATCGCCAGTTTTGGAAACGTTTAAACGTTGACAACTTCTGAACTAATTGAGACATTGACAAATGGCAATTTTTTTTTCATTTTGAAGCATACTTTCATGAAACAATTATTTATACTGGATCACGTATTTTTTGCCTCGAAAGAGGAAACTATTTTTTTTTTTCAAAGATGATTGCCATTTTTTTTTCAATTCACTAAAAGAGAGTGACTCATTCTATGATTTTTAAGACTAGTCTCATCGTGGGACAATTTTTCCTTCCATTTATTTTTCTGACCATATTTTTATCATTTTAATCACCAATAACGCTATGTATATCCGAATTACATGGGAATACGTGAAAATAAAAAAGAGTGAGAGACCTGGAATGCCTCATAACTTTTATCATCGCCGACGTATGGCGAAAAACATTTTTTTTTTCCCCCTTTACGAACAATATTTCGACCTAGGCACTTCGACATTTACCAATTCGTTTATCCAACTTTTCCACTGTTCCGTATTTGTCTTTTTTTTTTTTTGAGAATCTACAGAGAGTAACGTCGAAAAAAAATCCGTACCCGTTCTACGATTATTAAGATCCATAGATCGGAATTAAATACAATAAAGTGTGAAGACAAAAGTGTAGGCTTGACGAGATAACGGAAATAAAGAAGTTAAAATTACAGGAGACCCGATGAGTTGACGATTCGTCGTATATTTGCTTACGTAATTTTAACAACCTAATCGCGATAAAAACTGATAAGCCCGACTATCTACAACGCCAATCTCTTCGGGATCTCTCTCTCTCTCTCTCTCTCTCTTTGATATTCCGTATACTCGTAAATTTCTCATTTACAATTGTGAATTATGCACGTAACACTGAAAAAACTCATATCCGCAGGAACGAAGTATACTCGCACCAAATATTACATATTCAGATAAAACGTATCGCGTTTAACGAATTATCAAGAATTTCAATATATGAAAATCATATATTCGTTACAGCTATGTACAAATATGTCATATATTCGGACGAAAAAAAAAAAGTGTTTTTCGCTTTGAATTTCTCGCGCTGCCTCAAATTCAACCACGTTGTTACGCTAAATGATTTTTATTAAACCCAACTGCAGCGTTGAAGTCCAAGAAAAAATATCTTCAGACTTTCCACAAGAAACTCCTGAATAGGAGTTTCTTGTGGAAAGTCTGAAGTCTGAAAGTCTGAAGGATTTCGTGTGAAAGTCTGAGAGGATTCTGTTTTTTTGCTCGAAAACGCTGCAGTGGAACTTTGAATTTCGAAGTTCCGTATTTATTGGATTTATCGTCGCGGAAGGAAAAAAAAAAAAAACAGTATGCTTTAATATTGACCGGTAAAACGCACGATCTCTCTGAATGATTCATATGTCTAGCATAGAGGAACGAGCGTACGGTTTTCCGCGTTATCTCAGCCTGTAACGCCCGGGGCCACGGAAACGTCGTTTTAAAACAATACAGCCGATAACGATGTTAGTCAGTGTAACTTGCAATTGTGCAGTAGAAGGTCGTTTTTGTTAGATAAAGAAAAGCACTCGACGTAATTGGTTCGTGCGTTACTGTGTTTCGACTTGTATATCACCAAAAATATAGAGAGGCGTAAGGTAAAGCGACCAGTGAATGGACAAATAACGACACTGTACGATTCAAATGGACTGTAAAATGAAAATATCAAAACGTTTTAATTGCTATAACTAATAAAAAAAAAAAAATTAAAGCGTTAAATCACCCCACCAGCGGGCCTTTTTCTCACCTCACTCTTAGGAGGGCTGCACAAAAGTGAATTTATACCGGATCCGGAACGCGATCCACCAGTTTTTCGGCAACATTTAATTGCTCGGGTAACTAAAGATTAATAATTAACTGTTAATGACGACTATGACAGTTAACAAATTAATTGAAATTGTGAAAACTCACGATTAACAATTGATCAATTGTTAATCGCGACTTTCCACAATTAGAAATTAATCAATTTTCAATCTTTGGTGTATTTGATTAAAAATTAAGAATTAAAACTGATTAATGTAGAGAGCGTTGCGTGAGCCTACAAAACCCAAACATGTATCTGATATGTGTAAAGTCAAATAGATTAATTGTTAGTTTTAATTGTCTCTTGGAACAATTGAAAAAGTAAATTGCAATTGTTTTAATTGCCAGTTGCAATTAACATAGATTAATCCAAATGAATTAATTGCAACATGCAATTAATAGTTAATTGCAACGTGCATGTAATAGTTAATTGCAACATGCAATTAATAGTTAATTGCAACGTGCAATTAACAGCTTTGTAAAAAGCCGAAAAGGCGATGCAAATAAAACTTCTTACTACTAATAGTTAATTTCGGTTAAATTAATTGCAATTACTTTTTTAGTCAATGAACTGATTGAAAATTTAACGTCCAACACTGCGCCTGTTGCCGAACGCTGATTTATCCTGTAAATTCTAAAATACTTAATATATGAAAATATCCTTTTACCCGTGTGTTCCAAAGACTTTAAGGATGAAGCTTATGTTAAAAAAAGAAATCAAATTTTTCATCGTCATTAACGGTTTACCTGCCCTCAACTATGATTATAATCGAGTTTTCTATCGACAATTCATATTTACACTTTAAATAGCAAATAAAAGCTTTGGTCCATTCGTTGGTCGTTTTACCCATACATCGTGTCGTTTTTAGGTCATCGTGTCATAAAAATCAAACGTTTTGCGCCTCTTGCGCGTTAGATCGGTCAATCTCGCTGATTAAAATCAACGATGGATCCATGCTATAAATAAAGATCCTCGAGTGTGCGCACTGTGGCCGCTTGTGTTTATACGAGCATTGGAATTTTCAAAGTTTGTTATCGGACAAAAGTGTCAATCGACTGCCAACAATGTAAACATAACCTCAAAGTTTTGCTCGTCATTTTTGTTGTTTTTCAATCGTAAAAGCGTGCAAGCGATATCTGTCGCTAACAATTCTACATAATTGACAAGAGTTCGCAGCTGGAGTAGCGTCAATTGGACACAGGCCAATTTGTCAGCTCTTATACCGACTGACAGTTGCAACGTTTCTCGTAACATGTTTTACAATAAAAATTTTATAATTCAACGCTTTTGTGCCAATGGACAAAGCTTTGTGTTTGTTTTCTTGCCTCTGGGCGTGAGAATGAAATTCAATTGAAAGAAAGCGGTGCGCTTCGATGATTTTGAACAATTGAACGTAACAAGCATCGATAGTCACGTTCGTTCCGTTCAGTCGAATAATTAAAGCGACGAGGAAAGGAAAAGAAAAAGTTGGAGCGCGTATACGAGTCGTCGACCGTTCCAAGCGTCGTACTGATTAAGAAGGCCAGCTGCGCGAAGCGAGACAAAATGCGTAAGGAGAGCGAAGGCAACGACCGGACGCGCGACCGTAGGTAAGTTTTTGATAAATTTGTTCCCTTTCGAAAAGGCTTTCTCGCGATAACTGCAACCTAAGACTATCCGACGTTAACAGGCTACCGAAGAACGCACCACTCGTCAACGGAGTATCCGTCGGGTCGACCAAGCCGTATCGCAGAAGCTCGAGCTGGACGCGATACGGCAATGCTCTGAAGAATCTTATACCGGTACGACCTAATCAAAAGTAAGCATCCGGATAACGATCGATACGTCGGAGTTTGTTGCGCATTTGTGAGATTGAATTTTGCAGAGTCGGAGGTCGAAGGAAATTAATTTTTTTTTGTCTCTCGAATTTCGACAGATTTCAATCTAACGAACTTCTTTCAGTTTCGACACGGAAATGCTTGTAGAATGTTGAAATTTATATCGCCGAGACATTGATTTAAGATGCATTTAAGGAGATTTCTACTTTTGGGGTGTCTAATTTCGACCAGAAACGAAATATGACATTTAAGGATTTTTAAGGCCTTAGGCCACTCTAGGATTTTTCAAAAATCGATTTTTCTTTTTTTTGTTAAAATGTACTCTCTATAAAATGATATTCCAAAAAATTGTGGGTGTAAAGAATCTCTAAGTACTCGATTTCGATTTTCGATTTAAAATTGCAACATATATTCCATTGCCAAAAATGATAAGTATTAATATCATTTGCCGGCTTGAAAATATTTTTCAACGATATTATGAGTTGGTAATTGCCCAAAAATAGTTCATTTTTACATGAAATTTTATTCCCATCACCGCTCTTGCAGCTGAAGAACGCTATAGATCAATTTTTGGCATAAATATATAATAGTTGCCGGCTTCGAATGGCACTGTCTTCACGATCTTACCTGGAGTTTGAAGTATCCTGTACCATAAAATTTTCCTCCTTCACATGTCGGAACAAATACCTTTCTTTTTGGGAACGCGCACTATGCTACTATTTTTTTTTCCCCAAAAGTAGCATATCTAAGTAGTATCGCGTCCAAATTTTAGGTAAAAATGTTGAAAATTCACGGAACTATGATTTTTTGAGCGAAAGAGTATCTTTTTTTTTTGCGTTTTCACCTCTGAATTTTTTTTTAAGTGGCCATTTTATTTCTTATAAATAAATTATTCATGCATCATCTAGAAAGTTCGAAGCATGTTCCGTAATTTTTTGAACCACTTCGGACGGATAGTTTGGTCATAATACTTTTTTGAAAACTGACTGGGTAGAATCGATCCAAGTGTGATTACCGCGATTGAATTAGTGACCACGAAGGTTTAATATTGCTTATTGGGAGATGTGCAATTGAAATGTGCAGAAAAGATTCGATGTCGTGTTACAAATAAGGAAGTGAAAAGAAAATATGTGAATATTAATTTTCGTTGCATTCCAACGATGCAAACAACCTCCCGTCTATTCTTCCGTTTCCGTTTACATTATATCTTTTACAACGTCAATTCTGCTTTTGACATCCTCTTCACTCTATTCTACTTATTCCAATTCTTATTTTAGAAAATAAGAATAGTAGGAAGTAGCAAGAAGGAATATCCTCTACCTTATTTTTTGCAAGCTTGAAATTGTCATAGGAAAATACTGTTTTATCAGGCCCACAGAAACAATGCCAATTGACGATGCGGGCCTGTACTCGACGATATTTGGATCTTGGCTAACGAAGTATTTGTGGAGAGCGTATCGCGACGGTGGCCTACATTTTGCCGATTTGCCTACGATATCGCCTTACGATACGTGCGAGTACAACACTCAAAGGTAAATTATTTCACGTCCTATCTGTGAAGGATATCTCAATCGTCACGCTTGAAACTTAATATGATATCAGCAATTGCACAAATGATCTTTTCATCGTCCTCTCAAACATTGAGAAATTTTTTGCTTTGACAAAAGAGTATTATTTATCGACTGGATTAATAATGCCTTCACCGTAGGATACAAAAGAAGCGTTGAAAACTAAGGAAAAAGTGGGATAGCGTCGTAATAGATTGAGTTTATGCGCTGTTCTTCTGTTAAGATATGGATAAATGATACTGAATGGATATTAAAAGAACACGGAAATCTTGAAATCGAACAAATCGTTTTTGAGATAATGATCAGACCATCCGATATATTTTACGTTGCCATTAATGTTTTCATTTCTTTCTTGATCTTGATTTCTTAGATGAGTCTCGCAGGTACCAATTTAAAACAGCTGTAAAACTATAGCTAATTCGTCCGTTTCTATGTACACGTGTAACGATGTATTTTTTTTTTTTTTTCATCAATTACTGTCCACAGACTGGAAATTTTGTGGAACGAGGAGGTCGCGAAGAACGGCCTTGACGCTGCATCCTTTGGCAAAGCTGCTTGGCGATTCAATCGAACGAGATGGATCGCTTCGGCTTTTATACTCACCGTAGCCATAATCCTTGGTTTTCTCAGCCACGTTAGTTTTTTTTTTTTTTCCATGAACATTAACGACCAAATATTTCCATCCTAATCGTCGTTATCGTCAACAAATACTGTGTTTTTTTTGTTGTTTCTTTTGAAGTTAATGTTGATGAGAAAAGTATTGGAGTTTGTTCAATCTCCCGAGGGAATGATCGGCGATGGAATAAAATGGGCATTGCTGTTGGCGCTCTGCGACATGACCAGGACGATTCTTCTCACTTGGAGTTGGAACAACAATTATAGAACGGCTCTTAGATTCAAGAGTGCGTACTTGGGTATGCTTTATCGTAAAATCGTTAAAATCAATGATTTTAGCAACAAAAGTTCGGGAAAGGTAAATCTTTGTTGTTGTCCACAGTCGAATTAATTGTGAAATATCTATTCAATTTACGCCGTGAAATCGTGACTCTTCAAACAAATTACGAAGTTACGATGAAAGCAATAGTTCAATTTAAATTGTCAAATAAATTAATATAAGTAGAAATAAAATGAAAATAAATAAATTGAATAAAAATAACAAAAATTTCAAGAAAATGTTCACGATTTTCAAATAATTCAAATTACAAATTTAAAGTTAAAATTAAATTTTCTTAAATTATTTATTTATGCCTGCTTGGGTGAAATTTCAATAAAAATGATCGATTACGTATGTATGAGAAAGTATTTTTACACAATTCGCCAATCAGAAGTGTGTACGATTTCAAGAAACATCTGACTTGTTTTTAACGATTATTGAACGTTTTTTTTTTTTTGCACTTCAGTTGATCAATATGATGTCCAATGATGGTCAACGAATGTTCGACGTTTGCGTGTTTGCGCCGACTATAATCGGTGGACCCGTGGTCACCGTATGCGGAATTATATATATATTTTGGATACTGAGTCCAATGGCATTATTGGGCATGTTGGTATTTTTTTTATTCTACCCTGTACAGGCAAGTAACAGTGAAACTGTAAAAATGTTCTAAAATGTTAAGGAGTTTCGGGACACGCGAGGAGATGGATATTTTTGGAAAATCGTGAGGAAAATATCCTCACGGGACACGCGAGGAGACGGAAAATCTCATAATGTAACAATTATTCATTTTTAGTATTCGATATCACGGTTGAACGGTTACTTCAAAGCGAAGAGCGTCAACATTTCCGACGAAAGAGTGTCAGCGGTCAATGAAATATTGGACTGTATAAAATTGATCAAAATGTACGCTTGGGAGGAACCGTTTCGTCTGAAACTCATGGGTAAGTGATTAATGCTCGGAAGACTCGTTGTCGGTAATTGACCCACCGCACAAACAATTTTTAACGTAACAGAGATACGAAAAAAGGAACAAAAATGGTTGCACAGAATTACGTACGCGAGAAGTTTCGGAATATCACTGTCACCCGCGATACCGGTAATATCCGCAATCGTCACGTTTCTCGCTCATGTAGCTGGAGGTAATAATTTGACTGCCGCACAGGTAAGCAACAAAGCAAATCTCGAATAATTTTACTTGCTACATTTACGAGTATTACGATCTGTACAAGCTCGACTCTTGTAGATTTCATTGGTATAATTATATCGAAGGATTCAGCGGATCGTCGATGTACGTACATGTCGAAGAAAAGATTTTAATTGTTGCGTAGAATAGATTTCGCCACTTTTAGAAATATTATTTATGATATTGATCAGTATTTTATGATATTGATTCGCGCAAAAACGAACACTGCGCGGTGTCATTAATTTGCCTCTCTTCGAGATAAGATATATAATCGTTGAAGTTTCTTCTGTGAATTAACTTAAAAATTCGAAAGACGTTTTCATGGAAGAGCGATTAATTTATAATTAATGAACGTATTGATCGGCTGCGGAATCTTGAAGCCTGACTTTTTTTTCGTGGAATTCCATAAAACTTTTAATCTGACAGTTCAATGTACGGACTTAAGATAAACATTTTAAGATACTTTACCAAAAGTTTGTCAATTATTGAGAAATAATAATTACACGTTTTACAGCAATAATTACATTATTAAAAAATAAATTACAGGCTTTTCCGATCACAACGTTCTTCATAAATAATATGAAGCAGGCTCTATCGAGCCTCAGGGAGGCTACCCGTTATTACTTCGAGTGCAGAATAACATTTGCGAGAACCAAGGTTTTTTTTCTCCCTCAATGACTCCTTTAAGTTTCGATGTACGAAAATTCTTACATATATGTATATATATATATATCTATGTATATGTATATCAAGGTGTCTAATTTTGGCCAGTACTGAAATTTTATGACATTTAAGGATTTTTAAGACAAGGAATAGGGCATTTTTTTTCATGACTTAATAATTCTTTAGTACGACTAATTTACGAAATTTTTATATTTTGCTCTTTGAAACAGATGTATATTGTATGCTAATAAAAAGTATACGAAATAAACGAAGAGTCACCAAACTGTACAATTCCATGTGTAGTCAAAAATGTGAGACAAACGTCATTTCAAGTTTCCTGTGGAGAAATATATTTTGGGAACGTGTGGAAAAATATTACATACATTTAGGAATTTTGAGTAACATCGTCCAGTCGCTTTACACGAATAACAAAGAAAAACTGTTGGAATAACGAAACATTTTTTTTTCTACTACCTTTTTTTTTTGTTAATACCGTAGATTGTCGCAAACCCGCGAAAATTTGAAATTATTTTGGATAATTAATACGAAAAATCGGTCAAGATAACGAGCGCTGCAGAGATCTTTAAAAAAATCAGGTGGACTGGTAATTTTTCATATTTCATGACATTTTCGGGGTCGAGTGTAATTTTATGACTTTTCATGACTTTGCAGGTCGATAGACACTCTGATATATATATATGATAATTTGCTTCACTGGTGGCAGTTTTTTTAATAATAAAAATTGAATATGCACAGGGAGAAGGGAAAAAAAGTATACTACTACCCTACGGCTGTAAAAATACGTATATTCGAATTGGGGCATGTTTTTTAAGCGAAATTATTATGTGTACTTGACTTCCCTCCGTTGAAACTAAAAAGTAAAGCTTTAACCGATACTGAACGGAGAGTCAAGAATGAGTAAAACGTATTACCGTTCGAGAATAACTTTTTCATATGTCTTTTCGAGAACGCACGTTGTCTCTTATTCTTGTTTCGTCTCAAATATATCACGTTAAATCTATTTTTTTCAGGTATTTCCGTTTGTAACGCTTCTCAATACGCAGATTCGGCATATGTTTTCATTCGTCGAAATATCGATAACTAGTATCATTGAGGCAAGGATTTGTTGCGAGAGATTCAAGGTGTTTATTTATTAAATAAGCTAAATTAAATATAATCGAAATAATAATTTACTTACGGATATCAAAACCGAAAATATGCAAGTTTTTAGTACATGAATATTGCTCCCTTATATTGTTTATGAAGTCTGTCGAGCTTTTGATAACTCCAAAAGTTCCGACTACCAGGATAACAAAAAAAAAACACAATCGGTTTCATCGAAATTATTGCCAGTAAACGATACAATGAGATTGCATAGTTAATGGTGCTTTTTTTAAAACAATTTTTGTTTTCCATTCCTTTCACGCACAAGTGCAAACCTTGAAATAAATTGAACGCGTACAAATTGGAGAAAGAAAATCCAAGCGGTATGTCCTGGGGCACGAATGAGGCGATCTTTCTCTTCCAACTGTTTTTCGAATGAAAATAAATTTAAAAAACTGTACACCTGGTCGTATGTTTTTATTATAAAATCTTGTTGTATCGTTTACAGTGGATTTTTCATTTTTAACGGTGAAGTTTTCATTTAGTCAGCCGTTAGATTAATTTTGATTGCTCGCAAAATTCCGAATCAGGGATTTTCGATTTTCTGGAGAAAAAAAAAATTGATTTCGGGATCGATTCCGAATCGGATGTCTGAGAATCGATTCTGCGAAAAATCGATTTTTAAAATATTATATGGTATTAAAAAAAGAACCTGAAAAATCTGAAACGTACGAAAATGAACTAAATTGCACATTATGAACAAAGAAAGACGTTCGTATTGAGAAAATCGATTCTCCTGAAGATCGATTCAGAATCGAACATTCCTATTTCGAGTAACAACAATCCGGAACATTCCTATTCCAAGTAACAACTAGTCGGCTTCTCGATAATTAAATTAAAGATCAATAACAGCAAGTTTTAAACTACATCGAAGCTTTGCTGAATTAAATCCATTACTCCGATTTTATTCTCAGATTTTTTTTCCAAATGCTGCATTCTTTACTTTTTAAATCGTTACCTTATTATTTTCTCAATTGCATTAATTATTCTAACAGTTATTTTGCACGATAATTTGAGTTTGCATTATTTTTTTTCTCGTATTTTCTTCAAAACACGAATCCTCATTTTTGCGAATATATAAATAAAAGTAAAAAAAAATTGGCTGCAGATTGTTAATTTGCTAATAAAAAAAAAATCATTATGTAGAACGCGTCTTTTTTTTTTGCTAGGGAGAAAACGATTAATATTGTTGCACTTTCGACAAACTTCATCGACGTTCACGTTCAAACATTCACACGGAAAACTTAAGCGCTCGACTATACAGCTGGCTAATAGCAAATGCCTGTTTGGCCGACAATAAACCATTCATTTTGCACGGGTGTAACGTCAGAAAGATTTTTGAAAATTCGGGACAACATTCGAAACGCATGGTGCTCCGGATATAATATCATTTGACTAAACGATTAAACAAATAATTTAACTTCATTTTCAGACATTTCAGTAATCGCCATGTCATTTGAAACACGGGAAAGCTTTATATGAAAAGCTCCACGCGCATTAACGCAGGAGGTGAAGTCAAGTGCAGGGATTTAATGCTGTTTATTCGTGTTTGAATGTATTTGTCAATTTCTACTTTACTCTAATCTCCATAATTGTCGTTGTCCGCTAATTGTTCTCATTTTTTTTTTTAATTACCCCCATCGCGTACGCTGTTTTCACATAATTGTTTCATAAACGTGTCGCGGATGATTTTTAATTTCCGTAAAGCTCTGTACCGATGTGTCGCTCATGGGTTCATGTTTCGTTTCAGTTGATGCGAAAATGGATGCCTGCACGCAATTAAAAGCTTGACAATATTTTGTGCTTCGCAAAAAAGAATAATCAATAATGCACATACAAAAACTAACAAGACACCCGCTGTATTACACAATTACAACTAATTGTACGAAAAAGTATAGTTTGGTAGCCAAAAGGAACGGAGGTAGTGAGAAATTCTTTTTTTTTTTATCCTGACAGAGCACACTCGTTATGGAAGATTCTCATTGTCACGTGTCGAGACCCATAGTCAAGACCCAAGCACTTTCGATTGTCAATGGTACATTTACGTGCGAAGCTAACGAGAAATTGATCGAAGAACGGACGAACCAGAAGCCCAAGAATAAGTGAGTTATGTATTTGATCACAACTATTCGAGTTCGAGTTATTATTGAAAAATTGAATTTTGCATCGGTTGATTTGCTAGATTCGTATCGGGTCTATGCATAATTCCGTAACGAACGACAGATGTAGTTCGTAGTTGTTTCTTCGCTCGCACACGCGTCAACCATGTGAAGTTTCGTATATTAAGGAGGTACGACTAGTTCTTGAGGGTCAACAAAGAGACTAAATTTTATGTTATCCCACGGGTTTACCGATTTATGTTAACTTATGTTGAATATTTGTATTGTCGATGCCAAAGTGCCAAATTTGTGGTAAATATATTATTTATTGCATATTTACTAATAAAAAGTGAAAAATTAGATCCTCAACGACTATGACGAAAGTTCGATACTTCTTGATGATCGTACCTCCTTAAAAAAATATTGAATGTTGAGAATTCATTCTTAGAAGAATTCATTTTGTGACCCAAACATTTTTATTTCGATCATTACTTTTAGAGATACGCGCTTGACACCTTTTTCAGGGGAATCGTTGCGCAGTTTCTGAGTTTTTTGTTTTTTTGCTTTTTGCGGAGTCAACGTTCTTTTTGTCTTCTACATTTCAGAAACAATCGCGGAATTTTCTCCGAGGAGAAGAGTGCCCTGAACCTGCCGCTTTTATCACCGGGAAGAGTGGAAATACTGCAGGAAATAATGTTCGAGGCAACGAAAGGCAAACTCATAGGTATATGCGGTTCCGTAGGAAGTGGCAAAACGAGTTTATTGCTCGCTGCGTTGGGCCAAATGCGCCTGGCATCGGGGCAACTAACGAGAGACGGTTCGTGTGCCTATGTGAGCCAGCAAGCTTGGATACTGCACGCGACCTTCAGGGAAAACATTATTTTCGGTGAACCATACGATCCGGAACGTTATCACACTGCCGTCGATTCGTGTTGTCTGCGCGAGGATTTGAGCTCTTTACCAGCCGCTGACCATACCGAGATCGGCGAGAGAGGGATCAATTTGTCGGGAGGACAGAAGCAAAGGGTTGCACTTGCGAGAGCATTTTATGCTGACAGGTACATATGTGATTTTGAATACTTTTTTGTTTGCACCTAGGTGGGGAGACTACTACCTTGAATGACGATAATCATTTTTTCCACAGAGATATTTATTTTCTCGATGACCCTCTTAGCGCGGTAGACGCTCACGTTGGGGCGTATATCTTTGAGAATTTGATCCAGGGAGCACTCAAGGGAAAAACCATTATCTTCGTTAGTCATCAAATACAAGTGAGTTTGCAGTAGATTTTACGTATAAGAGAGAGAGAGAGAGTTCCTTGGTGGACAGTAGTGGGCCGTTAACATGAACATGAACATGAACATTTAAATTAGATTTGCGTAGTACGTTTGAAACGATTTAATCTTGCAGTATCTAAACCGTTGCGACGAGATCTACATGATGAACAACGGAAGAATCGTGGAGCACGGTATTCACGATGACCTTATGGATGCGAACAATAAGTATGCTTCAATGGTGAAGAGTATGCTCTCCGAGGCGGAACACGAATCCCGCAACGAGTACGTCGCGAGCCTCTCATCTCAAGCATTATCGAAACGAACGTGCAGCCAGCTTTTGTTTATTTATTTTATCTTGTCTTTTCGAACAGCAGGAAAGATGACGATACTGAGGAGAGTGAGAAAACTGTTTTGTATTCCGAAACGGCACAGTCTCATGATGACGGTAAAAAAGACGACAAGGAAACAGACGAACCCGCTGCAGGTGACCGGAATTTCTTTTTTTTTTTCTACATTCAGTATTTCTTTTCTACCACTCATTGGTCATATAAATTCTTTGGTGTAAACAACCATATTCACAAATTCGTTCCTTAACTTTTTGCCTGTTGTGCGTCAATGCGTCGATTTGCCGTCAATGCGTCGATTTCAACCCCGGCAAAGCCGACGGCACGCCTAATTACAGATGAGATTAACCAAAAATCATTAATTCCAAATTAACGAGCTAATCTCGGGTTACATGTTTTTCGTAATTTCATTCACGAAGTTTAGTGTTGTTTTTTTTTAAATTTATTTCTTTCTAAATGCATTGAATTTTTGTCTTTTCCCTCGGCTATAGGTGCGTCGATAATAACGCCAGACAAAGTTGCAACGGGGATGATCACGTCTGAAACTTATCTCGCTTATATTCGAGCCGCGGGTGGTTATCTCGTCGCTTTTCTCTTGCTTTCGATATTCACGCTGAACGTCGGTAGCACGGCTTTCAGCTCTTGGTGGTTGGCCCATTGGATCAAGGCCGGTGCTGGCGTAAGAAAGACCCCGCAAAAATTAATACACATTGTGTATATATATTCATATTCGAGAAGAATTTTTTCAATGTTTCTGCAATGCAAATCGAGAAGAGCAATGAAAAGTTTTTTCGCTCGGGGAAAAAAAAACGATCAATATGACAAAACAAATTATATAACGTTTGAATTCGTGGTGAATTTTTATCGTGTCGAAGTAATTTAATTCGAATTATTTTACAATAATTGAGATCGTGAAAAAGTCAAAATTTTAGCTTCGTCAACGGTTCTTCGTTGTTGAGTCCGATTATCAACGAGTGGGGAGTAAACGATGAAGCTCATTTTTTTTTTTGCAGAATAAAAGCACTGTCGAGCTCAATGAAACCGCGTCGACGGGCAATATAACGGACAATCCTGATCTAGGATTTTACGAGACTATTTACGGGACTTGCATCTTAGCGATATTGGTGACGAGCGCACTTCGGAGTTTGGGTTTGACGAGTTCATCGATACGCGCCTCGACGAGTTTGCACAATCGAGTTTTCACAAAAATCCTCATGTCTCCGATGAAATTTTTCGAGACTACACCACGAGGAAGAATTCAAAATATATTCAGTCGCGACACGGATGAGAGTAATTTTTTTTTTTTTTTTTTTTTTTTTTTCGTTTCTTTCAAAAAATTGACAAGATACTCGAGTACAATGACGATATTTCGGCTTTTCAGTTGATACGCATTTGCCCATATCGCTCGAGGGACTTCTTCAGAATAGTCTCGTTTGTATTTTCTCATTGGGCTTCATATGCGCCGTTTTTCCGTGGTTCGTCATAGCTGCCATTACCCTCGGTGGTTTGTTTTACTACATCGGCAAAGTTTTTCGGTAAATAGCCTTAACGAGAATTCACACTCTAGGATAAATCGACCCAGTGAATGGACGAATGACGACATTGTGGAATTCTGATGGACTGTAAAATGAAACGTAAAAAGATATACTTTTTAATTGCTGTAGCTAACAAAATATATTATTCTGATAGGAGTAAAAAATCTTCGAATTGCAACAAATAATATTGGAGAAATTGATAACTAAGTGACGAAATGACTGAATCGCCAGTGAAGGCATCAGTCTCCATCTATTGAACATATTTTCAAGAATTTAAAATTGATTTCAACGATACCGTTAATTTGTTAGCTAAATCACAGTGACTCGAGTTTTTATTGACAATTCACATATTCTTTACTTATTCAAAATACAAATAAGCTTTCGTGTTCATCCACCGGTGGCCGTCCATTCATTCGTCGGTGTATCCTAAAACGCGAGAGAGACTGCCTGAATCTCCGTAATGAAATTTCGTTCGTCAATCGTAGAGTCGCTCTGAGGGATCTCAAACGTTTCGAGAGCAGCACACGTTCGCCTATATACAGTTTTGCCACTGCGACTATCCAAGGATTGGACACAATTCACGCGTTTGAGAAAGAGAACGATTTCGTTAGACAGTAAGTCGAAACTTTCGTTCTTTTGGGAAAGGAAAACTTGAAGTATCGTCCTACTAAGTGAACGCTCGATTCATTGCAGAAACATGACAATTATAGCTCATTGGATTACTTTTTTTTTACTATCTCCGTATCTTCGGATTGATTGGCTTGTGAAAATGAAATAAAATTGAATTTCTAGATTTCAAGGATATCTCGACGTGAACGGTGCCTGTCAGTATATCTGCAATATGGCGCTTAGATGGCTAGCCGTGAGATACGATACTCTCGCGGGTATTGCGACCGGTACAACGGCGCTCCTCGTCGTTTGTTTGAAAGGTCAGGTATCGCCGGCATTAGCGGGCCTCGCAATGTCATACAGCGGACAAATGTCCGGAGTCTTTCAGTTCACGATGAGAACTTTTTCGGAAACTGAATTGCGCTTCATAAGCGTCGAAAGAATAAATTATTATCTCAAGGTAAAGTGAAATATGCACTTTGTGTAATATTTATAAATTTTACAAGCTTTTATTTATTCATTATTTATTCATTTAAGACGGGCAACCCCTTTAGGAGACCGAAAATTAGATTACTTTTTTGGATTTTTTTAATTGTGAAAAAAAAAACAGAAATTTCCGTAACTCTGACAATAATTCATATTTTCATACAAGTCTGGTTATTTTTCTCAAGTTATTTCATGCATTAATTAAGGTGTAATCCGCTGCGTCCATTGGCGTGTCCTCATCGTTTTTTTTTTAACAAGCTTTTATTTAATGCACTAAAACGTAAAAAATAATTTTATTTTAACAAGTCACCTATATGTGACTATAAATAAAAGTTTGGGGCGATCAAAATTTAGACATATAATCTTTAATTTACATAAATCGGTTAACATACCAACTGTATTTAATTTACTGTAAAACAACCTTAGATTTCTTAAATAAAAATCGGGAAACTGAGTATAAACGTGCGATGATTTCTCTAATTACTATTGTGCCAAATTCGATTTCAAATTTCAAATTCAAATCAAACTTATTAAACATTTAAAAAGTTGAGCGCCCCAAGCTTTTGTTTATAGTCACATATAGGTGACTCGTTAAAATAAAATTATTTTTACTTTTTATTACATTGAAAAAAAGCTTGTTAAAAACAAAAAATTTATATAAATTGTTAGACTTTTTTTTAGACTTTGGTCAACGAAAACGAGAGTACGAAGCCTCTGACAAAGCCGCTTGGCGATTGGCCGCGAACCGGTGAGATCGAATTCAAAAACGTGGAGCTTCGATACAGAGAAAATTTGCCAACAGTGTTGAATCGAGTTTCGTTTCACATTAAGGACAACGAGAAGATAGGTGAGGGCTAAATTTCACGCTGTTAATTATCATTGTATATTGGATTGGCAAGTAAGTTCGTTCGGTTTTGTTCATATCGTTGATACGTCCATAAAACCAAATGAATTTATTTGCCAAAGCAATAAAATGCTTGTACGAACACATTAATAATTGCTTTTTCTTTTCTCACTCTCAAGGCATCGTTGGACGAACGGGATCGGGAAAAAGTTCAATATTGGTCGCTCTGTTCAGGCTCGTTGAGCTTTCCGGTGGTACGATAACGATCGACGGTGTTAACGCGTCACAGATTGATATGAGACGATTGAGGAGTAACATATCTATAATACCGCAAGATCCTATTCTCTTCAATAGAAGCGTAAGGTGAGAATTTCGGCCACGAGCATGATACGATCGGTTAATTAACGAGCAATTAAGATTTATTCGTTCTAAAACATTCCCAGATTCAACTTGAATCCTTATGGCAACTGTGCGGACAACGATTTATGGATCGTTCTCGAAAAAACACAACTCAAGGAGAAGGTTCGAGCTATGCCGGGACAGCTGAACGCCATGATCGAGGCTGGCGGTAGTAACTTGAGTATGGGAGAACGGCAACTTTTGTGTCTCGCCAGAGCACTTCTCCGAGCAAGCAAGGTATTGCCGACGACGAAACGTCTAACGAGAAATACGAAATAATTGCTCCCCAAAGCGAAGAAAAAAGAACAAAACAAAAAAACGCACAAGAAAATTGGTTTCTCGGACATGTTTCATTGGAGGAATTGTCGATTCGAGGAAACGTTCATTCGGGAAATTGTCCATTCGGGATATTGTATTGGAGAAATTGTTTAATCGGGCAATTGTTATCGAGAAATTGTCATTTGGGCAATTGTTATCGATAAATTTCCATTTGAGCAATTGTTATTGAGAAATTGTCATTTGGGCAATTGTTTTTTTTTCGAGAAACTTGCCACAAAGCATGCAATTTACTACAAATACACTTCATACTTGACTTCATTGCTGTTACAGATACTCGTGTTGGACGAGGCAACCGCAGCGGTAGATCCAGAAACCGAGGCTATAGTTCAAGCCACTATACAAAGAGAATTTTCCAAATGTACAATATTGACAATAGCGCATCGGCTTCAAACCGTCCTAACGTACGATCGAATTCTCGTACTCGATTCCGGCAACGTAATCGAATTTAACACACCGTCAAACTTATTGAACGATTCGAGTACGCAATTTTCACGAATGATGGATACGGCTGATAGAGCGATGAAGAGATGTAGCTAATCAGCCGAGAAAAAAAAAAATTTAACGAGACTGCAATAGCGGTGAAAAATTCTGCGACCTCCGTTTTATACAGTCGAATTTGTTGGCGTTTTTTTTTTAAGCGAGTTTCCGCTGTTCGTGTAGTTTGACGCCGTTGACAAAATCGATGGGAACAATGACACAAAGAGAGAGAGAGCGAGAGAGACAGAGAGAGAGAGAGAGAGAGAGAGAGAGAGAGAGGGAGGGAGAGAGAGGGAGAGAGAGGAAAAGATCCTCTTAGACTTTGGAATAAACGCATCGACAAAAGTCAACATTCGATAAAGAACGGAATATCAAATGACGAATAATTAGCTATATATTGAAAGTGGGTTGAAAGATCCGTGAAAATGATTATACAAAAGTTGAAGGCTCGTTGCAGGCAAAATTCGTTGCAGGACAAACATTTTGGTGCCAACGTAATTTTATTTCTTAAGTCGACAAACGCAAGGACTAAAGCGAAACGAGTTGCGATTTATCATCGTTCTGGCTTTTTTCTTTCAGAGACATTTTCGGCCACCATTTTATAAGCAGTATTATTTTTACAATTAAAAAAAATTACTAATGTGCCACACATTCTTGAATACGCCTTGATAAAAGCTTCAATGGAAATACGTTTTTTTTTTAACATTGATAACTTCTATACCTGTGAAAATAATTGCCCTTGAAACAAAAGTTTACCTTGCAACAAATGTAGCTCGCCAATAGTCTTAATCTTTTATCAGAAACCTTTTCACGTATCTACGAATCGAAGACAGATATTCGTGTATTGGGCTTTAAGAGGACCACCCTCATAGTACAGGTAAAGTTACCATGTGTATTCGTGTAAAACCGAAAGTCAGAGCCCCCCCGGTTTCGCATTATTATTGCAGCCTTTGTGACAAGGCTTTTCTTTCCCCCGAGCGAATTATACACTGTTTCATATAATTGTAACAATAAAATAATATTTACCAACTTAAGGAGTTTCGATACTTTGGCCGCAAGAGTGAGGACTATAAAATACAATGAGTTTTTGGCAGGCTGCCGACTTCTCGCAAATGAAATTTCATGCGACAATTAATTATTATTAGACAATTTCTGACTAGTATTGTTAAAAAATATTCCTAAGCTGAGAAACGACATTGATAGTTATTATATTTGCAATTAAGTTAGTAATCTCGCCACATTTGCGTCGAAAAGTTTATACTCCGCTCGATCGATGAGTTTCGAAATATTGCGAAATATCGTTATAACAGGGATAACATCACGTTAATGTTGGGAATGTCCGCTTGGCGGCGCTGTAAGCTCCGCGCACCGCCTTGGCGAGAGACTTCTACCAAATACAAGTATAGCGCCATTTGAATTAACAACCGGTATTTCCGCTACGTTTCCTACCACGTAAATATGAAGTTGGCGATAAAGCGCATCAAAATACGACAAATCGAACGCGTGTTATTTGAGCGAAGTTTCCCGCGGCCGCGATAAGGGAATGTCAATGCTAATATAACCGAATATTACGAGCTCGTATTGTCGATAATTCTCAAACATGTTTGTTGTTCTCGTTTCCTACTAATCTCCAGTGCAAAGTATCAATGAATATTTTTACTACGAACGTACCGATGCCAGTCTCTCAATAATTTGTAGGTTATGGTACGTTTGTCGGTTGTCAGTATATACCCTATATCTATATCTACAAATACATTTTCACAATCCAACCGTTCTTTTTATTTATATCAAATGTAAATATTCGATAATGCCACCTGGCCTACGTTACAAGGTCAGTCTCGTGAATTCTGCGTAGCTGATGATCAACGGACGATTGTACGATGTCTCGACTGGGCTTGACGCTGGACGAGGAAGCTCAATCGCCTGACATATCAGATCCGGACACAGTTAGCTCACCCGTGGCAACGACCTTTGACGAATGTAAAGAAGTTACCATTTATTGCGTAAAAAATGGCGTCTATCCCTTTGTCCAAGAGCATGGAACTTTTTAAGAAACGATCGATTACCCGCAACTCGTATCTTTCATTCGACGAGACACTTCGAGAGTTCTCTCATGCGTTCGGTCGTCACTTTCAAGCGAGTGCGTACAACGTACCTCTGTTCATAGCTTTGAAAAATTTGTCTTTTTTTTAAGCGTCTACTTCGGTCGGGCATAGCGAACCGGAACCAATGAACGAAGAACCGGAATGGAAGGGCATAAGTATGGACGAGATCTACAAAGGTTTGGGACCTTTCGGCTATCAACAACATCCACCTATCTGCCCTTCCGAATCACACGTCGTCTTGTTCGCGGTAAGACTATCGTTAGCGCGATCGCAGTACCCGTCGCGGTTTATTACATCGTTTATCGCAATCGATACATCGAGGTGTAAACTAAACTGTCCCGAAGCTCCTTAAGGCGGGGAGCTTCACCGACGATCTTGTATCCCCAAGAAGCAAAATTTCCACGTATCGTACGATTAATGCGACATTATTTATTTCAGCTTCCCGTAAATAGCCGGACTCTTCCGAAGGCTTATCCCGCCCATAGAATGGACAAATGGAACGTGGACTATGTCCGTATGCCGCATTCAGCTCACAGTCTTTATCCGGTTGAGCTGCCGCACGGAACCCGCGAATTTCGTCTAAGATGGGAAGTTATACAGGAGAATTTGCTCCAGAGCTTTTTATCGAGCGCTCAATTCGAGGCAGCCGTTCTATCGTACAACAACAAGTACGCTCAACGTTGGGACTTTTGCGCACTTCATCATTTCTTCACGGACGTAGGTGGATATTTATGAACTAAAGGTTTTTTTTTTTTCTTCTTTTTTCTTCCGTTCCAATCTAAATTTGACGAGTCTTCGTATGTCGTTCGTAATTTTTTGCTTGGCAAAAAAGGTCGTCGATGAAGAGGAAGCGAGTTACTTCTTCAGAAAATTATTGCCGAAAATAATTCAACTGGCTCTTCAATTGCCGACACTCGTTACCGGCGCGATACCTCTCTTGAAACAACACACAAACGGCTGTATAAGTTTTAGCCAACTGCAAGTCGCCTCGTTATTGGCAAATGCCTTTCTCTGTACTTTTCCGCGACGAAACTCGTCCAATCCTCAATCGGAGTATGCCTCGTATCCTTACATCAACTTCAACAGGTACCGTATTCGAAATCATATCCTCTTAACATTTGTCTTTCTCATTCAAGGAAGCTTGCTTTGACGTTTTTTGTGTGTGTTTTTTTTTTCCACTTCGTCATGTAATTGTAACTTTTTTTTCTTTTAGACTATTCTCGTCTTACCGAGCGGACAAACCAAATAGATCGAACGCCGTTACGGAGAAACTCAAGTGCCTTTTCCATTATTTCCGACGTGTCACCGCTAAAGGTGCGTTGAGAAACTTGATATTTGAAAATGTTGAACGCAGAATGCCATGAAAAATCGCATACTTATTCACAGCTATGCGAATGATGCATGCGATTGACAATCGCACTCTATGACAAAATAAAATTAACTTTTCGCCTTATTCGTAGAGCAGCTCCTGAGGGTACAATAACTATACAGCGACGATACATACCTCAGGAAGAATGTCCCCAGTGGGAAAAACTGGACGAGAGACTTCCGTTGCTTCACATTACGAGCAAGGGTACGATTGAGACCGAGGGCGCCGGTTTATTGCAAGTGGACTTTGCAAACAAGTGCGCAAAGACGTTCATTTTATTTTTATTTTCGTCGTCAAGCCATATCGTAACGAGACTAGCGACAATTCATTATTGTAATACGTTTACCGTAAATGATGCAGATACGTTGGCGGTGGCGTTCTAAATTGGGGTTGTGTTCAGGAAGAGATAAGATTCGTGATATGTCCGGAGCTTATGGTGGCGATGCTCGTGACCGAGGCCCTCGACGATACCGAAGCCCTCATAGTTAGCGGTATCGAGCGTTACAGCAAGTACGACGGTTACAGCAACAATTTCGAGTGGACCGGGGATTACGTTGACGAAACGCCACGCGACAACAGCGGCAGAAGAAGAACCTCGGTCGTTGCGATAGACGCGCTTTACTTCAAGCAACCAAACACCCAATTCAGCAAAGAAAATATGCTTCGTGAACTCAACAAGGTAAACAACGATTGTTATTCAAGGCGCGGGCAAAACCACTTTAGGCGACCGAAAATTAGATGATTTTTTTGGATTTTTTAATTTATTGTGAAAAAAAATAACGGAAATTTCCGCAACTCTGACAATAATTTATTCATATTTTCATACATCTCTGGTAATTTTTTCAAGTTATTTCATACATTAATTAAGGTGTAATGCGCTGTGTCCCTTGGCGTGTCCTCATCTTCGTTGTCGATTTGCGAGAATTGTGAAGCTCGCAATTCGCATCTGAAATAGTCCAACAAATTTTTATACATTCTTGAGATGTTTTTCAAGAGCATTTCTTCATGCTTGCCATGTTCCTCCTCCCACTTCTCGCATTACTTTGTAGAGATCGTTCACTATTAAATTCTACTGTTATAATTGTAAAATGCTGAAATTCGGCTTATCTTCGTGTTAGGTTCTTCCGCACCTAGGTACGTTCTATTGTTGTAGATATTTTTTCTCCAAATGTCAAAAATATATAGTTTACGACGATAGCGCACGTCGGCAAATACTACGACACGACAATGTAACTTTGGGCGGTTTTACATTGTTCTTTTTTTTGGTCACAATAGGCGTACGTGGGATTCAGCTCGACGGAAATAAGCCAAGAGAATTTGCCAGCGATAGCGACGGGAAACTGGGGATGCGGAGCATTCCGGGGTAATCCGAAATTAAAAGTTCTCCTACAATCAATGGCTGCTGCCGTGGCTGGACGTTCGATGGTATACTTCACCTTTGGCGATACGAATTTACGTGACAGCGTGGCTGATATGTATTGGCATCTCGTTCAACGGAACATTGGCCTCGGTTCGTGTAATTCTTTCACTAAAATGGGTTCTCCATTGACGCCGAAATGTTAGAAAACAAAAGCCTGCTTTATTTTAACATTTTCGTAAAACAAAAGCAATCCAACGTCGTAAATAATCTGATCAGCTTTAGAGAAAGATTGAAATTACGAGGCTCTTTTTTTCAACTACGATTTTATTTGGAAAAATTTGCAGCCATATTTTGCGCTCGCCAATAGTTGACATCGATCTTAAATATAAAACCATTGAACATTTTGGCTTAACGTAATGGTTTTTTTATAAGTTAAAAAAATGACCTTAAAAGGGAGAGGCTGCGAAGAAAAGTTAGCAAAAAAGACGACCTCTTTTATTTACATTTATAATTTTGTTTTCTTCTATTAAATCTTTTACAGCTCAATTATTCTCCTTGCTGACGCAGTACGAAGCCTCGCCTAGTGTACGGTCGGATTTTTATCGTTTCTTATATAAACGAAGCAGAATGAAACCCCTAACGAGTTACTTCAACGCAGCGAAAAAAAAACAAGATTCGAAAGTATCGAATTGTAAGGATAATAACGGGAGCGAAGAAGCGCCGAAAAATATTAAAAAGTTGAATCTATTCACTGGTAGCGCTGCTAGTGACAACGAGAAATACGAGGAAGCAAGAATATTCAGCATGTTAGAAAAAACGGAAAAAAAGTCTTACGATAAGTCAATGGATTCCAACAACGCCGAAGAGAGTAGCAAAGCTACGGTGAATCACGAATCCGCGATGGAGCTCAAGCCGAGGAAGCAAATTGACAATGACGATGAGGAGTCGAGTAAAGAAAAAAATAAATCACTTTGGGATGTTATAAGAGATAGGGAATCGAGAACAATCAGTGGTAGTCGAAGAAGCGGGCTCAGCCTTATCGCGACCATTGAAAAGAAGAATCCAAGAAAAGACACATCGACGAAAAACGGTCAGCAGCTAGACAATGAATCCGAAGACGTGGCTATCAAGAGAGGAAGTCCGAACAAAAATTTTAGATCGTCCTCATTGGCAGCGAATGTTGCTGGAAAAAGTAATAGCCCAGCTGGAAAAAGGAATCAATCCAAGATTCTCGACTTTTTTCCTCGAAGAATTTCGTAAAAAAAAAAACGTCATTGTGAAAATAATTTTTAAGTTATTTCCCGGATTTACATTTTCCTACATAAACGGTACAATAAAATTTCTAATATTATTTTCATAGGGCGCGCTTCATTCTTAATTAATTCGATAAAAAATAATACGCAATTGAAAAACATATCCTATTTTACAAAATAGTTACAGTTAAAAGCGCGCTCAAGATTTCGATGCAATTCCTCCTTGAACATTGCTAATTACCGAAAAGTTTTTATTTGCTATCCTTGTTTTCCAAAATCCAAAAGTGTTTCTTAACGTCGGGCAAGGATATTCTCTCGGATCCGCGTCTCTTGATCAGCTGAAAATAAATTCATAAATTATTATTTGGTTTTCAAGGTGAATGAAATCACACTGTTGCAGTAACATTGTAGAAAAAGAGGCTTGCATTTGTCGTTGAGTAGAGATTAAGGTAGTAGTCTCGCCCCAGTCACGTTAAAAAGTTTTAACGCTCAATCGATGGAAGCTTCGAAATATTGCGAGAAATTTCCTTATAATGTTGGTTGTACATCTTTTCGGGATGTAAAAACTTCTGAAGTAATGATGAAAATTCCTAATATAATGTATGCACAACACTACTGTAATTTAGTTCTAGTCTGCTTCAGTCGCTTCGTGGCGCTAGCGTCGCTAGACAATGCTCTATTTAAATCGCTATATTTCAGAAACCAGACGGTCAAAATTCATGATTTTTTTTTACCCACTTCGTCATATGTTCCTCTGTAATTGAGAATTTTTTCAAAAAAATCTGTAGAAAAGTTTCGAAGTTATTGCGTGAAATGTGAAATTTTCCACTGCTCTCCATAAGAACACGTGTTCACGAAATCTTTGATTGCCAATATCTGGAATACACAACGGTGAAAACTTTTGAAACTTTGCAGATAATCAATAGTGTCCTGAATGAGGCCTAAAAATAAAAAAAAATCTATAGAAAAACCACCTTGGCGAGACTACTACCTTAAAGCAATCACAATTATGTCAATCTCTTTATCTCGGAACTTCTCTTGGTCTCTTCTGAAATGTATATACAAAAAAAAAACGTCAAGCAGAAGCTTCACGCTTGAAGCGTCTTGCCGGATTATAATATTGAACTTCATAAATATTTCTCTACTCTCGAAACACTATCGAAGAGCTTTGAACGACTATACTTCGGCAAGAGTCATTACGACAGCGGCAAAAGAGTTCTTGTAGTTATTTGTGCACGGTGTACGTTGAAGGAGAATGGTGATCGCGCCACCGACCTTCGATATGAGATCCTTAGCACCAGGTTTGATGTAGACAGGCCATTGCATACTCAAAGTTCGAATCTTCGTATAAGTCTCGTGCTGCGAGTCACTGAGGAACGGTGGCTTGCCGACGAGGAACTCGTAACACAGAATTCCCAGGCACCAATGATCCACATAAATATCGTAAGTTTGCCCGTTCACCATTTCGGGCGGCAAATAATCAAGAGTGCCGCAGAGAGTGTTGCGTCTGGAAAGTATAAGAGTTATTACCGTGGGCCCGCGTTACGATGAGAAGGCTCGTTCAAATTAAGGAAGTTCTGCTAGAACTTTGCGGAGCAGGGCAACCGCATTGCTAGCGATCTGATTTTCCGATGAAAAAATATCTCGTAGCATAACAAAAAACTGTATATAAATCGATATTGTTACAAATGAATAAAATTGTACTATTTTACTTTATGAAGCGTTCGGAAAGTTTTTGTCATCACTATTTATTTGCAATGCATCTATCGAATGAAACTTGGCAACGTTGCAGAAGTGACGTGTGCGCGCACTTACAGTAAAGGACAGCCCCACCTTTAATTGCATTACAAAAGATTTATTTTTACGCAATTTTCAAATTAATACAAATAATGTAAAAACTATGACTTTGGTGCTTTGGTAAAAGAACTTATTTTTTTTTATAGTAAAAGATGCACGGCTTACTTCGAAGATGGAGCATGAACGGACCAACCAAAATCGGCTAGTTTTATGTTTCCCTTGTCATCCAGTAACAAATTTTCCGGCTTTATGTCTCTGTGTATAACGTCATTTTTGTGACAGTAATCGAGAGCATCGGCTACCTGATACGTGTACTTGGCCGATCTGAAACGTCAGAAAATACGCATGAAAAGTTATTCTTCGTGTAATCTTACCAGCTCGAGATAAAACTTTGTTTTTCGACAATTGTGTATGAAAGATCTCTATCAATTTAAGGCGAGATTATTTACGACGATAAAAAAAGAAGGGCGATGGAAGGAAATGAACTTTATGAAAAAGCTGAAGGCTTATTAAATGGGCCTTGTATCATTGACTAATCTTTAAGTAATTTTAATCATCGGTTTTACGTGTCAAAAAATGCATTTTCGAAATTTGCGTGCAGCATTATTCGACTATTAAGCCGATTGAGTTGAAACTTTGTAGAAATATTGATATTTTTATCTTCTAGTTGACCAGAATTGTTTTTTGAATTGAAAAAAAAAAACTACTTTTTTAATCCAAATATTACAGAAGATTTGCAAGATTTTTTTTTCTCTAAATGCGTACTATTCGTGTTTGATAAATGTAGAATTATTTCTTAGTTCAAAAATTGCCTAATTTTGCCCCGTCCAAATGTCTATCTCGCCTCAACGTTAATGTTCCTAGAAACGGTGGATCGGTTATTAAAAAATCATGCTCAGGGACCAGAGTGGATTTGTAAAAGTGCCTCGACAATAATCGAAGAACAATTTGACAATGATATTCACGAATATTCATTGAATATTTCGAAATTAAGTAAACATCCAATAAAATTCAATGAAACAGGAATTAAGAATGAAGAGGAAGTTTGGTTTTTTTTTTCGTGCAGATAGAAACGAAAAGCATTGGAAAAATACAACGACAAAAAAAAAACTCACAAGTGCTCGTTAAACCTTTCGCCGGGCTGACGTTTCATCTCTTTGTACAATTCACCGCCGGCCGCAAACTCGAGAACTAAATACACGATTTTGTCGTCGTGAAAGTAAGTGAGAAGCTGAAGAATGTGCGGATGCTGAAGATGCGACTGTATCTCAATCTCGCGCATCACTTGTTTCTCGACTCTGCCCTTTACCAGCTCAACCTTGTACATAGTTTTGAGGGCCACCATGTAGAGAGACGATTTTTCCCTCGCCAGATAAACTCTGCCGAATTTACCTCTACCGAGAGGTGCGCCGAGATCGAAATCGTTCATACTCCACTTGTAATTGGCATCGCTGAAAAAAAAGTGTAGACAAATAATTCGTTTCTTATATTAAAAAGTCTTAAAAATATGCAGTTATTGTCGAAATAACATATACGAAATGAAGATTTTCGAAGCTTTTCGAGCAGACTTATCGCACAAATTACATTTCGGAAAAACTTTTATGCATACAAAAATCGTAATTTTACGATTTGTAAAATTATTAAAACAAATACGATTTGTAAAATTATCAAAACAAATAAGATTTGTAAAAATCGTTTTACATTCTCGTCACGTTATATCCGTTAATTCACTTTGTCCTATGTTCATAAATCAATTGAGCAAGCGAATTGAGTCTCGCATTAGTGCGAAAGAAATTATTTACCTGCCGCCTCGAGCGTTGATGTGTGCTTCCATCGTGCCGAGAGTCCTCGTAACCTCGTCCAAATATTTTGAAGGCACGTTTTCCGGAATTTTGAATCTCTCATTCCCGGTCGCCATTATTACCAAAACACCGTGCTCTTCTCACTTGGACACGATGCCTCGAAAATTTCTTAGCCTCGTTTCCTTGAGTCTGACAGTAGTCAGTTGAAGATTTTTTACATCCTTCGTATCGATATATACATGTAATTTTTGTATATGGCTTGTGTAACGACGAAACTTTGATCACCTCAATCGAACGTGAAATCTCAATTCCACGCTTACTCCCTATAACGAGCAAGCTCACCAAACTGTTGACAGTTCTCGAAGAGCGTTCGACACGTTCAACCGTAACTTTTTCGAAAATCGCAAGCGTGAATTTACGCGCGAGAGCAGCGGAAGTATATATATGAGAACGGAAGCCTACAGCAGCGCCATCACTAGCGCGGGAAAATTTGAAATGGAAGTTTTCCTTTCCTCGCATCGATATATATATATATATATATTCCTAAAAGGAATATTCCTTTTAGGAACATATATATATATATATATATATATATATATATATATATATATATATATATATATATATATCGATGCGAGGAAAGGAAGGTAAAAAAAACATCGGCGGGATATTCCTAAAAGGAATATTCCTTTTAGGAATATCCCGCCGATGTTTTTTTTACCTGTAGCTTCTGAAATAGATTTTCTAATAAAGTACACACAATTTTTACGATCGATTGGACAATTAAGGTTTTTATAAGCAAATTAAGACTGTCTCGTTAGTCGAAAATGCGACATTTTTTTTTACAATGGCATCAAATTTGCAAAAAAATCAATTATTATTAATAATCGTGTGTACTACTATAACAAAACTCACGGAGATGACGAAAAAAAATCTACTTGCTAATGTGAGTTATCAATCTACCGTCCTCTGGGCCGCCATTTCGTATTTTTTATTCGGAAAATAAAAAATTGTATTGAGTATCTACAAATATGTTGAATAAACCATCCAAGCCTTATTTCGATTGGTTTATTAGTATTTCGAAGAAAAAGAAAAAAAAACTCAAAAAAGCCTTATTTTCCGACCATAAAAAGGTATGTAAGGCCTTAAATTTTGTCTGCTTCCAATACAATCCAAGAAACTTAAGGGTGCATTTTCTTTCGTTTCATTTCGCGACAATTGCAATGTTTATCGTAAAAAAATTAGCACCACAAGAGTGAATATAAAAAAACGCCAACTCATTTTTTGGCAATGTGACGAATGAAAATAAAAAAAAAAAGAATTAAAAAACTCGATGAATATATCGCAAGTTTCTAGGCGACTGCATTCCTCGTCGTTTTAATTGTTTCGAATTCACAAACATACGCACACACGCGCGCGTACACACACACACACACACACACACACACACACGCGCACAGAAATCTTAGGAAAATAGACAAGCGTTATGTGTTATATAAATTTACTGATAATTCGCGTTGTATTCGAGCACATATACATATATCTATAATATTTTCGTCCTGAAGTTTTCTTCTTTTTTTGTTTTGTTTGTTTATACATGTAGAATGTAAAATGTCGGCTCACGAATAACATTACAACGCTCGTTCTTCTCTTTTGTTTGTGCTACGGCAAAATTGACCTTAACGCTGCGAGAACATTCTTTCATTCCGTAGCTCTTCACCTTTTTTTTTTTATCTTGTCGAATTGTCTGCGACTAAAATATTCGGTTAGAGTTTAAAAGAATAATGCTTAAGAAAATAGAAAAAAAAAAAAAAAAAAAAGAACCGATCATTACAAATTTTCGGCACGCATCGTACGTAAATCAAAAGCAGATTCATAGTGACTAGAATATTTCACAATTCACTCATTCACTGTTGAATCACGTTGTAAATTAGTACATAGTTCGTTGAAAGAAAAAAAATAAACATACAATAAAATGTGATGAGTACCATAACTTTGGTTTATAGCGCTGTAAATGCTGTGACGAAAGTACTCAAACACATTTGAAATATACATAGCAATTCCGTCGTTTTTTTTGTTTTTTTGTTTGTGGTCATTTCCATTTGATTATCTGCAAATTCTTGATATATTAGGGCCTTAGTTATTTTTTTTTTTTTTTTTTTTTTTTCGTATTAATTCGATGTTTAATGACTCGATAACTTGTATAGCCTTTGAAAACGCATCTACGAGATAATCGTTCGTTCTTCGAGCGAACAAAGGATATGATAATCGTTCAAGTGACTCACGAAGCCTGGAAATAACGCCGACGTTGAACAAATGGTACTACTTAATTGATAAGTGTGAAATATATAATATAACACGTACATACGTGTCTGAGTGTGTATGATACTTATTTCTTAGAGAGCCGAGTATAAATAACGCCACCGGTCTCGTAAGAACCGGCGATTTTAATCGTACAGTCAGTATCAATTAAGATTCGTTTATCCTTCATATATAGAGCTCGAAACTCTCACGAGAATAAAAAATTACAAAAGTTGTAGAAAAAAAAATCAAAAAAAAAAAAAAAGAAAACTTATTGTGCACTTTTGAAGGTTTTGCGAAAAGCATGGAATTTCGAGCGCCGCCGATCGAAGGAAAGAATTGCAAGTTCGCGGGACACGAACAATGAAGATAAAGGAAAGAAAAAAAAAAAAAAACCCCCCCAAAAGCCGAAAGTACAACGAAGAGCAATGAATCGTGAACGACACGATCGTGAAATCATCGTGTAACAATGATGTTCGTCGAAAAATGGGAAATACAGATGTACCGCACATTGCAATCGCGTAGACAAATCTTTAGAGCTTTATCTGTGAGATCTTACGATATGAGGAATAAACTTAAAAAAATTAAAAATAAAAATCGGCAGTCCAAGATCAAATTCGTCACAACGTGGAGCCTGATGTACATTATTTTCTTCTTCTATGCTACATTATGTACATACAGCAAACATCGGTGTGCCCCGTTAAATTGTCCTCTCCTATTACAGTAGTATTATATTTGTAAGAATAAAAAAAAAATGAAAAAACAAATAAAACGAAACTCAATATTAGATATTTACGATTAAAATATGGCGTATTCGCAATACTTTGAAATGAAAAGAAACAAAAAATTAGATGAAAATTAGATGAAGGAAAAAAAAAATATAAAGCATTATGACACACATTCTTCTATATATCTCGCTAGCCTAACACTTTTTGGATATAAAAAAATAGCACTGTTCATGAGTACGGGAATATCGAGTTGCTATTCGGTTATTTCCCACGTTTTATCGCGTTGTATTTGTTTTTCTTTCTTTTTTTCTTTCTTTCTTTCTTTTTTCTCCCTATTTTTCGTCGAAGAGCAGGGTACTTAAGAGTTAGAGATTTATCGTGTGTAGTGAACGTTTGTATTCGCGGCCTAATATAGACCAAGTGTATCGTTAATTTCTGCAGCAAAAAACGTCGAGCTGCATTGGATAAACCTTTGTCGGAATAGTAGAATATTAAGAGTTAATAAACGATTCGAAATTCGGGCGAGAACCCCTCGTATTTGTATATCGGATATTGGTAAGTATAAAAAAAAAAGTAAAAAGGCGAAAGAAATCTCGAAAGCGTTGAAAGGCATTCACGAATCATATATAAATAAGATATTGCAAAATGCACTTTCTCTCTCTCTCTCTCTCTCTCTCTCTCTCTCTCTCTCACTCTCTCGTTAGTTTCATCCATTGGATACATATATATATGTATGTTAACATATATATGCGTGGCCTGCACTACATGTTTTAAAATTTGCCTTAAATATCATTTCCTGAATGCAATTTTCGCCGCTCATTCCTCTCCGGTATCTTCGCGCAACGAAGCCCGTTTTGGGATTTTTCCTGTTCACGAAACCCCCACGCGGCGCTTTCGTACACATTAACGTGATGGAAATATCTATACACGAGACACCTTCTGCGCATAATTTACCAGTCTGTCTCCAGTTTTTTTTTTTCTTTCGCTAATCTGCTAATTGCCGTTGCAAAAAAAAAAATTTACATTGTCATTTTGGCTGTACTGAGAAAATTCAGGTTCAGAACATTTGTTTGCACAAATTCAGTAATAAAAAAAAAAAAAAAAAAAAAAACCTTGTTCGATGGAACGAAAAGAAAATCGTGCATCTAGTTTTAGTTTTACAAAATGCAATGGAATACTGGAGAGAGAGAAAAAAAAACGTACGAACATTCAAATGCCAAAAATATCTGCATGGTTGGTTATTTGCCGAAGAATTGGTGAATATATTGCAGAATAAATTCGACGGACAATCAGGATTGAAGATATATTCGCTTTTTTTCTTCTTCTTTCTTTCCGGCTTGACATTTTTGATTCACCGATAACCGGAAATTTCGAAGACACATTCGAATTTGAATTTCTAAGGAAGCATTATCTCGTGCCTGTGATTTTTTTTTTTTTACGAAGTTTGAATGTTCGCGTGTTTTTTTTTTTCCACCTACGTTTTTCCATAGACCAACGGAGATCGAGAAAATTATAAAACCGGTGCAGCTTGGTGAATCGATCGCGGAAATAATGAACGCGAGTAATGGCAAACGAAATCGAAAATTCGTGAACAAACGTTGAAACGAAGAAGCATTACGTTTAGTTTTGACGCATTTTATGGTGTGACCATGTGTGTACTGACAAATCTGAATTGTAAATTCCAGATTTTCGAAAAAATTCAAGAGGTTAAAACATCCCCGTCTCCTTATCTCTCTCTCTCTGTCTCTCTCTCTCTCTCTTTCTGTCTGTACCACTCGTCGTATTCGTTTATCAATATACACGTTATCGTATGGCAGTTGAATGCTTCGCGTCCCAATGTGCAGTCTTCGTCGTTAAATCTGACACGCGAGATACGGAAAAATACCATAGGAAGTATTGGGACAAAAATAAACAAATTAGCAAATGTAAGGCGAGCTGAGAAACTAACGTTAAATCTTTTCAAATGTCGTTTCTCATCAAGTTTCTTGTACGTGCAGTCTCGTCGTTAAAATTTGAAATCGTGCATTGTTCGTCGAAAAAACTGAGGCTCTTGCCAAAGGTAACGAGCAATGTTTAATTTCTTTTCTTTTTTTCACCTTGATGTTAGTTATAATATCGTGGAGCTCAATATTGAACGGTAAAACAAAGTTTT
Organism: Ophion ventricosus; assembly: GCA_963932345.1. Classification (NCBI taxonomy): domain Eukaryota; kingdom Metazoa; phylum Arthropoda; class Insecta; order Hymenoptera; family Ichneumonidae; genus Ophion; species Ophion ventricosus. Next base: position 1,995,813 of record OZ010722.1, read on the forward strand.
ACTTTTAATTCAATTTTGCGTCGCTCCTTTACGATTTCATATGGAACATTAGCAAAAAAGAAAAATGCCGAAAGCTTAATTCCGGAAGATTATTTCTTTGTTTAATTCGTACAAGAATCTCGATGAGCACCTTGATAAAAACTTCAAGCCACATTTATAACCACCATAGGATAAATACATTAATTATTCCTTCACATTGCATAAAAGCGATGTTTCGTTTGTTTACGCTATGGCACAATTAGCCGATTGTAATATTTTCAGTCCTGTTATTGGTTTTGTTTCCTTCTTATTTTCTCTTCTTCTCATAAAAAATCTGCGGCAGTTTGAGCAACGTGTACGTATGGCGAAAATCTTGTACTTTGATAAATGGTTTTTCTTTCTTATTCGCAATTCCGAATCGAATAACTGCAAGAAAAAAAAAAAAAAAATAGAAAGTTGGAACGTTCTACTGAACAAAAGAAGACTCCGGAGTTTATCCGAATTGTTGCCAGTTGAGAAAAAAAAAAAAAAAAAGAAAACAGTCGAAGATTTCAGTCGGTTAATGAAAATGCGTGTCAACGTGATTGCCCGAGCTCAGCGATTTTTAAACCTAAAACTTTCATAACCGGTTATTTATGCATATGTAACACGCACTAATTCCGGAAACTACGTATTGTACTTTAGCTGAGACGCGGCAAAAATCAATAGCAGCTGCCAAAATGATAATCCGACGTTCAACGTTCACACTGAATGTACGTGGGAGAAAAAGAAAGAAAAGAAAAAAAAAAAAAACGTTAAAAAACACAATTGATACGATAATCGTTGACTCGAGCTGCATTATGGCCAACGAAGTCATAGGCTACTACTTCGTTCGTGATTACTTATTCCTTTTGTTTGTTTTTCCTAGAATCAATCTCGGGTGACCAGGACATTTCATTTTTTTTTTTCTTCTTTTGTTCTGCTGTCTTTCTTACAAAACGGTGCACCTTCGCTGTCGACGCTTCTGTGGCTCTGGTCGTAGAACTGCGCGTACCGCTTCGTCGAAGACTTGCTTGAGGCCGCGTTGCGTCAGCGCCGAACATTCCATATACTTAACAGCGCGTACCTGAGGTAAAAAAAAAAAACAATTGAGTCTCGATAATTTCGCGTAAATGTAAAAATGTTTTTTTTTTGTTTGCGGACAACGATCTTTTAACCTTGTTCGCTAATTTTTGTCCTTGCTCGCGTTTTATCGCGCTGAGTCCTTGCTCCGCCAAGAGAGTCAGTGTCTCTCGGTCATCTCGCAAATCAATCTTCGTTCCGACAAGAATCATCGGAGCGTCCGGGCAGTGATGCTTTATTTCGGGATACCATTTGCTTGTGACGTTCTCAAACGACGAAGGACTGGTGACCGAAAAACAAATGAGAAATACGTCCGTTTGGGGATACGACAAGGGACGCAGTCTGTCGTAATCCTCTTGACCTGCTGTGTCCCAGAGACCTAGGCTCACCGGAATTCCATCCACCACCATCGGCGCTGAATAATTGTCGAACCTGAGAGAGAGAGAGAGATCAAGAGAGACCAGGGAAAGTAAAAATGCGTGACGAACTTTGAATTATCGACTAGTTAAAATTGCACACTGACGCGTGACGTCCTGACAGCACGGATAGGCGAAAACTGACTAATCGGGGAAAAAAAAATCGCGTTTCTAATCTGTGCTGCACTCACAAGGATAAAACTTCGCTTATAATCTTTCTTCGAACAAAATTGTACACTCTCGAAGCTTTTTTTTTTGTATGTACCTTGTCGAGGCTTATGATTAAATTAATTTTACATAAATAAAAAGCAATTTCACAGCGATTACAAGTAACTTGAGTAACTTTGCAAATCATGTGAAAAGAAGATATATCATAAAATGCCACAAGTGCTCCGGTTAGTTGCGCTGTGAATGCTGCGACATAAGTACCGAAAAATAAGAAAAAAATAAAATAAATAGGAGATTGCGTTATGCGCTTTTTTTATGCTGTTGAAGTTTGCAGTGACCAATGAATCGACGGGGACTGGCGAATGGACAAAAGTTGATTTATATTAAGGCCTTATATAAGCGAAAAATTTACAAATTTATCATTTTTTATTTATTTTTGATTCCATTAGCCTGAACGGTTAGGAATATTTTAAGCTTTACAGAATTGAAAAATTCCAACAATGCTATCAAATACGGTAAGATTGCATTTATAATAGATAACGCGCGGCGCGCCCGACCGCCAACTTCAAAGCCGTTTTTCCACGATTAACTTTTTTGAACCTTGTGAAAGTTCTAACTCTTGAACGAAGGTTCAGATCGCTTTGAAATCTTTACAACATATTCTTAGTATCATCACCTATCGTGTGAACCACAGAAACAAAAATTTCAATTAAACAAAAAAATATAAAAAATAAAATACTGACAGAAAAATGAGTAAAAAAATGTTAATTTTCGAATTTTTATTATAATAATTTAAAAAAAATAATATCGTTGGTTCACACTGAAGATACATTCATTATGCAATTATAAATATGTTCATTTTTTTTTTCAGACACCCATATCGATGCCGAGAACTTTCACCGTCAACGCGCGCGCAAAAAAAATATATTGCTTTATTATGTTATATCTCCGCCATTTGTTAATATTTCTGATTTTTTTTTTACATATACTTAACCATGTGCATAAATGATCTGTAAAAAAAATGTTGCCAATATATGCGTCATTTTTTTTTAACCGCATCTAGAAAAGTACCTTCGAAAATCAGCGAAATCGCGTATATAAGGCCTTAACAAAACCGAAACGGCAAATTTTTTATACTTGAAATTCTCATTATTTTGGCTCAAATATCAAGAATCAACGGTCAAAACTTTGCGCCTCGGATCGGCTTGCATAAGTTATCCTTCTAGGATAACTTATCCAAGCCTTGAAGACGCGTCTGCGAGCTAAGCAACCGTCCTGGTACAAACAACGACATCATTGCGATCCGAACGTCTCGAACAATTATCATCGACTGATACAATTTATATCCATAAGGCGGACGATATACGCGAAAACGTTAAAGTTTCAGCGTAGAGTCGAGTTTCCCCCGAGTGAAAGCAAATAGAAAAAAGTATCCGGGGAACGAGTCACTTCCTGTGACAGGAAAGATGCTCTCTCGCTTTCTTTGAAACTATAATTAGACACCCCTAGTCGGGGCTTACGCGCGACAGGAAGAATTACAAGTTGCCGCCGCCGCGACAACAAAAAGAAAAAAATGAGGGTCGATAACGTAGCACTCTTCGTTTATAAATAATCATCGAAGGCGAAGGTTTCGCCGGCAAGGTCGTAGAATAAAAGTACTCACACTGTAGGCACGTATTCGCCTGGAAAACTGTCCGTCGTGTACGATATCAACATGCACGTTTTTCCGACCGTTCCATCGCCGACCACAACGCATTTGATTGGCCTGCCGGAACTCATGATCTAAACGAAAAAAAAGAAAAAAAAAAAACAAACGAGAAAAAAACAAAAATAACGAAAATTCAGAAGACACCGAGTACTTTTGCGACGTGGACGAATTTGCTGATTTTAACGCGCATCTGTCGACAAGAATTGAATCGAACAAATGCAATTCATCGTAACGAAGAACTGCATTAGAAGCGTGAAAGAAAAGAAAACACAAATTTCGGAGCAATTAACATTGAACTTAAACTTGCAGGTTAATCGAGGCTGTGTTACGCGACAATTCTTTTTACGCTGATGCACATTTATATCTTTATAGTTTCGAGTTTAAAATAAAAAAGTCGTCGAAACTTTGCGTTGTACACACACGCTCAATCGCCAAAACGCGCGAACTGTAAACAAATGCTTACGAATCGGTCATTAAGGGACGATAATACGAGAGAAACGTTTCAGTGATGGAAAATAAAAAATAAAAAACAACTCACCCCTTTTCGAAGTGCCTACGGCGTTCAATTTCGTAATTAACTTTATTGCGATTACTATAATGATCCAAATGGTGTTTGTACAATAGATTTTATCCTTCAGCAAATCATGCGAATAAGTTTCATCGCCATGACACGGTATTGCGTTTTTTTTTTTTTTCTTCGAGAGAGAGAAAGAGAGAGAGAGAGAGATTGAAACGAACGTAGCCCTCCACGGCGCTTGGTGACAGATGTTCGACAATTGCCTTTCTTTCCGTCTCCACTCTCGCGCTGCCACCCCCCCCCCCCCCCCCCTCCACCCGCCGATCCCTGCCCCACCGACCCCACCGTCGCCCTTTCCGTTAAACTCGTACGTGCTTGTTTTCCGATGAAAAGAAAAAACCGAGTACGTTTTTTTTTTCCACCTCGTTAAAATAGTTTTCATTAGTTTACGCCTTGAGGGGGGCGGCGGAGGGGGGAGGGGACGGAGAAGCGCGACGTCGATCTTTCTTTTGTTTTAAGGGGGCAAAGCTCTTTTCGCTTAAATCGTTGTTAGTATCGAAGAAATGATATATTTGTAAATTTGTACATCGAAATTCGAACTTTGTTATTTGAGTCGTGAAACCGAAAGATTTCACGTAAAATAATGCACGTAGCATGACGATTAAAACTTGAGCCGCAAAGTGCTGAGGTTTGTTGTTTAAAAAGACATAGAAAAAAAAGTTTTTTTTATTTTATTATTTTTATTATTATTGTACAGTAATTATATGTATAATTTATATTATTGATATGTATAATAATATTTGTATATTTATTATTATACAACGATACTTGTAAAAACTAGTTTGAGAAATGATAAGTTAGTCGATTCTGTAACTGAAGTGACAGAATCGATCCCCGCTCACTTTTCACATTATTCACATTTCACGTGAACATGCTCACGCGATTCTTCAGTGTCGCAGTGAAAATACGAAAATCACTAGACACAAAGGTGATAGGAGATATTGCTTTCTCAGACTGTACTGATTTCTAAAGAACGGAATTATTGTTGAAAAAAATCATGGATTTTCACTCACTCGCAGTGCTCTTTGATTAAATACAAATGCACAATTACACAACGCATAAATGACCGATGAAAATTGTTCACTGAAGAACACACTAAACCCACGTTGGCGTACTAAATTTTAGCCTGTTTTGGCATCGCTTGTACTTTTTCGCTTGTACCAGCGCCACGAGTAGACAAAATCGGAAAAACATCGTCACAACTCGGGTCATCTGTGCTAGGGGGGCCTGTCACTCTTTTCATCTCGTTTTGGATCTTAAGTTTTTCATTACGAACCGTTTACGATATTCTTGTGATCTTCCAATTTGAACAATTGCAAAATATTCACATTGTTCGTGTACTTTGTAACAAGAAAAATGCTCGCCATGCGATTGTTGCCAAGGTATTCAACGTACATTGATAAAATCATTCGATGTCTCGTAGAAAAACTTCATTTTCGAATAGTTAACCTCAAAATCATCGTTCTTGATTTTTTTCTCGATTATTAACAAATGCAATATCCCAAAGACTTGACAATGAAAAAAGATATGTCATCTCTACACAATCACAAATATAACATCATCGATATTAAATTTCCCAGGGGCAATCTTTCTCAATACACGACTACGACGCAGAGACTTCATACCACAACGTTATTGTACGAATCGTCGGATTCTTCCTCCTCAGATTCCGACAAAAAACGCACGAAAAGAAAGCTCAAAGCCGCAAAGACCGCTGTAAACGAAGAGCAGAAAATCCTTGACCAACAGCAAACTACCAATAGATTGAACAGTTTATTAGAGACAATGATGAAGGTAAATGTAGGCTCGATCAAATCGATCGCGGCTTAAGGAGGTACGACTACTCCCTCAGGATCAACAGACCAAATTTATATTATCCCGCAAGTGTTCTGTTTTATGTTAACTTTGGTCGAATATTCATATTGCCGATCTCAAAGTGCCAAATATGTAGTAAATATTTTAACGCATATTTACTGATAAAAAGTGAAATTTAGATTCTCAACGACTCCGGAGTCTTCACGACGATTTTCAAGCAGTAGCGAGATTATGTAACTCGGTAGCGACCATTTTTCAGCCATAAATTCAGCCGTAGGGCTGAATTTCCTTCATTGAATAAAATAGCAGCAAGAAATGCCGCTACCTCGATTATTTTGTATCCAGAATGGAGATGTTTTGGAGCTAATCGCCAAACGGTCGAGTTTGAGTTTGGGTTATGAAAACCCAAACAAACTAACCGGGCGCGCTTGGGAGTCCAGCGGAGAGTCTTTATCATTGATACACCTACCGTTAGAAGGAATCCGAATATCGTTTTGAAATTTTCAGGGTGTATTCTTAAGATATTTTGCTAACGATTTGTGAAATGCCAAAAAAATTGATTTTTTTTAAGCATCTAAAGCGGTTGCCCGCCTTAAGTGGATCCCGTGAGTTTGCCATCTATTATTTTTCCAGAAACCAAAAGTCGCCACGACACTCGACTTTTCCATGCCAATCAAAAAGCCAAAAGCGAAGACAGAACCCAAGAAAAAGTCGTACGGTGAGTATAACTAGGCAGTTAGAATGTGGCGCAAAAATATAAATTGACGAATAAACGATGAAGTTATGTGTGAGTTACGGATATCAATGATTGATGAATAATCATTAAAAAAGCATTGCCATTTTTCCTATGCTGAATTATTTTTTATCCGCAAAAGGAATTTCTCTGATTCGCATAAATTATTTACAACAACCGCGTCTTGGTTGTTTGATTATTTTTTTTCCCCACTAACCATCGCACATTTCTGTGATAAAGTGCAATGAAAAAAAATCATCCTTTGTACAGAGGAATCACTGATCAGTGCTGCGCAAACAGTTGCAACTACTCTCGGCGGTGATGTACAGAAAACGGAAGCCGATCTGTTGAAGAAACTTCTGTCTACGAAAAAGGGCACAACTGAAAAAGAGCATGAAAATGAGACTACTCCCCTGAGTCTAAGGTTAGTGCAATTACACCGTCAAATTGTGACAAAGAGAAAATGCAATGAAGCGTAAGTCATTTTCGTATTTTAGGATATTCTGTGGTTGATTAATTAGTACATTGACTAATTAGTACATTGATTAATTAGTAAGAAGGAGCTGAGAACATAAAAAAATATGTTTTTCTTTTTTGCTAACTTATTCCCGAAGATTGAGATTTTGTTTTCTTTGAATGTTCTTATTGTCCAGTCTTTTTTTTTTATTCGAACTGAGGTCATAAATCTCCAATAAGAATACGCGAAAAGTTTTGAATGATTTTTACCGCCTAAATAAGCCGAAAAAACAAATTGAACGATTAAAAAGAAATTAATTTTCGTTGCATTCGAACGTTCCAAATTTCAACGTCATCAAATTGCTGCGATTCATAATGCGAGACAAATTTATCTTATTTTTAGTAGAGTTCGTGTCTTTCAAGACCAGTGTGCTGGTTCGGTGATTATGACGTTGAAGATAATTTTCTCAATGTCGAAACTTATAATTCCAAGTCTTCCTTCGCAGTGGTATTTGAAATAAGGTAATTTAAAGGAAAATGCAATGTTTCAGTGACATGTTGGCGGGCATGAAGATTGAGCGAACGCCCGAAGCGAGCAGAACATCGATCCTGCAAAAGTCCGTACAGGCTCGATCAGTGGCAAAAGAATTTGGTTTTATTAAATCAAAGTTCGACCAAACGAGTTCCGGTTCTCAAACCCAGACGTAATAACAATTATGTTAAAATTGACGTATCACGTTAATTGTGTAAATATTCGTTTTATACCAAAAATCTGTTTTTTTTTTTCTATCAGCGGCCGATTAGCAAATTCCGCTACTTTGTACGACGGGACGAGGCTTCATATTTTCAAGAATACTGCCACGAAGTCACCGGATATCCCGAAACTCGTGACATGGGAGACACTCCAGAATAAAGAATTTAAACTTGCGCTTACTCATCCACCAGAAAATATATTTCAGGAAATGATACTGTGGACCGAACAAGGGAAACTTTGGAAATTTCCGATCGACAATGAACAAGGTAATTTGGTTTTTCGTATCGCAATAATTCTTTAAAAAAAATCATATTACATTGCAAAAGAAAAAGTGTAATTCCTTCAATCTCTCTCATTTCACGCGTCTTCGAAGGAATGGAAGAGGAGCACAGCGTTCACTTTTCGGAGCACGTTTTTATGGAACGTCATCTGAAAGATTGGTGCCCAAAGCGAGGTCCGATACGACACTTCATGGAGTTGGTGTGCGTCGGCCTGTCCAAAAATCCGTACATGACGGTGAAGGAGAAAACGGAGCATTTAGCCTGGTACCGGGAATACTTTGCTGCGAAAGAAGAATTGTTGAAAGAATTGGGTGCTGTTGAGGGAAACATAACACCGCAAGCCAAACAAATTGAGGCTTAAAAAATAACACATCAGAATTATTTAACGAACCAGTTTTCTTTTTTTTTTTCTCCCTTATCACACAATAAATAATTTTCACGAAAACTTCATTTCTTCTTCTGTATAAATTAAAAAACAACTGCTCACACTGTAGCTCAAAAAGTTTATTGATCGACCTCGCTGAAATTTTGAAAGGTTTCTGTCTATGATATTACCGGAAGGATAAACCTAAAGTTCGAAGGATATCGCGTAGATAAATAATTTTTCTGGGGTAAAAACTGTCGAAAAAATGGTCGAAAATTTGAACTTTTGGTTAAAAAGCCTGCGTAATTTTGAATTTTATACTTTCCTTATAATTTTATAGATTTATCCTTCCCCTACATGTGTCATTAATCGAAACATATTATTGAAAATATTTCAAAATTTTTCTAAATTACACGGCTTGGAAGCTTTTGAACGACTTTAGAATTAAAATAAAAAATTCCATTTCTATATCGCCGCAACATTAATCCGTATGTTATGTCACGTGGATTCCTCTTCTTTGCCCATTACTCGATAATGTGAAGCGACTACTCTCCCATCCTCTATAAACGATGGAGAGAAGACCCTACATATACATATTGAAACATTAAACGTACTTGAAGAGAAACGCAAAAAAAAAAATTAAAAAAAAAAGAAGAAATATCTTCTCAGCCACACGCGTAACAGTAGTATCATCCCTCCTCTCTCCCACAAAAGGGCCCTCGTAAAGTTTTTGTTTGATATTTACATTCGGTATAGACGTATTACCGGATTAGGTAGATGACCCCTGTGGCTTTTCGATTAGATCAAGCCTGTCTGCATTCGGGACATCTGGCGGCTTCCTCTTCTCACCCCTCCACTTACGCGCGCCTTGGAGAACAAAAATACGGTAGCGCCCTTTACACGAGCATTATATATATACCTGGTATGAAGACAAGAATCTCCCCGTACGAGCCAGAACGGTCTAGTATCAATTACATTGTTGTTATTGGGACAGCGGGAGATTTGCTCGAGATATAATACACTGGTATAAGAGCAAAGACAGCAACAATGAAGCGCATAGGCAGGTAGTGGAGAAGCTGCAGATATATATATATATATGCATTGGCGTAACCAGAGGATGCGCTAGGATGGGCACCGAAAATCCAAAGACCCTTCTAGAAAAGAATCGCTCCAAAATAATTGAAGTTAAATCGATTTATTTTAAAGTTTCACCCAAGCAAGCATAAAGAAATAATTTAATAAAACTTGAACTATTTGCTTCGTCGTAATTTCGTAATTTGTATTAAAAAAAAAAGTAACAATTTCATTACGCAAATTAGATATTGGCATTTGGCCATTATACTCAACTGTGGACAAAAGCAATACATTAGATTTGCAGCCAGAGGGGCCTAGGGTTGGCATGAACCCCAATCTAGCCTAGAAAAAAAAATCATTCGAAACGAAGTCTAATAATCGATATTGTTTCAGTTTTATCCAAGCTACGATAAATAAATAATTCAATGAGACTTTAACGATTTCATTCGTCGCAATTTGTATGAAAGGTAGTCTATTTCAATCAACTGTGGAAAAAAAGCAATACATTAGATTTGCTGGCCGCATACACAGCCAGATGAATACTTGAAGATCAACATTCACTACCAAGTAGTAGATAAACTTGTAGGTCTAAAACGCTGATTTGAGAATCTACCGTTAGCTGATGCAGTTGATGCATTTTTTTTAAACTGGATATGATGAACGGAAATGATTTCATCGATAATTACAGAAAAATCTTAATAATTGATACGTCAGCATTAGAAACTGAAGCGGATGGTCGTGAAAGACTTTCAATTTAACCCTTTGCGGTCGGTGTCCCCGTAGCGGGGACATTTTTAAATCGTCGTAGAAGTCGGTGTCCCCGTAGCGGAGACGATTTTTAAATCGTCGTAGATTTGCTCCTACCTGCTGGTACTCCCAAAAGCGAAATCTGTCGATCGCAAAGGGTTAAAAATGATGAAATGCTGAAAATTCAAGAAAGCAAATTAAAAAAGGACTACTGCCCTAATTTATATAAACTTTAACGATTTTCTTCTAACGGAGTGTCAGAAAAGTGGTGGTAACGGAGAGCGAGATGTCAGAGTATGACGAAAATTAAAGATAATATTTTTTTAAATGAAAAAAAAAATGAAAGTCATAAGTTTGATTGTAAGAGAGCGATGTACAACGGTGTAACAGCTTTGTAAAAAGCCAAAACGGCGATGCAAATAAAACTTACTACTACTAGAAAAATCTTGACAATTGATACGTCAGCCTAAGAAGCTGCTGGTCATGAAAAACATAGTCGAAACCGCTTATAACGGCATTGCTTACAACGACGAATCGGCTATAAAGTCGTAACTGCAAGGCCCCTTTAATGTCGTTATAGCCGGTTTTGACTGTACTTCAATTTAAACGATGAAATAAATGGTGAGAAATTTGAGAAAGCTAAACTACGCCAATGTATACATATATGTTGGGTACACACACACACACACACACACACACGCACACGCACGCACGCACATTGGCAAGCTGGAGAGAATATCCTCCCTAAGGGGGATGACGACCCTGATGCGATAGCCATCAGGTGTGCAACTATGCGTTTAATTTAGTTTCGCTTGTGAAATAGATACTATGTGGCGAATGAGAAAACCGCACGACCACTACGGGATATTTGTGATTTTTTTTTGTCTTTTTCTCTCATCCCGTTGGATCCGTGTATCCCTCCCCCCTCCCGTGTTAGCGCCTTATACCGATATATATATATACGAGGGTTGAATAGGTTCGCTAATTCAGTTGAAGAAATGAAAATGAGCCGTTCACACAGAAGCTCGCGTGTCGTAACGAGTGATTTCAGTATCGAGCGTATATTAGCGATTGACAGTGAGAAAAATAAATCGCGGCAATCTTTGCGTGCGTATGAAACGAAAGTTCCATGTTCGTTCGCCGGTGGGACGTTAAATTCACGCGACGAAGATACTTCGAGTGAGAACAACATAGTTTCAAACACTAGACTCGATTGTTGCACGAAACACGTTGATCTTTCCAATGTTGAACGTGACAATGTGTACGATTTGGAATTTAAATCGAACGAGATGAAAATTTCGCGCTTTAGCGAAACAACATCGATTTGTCCAATTAACGCGCCTTCGGCAAGGAATGATACGACATTTGAGAGCTTAAAAACAGATAGAAACGAATTGTCGTGGCTACAATGCACCAGATACAGACCACCGAAATTACCGCGTAAATCTACGGCTGGTAAATGCGGCAAGAGACGACCGGGAGCACATCCGAGAATTCCATTCACGACGAATCAGATTGAAATTTTGGAGGATAAATATCGCTCGACGCCTTATCTGTCGCGACGTGATGTTCTACTATTGTCCACGACTTTGAGATTGCCACAGAGCCGCGTGAGTTATCCTGTAAAAGACACAAGTATATAGTTATTATTTTTTTTTTTAAGTTTTTGTGCATACCCTAAGCATTCTGATAGATTTGCCATTATTGTGGATATTGGCGTAGCCAGCATTTTTCAGGAGAGGCCTGCCTGCTAAGAACCAGTTTTGTTCATAATCTTTTTTTTTCAATAAAATTTACCTAATCGCTATCTCTGCCTTACGCACAGCAAAGCAAGAGAGTAAATATCAAATTAAATAGAATACTTTAACCCTTCGACTGCACACTGGATCATTTTGCCCCCATTTTTTTTTTCAACGCATCTACAACTTTGAACGTATGTTTGGACACTTTTGTTTTTCGTAAAAAATCGACTACAAAAAATAATGCATATTTACCGAAATACAACGATCTGAAAAACGTCCAGGAATCCTAAATTAATCTTTCGGCTTTATAAATTTCCAACCGTCCACAAGCATTTCGATTTACGTGTCGAAACTGCTTAAACTTTACTTTCAGTAGGTAGCGATTGAATAAGTCAGTTTTATCTTTTTTTCCTGCACATCGGCCCAACACTTTTCTCGCTCGAATGTTTTCTTTTCAAAAATGTCATGCTCCATGTTCAGCAGTGACATATGAGAATCGTTCCTGAAGCATTGCGCTTCTAAGCCACATTTTTATCCACCTCATGGCAGAAAAACTTCTCTCACAGCCAGATGAATACTATTGTCGCTTGGAGAAGTTTATATAAATTAGGGCAGTAGTCCTTTTTTAATTTGCTTTCTTAAATTTTCAGCATTTCATCATTTTTAAATTAAAAGTTTTTCACGACCATCCGCTTCAGTTTCTAAGTCTCATTGAATTCTCATTGAATTATTTATTTATGCTTGCTTGGATAAAACTCAAAATCGATTATTAGACTTCAATTGTTTCGAATGATTTTTTTTTCTAGTGTAGATTGGGGACAATGCCAACCCTAGGCCCCTCTGGCCGCGGCGTAACGTGTGTTACGTCATTATCGACTGTGTAAATTTTGTTTAAAAAAAAGGGGGATAACTGCGAACAAAATAAGTTTTTGTGAGGCCGGCCCTTCCTGCTCCGCCCCCGCAGCCACCCAGAAAAAAAATGCTAGCTACGCCAATGCTTACGTATCGAATATAAATAAATCGTTCGAAAAAAACGCTAATGCAGTACAATGCAGTGATCCTTCGTCGTAAATAATGGCCGATCGGTCGAATGCGAATTAAACAAGAAACGTTTATTAGGACGCTCGAGAGCGCGGCGGTGCGCGGAAGCATCGTAAGCTCACGGAGGCTATTAATTTTCAACGTTCACGCAACATTCGTGCACGCTATACGAACACACAATCGCGTTCTCACTGAAAGATACGACGGTGTTGGACTTTTGTGTGTCTTCAGGTTAAAATCTGGTTCCAAAATCGTCGTGCGAGAGACAGACGAGAAACGAACGGCGTATCCGGTGGTAACGTTACAATCGTATCGAGTGACTCATCGTTACTGCACGAATCCTCGTACGGTCATCCTGTCGAAAGAAACATCGATATTCGCTCGTGAAACGCGATTGAATCGGCCAACTATTGGCAAACGAGCAATTTAATTGGCATCCTATGTATACGGAATCGCAGAGCTCTCCGTACGACAGAAGTGGTTTGTTTTTTCTTCTGGGAACGAAGAAGAGGAAGCGTTGAAACAAGCGAATAATAATCGAATAAAACGTTATTAAATATTTTGTACAATAACGTAGGCGTTATATTTATGGATATGACGAATATATATATATATATACACATATAAGTCAAATAACGAAATATCATTCGCCCACCCTCTTACTTCACTTACTCCTCCCCCAGTACGATCCCGAAGAACTTTCAAATCAAACAGCGATCAAATGCTTACTCGAGATTTGCATTATACAATCATAATAATTCATGTCTTTAAGTTAAAGCGATTCTTTTCTTTCTTTTTTTTCCCCCGACTAACGTTGCTAACACCTTCGTTATACAAGCCTTGTTTTTTATTTCTTCTTTCTCTTTACTGTTGAGGCTCGTGTTTTTCCTCCTCTTTTTTATCTTCATTCTTTGTGCGCGCATCAGCTTCTAATTGTGAACAATACATTTATAGTCGTTATCCTTAATAATACACTGAAAATGGTGCGCACGTAAAATTGGCTAAACGCGTTGAATCGTCAGAGGGCAATGATGCTTTCACGGCCCGCTCCAACGCCGATCCACTTGACTGGAGGATAAAACAAAAAAAAACAAAAACAGGACACGTCCGTCAGAATATCGTAAACGAGATGTTTTTTTTTTTTTTTTATTCGAATAAAATTATGTTGAATGGCTGTCGAAGATTTACCTGGTATGTCTATATGTTCCTCTATCAATTCAACGTATTTACGCGCGTTCGTCGGCAAATTTTCCAAAGAACGAACACCCTCGGTTGTCGAGGCCCAACCGTCGACGGTCTCGTATATTGGCTCGGCACGTCCGAGCTCGACCGCCGAACTCGGAAAATAATCGATCTCCTTGCCGTTCAAACGATAACCGACGCATACTTTTATCTCCGGCAGAACGTCGAGTATGTCGAGCTTCGTCAGACATATCGATGTGTATCTGTCGTATTTGGAAATTCATTAGCTCTGTGTGTGTGTGTGTGTGTGTGTTGATGTATGATTCTCGAATGATGTATTTTTGCTTGATTAATGGACAAGACTCGAGAGGTTCGATAAATTTGTTCTTTCACGCAGTTTTTTCTCGTCGACGGCTGATTATCGTTGTAAGTTTCGTAGAACGAATATATTTTCCAGTTGGCTTGATCAATATATCAAATAGGCGGAAACATCCAGCCCAAATAAACTTTTTTTCATTCCATTTTTTCCTTTGATCGTTATTTATTTTCAATTCGACAAGAGAGCCCCGTTCAAAATTATGGCCTTTCGCTTTAAAACATAATTTATTACGGTGAATAAATGATTAATAAACGAAGAGCCTGTCTTTAATAATTCATTGCTCAACAAGCGTGCAGTCAAATGACTTGAAATTTTTCACGGTGTCGTAATATATGTTCGAAAATATCCTCAATAAATTTCAGCAAAGTCTCATTATTAACCAATAGCTGAGCAGCCTCCTCAAGATTGCTCAGAATCTTTTCGTTGCTTTCCAATGATAATTTGATTTTTTTTCTTCAAATTAATTCACATTCATTGGGATTGTTATTTCCAACGTTACTGCGCATCGGAATAAAATTCGTTCCAATTTCTCGCATACGAGTATATAGCGAGTGTATCGCAACTTTTTGTCGAATCTCTCGAGCGTACTTCCGTTTGCAAAAATACTTCAACAGAGTATGGCGCTATAAAATTGCGTTTTTTTTTTGTTTTTCAATCGTAACTGACCCATTGACGAGAGCTGTGAACTTGAGGAGAGCTAGATCGAGCCATCCGCAACGTCGATTCCTTTTGGTCGTTACGCCAACCTCGCGTCCCCTCGTTCGCAGAAGCTCGCCCGTTGAGTCGCAAAGTTCCGTCGGAAATGGTCCGTCACCGACTCTCGTCGTGTACGCTTTAACGACACCGACAACCTCGCCGATGGTAGCCGGTGGCAAACCGAGGCCCGTGCATACACCACCGATACTGCAGTTCGAGCTCGTTACGTATGGATAAGTGCCGAAATCGATGTCCAGCATCGCGGCATTTGCGCCTTCGACCAGAACCTTTTTGCCGTTCTTAAGCGCGTTATGGAGATAACGAACGGTTTCCTTGACGAAGGGTCTTATACGCTCGGCGTATCTGTCGAAAATACAAAGAAGAAGAGAGTCGATTATCCAATGGCGTAAAGGAGTCTCTGGATTTCGATCAATTTGACAAAAATAGAGAGCGAAATCGTTGGGGATTTAAGGATAGTCGCGAGAGAATCATTCAACCAAGAGATCTTCGCGATCGGGCTCATTGAATTGTGATCTTTGACTTTATTAAAGTTTGCCAAATGTAAAACGTTTTTTTTTTAATTTTCTTTCCAAGACTGATGAATTTCCAATAGTTTTGGAAATTCATTCACGCTTGGACAAATGGAAACGAAATGGTCACAAGTTTTCCTAGTGTCTACGTTTAAAAAAAAAAAAAAAAAAAAAAAAAACCTATTGTTCCGCGATTTCAGACGTGTTTCAATTCTCACCCCTTGTAGCGTTCGAGTTCCGTCTTAACGTCCACGCGAAGATCGGGAAACATTCTTTGGTAAGAAGCAACGAGGGTATTGAATTTTTCCGAAAATTTATCGAAATCACCGAGGAGATCGCAAATACGTAAGCCATTTCTCGCGGCCTTGCTCGAATACGTTGGACCAATGCCCTTTTTGGTTGTACCGAGCGACTGAGTGCCTTTCTCGAGTTCCTGAAAACCATCGACCTGCTGATGGAAATCGAAGACTATGTGAGCGCGATCCGATATGACGAATCTATCGCCCCAATCCTTTAGACCCTTAGTCTCGTTCTGCTCCAATTCCTCGAACAAACCCGGCAAATGTATAACGACGCCGTTACCTGCAAAATACAATGTACAATTTAATCACCGTAATCCATATTGACGTCGCGTTGTACGGTTTTTTTTTTTTTGTTCTCGTCTTTATAGTAATTACTAAGCACGAGAGTACGACCCGCGCGACAGGCGGTACCAGTTACGAATTATTAAATCAATGGAATTGTGACAATTTGGCCTCGTGCTTGAAGTGAATATATATCCAGAGATCAGAGAAATTCTTGCGTTAAATCGAGGAATACAATGGTTCTTCTTTAATTTTCTGCAATTTTCGGAACAGCGAGAGTAAACCCAAAAAAAAAATCATATATCTGATCTTCGAATTAATTACATGCGCAGAGTACTTTCAATGAGCGAACGTTTTTCATTCGCGTATTATCGTTATCTCCGTCGAATTATAATAATGTCTCTGTCAATATTTCATTTGTCTTACGTTCGTTTTATTCGATAAGACATATCGGACTTGGAGTCAACAAACCCTGGAGAGTCGCATTACCGACATTCGGCCGACTTTAATTATTTAATTTTCTCTTTGATTTAATTTAATATGTCTTTACCTAATACGGATTTGCATCTTGGATTGATTATTCCGCTAGGTAGAAGATGAAAGAAGTATTGGGCACCGTCTACAACTACAGTATGACCCGCGTTATTTCCTCCCTGTGAAATAACAGAAATATTTTCATGTTCCAAGATCGCCAGCGTGACAACGGAGCGAGAGAAAAGGAGAGAGAGAGAGAGAGAGAGAGAGAGAGAGAGAGAGAGAGAGAGAGAGAGAGAGAGAGAGAGAGAGAGAGAGAGAGAGAGAGAGAGAGGGAGGGAGAGAGAGAGACAGAGAGGGAGAAACTCTGAGAATGAGCGTGCAAAAGAATTTTTGATTGCGTGTGTTTTGATTTCTTTCTGTTTCGTAGTTGTTTCGAGTTGATACCAGAGCAGTTGACATTCCTGGAGCAGTGATTTCGAAACGTAACACCCGAAACGTAACACCCGGAAAAATAAGAGCGATGACAATAGTCAGTTCCGGTGATGCTGTATACGAGTCTTTGATAAGCAAAGATTCGACGTTAGTGTGTATTAAGGGCCTATTCTACGGTGAAGACTCAAGCATAAGCTATTTTTTAATAATTTTTTTTTTTTTTAACACTGTTGCATGTATCGGTACAAACTTTTTTCGCTCAAAGGTACACTCTTATAGAAAAGAAAGCAATTTTTTTTCTGTCATATAAATGTATATTTAACAATTTATAATGAAAAAAAAGTATGTCACTGGCGTTGATGTTTTTTCGCTCTCCAGGTAGTCTGTAACAAAGAATTCAAAAAGATTTTTAATCTACACGAGTGTCGCTATCGCCCGAATTAGAATTATTTAAACATATTAATTTTTTACTTATACGTATTCGTACACTTTTGCAAAAAAAAAATAAAAAACGACGACATTTCCTTATTTTGCAATATAAAATAATAATTCTAGTTCGGACGATAGCAAAACTCGTACAGATGAAAAATGTTTTTGAATTTTTTTGTTTCAGATTACCTGGAGAGCGCACATCAACGCCAGCGACACACTTTTTTTTTTTCATGCCTTTACACCATTATCAATTATTAAATATACATTTATATACAAAAATTTCAAAAAATCCATTTTTTAAATTTTATTATCTAATAGTACAATATGTCTAGAATATTCTCCCAAAGTTTCAAGTCAATCGGAGTACAAGTCTAGGAGAGAGAGAGAGCCTTTGGGAATTCCCCCCGTTGGGAAAGATCGGCCTTTGACTTTTTTTTTATCAATGGCCCGCGACTTTTAATCCCTTGGCTCAATATCTTTGGATTACCTTCTTTTTTTTATCGAAAGATTGAAAAAAAAAACAGGTTTCAGGAGGGAAATCGGCTTTTGTCATATTATAAAAATGGAGCGTATTATTCGTGATTGTTAAAGGGGATTAATTTTTTTGGTATACAACATACGTCCAATAAAAAATCAACTTCAATGTCTTTGTAACTTATGTTACAAGATATACGAAAGAAGAAAATGAAAAGCTAGACCATTCGACGCAGTTTGTTTATGAAGAATTGTGAAAGGTGGATTTCTTTTTTTTTTTTCCCCACGCTTGCAGTCAATGTCGGCAAGAGATATTAACTGCGGCTCTAATTTGCAACGTTTTATTTAAAAACTGTGCGACATTGCTGAGACTTCAATTTTCCGTTAACGCTCGTTTACATTTACACAGACATTTGGAAAGTTTCGACGACCGCTTTGACTTTTTTTTTTTTATCACATGGCTCGACAGTTTTAATTCCTGGCTCAACGTGTCTAGAAGATTACTCTTTTTTTTTTTATCCAAAGATTGAAAACAAAACAAGTTTCTTCAGTGAAAAATTACCTGTCGCCATATTTCATATGGAGGATTAATTAATCACGTTTTATTCGTGATTGTTTAAGGAGACTGATTTTTTGTAGTTTTTTTTTTTATAAAGAATTTCGAAAGGAGGTGGAAATTTTTTTTTTCACTAGTGCTGCGAATATCAGCATGGAATATTGACTGTGGCTCTAATTTGCAACGTTGTATTCTTTTAAAAACTGTGCTACAATGCTGAGATTTAAATTTTCTGTTTTCGCAAAATCTCAAAGTTTACAGAGTTGGGATCTAACGAAAATTCTTCTTGATTTTCGTAATTTCTTTATTTTTTATTATTATCTGACAAACTTTTTTTTCGCAACTTGGCTGAGACCCGAGAAGTTATACTTTAATATATTTATCTAAAATTAATAAGAGAGATCT
>OZ010722.1:2015115-2047686 GCA_963932345.1 Ophion ventricosus
AAAAAAAAATGAGATGGAATTGTACCGGCTCGTAGCGTTCGCATAATGATGAACGTGTACGACGATACTGGAAGAGGGGCAAGGGGAGGGGGGAAAGTACCGTGAAAGATGGCGCGAAGCCTTGTCTCGTTATTTTCGAGGATATATATATATATATATATATATATATATATAAAGAGTAACACAGAGACCCTCGTCCATACGTGTCCAGAGAAAAAAAGACGAATTTTGGCAAGCTCTCTCATGTTCTCAAGATTATAATATGCGTTAGGTGAAAAAAAAAAAAAAATGAAAAATAAAAAATAAGTGAAATAAAATACCTGACAACGGCAGACAACATCGACATCGGATGCAAGCATGTCGACGACTTTTCCTTTGCCCTCGTCGCCCCATTGTGCACCGAGGACAACCGTGACCTTGGACATAGGACCGGATGTAAGAGTGCGCTGTTTCTTCCTAGGCGATCCGAGATTATTCTCTCCGTTCGCTTGCTGCTGTTGCGACGAATTTTGTATTCTCGTGCTTGCTGACATCGTGCTTGATTATCAAAACTTGTATATATATATATATATGTGTAAACGTAAAGCACTCTCTCTCTCTTTCTCTCTCTCTCTCGCTCTCCTATTTTGCTCGTGTACCGCGTGGTATTCGCTTTCGAATTAACGTGAAAACAATGTTCTTTTTTTTTCCGACCAATGATAAACTACGTTCGCGCGACGCGCACGTGTCTTGTTTCGCCGCCACCAAACAGCCTCGAAGAGCCCGGATAACGAAATGATACGCGACTCGTTCGTACACCTTGACCGAAGAGCTCGCCCGCCAAGGCACGTATATACATTGGCATACACACACGTATGCACGTACGTACGTACACACACGTTACACACACAACGTAGCGGTTTTATACTGAGGAAAGAGCGGAAAGAGCGAAACCGCGGCGACGTACAGCGCACACGCGACACACAACACGCATATGGGAACCGTGCTCGACGCTTACAGTGCCACCATGCGGCCAATGCCAACATTAATGTGGTGACAATAACAACGCGCGTATATGGGCAGTTATTTTTTTCTTGTATCAGTTACGGAAAACAAACGTTTTCGTAATGTCTTCATCAAGACGATATTGTTGCACTCGAGGCTGTTCTAATACGCTAATTCCGACTTCGAGACGTTCATTCACCAGTGAAGTTTTACTCATTCCCCGAGAGCACATTACCATGCCCCATGGCAAAAACTGAGAAACTGAGTAAATGGATTGAAGCAGTTAAATACTACGTGTATTATTGTGTTAATTATACTGACGCGATTCTTAAGTTGTGGCGTACATCGTTCTGCAATTGTCCCTGAAATATAAAATTCAGCGATAAAACAATGGAACGTTCGGAATTTGAGTCGAAATACAGTCATAACCTTCAATGTATTTGTGATTTCAGTAAAAATCGAACGGATCGGGAAGCAACGAAGAACACTAAAATATGTAGTGCTTCTTTCATCGATAAAGGCGAAATCGGAACATCCGTCACACCCATCCTACGTTCCCACGATTTTTCATGGGAAACCAACAACAATAAAATCCGTTCAGGCCGTACAACGATTCTAGCGGCGAGAATGTCGTTCGTTATCCCCATTCTTGCGCGTGACTCGTTTTTGACGAGGCGCTCTCTGGAGAATTCGCATAGCGAAGCAGCGCACAAATATGCTTGTATTTACCAGATAGACCAGCTTTACACGAACACTCAGCATTCGTGATACTTCCATTAGAATCGAGCTGAAAGTTTAAAAGATATTTCATTATTCTTCATTTCAAAGGTTTATATATTTTTTATCAATTATGCACAAGTTTCTAATATCGTTATTTTGACATTGTAAAAAATTGCCACACGAGTCTGAGCTACAAGCGAACCGGTGACGATTAACTTCATCCACCGTGTTTTCAATTTCAGTGACATTTAAAACGTGGCCCGAATCGAACAATTTTCTTCCCTTTGTATCATTTTGACCTCGAACACGATCGTTAAGTACAGGACGAAAAGCATATTTTATAATTTATAACATTTGTATTTACGTTTTTTTTTACCGTACTGTTTACAGACAAAATCTCACCACACTAAGTGCACGTTTAGACGCGAGAGAGCGCACTCATCGGCGATGGTGCTGCTCTCTAAAGCTCGCGCACGGTCCCTATACAGTACGATAACTCCGTTACGGGCGCTCGTTCTGACCGCCTCCTTCCGGTGAAAAGCAGCAATCTCTATCGACACTCGTTCACAACGGAAAAAAAATATATTCTGTTACCTTAAGGTAGTAGGTCTCGTCGCGCATAGTCACGTTGAAATGTTTATTCTTAATTTTAAAAAATAAAAAAAAGGTACAATTAATTTAACATCGTAAAAATACTATTTTAAATGCTCATTTTTCATTAGCGAACACAAGACAAAGTTGTGCAAAACTTTACGAGTGTTTTTTTTTTCGCCAAAAAAAAAAAAACAAGATTTACAAATTGGCTCGCAGCATTATGTGAACAAATTTAATTCGATTTCGAATTTTCACCGTATATTTCCGATCGTTGGGGCTGCTACGACGGGAGCCTCGACAAAATAATAAAATACCAAAGACCAGTTTTCATTATGGATAAATATAATGTTTATTCAAGTATTCGATGGAAGGATGTTGTAACATGCATCGAGCTAAACGGCCAAATGCACAATTGAAAATCATGAAATTTTTTTTACTTGCATTTATTTATCGATGCAATCAGTGGTTTTTTTTTTTCTTCTTTTTTTTCATAGAATAGATCGAACTGTCCAGAAACAAAGAAACGTCTTCCAAAAAAGATCCAATCAAGCGTTTTCCTTTTTCTCTTCATTTTTCAAATGATTCGTGTGCTTAAAACTCGTAACGAGAATGAGAGTGACTCTCGTATACGCTAGCGTGTTTACAATTATCATTGACGATACGCCTCGAGTAATTTCTATATACAAAATTGACCGCAGGGAATATACATAGCGCGAATGCCTACGAGCAAACGATATTTAAAGAAAAACGAAAAAAAAAAAAAAAACAGCAATTCACATTTGTAAAGCAAGATACTCTCGGGCAATCACCAACAACGAAATAAAAAGTATAACAAACAACAGCACGATAGGCAAAGCCGCGTGAACTGTTCAAAACTAAATTGTTTTATATCTGTTGCGTAGAAACAGAACTAATTATTTATTATCTTAAATAAGTACCTACTTTACAATATGTTAACATAATACACGTATATATATAATTATTAATTACAACAAGGTGATTGTTTGTGTGTGTGTGTGTGTGTTTTTTTTTCTGTTCTTCCGCCCCGTTCTTTCTTTCTTTTTCTTGTCTCTCTTCTTTTCTTACAAAATACAGATTCCGTTGGATCGTTATATCAAAGCGAGCTGAAGGAAGGATTTCAAGTGATGAATGGGAAAGGAAGTGGGATAAGGAATTTCCGGGACGTGTCAGTGATGAAGACCTGCTATCTTTAACTTCTTTGGATGGCGTATCGCTTTGCCGCTCTCGCTGTCGGACGACTCGGACTCGGAATCGTTGTAATCACCGATACCGGCGGAGTCCGATTTGGAAACTTCGCACGATTCAGCTGCAAAGTTTCCAGTGATCTTGGCTTTCTCCAATGTACGAACTTTGAAGAAAGGGTATAAGTTGAGTTACGAATAAAGAGTAAAAACAATATTTTCTTCGCGCTTTCATTATTATTATTATTATTCCTTTTTTTTTCTCTCTCTCCTATATTCGCGTCCTAGAATTCTGCAAATTGGAGGAACGATGCTTGCCTAGTCGCTTGGACTTTCTTCGGAAAAGCACCGATCGACCGATGTTGATTCGTAAAATTTAGAGAAAATTTGAAAGATCGTCCTGGGCCACGGTGTTAAATACACGTCTGGAAATTCGTGGGGTAGAGAGTGCCTCGGTTAATGAGGCAAAGCGATAGTTCTCTCTTAATAGAAATTAAGGAGTTACGTGGGTTTGAAGATATCAAAGAATCCATTTTTTTTCAATTTTATTATCCAATAGTACAATATGTCTAGAATATTCTCCCAAAGTTTTAAGTCAATCGGAGTAAAAGTCTAGGAGAGAGAGAGAGAGAGAGAGAGAGAGAGAGAAAGAGCCTTTGGGAATTCTCATTATTTTGGTTCAAATATCAAGAATCAACGGTGATAAACTTGACGCCTCGGATATCGTACAATCCCCAATATCGAAAAATCCCTACTCCTCGCCGCTCGAAACTACCGTACTTTCCAGACCTGTACGAAAGATCGTATCCCGACTGTTTTCGTTCCGCCAATTTGTTCGAAAATTAGGTTTTACTCTCGACGCGCGAAGCGAGACAGAGAGAGAGAGAGAGACAGAACAGAGATAAAGAGAGAGATGAAAGAAGAAAGTATTGCTTTTGTTTTTTTCTTCGTTTACTTACTCTGCGACTCGAGTAAAGTATTTTGTCTCTTGAGATCGTCGATGTCTTGCTGATGAGATGAGTTTTTGCGTCTCATAAATTGTATATATTCGGCTGCTTTTTTCAATATTTGAGCTCTGCTAGCAACTTTTTCGCCCTGAAGAGCAGGCACCGTGTCTCTGAGGCTCGAGAAGCTATCCTTGATGTGATCCCTTCGTTTTCTTTCCAGCGCGTTGTGGTGCGCTCTCTTTTCGGCCTGATAAAACGAATTTACGTCGGTTGTAATGTTTCGAGCGCCATACTCCAAGAACAAGCATAGGCGTACATCGATAATTAGACGATAAGATTAATCTCGAGTGTTTTTTTTTTTTTCACTTGGAACATTGGAGCAAATAAAGTTTTTAGTCTTCACTTTGGGTTCAATGGACTGAGCGTATTTACGTATTAATCGTGGATAAGCGAGACCAAGAATTACAAAGAACAATTGTTTACCTGTGATGAGTATTGAGTGTTGTTCGAGTGCCTCTGACGTGAATCCGAATCGTCGCCTTCCTGGTCGACGAAATCATAGGAAACAGATAACAAAAAGAAAAAAAGAATATAACAATGACAGAAGGGAACGGGACGCGAAGTCTTACTTCTTGAACGTACACACACACACACACAGAGAGAGAGAGACACACACACGAATATATCAAAATATCTCCTCCGGACTCACATCACTCTCGATGTCGATGTCACGGTCATCGTCGCTCATGCTTGTTTACTAACGACGTATAACAGTCCGATGAAACAAAAACACTCGTTGTTTTATGTAAGGCCCAGAAGACCGCCCAGACACCTGCATCAACTTATCAAGTGGGACGAATTATTTTGTTGACCAAAAAACTATATAAGCAGCGAATCGTGATCTCGTGCAGAGGAGCGGCGGGGGGGGGGAGGAGGGCGACAGGTTGTACAACGTGAAAAAAATTAAATCTCTTCGTGGCGCGTGTCGGTAATGCGGTTACGCAACATTATCGGTAGATAAGGACGGCGGATGTGCGACGACCGCGCATTTTGGCACGTCGGAGAGCGAGAAGGAGGCCTCGGTTCTCGAGCATGGACGTACAAAATATTTGGACGGAGCGGACGGAGCCCAAGGGCCAAGGTTAGAGTAGAAGGAGTCCGATCTGTGCATTTCAAAGTGGCTACAAAAACATGCACAAACAGGGATGGCGCCACTATCTCTAAGACCTCGAGAAGTAAGCTGAGCTTCAGCCTCACAGACAGCTTCTTCTCATAATCATTTGTTCCGTCTATGTCACACGCAGCTCACTTCTCGAGGTCGTACCGATATTGGCGCCATCCCTGTTTGTGCATGTTTTTGTAGCCACTTTTTTCAAGTCTCTCCATAAGAGTTCGGACTCCTACTCTAACCTCCTTGCCCAAGGGCCTGGCACGGATTGATATTTTTGCTGTGCAAAATGGCCGCTTTTTTTTAGTTTCCTACTCTGCCATTTGCAGCGCTAGTTGTACCCTTGCAAAGCTGATGCGCGCGCAAGAGTTATGTATAATATACACACGCACACATATCGAGCAGGATAAACTTCCGAAAAGCCCACACTTCCGAATAATTTAGAACTTGGTGTACTTATGTATTTTGACTCGCTGATCACGAATATGATAGTGAAAATACCCGAAAATTTTTATTTTCAAGGTAAAAACTAAAAAAAACGTTTTTTTTTTAGTTTTTCTATTTTATTTTAATAACTGTTGATCGTAGAGGAAAATGTCTCTTACAAAAATTGTAACCCATCAAAAGACCGATAATTTATGTCCTGTACAAATGTTGTCTAAAATCATTATTTTCCAAGAAAAATGGGATAATACTTCAATAAGTATATTTTGCTAAACTCCATTAGTTTCGATATTATCTACTTACGCAATTTACTGCATATGGGCCCAAACAAACGCAAATAAAACAAACCCAAACAAACCCAAAGCCAAACTCGGATATGTCGAATCGTGGGGTGTGTAGTTCATTTGGGTGGGCGCAGGGCACCTCGGATGGGTGTGTGGAATCGCTGGATAAATCACTACTTTTTAAAGTAAATTGGACGTAAATTATTTGGGAAAGGAATAAATGTCGCATCACTGTGCAAATTAATTCAAACACCTTTTTTTTTTGTTCAATTAATCGGATTTCTTTATACAATAATCTTTTGTACCCGCAATATTGTGAAATTAACACGGAACGCTATATAAAAATGATCATAGTCGATTCGTGCATCAAGAATGACGACGTATGAGAAATAACTTAGAACATGGTCTTAGAAATAGACGAAGGAGGGAGGGGGGGAAGTCGGGGCTCCAAATGATCATCGAACGCAACGTGCAATTCTCGGATATTCTTCCACCGAATCACAATTTTCTCATTGTAACTTAACAAGCCGCTCCAGTTTTTCCGATCAAATGGAATATGCCAGTGGAATTCGGACAACTGCTCGTTGTTTTTGGGATTCGCACAATGTGCAGGGAGGGGGGGGGGTCTGCACTTGTTTGCCGAACCTTCGCAGTCTCGATGCTTCAAAGTTGGATTTGTTAATTTTATCACTCGTGTCTGTCGCTTAAGATCGGGTGTACTTTCCCCAGATGTGGAGCATAAATACGGACGCTATGAAGAGCAGTGACATCACCAGTACTGGAACGGGACCTCTGTGAAAAAAAAAAAAAAAAAGAAAGCCAATCAATACATATAAAACAGTTACGTGACTGACTGACGCGTAGACAATGCGCAGCGTAAATCGCTGAAGATGGAAAATGGATTTTTTTTCGAAAATCAACTCTTAAAAGGGCGAATTGGGTGTAAAAGTTTGTATGGAAAATTCTATTCCTTGAGTGTACAAACTTGAAATTTCGTATGAATTAACAGAAGAAAACAAAAATAATGATTTTGAGTAACGGAGGAAAAGCTAAGGAAAGAAAAATGGAATATGAAGAGTGAGAGAGTTCAGATAGTAAAGGAATTGAAATACTTGAGATATTGGTTTACATGTGAAAACTCGTGTTTGGGCCCGTGGGGAAATATTGACAGGAAAAACGTAAAAGGCAACGAACACGGTGTAGGAAATCTGGAGAAGGGCGGAGAGGGACGTGATAGAGAGACTCTTTTTGTTAGATTCGATAGTAAAATTAGAAGCAATGTACGGAGTAGATAAATGGGACATAGTTAACATTTCTTTTTATTTCATAGTGTTAATATGAACACGTGTCTGTTCATATTTTCAGACCAGTCTGGTAATATCGAAATTTCACGAGTTGGAAAAAAAATGTTCAAAGGATATACTTAATAAGTCTGATTGTTACGAAATATAATAAAGCAATTACAAATGTATGTATATAATGTATTAAAAAAAAAAATGCAACGAATACGAAATGTAAGTGGAAATGTCATAGCGAATGCAAGACATGAGGAATAAATCTATCTATCTATCTAAAGCAATTACAATGATGTTATTTTTGTTTTCTTTTAAAAAACATCCTTCGAGAACGATTTAAGCCTCAAGGTGTCCATATTTGCGCCCTGTACATTACAAAATGTTATGATAGTATACTTTCTGAACTACAAAGTTGACATAAGATTTCCATCCGCCTCCCCTTCCCCTAAATGAGACTTGGTACGATTTTGCCAGCCTCCCAATTTCGAGCTCATGCAATTAATGAACGTCTCCTATTCAAAATCGTTATCCTTGCGTGTATAAACTTGAAATCTTGGTGTAAACATTCATCGATACAAATAAAATGCACGATTTAGGATTTTTCAAAGCTCTGATGAGAGGTGCGACTGGTAACGAAGTTTCTATGGTCCAAATTGCACGCGAGCGAAAGCTAGTATCATCCAACATTTTGCCCTGTCGTACACGGAAAGAGTAGCAAAGTTTTCGAACGTCCGTAAGAGTTAGTTCGACACGCCGTGCCGCAAATATTTTGCGCATGAATTTTTTGTTAGTCGGTCGGTGGATTAAACTTACACTTTGATGCCTGGCGAGTCGTCGGTGTAGTATCTCCACATGCCGCCCGAGCTTGTGCCGGTGTTGCGATTTCTCGCCGATGTCGCCGGAGCCGTTTTGCGCTGTCTGACGGTACCGGCGCCGCTGGCGCGCGGCGCGACTGCTTTGCTGGGCGAGCGACCACCTGCGCCAACGGACGTTGAACTCGGGGCGGCTGGCTATTGTGGAAAAGCGCCAAGACGTGACGAGAGAGTAAGACAAAGGTTGCGAAAGAAGAAGGAACAATCGACAAAACAAAAAAAAACGGAGTATTTTCATCAGTTAATCCGACAATCGAGCATTGAATTTTAACGAATCGTCAATTGTACTCACCATTGTGACTTTCTTCGCTTTTTATACTTATTCACGCGAATTTATATGTATAAATGTGTTCTTTAGAGGAAGACTGGACGTCTCGAAGAGGATGATTCGACTGAGTGCCAACGCGAGAGCGATTCGTAGGAAGACGCCAACTCTCGATTCACCAAACGGACGATCAACGTATACGTGTTTACCGACGACGCGTTCACCAATTCGAGTACGAGAAATCGCCGCTCGCGTTGCGACGTGTCGCGAGCGCGCATCCACGTGGGTATATCGCTTAACACGTCATCGTTATGCCGAATTTTCATCGTTAAAGACAGTCCCACCAATCTGAGATCCGTTTCCACGATGATCCATGCATTTCGACAACGCGTTTTACCCTCGGCTGATAAGCATAATCGCTTTTTTTCAATTTTTTCATATCGATCTTATATATAAAGACAGAATTCTATACACGTCCTGAATTCGTTGGTGTAACAGTCACGTGAATAATCTCGCATTTTCACTAGGTTAAAGGAACCGTTATCGGGTGAAACTGTTGACTTTTGTTATTTTCACTCAAAACGAAGAACCGTAACAGCCTGAACACAGATTTCGTATACTACCTGAAAGAGGAAGAAAAAAAAAATTGTTTTCTTCTTTAACCTCAAAAATGTTCCCACCGGCGTTTCATCTCAAACAAGCTATTTTAGATCTCCGGGAACCGGTGAAACTTCATGGTTTTCACAAGAACGTTACCGGTGAAAGCAATCCTGAGTTTTTGCGTTGGGATCTTGAAAAATTTATCGACGTATTAGGCGACAAATTACTCCCATTCCGAACGGGCTGCAATGCGAGAACTGCTGTAAGAAAAAAAAAAAAAAACAACTTCGGTAATTCCAGCCAGTGTTGGGCAAAATTTAATTCATTGGGTAACTAAAGATTAACAATTAATTGTTAATCACGACTATAACGATTAACAATTAATTAATTGTTAATCACGACTATAACAATTAACAATTAATTGTTAATCGCAACTATAACAATTAACAATTAATTAATTGTTAATCACGACTTTAACAATTAATTGTTAATCACGACTATAAGAATTAATTAATTGTTAATCACGACTTAATCACGGCCATAACAATTAACAATTAATTGTAATTCTGAAAGCTCACGATTAACAATTAATTGTTAATTGCCGTAGTCTCAATTAACAATTGATCAATTGTTAATTGTGACTTTTCACAATTAGAAACTAATAAATTTTCAATCTTTTTTGTATATTTGATTTAAAAATTAACAATTAAAAATGATTATTGTATAGAGAGCTGTGTAAACCTACAAAACCCAAACAAACCCGTCGTATCTGATATCCGGAAAGTTAGATTAATCCTTGGTTTCAATTGTTTCTTAGAACAATTAAAAAAATTAATTGCAATTGTTTTAATTGCGAGTTGCAATTAACGCAGATTAATCCAAATAAATTAATCGCAACGCGCAATTAATAGTTAATTGCAATTATTTTTTTAGTCAATCAATGAACCGATTGAAAATTTAATCGACCGAAGCCGGACACCGGTCCCGGCGTAGCAGCCCAAGAACAAAGACGACTCTTGGCCTTTTTCGCTCGCAGGAACCGCAGTGGGACATAAGGTGTCCCGTAGAAGAAATGAAAATAACAGATTTCATCGAAACAACCATGCTGGGTGACGATTCTGTCTGGCGTTACTTCGACTACAAATACATGAGTCAGTGGCTCGAAGGCAAAAACGATATTCTCAAATCCATCGATTGGAGGCGGTTCGGCTTTGATAAAGATGGAAACGATTCTACTTTGTGGATCGGCGGCAAGGGAGCTCACACTAATTGCCATAGAGATTCGTACGGATGCAACTTGGTGGCTCAAATACACGGAAGGTTCGTGTATTTGAGAAAAAAAATTTGAATTCTATTGCGTCGAGAGTAGAAAAGTAAAATTTTTTCCTCTCTTGAAATTTTACCACAAACTCCTTAGTTCTCGAGTTACTTAAGTCATTTGATTTTTTACCGAAAAAAGATGAACGAAAAAATTTCGAAAAAAAAATCCGAAAAAATTCTCCCCAACTCAACGAAAATCGATTCAACTTTTTACTATCTTCAGGTTTTCCTTGAATCCTTGTCGTTTTCGCGTTACGCGTTATTTTTCAATTTGTCTCTTTTTTTTTAATCAAAATATCTTACGAAGCTTTAAAAAAAAGCAAAATTGAAACTTTAGCTTCCCCCTTTATGATTCCGGTGAAAGAGATGCATAAAAAAAAATGTTGTCTGTAATCGGGGTACACCAGAAAAGGAGCAAAAAAAAAGGCAAAAAATGGTCGTTTACGAGAAAGGGTTTACGAGAAAGTTTTACTAGTCGTAAAAAAAATAGTGAACAATTTTCAAAAAAATACGGAATGAAGGTGAATTCCTCTCCTTCAAAATGCCGTTTATTAAATTCATTTATGTCAACTATCGGCGAAATGGCGTAAAAAATCGTTCCGGAACTTTTGTGAATTTTTGTGCGAAAATTTTTCGCCGGTAGTGTATAAATAACTAATATATACGGTCTTTGGCAAATGGACCGACAAAATTTTTTGGGGGATTGCTGGGGTTCGTTTGCTAACTTTTTCATCCTTAGACCCAATGTCCTAAGTGTCGCGGTAATTGAGGTATGATTTTTTTTCGTCTTTTTTCTTTTAAATTAGCCGAAATTTCGCCTTTAAATTGTCATAACTTTGAACGTTTTTTTTTTGTCTTTCTTTTTCCGCAGAAAGCTCTGGCTTCTCTTTCCTCCGGATGCGGGAAATGCGCTTAAACCGACGAGAATACCGTACGAAGAGTCCACCATTTACAGCAAGTACAATTTCTTCTGTCCTACCGAAGAAGACGAGAGCTCGCTAGCGAGAGTCGAGAAAAACGCAAGACTGATAGTACTCGAGCCCGGCGATGTATTGCTAGTGCCGAACGGCTGGTGGCATTACGTCGAATCGTTGGATCTAAGCATAAGCGTCAACGTCTGGTTACCGATAGACGGCGATCACAAGGAAAGAATAAAAGAAGCGCTCGTGAAATTACTCGTGTCACATATCGGCCAGGGATTATTGCCTGCCGCACCCGAGCTCGAGTACAGCCACGAAGGAGCTGTGGAATTGGTGGGTTATTCGACTTTGAAGTATTTCAAAGATTACTTCGAAGTAATTTTATTATTACGGTGATGGTAAAATTGATGTAGTTTGGGTTTGTTTGGGTTTTTTTGGGTTTGTGATGGTAAAATTGATGTAGTTTGGGGAGAAAAAAAAACCAACCACAATACCCACTTGGCTCTTATTTTCTTTGCTTTTCATCGTATGTCAAGCTTTCTACTAATTGCATCACAATGATTACAGATCAAAACTTGCCTCGATGAATATAAGAAAGACAATGCAGCTTGCTCGAGTGTTTCATCGGCGGAAAAGAAAATGCGTCTCGCTTCGTGGACGGCCGAGGAGCTGGCAAAAGAGTATCCAGATTCTGTGAAATTGTTGCCTGAATTGCCGCGCGAAAAATTGCGCGAGTGGCTGATAAGGAACAGAGAACGTTTTCCGGAAATCGCAACCTCTCGCTCCGATTCGAATGAAACGTTAAAAGCTTCAATCGACATTGTCAATGCTCTTTGTAATTACGACATAATCAATAAAGTTTCCGATTTGCTTCTCCGCGAAGAATAATATCAAAATCGGGGTTTTTGTTTAAGGAGGGCGGCGATAATAATTGTAAGAGGGCAATTAGAATTTTGCAATCAAGCCCCGAGAAATTGTTCAAAAACGTTTTAAAAAAATGTTTAAAACCCGTTTAATTCGGAACTTAACAATTTTATCGTAAAATATGTCAAACAAAAGTCGTTTGGGACATAAAAGTACGCAAAAAAGTATTGTACGTTCATCTTCGTATCTTCGAAAATAAGGAAGAAAAAGACGAATGAGAATTTCATTTGCAAGACAAAATCGCTTTGCAGCCGAAGCACCACTGGCAATGTAAGGGACCCAAGATATATCTTACGACGCGTGCACGGAACGATAGAAAGAAAACCTCGCCTATGAGTGCGCACGGCATAGCCATATACCGCGTCTCTTTCCGACAGTGAGCCTCAACCAGTAATTTGTCAATGTTCACCCGTCATTTTTCAATACTTATACGATAAATAAAAATATGAAAAATATCTAGAAAGTTAGATTAACTCTTACCAAAGCAATATGTAACAAAAAAAAACCCCGAGATATATACGAATTTGATATTTTTTTTATTTTTTGAAACTTCGACGTTTTCGCCTCCAAATTAAATGGTTCTTCGTTTTTTTCTCCCTTATTTTTTCAAGATACGAAGATGCACGTTCGATACTTTTTTACGTATTTTTATGTTCCGAACAACTTTTGTTTGACATATTTTACCATAACATTATTAGGTTTCGAATTAAACGGGTTTTAAACATTTTTTTAAACGATTTTCAACAATTTCACGGGGCTTGATTGCAAAAATTATTATCGCCATTCGATTCAGCGACATCCAATAAGCCATTTATCAATTTTGCGTATTTGCACCTAAAAGTTTTTACTTTCGTGCTTATTGACTGGTCTACAGTAGAACCTCGATTATCCGAGCCTCGATCATCCGAACCCTCAATTATCCGAACGATGACTTAGTTTATCCGAAGGCTCAATAATCCGAACGTTGGCGCGAAAGATACATTGTTGCTCGCTGCCACCGCCGTGAGCAACAATGTGTCTTTGCGAGAATCGCGGGCATGCAACCGCGGCATATCGAGCGTGTTGAAACGCGCTTTGTTTCATCGAACGTTGTTAGTCCGCTTACGGTGATTCCTCGCGCAATTTTAATATATTTCTCACAGCGCGCGGATAAAAAATGTGAATGCCGAATTGTTCCTTTTTCATTATAATTTCGGTTGTTACTTAATTTGTGCCATGGCTTCAACCTCGAGTCCTTCAACATCCAAGCGGAAACGTAATGTTCTTACGGTGGAAAAAAAAAATTGGAAATCCTGTCCAAGTTAGATAAGGGCGAAACTAACGCATCTTTTGGCACTTCTTTTCGATTATCCGAACTTTTGATTATCCGAACTAGTCTCGGGACCAATTGGTTCGGATAATCGAGGTTCCACTGTATTTGCTTCAAGACCTGTATACAAGACCGCGGTGCAAACAGCGCCGCAGAGGTACGCCCCCACCGACCTGCCGATTTTTCGTACGAATCGCGAGCACCAGGTGCCGCGCGTCCTCGTATATTCACTCCCCCCCCCCCCCCCCCCCCCCCGCCCCTCCCGCCGCTCTCAAATAAACCGTAGTGTTTTTCCGGCCCGTGCGAGCGGCGTCCAACGTTGGATTCAGTGGTTCGTTATAAATCGTTAGAGAACTCGATGCTACTTGAGCATCGGATCAAGAGACGCGGCAGCGTCTCGACGCCAAGTAATAAAAAAAAAAAACGACTTTCACGACAACACGCCGCGCACTCTTTATACACCAAGATGGACTTTAGCAGACAACTTATAATCGACATTACGCAAAAACGCGGAGACGAATCGAAAATCTATTGACATTTTACCAATGAAATGTTACTTTTTTCCTATCGATTTTGTTTGGGTCATCTAATATATTCGACGATTTTGCCCTGTCTCTCTTCTTCTTCTTCTTCTTCTTCTTCTTCTTCCTCGTTGTATCTCTCTGACGTATATGTCGCGAGAGCGCCACGGCGAGACCGAGCGTGGCGCTCGTCGAGAGAAGCAGGCGCAACAGGCATACACACACACACAACAGGCAACCGAGAAACGGAGGCCCGTGTACTCGAAGCCTGGGAGAGAGAACGTCCGAAGACGTGCGTGTGGATGATGATGATGATGATGAAGATGGTGTGTGTGTGTGTGTGGAGCGCAACGGCTCTCTTGAGCTTCATCACGCGTCTCAACACACACATTCGCATACGTTGCACGTACACACAAGTCTCGCCACATAGATGGCAGGCTCGGCGAGCTCTCGGTGCCGGCTCGCTTCCCCCCCCCCCCCTCTGCTCTCCAACACGCTTGCCCCGCCACTTTTCTTGTTGCATCAGCGGTGGGGCGAAAGAGTGGCGGTGGTGGATACTTGGCTAAGCACCAGCCGCCAATGAAAGAAAGAAAGAAAGAAAGAGAAAGAGAGAGAGAGATGGTGAGGAAGAGAGGCTCGTGAAGCGAGTCATGTAGACGCAGCTCAGTAGTGCTTCGTAAGTTTTCGTTCCCCCGTGACCGTCCTCCTTCCCGCGACGAAATCCGTGGGAGCGGGCTGCCCGTGTGTATTACCTTCGGTTTTTTTATTTCCCCTCTCCCCGCCCCCAGAGAGACTAAGCTGGAGCCACACGGTTGACCGATCAAAAAAAAAAAAATCGGACTCGCTTCTTCCAACTGTCGCGATATAGTTTTTTTTGGTTTCGCGCGCGGAGACGGTCGCGGCGAGAACCGAGAAACGTCCATATCCTATATTTACATATATATATGTGTGTGTGTGTGTGTGTGTGTATATTTATAAATAACGTGTTTTGTGCAAATATACGTAAATACAAAGGTGTGCGCGTACAGGTATTGGCTGGAGGGAGAAAACATCGAATGAATATTGTGTAGTTGATATAGAGAAGAGACTCTCGCCTCTCGGCACGATCTCACTCGTTCTCTTCGGGGGGAAGGGCCCCTACCCCCTCCCCTACTCCTCCTGCACCTCCTTCTCCTTCTTCTCCTCCTCCTCCTCCTCCTGCTACTACTACTACTTCTCCTTCTCTTACTTCAGTTGCCCTCCTCGTTCGTCGCGTTCACCCGCAAACACCGAGTTCTCCGAAGTGGTTTAATGTCCGGCCTTTGGCATCCGCCCGTCTGCACGAGCCCCAATAACCATCACCACCACCACCACCACGATCACCATCACCGCCGCCGCCGCCACGCACGATCCTCGTAGAGAAGTGATAATACGGGAAATCCAAAGGATCCCCGAATGTCAATAGTGAAACGGTGATTAAAAGTGCAATACGGGGAAGTATAAGAAAATTGTTACACGCAAACGTTGTGTCGTAACGAGCTGAAAGAAAGAAGCGAGAAGAGATGTGATCGAGGCGAGAAAATCGTCTACCGCGGTACACCTGTGCGCTCACGTTTGAGACACGTATGAAGCAAAGTGTCGTACGCGAGTACGGAATTTTAAACGGAAGCTTGGCCAAGTCCACGGGCCAGTGTTTTGCAAGACCCGGAAATCGTCGCGAACGCAACACACAGCTTTAATAGACTGGCCCGTGTTATCCGAACGAGCAGCGGGAGAGAGTACCAAGAGGACTCTGACACGACACCACTGAGAGAACTTCTCTCTCTCTCTCGCTTCCTTTATAAACACACCTCCCATACGTAGTAATACGCGTAGAGAGAGAGAGAGAGAGAGAGAGAGAAAAGGGGGGGACAGACGGCAAAAGTCCGTGCCGCGCGTGTCTCTCTTTTTCGTGGACCAAAATATCTTCAACAGCGCGCCAGACCGCGCGAAGAAAAAAGATACATAGAATAAGAAATATACGGAGATAAAGAGAAAGGAAGAACAAAAGTGCCTTTATTGCTGCGTGTTCGTAAAACACGTATATATTTTATATACGCGGTACAATAAGCTTCGGTTTTGTGTATACGTACAAGTAAATACGTAACGAGCAAATTAATTTCTCTTTTCTACTTTGCCGCTGCTGCACGACGAGTTTAACCGACGATATATCAGCTGCCAACAGGTAGATCGGTCGCAGTTCTCGCGGGTGCATCGCGCGTACTCCCTCCGCCTCACCCCCCTCCCCCCTCCCCTCCCCCCATATCCAACAGTATTACAATACGAATCCGGCACGAGGCACGCAAACGTAAACACGTATGTACTATACAAAAAAAAAAGTCCACGTATACAGACGCGAAGCTAAAGCGTGCTCTCGAAAGCATAGCCGTTCGACAAGTTCCTGGCACTGTGCGAGCCCCTCTTGTTGGGTAAATACGGTGTGTTAGACGTTGCGTGCAACAAGACAGAAGTCACGGCTGCAAAACGGCCGAAACGAAGAAAAAACGTACGAAGCTAGAAGAAGAAGAAGAAGAAGAAGAAGAGATGTGTGCCCGTGAGATTTTATCCGATGGGGGGGACCAATCGAGCAATCAATCAGAAATATGATAAATCGGATGGAAGATTGTCACGTGTACTTTCGGACCACTGAATATAAACAAGCGATCAAGTATTGGTGGCAAAGCACGAACACAGACACTTGCCTGACGATCATTGTAACGATGAAGCGTTGAAGAAGCCCAGAAGAGCAAGTTTCCTACGTCGATAAGAAAGAAAAAAAAAAAACAAACGAAGAAACGAAACAGGAGGAGCGTCTATACAAGCAGCTAACAATCTACGAGGCCGATCACACGACGGCGGCGTTGTCCTTCTTGTTTTGTTGTCTCTCGAAGGCGGCGGTAATCAGACAGAAGGTGGACGAGAAGAAGAGAAGAGAAGAAGAAGAAGAAGAAGAAGAAGAAGAAGAAGAAGCGAAGAGGGCAGAGGATTGAGAAAGTCGGGAGCCAGGGGACCGCGTGTTCTCGAGGAGGGAGTCCAGCGGTGAACGTCGTAGGTCTTCGGATCGGCTGCGGGGCGAAAGAGCGGCAGGGGGGACGGCGCGGCGGCAGTGCGGGGGACGGGCGCGGGACAGGCGGGATAGCAAGAGTGGAAGCTAAAAGGGGGGCCTGAGGGGGGAGGGGGCATATAGAGAGCTTGTGTTTGTCGCGACCCGCGTAGAACCGAGAGAGAGAGAGAGGGGGAGAGAGAGAGAGAGAGAGAGAGAGAGAGAGAGAGAGAGAGAGAGAGAGAGAATAAGAGAGAGAGAATAAGAGAGAGAGAGATAGAGATAGAACGAGACTGGAGTGCCGTGAGGTACGTACTTGCGTACACGCGCCCTGTCCCGGGAGTGCCCTGGCTATGCCCCACATGCCTATCGAAAAAAATCACACGCGCCGAGCTCAACGGGGGCAAGGGATGGGATATTTTTTTTTTTTTTTTTTTTTTTCTTAATACAGCTATACGTCGTATAAGAAATCGGGCACTGGAAGCCAAGCTTCCCTCGACGTGTTTGTTGAACGAGTAAAATAATTGATGTAAAGCGAAAGGGGCAGGTGCGTCGCGAAGCGTAAAACTCGTCTCGTAATTTAACGTTAAAAAGAAGAAACGTAGAGACATTGTACAGGCGTATGAGTGCACTTGGAATATAAAAAAAGTGTGCGGAAAAGAGGGGGTTAATGGAAAGTGCGTAAAAAGCGTATAGGAAGAACGAAGAAAGGATAGGAAAGAAGAAAAAGAAAAAAAAAAAAGGCAAGAGAGTCCGGATTTGACGGTGACATCGCGTTGAAAGTGTCACCATTAACAATGGCGCTCAATCAGGATGTCGATCAATTGTCAAAGAGCAATATAGTCGAGGACCGAGACTCGGAGATGGTACTGCAGGCGTTGTTCGACAGTGTACTTAAGCCAGACGCGAAGAGACCGTTGCAGGTGCCGTTGCGTATGAGAAATTTGCCAGATTCCTTTTTCAATCCGCCGTCAACCGGCAGTAAGAGCCCATCGATATCACACTCGAGGGAAAATTCGGCCGATTCGGCGTTTGGAACGATTGTCGTTAGCGGCAGCGGGAGCGGTACAAGTACAAACGTACCGGCCGCACCGGGTGCTAGTAGCGGTACTGTTGTTGTTGTTGGCTCAAGTGGCACGGTAGCCGGTAGCGTTGCCCAAACTCCCGGAGCTGCCACGACATCGGGATTAACCGTTGCCCATCCGAGGGCACACAGCAGTCCGGCGTCGCTTCAACAGACATACGCATCGGCACAACAAGCGACACAGCAACACTCGCGTCATCATCAGCATCAGAAGCAGAGAAGCTACGATGTCATTAGTACGGTCGACGATCTTGGTCCGTTGCCTCACGGATGGGAACAGGCGCGCACATCCGAGGGTCAGATTTACTTCCTCAAGTGAGTTTTTCTTCTTCACTGCTAAGCGAGTGTGGTCAGGATCTTTGCCGGGGGAGCAGGCGGCGGGGGGGGGGGGGGCAAGAGGGGAAAGCATTTGCTTGAACACGAGTAACGGCTGCCAACGCCGAATGATCAAATTTTCGGTTACGTAAAATAAACAAATTTCAGGTAATATGTGGAATGCATATGATTGACTAAAAAAAAAAAAAACACCTCACGTAATTAACGAACGTCCCCTTATGACGTATGTGGAATGCGTTGAAGCAATTGTTTTGCTTGCTTATTGTAGCCCAAACAAACCCAAACAAATACATTCCGTCGTTTTTGCATATTTTCCGCAAAAAATCGACTCGCGCCGCTTTCTTGGTGCATCGGAGATATAATTCTTCGATTGGTTTCCATCCGTACAATTAGTCGATTCTAGCATAGAAAAATTGATTCTCAAAAAAAGAGAAAAAAACAAACATCGGAAGCCAGGGAGTCGATACAAAATTTAAAAAAAAAAAAAACGATTTTTCTCATCGAGAAAATCGATATTCTTGAAGATCGATTCAGAATCGAACATGGATTGTTTGGACTAGGGACGAATGTGGAGGTGGGATCGGTGAAGTTCATAGTTTTAGTCAACCTACCCTACCCTACCGTTGCCTAATAGATGCCCGGTCCGCATCTCTTACGGAAAATCCTACACTGAGAGAATTAAATGTTAAAAATTACCGTGCAGTAACGGTAACCAGATGAAAATCCTGAAACTTCGCTTATTATTACTGAGTAAAACACAGATTTTCACGAAAATAAAATAAAATTTCTTCTTCGGATAGAAAATTTTACCAGATTTTCTAGTCAATTTTCATGTGTAACAAAATACGGAAAACTTAAATTTAAAAAATATATAATATCAGCGAAATTTTTACTGTGCATTTGATTATTTTATGCCTTTGAAAAATGTCTATAAAAAAAAGTATCGTCTTTATAACAGTTATTTTAAGATTTATTATAAAATTTAATGAGTGTTATAGGAAAATGTATTGTGCTCTCGGTAAAAATTATCGTGCGCGCTACCCTTCTTGTATAGTAAAATTTTACCTACGTATTTGACATTTTCTGTAACGTGAGTTAAAAAAAAAAAACTTGTCGTATACGAATTATTATGCTTTTCTCACTTGTCACCACATTGAAGTATATCACGATAATTTTTACCGTGAAATTCACGACAAAAATTACTTTTTAATTCTCTTCGTGTACTATGAAATCCACTAATAATTCCTTGAAGGCCCCGGATCGTGTCATGCAATGCGAATTTTCCACACGGGTCGACCGTAGTCGGGTTCTACACGGAGAGAATTAAAAAGTAATTGAAAAATCATAACATTTGAGGTTTCACGCTCATTTTCCCTTTGTTTTCAATGTTCCATTAACTTTTCAATGATTTCCAATGCAACTTTACAAAAACATACCCTTTTGCGTTTTAGCAGTTTCAATGATTTCCAAATGAAACTTTTCAAAAACATACCCTTTTGCGTTTTAGCAGTTTCAATGATTTCCAAATGAAACTTTTCAAAAACATACCCTTTTGCGTTTCAGCAGTTGAGACTCTTTGGCAGTGCTGCTTTTAGCACTAGAGTCTAGCAGTCCAGTTTTAGCACTAGAGCCCATTTAGCACTAGAGCTTTTAGCACTAGAGCTTTTAGCAGTAGAGCTTTTAGCAGTAGAATTTTTAGCAGTAGAGCCGGGTCGACGGTAGGACCGTTTTTTTTTTTTTTTATCACTTTCCTTACGAGTACTGGCTTATCCAGTTGCATTTTCGCACGTGCTCCGTAAAATGAAAGAACAACGTTGAGTTTATTGTCCTACAGGCTATGTTCAAAAGGGGTACCCCCATTCTAGATAGAAAAAAGCTGGAAGATAATGTAGTTAAGATTCGACGTTGTTAAGGCAGTAGTCTGCTTTAGGAGCCGAAAAAAAAGCGTTTTTTCAACAATTTTTTTGAAAGGGAAGGAAATGATTGCGGTAAACGAAATTTTGAGACGATAGTATATTATATTCAAGCTTTAAAAAACAATTTTTATTATTACAAATTATTGAAATTTGCCAAAGTTGTAACGATTTTTCTGGGGCGCCTGGAGTGTGCACTCGTAAATCGGTGCCGGTGATGGAGGTCGTGCGATGCATCTGAAACAGTGGAACCAAATTTTTTTTTAGTTTTTATAAGTTCCTTTTCTATATGAACTAAAAAAATACCGAAGAAGTGACGAAATTCCAAATTTTTTCGAAGTTTGAAAAAAAAATTCACTTTTTTGAAAAAAAAAATTCACTTTAAGTTGCAAAACAAGTAATTTAAATAGTACTTTTGTCGAACTTTTTTAGTTCAAATAGAAGATAATTCAATACTGAAGCTAGATCACTTTGGTTTTTTTCGATCGGACATATATTGTTTTTACTATCGCCGGCACCGTTTTCCAAAACTTGTGAAAATGAAAACTCGAGAAAACGGGCTGCAAAGTTCTGCCCGAGCATTCGCACCTGCTCGACGCTCGGCCACTAAAACTGATCTAGCTTCGAAAATATGTCGAATTGGCCTCTAAAATTTTGAACACATATTCTTCGATAGTTTTGGAATAGATTTAAGACAAAAACGAAAAATCGATTTTTTGAAGCCTGTAAAGCAGACTACTGCCTTAAGATTCGACGTTGTTAACTCTTGCTGGATGAGGACCTCCCCCCCGTACACCTGTGCCCTTCTTCGAACCACCTCTATGGGCTTTTATTCTCCGTTCACTCACTTGTTCGCTTCTTTATTCTGGGTTCCCCACGGTTTTCTACCTCCCTCTTCCCCCCCATCGTTTGACCCTCTTGCTGCTTCTCACTTTCTCTCTCTCTCTCTCTCTCTCTGTCTTTCTCTTCTCTCGGTTGTTCTCTATCTCTTAGACCCCTACTGCTCCACAGTAATTCTCCCCTCGCCCTCCCCCCCTCCCCCTCCCCCCCTCACTAGGTGAACCTCCACCGTTTTCCAGCAGCGTTCCACCTGCGGCGCCGTGCCGGTATTCCCACGTGTCACCTGTCGTGGCAACTCCAAGAAGTTGAGCGACTATACGGCGTTCAACCACCCCGCGCTCCACCATCGCCACCCACCTGCCCGCCTCCGTGTGATCCCAGCAAAGATCGTCGAGTTACCTTAGACCCACCGGAGTCTCTCACGCTTTTAGAACCTTTCCGGTTAAGGATTTCTTTTCTTTCTTTCTTTTTTGCTTTGTTTTTTGTTAAGTGATCATCGCAGTGTAACGGGTCGAATTTGTTTTTTTTTTTTTTTTGCTTTCGATGGTTAAAATACGCTGATCAGTCTGATTTTTTTTTTTATGTCAAATCAAAGCACTCGTGAAGAACGGAAAATACATTTTTTAACGTTTATTTTATTTTTACATTTTTTTCAACGGTTGAAAATGTCTTCGAAAAAAAAAAAAAGGAGTTCGCACGGTGTGTACAGGGTTGTGATCGTGAATATTGTCTGGAACAAAATTTGTGAAAAAGATTATTCAGTATGAAAGCCGCTATCTTGCTATGGAGGCTTTTTTTTTTTTAATCAAAATGGACAAAATGGCGGCGATTTGAAAAAAAGTATCGAATTTAATCTATTTTTTCGACAGTATTTCGTTAAAAAAAAAAAATCTACAGATATTACACAAAGTGCAACTATTTCATGGCATTGAAAATGTAATCAGACTTTCCGGGTGATAAAAAAAGGTACATGCAAATAATGTGTTGCTCTCTCTCTCTCTCTCTCTCTCTCTCTCTCTCTCTCTCTCTCTCTCTCTCTCTCTCTCTCACTCTCTCATTCTCTTTTCACATTCTCACTCTCGCGGTCTCTCATACGCATTCTCACTTTTTCACTATCCATCCATTTGTCAAACCCAAACAAACTTAAACCCAAACAAGTCCAATCTTAAACCCAAACAAGCCCAACATTCAACCCAAACAAACTCAACCCTAAACCCAAACAAGTCCAACATTAAACCCAAACAAACAAGCCCAACCTTAAACCTAAGCAAGCCCAACATTAAACGCAAACAAGTCCAACCTTAAACCCAAACAAGACCAATCCTAAATCCAAACAAGCCCTACCTTAAACCCAAACAAGCCCTACCTTAAACCCAAACAAGCCCAACCTTAAACCCAAACAAGACGAACCTTAAACCCAAACAAGCCCAACCTTAAACCCAAACAAGCCCAACCCTAAACCCAAACAAACCCAACTTTAAA
The DNA here is from genome assembly GCA_963932345.1 of Ophion ventricosus. NCBI lineage: Eukaryota > Metazoa > Arthropoda > Insecta > Hymenoptera > Ichneumonidae > Ophion > Ophion ventricosus. The sequence continues at coordinate 2,038,201 of OZ010722.1, forward strand.
CCCGAGCAAGCCCAACCTTAAAAAGCTGGATTTAAATTGAAGTAAAATAAAAATAACGTTTACAAGCGTTTCGATTGGAAAAAAAAAATAGCGGTAGCAGGACTCGAATCCAAAACCGACAGCGTACTAGCCGAAGACCTTAACCGCTAGGCTATCGCGCCGCCTCGAAAATTCTTGTTATTTTCGAAGTTTAAAAATCGTCACACAAATTTTGTTTTAAAAGTTAAAAGTTAACGTTAAATTAAAAGAATTATTATTAAAAGTGGACAATTACCATTTCCGAGTGTTAATTTATTATTAAATTAACTATTTATGATATAGTTCGAAAAAGCACATTTTTTTTTGTCTAAATCTATCGGAGACAAAAAATTGGGCAATTCGTTCAAATGCAAATGCTCTTATGTCATTAATTTTATATTAACTTACGGAGAAAAATTGGAATAATTGTTTATTAGTACTGGATTTTTTCTTTCATCCATCCTAATAATAATAATAAATAATGACGTGACGGCTTATTGGATGTTAGATGAGCTTTGCATAGGTGTGTGCGCGCGTGTACGAGTGTTCAGCGCTCCTATGACTCGTTTAGTCCCGGGTTCACCTGCAAGAAGTTGAGTCTCTTCTTCGCAAGGTCTTCTTCTACGTGCATACCTGAGCCGGTTAGTGATCGTGGTGAGAGAGCGTGGAAGGATCGCTCCCCGTCTTCTTCTCCTTTCCCTTTTGGTCTCTCTCTCTCTCTCTCTCTCTCCCCCCCCCTCTCCCTCTCCCTCTCCCTCTCTCCCTCTCTCCCTTTCTCCCTCTCTCTTTCTCGCTCTCTCTCTCTATCGCTCTATCTCTCTCGTCGAGAAAACGCATTTGAGCTTAAAATTCGGTGATCCTCCATTCCCAGGAGCCCCTCGATCATTATACCACTGTGTAAAGCTTTCCTCGACATTGGGCTCATTCTCTCTTATCCCTATTCTGGCTCCGAGCCAGTTGACTCACCCACGGCGTCCTCTCAACCTTCTTCGAAAAGCGGGGATCGGAGGGAAAAGGAAAAAAAAAAGGTTCACCGAACACTCGAAAAATCTCGCTGGACCTGTCGAGCACGAAATGTGAGAGCCTGGTCGTGCTTCGGGTCTCACCGATACAGGTTCGACCGTTGGCACAGGTTCCCTCGTCTATAAGGTCACACACATATATATATATATATATATATATATATATATATATATATATATATATATGTCTTTTCAATAGGACCGAATAACACGACGAATGAATGAACCATGGAAGCCTGCAACACGTTCGGACTTGTAGTATTAGGAGCTTATAGCTCGTGGACAAATATCCTTCACAAATTCAACTCTATCGATCCAAAATATCTACTGCTGATGATAGGCTTTTTGGGAAGACCAAAAAGGCAGGGTGTCTACCAACCTGAAAAGTCTTGAATTTCATGAAATTACACTAGACCCTGAAAGAGTCATGAAATGTCATGAAAAATTACCAGTCTAGCTGATTTTTCAAAAATCTCTGCTGCGCTCATTATCATGACCGATTTTTGTATCAATTTATCCAAAATTCAAATCTTCCCGCGTTTGCGACAATCTCGAATATTAGAAAAAAAGGTAGTTAAAAAAAGAACTGATTCGTTGTCTCAAGATATTAGTTTTTCTTTGTTATTCGTGTAAAGCGACTGATATTACAAACAAACTCAAACAAACCCAAACAATCTCGAATATTAGAAAAAAAAAAGGTAGTGAAAAAAAGAAATGATTCGTTATCTCAAGATATTAGTTTTTCTTTGTTATTCATGTAAAGCGACTAAATGATATTACAAACAAACCCAAACAAACCCAAACAAACCCAAACAATCTCGAATATTAGAAAAAAAAGGTAGTGAAAAAAAGAAATGATTCGTTATCTCAAGATATTAGTTTTTCTTTGTTATTCGTGTAAAGCGACTAAATGATATTACAAACAAACCCAAACAATCTCGAATATTAGAAAAAAAAGGTAGTTAAAAAAAAGAAGTGATTCATTGTCTCAAGATATTAGTTTTTCTTTGTTATTCGTGTAAAGCGACTGATATTACAAACAAACCCCAACAAACCCAAACAATCTCGAATATTAGAAAAGAAAGGTAGTGAAAAAAAGAAATGATTCGTTATCTCAAGATATTAGTTTTTCTTTGTTATTCGTGCAAAGCGACTAAATAATATTACTCAAAGTTCCTAAATGTATATTTTTCCAGATCTTCCTAAAATATATTTCTTTGCAGCAAACTTCAAATGATTTTTTGTCTCACCTTTTTTTTTTTACCGCCACATGGCATTGTACAGTTTGGTGTCTTCGTTTATTTTGTATACTTTTTATTATCATAAAACCACACGTCTCTTTCAAAGAGCAGAATATAAATATAAAAATGTTGAAAATTAGTCGCACCAAAGAATGACAAAGTATACTTTTATACAAGAAAGTCATGAAAATAAAAACTCCCTATTCCTTGCCTCAAAGAAATCCTTAAATGTTCATGAAATTTGAGTTCTCGTCGAAATTAAAACACACTTGATAGCACACCGTTCCTCCAAATTGATGTCACTCATTTTTAGCTTCGCACAAAATCGACGAAGCTTTCATCGATTGCGAGCGGAGAATAATAATATTTAACGTGACGGTTTCTTACGTCACGACGATTCACCGTAAGACTCGATCTAATTCACATGTATCTTAACAATTTTTTTTTATCTCGACAAGTAGGTGAAGTCAATCGTGTTGAAATTTTGCACGACCCAAAATGGAAATACCATGCCACAAGTGTTATTAAAATTTCAAAACATTTAACACTAGATTCACCAGACCAGTCGTTTTGACTGCTCGTGCGATTTCAATTAAAAATTCCCACTGCACGTAAATTTGCTCTCCGAAATGATGTTATGACTTTTGTAGCTATTAGTAGAGAATACATTTTACGAACTTAATGTTACTTTATATGTATTCGTAACAAATATATTTTTTGTTATTGACACTTATACCAGTACCTGGTCCGGGAAATCTAGTGTTAAACTTTTTTTTTTTTAAGTTCGAGCACGGAACCTCCTTAAGTACTTTCTTGGCAAGGATTATAATTCGAGTGATCGGCAATTGTAGCAGCAATGCCGTTGGAGAAAGCTATCGGTAACCTCGTGGACTCTGGACTTCCGTACGCTGACGGAAACACGTTTTCAGAATGGAAGCCCCCCCCCCCCCCCTCACCCTTCCCTCCAGTCGCCCCCTCGATACATAGAAAATGTATCGTAGTACACAGGTATATAGATCCTGCAGGCCGTCTCGTCGGCATCGTTACCTCCCCAGCCCTAAATCATTTTGAACCCCCTGGCGTCGTCACGCCTCGTTGCCAGTTGTCAACGAGGCACAATTTTCACTCTCGGCCTTGCAAGCTAGTGATTGGCGTGAGTGTTCCGTGTGATCCATCAAAAAGAAACGTCAAGACGGTTTTTTCTTTCTTTTTTATTTCATATTTTTGTAATTACTAAATTATTTAGTGAAAAATTTCTAAAATCATTAATGTATTATTGTTCTGTCGAGGAACTATAATTTCTGAAAATTTCAAGAATTTATGCGATTTTTTTAAAATCGCAAAAAATAAAAAAAAAAATAAAGCACAATTTTCGTTGCATTCCAACGATGCAAACTTCAATATCATTTTTTTTTCCTCGCTGCAGAGCTGTAATTTTCTCACGAATAAAAAAAAACACACACACACTTCTTCCTGTGTAAAAAAGAAGAAAAATTTAAGAAACGTTTTCCCAGATATCTGTAGCGATGTACTGTTAAAAAAAAAAAAAAGTAGAGCAGAGATAAGATAAAAGATAAATCCTCCATTACTTTTTATCTCCGCAGATATTGAAACCGCGAGAAAAAAAAAGTATTAGTTTTATATCGTCCAATTGTAAATTCGAGTTTTCGATTTGTCGCGCCGATTTAGGAAAGTATTGGCGATTGAAAGCTCGTCGAGCACCGACGAAACGATACATCTACGTACATCTCGAATTGACGCGATAAAAAATAATGAAAAAAAAAAAAAAATTCACCGTTTTATGGTCCAAAGGTACGATTTTGGATATACAGCGTGAGATAAGCGCGATACTTGACGAAACGACGAGCCAGACGAATGACGAATCGAACGCTCCAGCTTTGTTGATTCTCCATTTCTTAGATTCCAGATGCTTCTATTATTCGAAGCTGTGATGGTAGGATGAAGTACACCTGTGACAGAATAAACAGAGTTGAGCCCCTTCGCAAATGCCAGTCGGATATCAAGAATGACAGGTGGCTCTTTATTCGTATCATCGAGATGTAAAACATCCCGTATGGCAGTTTGTGGAAGTTGACGAAATTAATGAGGAACATTTGCTGGCTTTCAGCTCAAACTTTCTCAAAGAGGTTACTCGGCTATTGTTTGGTGTTAAGAATTTGCTGAAATTCATGGAAATTCATTGATGGAATTCATTGATGGCTGCTGAAATTCATTGATGACTGCTAAAATTTATCGACGAATTCATTGAAATTCATTGACGGCTGCAATATTTTTAAACGATTGAAAAATAGCCTCAACCGACGTCATTTTGGCACACTCGAAAACATTAAAACGGCTGTAACCGACCAGCTGAAGGCTATTAGACCAGTCAGTAAGCACGAGAGTAAAAACTTTTAAGGGTATCGAATGGCTGAATCGAATGGCGATAATAATTTCGCAATCGACCCTCGAGAAATTGTTTAAAAACGTTAAAAAAATGTTCAAAACCCGTTTAATTCGAAACCTAATAATTTTATCGTAAAATATGTCAAATAAAAGTTGTTGGGAACATAAAAATACGTAAAAAAGTATTGAACGTACATCTTCGTATTTTCAAAAATAAGGGAGAAAAAAACGAAAAACCATTTAATTTGGAGGCGAAAACCTCGGTTTCAAAAAATAAAAATAAATATCAAATTCTTATATATCTCGGGTTTTTTTTGTTACATATTGCTTTAGTAAGAGTTAATCTAACTTTCTAGAAATTTTTTATATTTTTATTTATCGTATAAGTATTGAAAAATGACGACTGAACGTTGACAAATTACCGGTTGAGGCTCACTGTCAGAAAGAGACGCAGTATATGGCTATGCCGTTTACACTCATAGGCGAGGTTCTTTCTATCGTTCACGTGCATGCGTCTTAAGACAATATCTCGCGTCCCTTACATACCCAATGGTGCTTCGGCTGCAAAGCGATTTTTTCTTGCAAATGAATTTTCATTCGTCTTTTTCTCCCTTATTTTCGAAGATACGAAGATGAACGTTCAATACTTTTTCACACACTTTTATGTCCCAAACAACTTTTGTTTGACATATTTTACGATAAAATTGTTAGGTTCCGAGTTAAACGGGTTTTAAACATTTTTTTAACGTTTTCAAACAATTTCTCGGGGGGTTGATTGCAAAACAGCAAGAAGAACTTATTCAGCGTCCCAATAAATCTAAACGAATAAAAAAAAAAATTGAAAACAAAATCAGTCTACTTAATTTACACACGTCGTAGATGGTTTCTTTCAAAACTGTCACAAGGTGATGTAAAAGGGCTCAAGGCCGTAGTCTTTTTTCTTGATGAAAAAAAAAAAAAAACAATCGATCCGCGCACTCTTTCCTGCGATGCGTTGAAGATGCGTTCGATTATTTTCCATCCAGACGAAGAATTGCTTGCTTCAAAAAATCATTGGTCAAAAAAAAATTCGATACCAGTTGATCGATTTCTTCTTATCGAGAAAATTGATTCTTCCGAAGAACGCTTCGAAATCGAACATCTCTATCCCAATGACAATTGAAGCACGTGAATTCGGGACAAAAGTTGCCAAGGCAGCGCACTCGACGATTGGTATTTTTCCAAGTTAATGGTCGCTAGACCATTGTCAGTCCGTACTGCAATCCCTTCTCTATTAATAACTGGTTACGAGAGTATACAACTTTCTCTAACGAAGGCGTTGGTAAAATCGTCGATAACCTGCCACTAGGGTTGCCCCCCTCCCTCCCCCCCCGCAATAACCGAAGACATCATCGCGTATGATCTTTCACTCATACGTTCGGTAGAAGAAAAAAAAAAAAAAGAATCCAAAGAGTATAAGACTCCGCTCATTGTGAGCAACGATTGTGCAATCCATTATTGTTTTCTCGTTTATCATTATTCGCAAAAGCAGTCGAAACAGCAAGAAGCGTGCAATTTTAATTAACTTTCATATATCGTTGTAGCACGTTTTACGTACGATACCTAAAATGGGAGTGTAAACACAATTTGTAACCAGCAGTCCGCGATGTACAGGCGACTAATAATCACTCTGCCCGACCTTCCTTTCCCTGTACCTCGATTATTGTTACGGTATATATACCGGAAGTCAAACGTGAATGGAAGAAAGGAAGTTGCGCGTCGGTTTGACTCACCGCGAAACCGAGAGAAGACTGCGTCGATGACGGCCGCAAACCCACGCTATTCGGTTTTCGTATAAACTCCTGTAGGGCGTTCATCTATGCGCTGTTGAAGAGAATTATGCAGCAGCGAGAGCGAGATAAACCGAGACGGGATTATAGTTAACGGGACGGCGGTGTCAAGCTCAAACACTATTTGCCTTCTATGCCACGAGCTGTTGGCAAAAGTTTGCCAAAAAAAAAAAATCGCAAAATTCACGGCGTTGAAAGTCTTTGCAATGCTTGCATTTGTTCATTTTTTATTGGGACGTTTAATCAATTCTCGCTGTTTTTTTTCTTCTTGTGAAAATGCTTTTTCTTTTAAGGCAGTAGTCTGCTTTAGGAGCCGAAAAAAAAGCGTTTTTTCAACAATTTTTTTGAAAGGGAAGGAAATGATTGCGGCAAACGAAATTTTGAGACGATAGTATATTATATTCAAGCTTTAAAAAACAATTTTTATTATTACAAATTATTGAAATTTGCCAAAGTTGTAACGATTTTTCTGGGGCGCCTGGAGTGTGCACTCGTAAATCGGTGCCGGTGATGGAGGTCGTGCGATGCATCTGAAACAGTGGAACCAAATTTTTTTTTAGTTTTTATAAGTTCCTTTTCTATATGAACTAAAAAAATACCGAAGAAATGACGAAATTCCAAATTTTTTCGAAGTTTGAAAAAAAAATTCACTTTTTTGAAAAAAAAAATTCACTTTAAGTTGCAAAACAAGTAATTTAAATAGTACTTTTGTCCAACTTTTTTAGTTCAAATAGAAGATAATTCAATACTGAAGCTAGATCACTTTGGTTTTTTTCGATCGGACATATATTGTTTTTACTATCGCCGGCACCGTTTTCCAAAACTTGTGAAAATGAAAACTCGAGAAAACGGGCTGTAAAGTTCTGCCCGAGCATTCGCACCTGCTCGACGCTCGGCCACTAAAACTGATCTAGCTTCGAAAATATGTCGAATTGGCCTCTAAAATTTTGAACACATATTCTTGGATAGTTTTGGAATAGATTTAAGACAAAAACGAAAAATCGATTTTTTGAAGCCTGTAAAGCAGACTACTGCCTTAATTAGTTAAAAAAAAAGCACGCGTCTGAAAGTATTGCGCATCGCTGGCCAATACTTTTTTCCCGTCTGGCAGCATTTTTGAATTTCATGCTGAAAAAAGGACACGTCTTTTGGGACTATCCGAGAGTCGAGCCATTTTTTTTTTTTTTTTTTGGCATCTTCGTAAGAACGGAAGTGCTGCTAAGCCAGGCCATGTGCCACGTTTTACCTTTTGCTGCAACTTCAATCTCCCCAATGCAACATTTCTTTTAACAAGCTTCGAGTGAGCAACGAAAGTAACGCGGCAGATAAACGGGCCGCATTAAGACCGTCTGCAAGAGGCACGTTAACGCAATAAGCGCAATAAAGTTTTCACTTGTGCGCAGATAAAATCGAAACACCTGAGGACACCTCATTCTGTGTCTGCGTTTTTTTCTTTTTTTTTCTTTTTTTCGACGGCAATCGCACGTTTTCCTTTTACGAAATTACGTGTTATCGAACTCCGTGCGTTATGCGGCGAATAATTTAACGAAGCTATCTCGTCCTAATCATCGTGTACTTCGTTGCACATGTACGATGGTACAATGTGGTAACGATAATGTCTCATGAGTCATTGAGGAGTAAAGTGACCTCGACACTGAATCATTTCTTTTTCAATAAGACGTGATAATTAAAATTTGCTTCTCGACCGTGAAGAATATTAATCTTTCAATCGGAAGAAGACACGAACGAGAATATAATTGAATATTTGTTGAACATTTGATAACATCGGATGGTCGGAAAACAAAGCTTTTATTGGATTTTTCATGTTTTTTTTTTTTTTACGGAGGTAATGATGGCGATTAAAATTAGGTTTGGATGGTTTATTTTACATATCTTGTAGGTATATAAATGCATTTTTTTAATTTCCAAAAAAAAAATATAAAACTGCGGCTCAGTGGGTGGTAGAAAGGGAACGCCTTTTTTTAAAGCCTTTCACGGGCGGTCTAGTTGGTGACTAAGGATGTTCGATCTTCTGAACAATAATCGATTTCGCGATCGATTCTGTATCGGATGTCTGTGAATCGATTTTGCAAAAAATCGAAACGCAAAAGATCTTGTAAAAATCAATTTTCTTACATTATACGGTATAAAAGAAAAAAAAATTATTTTTCGTTGCATTCCAACGATTAAGGTATTACTGGATGGATATTAAAGTCAAAATTCTTGAAAATTTCAGGAATAATAAGTCTTTATAGATCTTGATAAATCCACTTACATATTTTCATCTGTGAAGCATTCTTCATCAACTGGGCCACTTTTTTTTTCAACCTCTCAAATTTTTTTCAAAACCTGCCAGTTTGAAATATTAGTCAAAAGGAACGTCTGGGATTTTTTTTTTTAGATTTTTTTAGGCGTCCGTTCAGGATTTTCAATTTTTCATTACGAACACTGTATCCGAAAGAATATTCATCAAACAAAAAAAAAAACAAGATTAAAAAGTTTTTTTTTTCCGTTTTATCGAAAAAAAATCAAAATCATAATTTTTCTGCATTGAGAACATTGAAATTTGGCAAAAAAATGAGAATAACATCTTTTTAAACCTAATAACACACTTTCGATTTTAGTACAAATTTTACAGGATGTCTGTCTGAAAAATTCTGAAAATTTTTTCGCAGACTCTTTACCCAATGACAGACCCAACTCTGTATCATATTCATCATGACATTTCTGTCATGGGTATAGGGCAACTGCGGAAAACCTATACCCATACAGCCGGTCATCAAGTTCGCCCCCCCCCCCTTCCCAGTCGTGGAACTAGTCTTATTTCGCCGCGAAATGCCGAAGAAAAGTGTTAATTTATTATTAAATTAGCTATTTGCAAGGAAAAACATGCACGACATGATTTAGACTTGGAAATCCACGATTCGCCCATTTCCGGAAGAGTTTTTGCCGGACGATCCATCCAGTAAT
>OZ010722.1:2047886-2125386 GCA_963932345.1 Ophion ventricosus
CTTCCTCCTCCTCCTCTTCCTCCTCTTCCTCCTCCTCTTCCTCCTCCTCCTCCTCCTCCTCCTCCTCCTCCCTCCCCCCCCCCCTTCGCCGCGACTTCTGTATTTACTTGGCTATACGCCCGAGAGCACGGGGCTACGATATCGCGACTTTGGAAGTTTGCCAGAACAGCGTGATACTTGCCGGCCTATTACTATACACCATCGCGACGCCTTATGTCGGTTTTGATATTTTTTTGTTGTTGTTTGTTTTCTTCTTTTTTTTTTTTCTTCTCTTTTCTTCTTCTTCATCTTCCACATCCTCTGGTAATCCACGAAGAACGATCCTAATGGAGCAGCCGCGAGGGCTGCCCCGCGTTCGCGCGATCCGAGCGATATCGCCCGGTGAATATTTCAACTATGGAGGTTAGGGTACGCGAGTCGAAACTCGCAGTGGCTTTTCCAGCGTTGCGTGAAATTGAAGAAAAAGAAGAAAAGAAAAATCATTTTTTCACAGCGATACATGTCAAAATGGCGACTGTGCAGTATTTTTCGTGAGATTTTCATTGACCCCCCCCCCATTTGGAGCTCACGTAATTAATGGACGTCCCTTAACCTCTTCTTTTAGGCACATCTTCGATCATCTTCCTTCTTTGTTATTTCTACCAGATATTTGGCGGTTTTTTTTTTTTTGTTTTTTCATGCCTCTATTTCCACACCCCTCTTCACCCCGATTCCATTCTCCAAATATAGTTTGGTGTGCTTGGGCTTTTATTCCCATGGCCATTTTTACACATTTAACCCTGCCAATCTCTCCACCGTTTTTCCTCTTCCTCAACATTGCCCTAAAAATAGTATTTTTTTTTCGAAAGCCTCAGCAAAGACTCTTTTAAAACTACATCATCGAATCTCCATACACTGGAAAAGATTCCGCGCTGTGACTATTGGAAGAAAAGAAAAAAAAAAAACTACCTAATTTCAATGTGAATTCTGACCTGCCACTCGATGGTAATTTCGCCGACTGTGAAACATCCTATCTATTATTAATCACAGTTGTACGGTGTGTTCACACACGTGGGTGGGTGTGTGTATGTGTGTGTGTGCGCGCGCGCGTGTCCACATAACACAAAAAGCCGTAACGTGACATCATCATCGCGGAAAGGCTTGCTCGTACTCCGCTACTCACTTTTCTTCTTCCTGTACAACACTCGTGGGCTCTCCGTGCTTGCTTGAATTTTCGTATGCTGACGCGCTGACGTTTTGCTGACGCACTTCTCTTATGCCTTTGGTCCAATATGCAGCCGTTCGACGATACACCTCTCTCTCTCTCTCTCTCTCTCTCTCTCTCTCTCTTTCTCTCTCTCTCTCTCTCTCTCTCTCTCTCTCTCTCTCTCTCTCTCTCTCTCTCGCTCTCTCTCCCCCCCCCCCCCCTCTCCCTCTAGTATAGCCTCAAACGTAAACAATTGCTTCGCTCTTCATTTCCTGCGGCCATTGGATTTACCTTCATGACAGAGTTGTAAAGATGCTACTGCAGTGACAAAAAGTTGGCCTGGAAAAAAATGTCGACCTCCATTGCCCAAATGCATTGTCGGCAAGAAAAAAGATCACAGTACGCGTGTTGGAAAAGAAAGAAAAAAAAGTTCGATTTCATTTGATCTCACGAATGTGGCCAACCGGCGCGGCTGCCATGCACTGCTAACGAGCGGATTACCCTTCCACATATACTTCAATCAAACGGGACGGCTAAATGTGGGAGTTAAAGATCGTCGTGCGGACCGACGGACAATACGAAATAATGAGGTCGCTCCAAGCGGGATACCGAAGAAACCGACAAGTGCACGAGCGACATAAACATCATCTCGTACACGTGTTTTAACGAAGAATGTGTGCATTGTCGTCGTCGCTCTCGTAATTCTCCTCTCGGACGTTAAACACAACAGTTGAAATGCTTTCGCGTGACTAAAAAATAATTTTTCTTCCCTCTTTTCCGCGACGTTTGTCTCTCGCGCCGGCAAAAACGGGACGGCCCACATTCGCGGGTCGAAGAAAAAAAAAAAACTATACGTCACGGTAAAAGATGGTTGACTCCGTCGCCGGGCGGTTGTTGAAGAAAACGTGATCGCGTTATCTCGATATAGTATAGGAGGACGCGCCGAAAATAGTTCCATTCAAAACGTCGCTGGTTGGCATAAAATCTACGAGGAGAAGAAGCAGCAGAGGAGGAAGAGACGATAACGACGCCTATCCCGCGTACCTCTCGAGAGACACGAAGCACTGAATTAATTTATCCCGGTGCCTAATAGACATTTTTTTTTCACGCGTGAGGCTTTACGTATATTGGGATGTTGAATAAGTTCTCGCTGTTGTCGCGTGAAAATGAATGCTTTATTTTTTTTTCGATAAATTAGCGAGAAAAAAATGGTCACTGGGAAAGTATTGTCCTACAGCTGTCGAAGTGTCACGCTATTGGCGCTGGCGCTTGTGACGTCACCGCGCGAACACTGGTCTAAAAATCTCGAGCATTCTGAAAAAGTCGAAATATAGTCATTTTCGTGCAACGATGTTGTAAAAAAGTGTGGATTCGTGAAAGCAAATTCGAGTAATTTACCGACCGTGGATAACTGAACATTTTTAGGTTAGGAGAGGCTTGATTAATTTTGTCAATTATTGCCGCTACGTATCATAAATGAAATTTTTATTTATTTACAGATACTCGAAATAAAAAATTCGCTCACAAAAATATCGTAAAATCGTGTTTACGAGTTTTGAGCGCGCATGCGCGAAGCAAGCCGTTCAGACGACTACCAGCGCTGCGTAGCGACCTATAGTGGAATTTAAAAAAAACCGGATAAAGCGCGAAACATTGCAATAGGAATGACTCTCGAATCACTAACTTGCTCACCCGGTCAGTTAAAAAAACGCTACAACTTCGTCATTACTGCGAATTTCCTTACGAAATTTTCAGGGTAGATAGAGGATAGTAGCTTCGAATGAGCACGTTTTTGAAAAATCAATCTTTTCGACCTATCCAGGTATACGTAAGCCCTTAACCGAAGTTTAATGATTTTGTCGGACCGCCACTTTTTCATTAAACTGCCTGATGCGTTTTTTTTTTTTTTTCCTCAAAAACTTAGTCTGAGAAAACTGTGTTCGTAAATTTGTGAGTTGGTCGACTATTTTTTCAATTTTTTTGCGTCTTCGCCGTACTTTCAAAATGCGAACAAAAAATGGATAATCTTGTTGTGCAACAAACAGCCGAATAGTCCGTAAACTTTTTGACGCTAGTCGACGTTTATTGAAATATTTGCACAAACATGTGCATCGGCATTGACAATTTTACTGTAGAGCTACGTGATTAACTTGACCGTTGTTTTTTGCCCGCAGCCATCTCGATAGAACAACGACATGGGAGGATCCGAGAAAAACTGCGGCTGCCGTAAACATCGCAGCCGTCGCAGCTGCGGTAGAAAGTGGGAAAACCGCCAACGTAGCGCCTACCACCCTGGGACCATTGCCCGACGGTTGGGAACAGGCTCGTACGCCCGAAGGAGAAATATATTTCATCAATCATCAGACGCGTACGACGTCTTGGTTCGATCCTAGAATTCGTAAGTTTTCCACCTTCGTAAACGTTAACGTTCTTGGCTTGATGAATCAAAATTATCCTAGTTTGCGAAGTGTCTACATGAGTACCGAATAAGTCGTTCAAATTTCAAAGGATATCGTTCGATAGATGACGAGATATCGTGGTCACCAGTTTGAAAAATATAGTTTTGCGAAAAACCCGTTTAAAGGTTCAAATACGACACGAATATTGGAAAAATGGACATTTATAATTGTAATTGAGTTCTCCTCTAGCTTCAGCCTTGCGCCCCCAAACACCTGGCCTAATCTTTAAAGAATTAATTCATTCGTTTTTTTATTCATTCATTTCGATGAATTTTTCGAATTTATTAAACAGAGGCATACATGCGTTGGAATCTTTCGAGAATTAATTCGATTTATTATCTATTAATATCGATAAAATTTTATACTTAATTAGACACGTACGTGTTCTGCAATCACTGAAATGTTATTAATTCCGATTTTTCCTGAAATAATCCTTCGACCATTTTTCAAGAAGCTTAATCAAATAAGATTCGTAAAAAAAAATGGCTGAGGAATTTTCGCAGGTGAAATCCGAGAAGAATTTCGAACCATAGAAGAAAATTAACTTTCTGTTTCAACGATGCAAATTTCGATCTCAACGGCCCTGGCGCATGAAATTTGTAATTTTCGCAATTTATTTCTTCCCGCTCCGATGAAAAGAAAGTTTTATTTTTTTATTTTTTCGACTACATATTTTCGACATCGCAGAAGAATTTTCACGTGTAAACGCGTCAGTTTTTATATTTCTCATTGACAGTGTTGTACATAGGACGCAAACGTGCGTAAATAATTGTGTAGATGGACAAGTAGTCCGAGGTAGCAGAAAAGCTACTGATCCTAATGGCTGACGCGGTGTTATCTGTGACGATAAGCGTTTGCCCCGATCGAATTCATTTCACGATAAAGATACGGCAACTGAGCTCACTCTTTGTTTACAGCAACGCATCTCCAAAGGGCGCCCACTTCCGGCGCGCTGCTCCCGCAAAATTGGCTTCAGCAGCCAGGCGGTACTGGTATCCAGACCAACCAAAATCTTCAAGCCTGTCAACAAAAGTTACGTCTGCAATCGTTGCAATTGGAACGCGAACGTCTCAAGCAAAGGCAACAAGAAATCATGCGTCAGGTGAGAATAACATTACTTACTTACAATTACTGCACATTTACTTTTACTTACAATTACTTTACATTTGCTTTTACTTACAATTACTTTACATTTGCTTTTACTTACAATTACTTTACATTTGCTTTTACTTACAATTACTTTACATTTGCTTTTACTTACAATTACTTCACATTTACTTTTACTTACAATTACTTTACATTCACTTTTGTATACAATTATTTTACACTTCCCTTTGTGCGCAGCAAGAACTCATGCTACGACAGAGCACGACGGATGCGGCCATGGATCCTTTCTTGTCCGGTATGAACGAGCAACACGCGCGTCAAGAAAGCGCGGACAGTGGTTTGGGTCTAGGCTCTGCGTATTCACTCCCTCACACGCCTGAGGATTTCCTTGGTAATATTGACGACAACATGGATGCGACGAGTGGTAAGTTGAGCACTTTTTTTTTTTTTCTGCAATCCGCCTTACACCGTGTAATCGCGAAGTGTAAATCGCTTCACACCGAGGTGAAGATTTTCTTTTTTTGTTCTCTATAAAAAGAGAATTCATATCTTTGAAGAATTTTTCTTTAAATTACGACAATTTATAAAATTGAAATAATGTGAAAATTTATGTGGCGTACGTTTCCGCTGCATGCACTCAAGAAGAAGAATCGAGCTTGAACCGAGCATATGAACTAAGAGAAAAAGAAACGAGAAAAAAGTTTGATTTTTTTTAATGCGATACATTTCGAGTGTAACGAATTGCAAATTGTTTTCAACCGTGAAACGCTTAATGTAATTTTGTAATTTCACAGAAGGGGGCGCACCGATGGAAACGCCTGACATATCGACGCTGAGTGACAACATAGATTCGACCGACGATCTCGTACCATCCCTTCAGGTATTAATCTTCGTCTCATTATCCCCAAAGCTCCCGTGTATTTTCACTCACTGTCCCGAGACACGAGAATAACCGAATGATTAAAGATTTTCTCGTGATTTCCAGCTGGGCGAAGATTTCAGCAGCGACATACTGGACGACGTGCAATCGCTCATTAATCCAAACACCAATAAACCCGAGAACGTTCTCACGTGGCTGTAGTAGTGAATTAATTTCGACGTTACCCGCGATATATACACACGCGACGATACCTCAGCGTCGTACTCGTTTCAGAAGCAAAAGTACGACGATGAATAAGAGGGGGACAGAAAAAAAAAAAGAAAAAAGTGAGAAACGCTCAACGTGTCGAAATGGAGGAAACATGTCGAAGCGTTATTTCGAAGTCGAGGAAGGAACGAAAGAGCGGAAAACGTTGAACGTTCGCGGTAAAAAAAAAAAAAAAACAGAGAAGAGAAGAGAAGAGGAAAAAAAAAATCACTATGGACACTTGAAACGTGGTGTCCAGGCGCAATTTTTATAACGAAATAATTCGTCCATCAATGTTTTGTACATAACATATCATTTACGAAAATATTTTTTATCGTCCGGCAAACGGATCGCGAAATACGAGAGGTTTTTCAAGCGTTGAAAAGCTCATCTATATTTTATCATCTGACAATAATACTCGAAGTGCACGTTAATTATTGTCAGCTATACGCGCAAGTCGTGCAACTTAAAATAAAAAAAAAAAGAAAGCGGCCTAAAGGCCTTTTTTTTTTTATCGCCGCGTGAAACAAAAAGAAGAAAAAGCATACGCGAAATCGTTATCACTTTTTCCGTGTGACGTGTATTAATTAGTATTGAATAGACGTTAAAGAAGTCTGGTATCATGACGTATCAGATGCCACGTTGTCCTCGGCTATCATCGAAGCGTGATTCCTCACGAAACTTCGAGCTTCGTGTCTCACGAGATAAAAGTGCAATTACGAGGGATCGGGGTCGGTGAGGCAAGCGAGAAAAAAAAAGAAGAACAAAAAAAAGCAAGAATAACACGCGTCAAATGTGCATTATCGAGAATGCTTTTGCAATAATGCAATAATTGCTGCGGACGAAAAACTCGAAGCAGCCCTTGCGATACCGCGCATTGTTTCTTCTTTTTTCTTCTTTTCTTTCTCTAAAGTCACCGACCTTCTTTTTTTTTTTTCTTCTCCTAAGTAGACTAACTCTGATCTTTTATCGAAAGAGAGAAAAAAAAAAACCCTTATCGCTAGATTCGACGAGATAATTTGAAGCATAAGTGCGACGATTGAAAAAATTTTGTTACATTGCACAATAATGGAATTTATTTAAATATTAATCTAGCCTCTAGATTTACGTACATTGTTTTTCTTTTTCTTTTCATCTTTTTTTTTTTTTTTTTCTACCCAACTAATACGTAGCCCTCGTCGAGAGCGGACACCTTCAGTCCGCTTTTCCGAGAGCGCATGAATTTCAATTTTTCCAGTTGAGGCGTTACAACAACTTGGCGCTCGGAAAAATAGGCATAAAAATTGATAAAAAATTTGAAGCGATTGTTAGATATATAAAATAATTTCAATTTTTTTACAATTATATTATAGTTTTATGAACAAATTTAAAAAAAAAACGGAGATGGTGGAATTTTTTTTTTCGTCAGACATCGTCTGAAAAATAAAAAAATAATTTTTTTTTTGCAAAGAAAGGTAACTAAAGTGTAAAATGAGGAAAAAAATATGATTTTTTTTTGTAGAAATGACAGCTGTTTGAAAAAAAACTGATTATTACGAAAAATTTGAGTTTCAAAAATTAATTGAAAAAAAAAACAACTGAACGCCGTATCCAATAAAATTTTTTTTATAAAATATATAATTTTTATCAAAATCGGTTGAGTAGATCTCGAGATATTTTTGAATTTTTCAAAATTTGTTCATTAAACTATAATGTATTAGTAAAACATAAAAATTACTTAATTTTATTGATAGACGCGTAAAAGAAAACATCATTTTTATACGTATTTTTTCCAAGCGCCAATTTGTTGTAATCCCTTAACGAACACGTTTCGATTGAAAGAACTTTTTCGATATTTCTCTCGCATATAGTTTCCGATTCTAACCGAGCATGCACCGCAAAACTCGTTATATTTTATTACAAACGAAATGATTATCGTCGTAGAAAGTATTAATCCCGGAAAGGGGGAAGCGTATTAAGGGGAAAAAAAAAAACGAGTCGCGAAAAAGCTCGTACCAAGTGCCTTGATGTCTTTTTTTTTTTTTTGCAATCGAGCGAACGCGAAAAATGTGTCTTATCGAAATTTTTTTTTTTTTTTGTAGAAGCAATAACAACCGTCCATACCGAAACGCCTTGTGTCAAACATGTGTAGTTATCGTTGAAGTAATAGATCGATTTAATTAGTGTTTATTAATTTTTACGCGTGAATGTGTCAGTGTGTGTGTGTGCGCGCATGAAAAGTACATTACTTTATTGTTACGCGATGTTTATCGATTGCGAAGCGGTATCGCGGAGCTTCGTTGAAGAACTTTAACCCGTTATGTACTACAGTACATAGACCGTTATATATTATGTGCAAGTTTAAAAGGCGAGTATATATATATATATATAATATTGAGAATGGTAAAATTTAGGGACAAGGAGCTCGCTCACTTGGCCCGCTTCGCCCGCACTTTATCGTTATTTTATTTTTCTTTTTCTACACTTTAATTATAAAGAATGTCAAAATCAAAGACGAAATTGATTCGGTGAGTGTTGTTTGTAACTGTGCGTTGTTGATTCGAGAGGCAGCTTTGTGCGTGCGCCGGAAATGAACGGAGTGACGTCGACTGGGACATTGCGAGAAGAAGCCAATAACGTGACAGTTTTTTTTTTGTTTTTTTTTTTTTTTGACAGCTCGAGAAAAGCTTCGAACGAATACAAAGTTACCTACGAATAATCGAGAATTTCCGATCGAACTGACGTTCTAAAGCCTTACCGGAAGTTCCGAAATTTTCAACATCGAATTTCAATTGACTCTATCCCGCGTACCTTGAGACGTCACTCCGACTTCACTTCGCGAACGAGAGATTTAACATTTCACCAATGTTTCTTTCGTATAATTGTAAATTGTACGTTGCAATAGACCCTCTTGGTGTTTTTCCTGATTTCCCGTAGATCGGAAAAGCTGCAACGAGGGTACCTCTAGAGAGAGAGAGAGAGAGAGAGAGAGAGTGGATTACGACTGGAAATCCTGGCTCTCGTTCGATTGACGGAATCGGCTCGTTATACGTATTCCATCGGTATAACGTGGATTTGATTCCGTTGATGAATACAATTGTTAAGATAACGTTACGAAGTGCGCTGGGTCCGTGTCGTTGTTTAAAAGTCGAACGAGCAGTGTCCGGGGGGGGGTTTGCTGAGTTCGCGCAAGCGAGAGCAAAACCCGATTACGAACGGAAACGAACAGGCTCAAAGATTCACCCAACTCAATGTATTCTCGAAATTTCGGTATAGCAAGTTTATTCGCCATTAACGAAAATTAAAGCTTAACAATTGTCAAAAACTTTCTTATGTCATTGATCTTATCGCTCTGTCCACTTGCAACGAATAATCCGATCGAACCGAATTCGTCAAACTTAAACTGAACTTTTCCGTCGCGATTGCCGAAGTTCACCAAACCCTTGATGCGTGCTCAAGGCGTTAAACCACTTTGGCGTTCGGAAAAAAACGTAAAACATTTTTTTTGTTGTTGTATTTTGACGCGATTATTAAATATATAAAATAACTTTTGTTTTTTCACAAATACATTATAGTTTAATGAACAAATTTGAAGAAAAAAAAAAAACGAATAAAAAACATTAAAAATGGAATTTTGAAAATCCTTGACCATGGTGGAATTTTTTTTCTGTCAGACATCGTCTCAAAAATTGAAAAAAAAAAATCTTTTAAAGAAAGGTAATGAGTAAAGTTGACCATAAGGTAAATATTTTTATAAATTTTATTATCTACATTACAGTTTTCTGAAGAAAAAAAACGATATTTACTAAAATTTTGAGTTTTAAAAATTGATTAAAAAAATTAACGCGGTATTCAATTAAAAAAAAATCCTTGTCGCTGGTGACATTTTTTTCTGTCAGACAGCGTCGGAAAAATTTAAACAAAAATTCTTGTGGAGAAAGGCAATAGCTGTAGCGTAGGGAAAGTTTTTCTTTTTATTTTCGTAGAAGAGACAGCTGTTTGAAAGAAAAAAGACTTACCAAAATTTTGAGTTTTAAAAACTTATAAAAATCGAACGCGACATCCAATCAAAAAAGTCCGCGCCGATGGTGGATTTTTTCCTGTTAAGCATCGTCTGAAAAATAATTGTAAATAAAGGTAATTGCTGAAGTGTAGCATAGGGATTAAAAAAAATCGTTGAAATGACAGCTGTTTGAAAAAATAAAAAAATTTTACCAAAAGTCGAGCTTTTTAAATTAATAAAAAAATGAACGCGGCATCCAATAAAAAAAAACTTGCGCTATATCCTACATAATATTATAAAAAAATAATGTGGTATGAATTTCATCGAAATCGGTTGGGTCGATCTCGAGATATTTTGTCCATTAGTTTGCAAAGAGAGTTACACTAGACGACTTTATACTCTTTTGTTCATAAAACTATGATGTATTTGTGAAAAATAGGAATTATTTCATATATATATAATAGTCGTGTGAAAGAAAGAAAAAAAATGTATTTTTATACCTATTTTTCCGAGCGCCAAAGTGCTCGTCGAAATTTTTGCATCGAGATTGAGCGCGTATTCGTCGGAGTATTATCGACGATCGGAAAATCTCAAGTTTGAATTTCGGTACAATCGTGAGAAATGAAAACTCGTGTAAAAATTAATTTCAAAGAAATCGAGCGAGAGAGAGAGAGAGAGGAAAAAAAAAACAATCGTCGCGCAGTCTCGAAGACAATACGAAAAAATGTTCGATATTTATCTGCGAGCGTCGATAATTTCAAAACGAATGCGGACCGGTCGCGATAATTTTTTGTACAGAGCTTGAGGAATGTTGTCTGTTAAAATTGGCTATTTAGGCGAGCGTAAATTCGAAAAATTTATTCGTTCAAGCGTAATATGAACTCGTAGATTCGTATCGCTTAAATTCAATATTAAAGTTTCTTCGTTAAGAGAGTATACCGTGAAAACATTGTATCTTTGCTTTTAGTCTAGTAACCAAACTCCTTTTTTTTTATATTTTTTTTTCGCTCGCTCGTCGAGCCCTATCCGAGTGCCTTGGATGATTTTTTTATTTTTTATTTTTCGGGCCTAAGCGCCGTTACGAGGCGTTGATTTTTCACTCTATCGCCGTCGAAGAATGAAAAATGTAAATTCCGTATTCTATTTTGAGACGTACGTATTTTGTATTTTGCGATGATCGCATCGCATTCAGAGATTAATATGGAAGCTCTCGTCCGCCTTGCGTGCGTCGAGACGCGCGGACGGTAATTTGCGACTTTATACAAATATATACATATGAGGGTATACTATTTTTGTTTTTTTCTTCTTCGGCATCATCGAGCCGCAAATTTTGTACGCGAAGTGCACTTTTGGAAGGGAAGCTTCGGTGCCGTAGTCTCGAGGGATGCCACGAATTATTCGAACGAAAAATGCCAATTTTTTAACACCACAATAGCCAATATACATTTTTTTTTATTTAGTCTCGAACAAAAAAAAAACGTGCTCGAGGATTTTGCTGCAATGTTACGTGTAATTTGGAAACTTTGGAGCATAAAAAAAAAATGCCTTATCAAAAGACTTACAAAATGTTGTTAAAAAAAAAATGTCTCATTCGATGTGCGTTCGAACTTTCTTTCTCAAATGCGAAGTACATTTCGAAAACTTTTAATATCCGTGAAGATTCAAGTTTCCGGGCTTCCTCGAGCTATTATCTTTCATTTCACGTGGCAAATGAAACGAGGCAAGAGTTAACGATTTGATCGTAAGTGACGTTTAATTCTTTTGGCAGCAATCGCAATTGCGACGCAACTTGGGACGTTTCGATAGAGCTTTATCCTCCCAAAGTGTACTTTAAATCCGAATTTGTACTTTTTAGTACGAGCAATAGGAAGAAAAGAAGAAAGAAAAAAAGAAAGGCAATTAGAATACCCTGATACATTAATAATTCATTACGATGAAACAGTTAGTTGTGTAATACCAGTATTTGAATAAGCTCATGGGCGAACATTTGTGACGTACATTTTTATATTGTAACAAGTGCCTTAGCTGTAACGATAACAATAAATATATTGTTTACTTACAAATTATTGCTGTTTGTGGAAATTATTAATCGATCCATTGCAACGAAGAATATTCGAATGTCAAAAGAGCCATTGACTTTCAAACGTTTGTGGTTGATTGTGAGATCAATTAACACGTTTGTGAGACCGTTGTTTGCTTGGAAAAATGAGAATTGAAAATTAGTGGTAAGTTGGCAGATTGAATTTGACTTCGATGTTTTTTTTTTTATCAATTGTGGGTCGTTTGGGATGTTTTTTTTTTTTAAGTTTTATCATTTGTGGGACATTTGTGGTTGATTGTGAGATCAATTAAAAATGGCACTTCAAATAATTACCGGCTCATTCACCGGTAGTCGGGTCGGTAAGTTACCGACAATTTTCAATTCTCGTTTTTCAAGTAAACAACGTTCTCACAAATGTTACTTAAGGAGGTACGATCACGGGGTCGAAGCCAACTTGTTCGGGCTTGAAATTTTATGTGATGTTGACGAAAACGTTTGTTTTCCGTAACTAATGCAACAAAAAATAACTGCCCATATACGCGCGTTGTTATTGTCACTACACTAATGTTAGGATTGGCCGCTTGGTGGCAACGTAAGCGTGGCGCACGGATCCCTGTTTATCGCCGATTCTTCGTCGCTACTGGAAATAATTCTTTATAGCCTTATTTCACGAAATTTTCGTTACGATTTCTTTCGACGAGTATCATGGGCCGCGTGACATACGGTTGTGGCGCAACAATTACTGCCAAAGTCTCGAGTTCACGAGCAGACAATTATCGTAAAAAAAAAACGTGGCAATTCCTCGAGAGAAATTCGTCCTCAGGCGAATTCATGATAACGCTTGTATCAATTTTGTAAACATCTTCCTTCGTTCGCAGTGAAACGAATGCCTTTATCAGTCGGTGATGTCATTAGCTCGTGATTACATGTAATCGTACCTTGTAAGTATCTTCGTAATAGCCAATAGTCAATGTGTCGATTGTGAAGTTGTACGGCTTCGTTAAGGTATTTCGCGTAAGGCCGTACTTCGTCGGTCCATCAGCAAGTTAATTGAACAATTTACTTATTTTCATTCACAACGAAGTAACACCTCTCTCATGTACCTTAACGCTCTTTCTCTTGTCATCTGTCAAGAATATTCCTCAAATTTTCAAGAATCTTGGCGATTCTTTAATATCCATCCAGTAATACCTTAAGACGAAGTAGAAGGTGTACCACGTGACATATAAGTGCAAGAGAGATGGGTAAAATTTTTGAACTGAGATTACTCAAAGATTAATCATTTTTTGGGCAAAAGAAAATCATCAAGCTCTGTGTCAGGATATTCTCCAGAGCCTGATGCTTTGTTTTTCCTCAAAAACCTTAACCGTTTATGAGAAAACTGGGTTGGAAAATTTGTGAGGTTATGTTGACCTTGTACATGACCTTAACAAACACTTCTTCGGCCGCTTCTTCGGCCACCTAACATCCGACATTTTCATTTCATTTTCAAAATCACTTCATTGATAAATATACGTGTCCGTTAAAGCAATACCTTAATCGAAGACGGCGTTCTCCAAATTTTTTTCATCTTTCAATTACTTTCCGTCGGAAGGCGCAGTTCGGACGGACGAACAAAAATATTGCTACGAAGTACTCCAGTACAAGGCGCATCTTTTTTTTTTTTAGTGATTCGGTCTTCGAAATGGAAAAACGTATCGTATCCGTTGGATCCTGCATGATTGACTTTTTAAGGTGAATATATATTCGATGTAGAAGTTCATATAGTTGGAACGCAACGAAAGTTCTTTATTTTTTCCTTTCTTCATTTTCCTTCGCATCCAAAGTTGTTGGCACGCAGTGACAATTCAATTCGCGTCGCAATAATCGCAATAAATTAAATCAATTTTAACATATTTTGTCTACGTAAATTCCACAATTATTTTATAATCGTGAGATGACAAAATATAAATCTACGGAAAAACACATCTTGTATAACGATAAAACTTAAATTAAAATGTAAAGTAAAACAAATGAATAAAATGGAATAAGTTGGGTATGTAAAATGGGATGCGCAAGTATGATGGAACAAAGAATTTTTTGAAAAAAGTAAAAAAGAACTTCCATTGATTTACACACTTCGTAGAATGAAAAAATGTTCACTCGCAGTCTTGCAATAAAGAAAAATATCACAATGTACGAGTTGAGTGTCCTTGTTTTTCTTCAGTTACGCGGAAAGATTACCTTTGCCGGGCGAGACAATATGCGGCAAAAATTTCGTGAGAAGTTACGGCGGCAAGGGAGCGAACCAATGCGTCGGGGCGGCTAAACTCGGCGCATCGGCATCGCTAATAGCAGCGGTAAAAAAAATTTCACTAGTATTTCACAATTGATCAATTTCATTGAGCGATGATGATAAAATTCCTGTTGACTTGTTAAAATTCTATTCCAAATTATGAATCAATGGACAAATCGTTGCTGCTAGTTGGGATCGGACATTTTCGGAGCCAATTACTTGGATGTATTGGAGTCTGCAAACGTCGACATTACTCACGTGACAACGAAGGAAAATGTGCACAGTGGAACTGCACAAATAATTGTCGCTGATAATGGTGAGTTGGAGGAGTTATTATTTCAGGCTCTGTGTATGGCCTCATCGTGAAAAAAAAAAATCTGACAAGGAACGTCACTACGATTTTGTTGAAATTCATATATTTGATGAAGCATTGAAAATTATTAGACACGTATTTTCGACATATACGTAATAATAAATATTGTATAATATTCGCAATAATTATGAAATAAGAGAAAACATTAAATTGTAGTTTATAGGAATATGTTGAATCACCGGATACATGTTAAACTCAGAAAACACGATTGTGATGAATAAATTCTCGTGAGGGATTGTGTTTCCCCTTAAATTTGTCCCGGTACTTGATAAGCAAAAAAAAAAAAACCATTGCGATAATTGTCAACAGGCGACAACAATATTGTCATAGTGATGGGAGCGAATGGTCTGTTGAATACGAATGACATCGATGCTGCTGCGAAAACCATCGAATCCGCATCCGTATTATTGTGTCAATTCGAAATTTGCTTGGAAACGACTCTCTACGCTTTGAAACTCCACCAAGGGCACGGTACATTAATTTCTACAAATTATATTTAAAGAGCTCGGATATCGTTCTTTAGCTGCAACAGTGGGGAAAGTACAATGAATTTTTCCATAAGTATAATTTTTTCAATATATTTTCACAATTTATCGAGTTGTCGATGATTAATTCAAATGGGTTAGAAAAATAAATGTTTTCTTTTGATTTGTCACCGTGACAGGAATATCCATTCTAAACGGAGCACCGGCAATAGAAAAACCTGATCCAGAGTTGTTGAAAGTTTGCAGTATTTTTTGCGCAAACGAGACCGAGGTGAAGTCGAAAAGATTTCTTATCGTTATCAACGTACGTTCGAGCATTATCCAAGATTGCTTTATATTCACTGTGACAATTAGGCCGAAGTTATGACGGGTATAAGACCATTGACATTGAGCAACGCCCAAGAAGCGATCGACGCGCTATTGAATCGTGGTTGCAATACCGTTATTCTGACGCTTGGATCAGCCGGTGCCGTTTACGCAACGAAAAACGAACGTTCGATGATCTACGTTCCCACGGAAAAGGTTCAACCTGTGGATACAACCGTACGAAACAATATTTCTATAAGATTTAAATCGTAATTTTCTCTTGCGTCTGAAACATTACACTGTCAAACTTTTTACAACGTAATTGCTATCAATTTTTTGAAACAATTCGTAGTGTTTTTGTTCGCCGAAGCTCGGCGCATTAGATGATCCTTACAATAAATTCGCGAGTCGACCTCTCGAATTACGAATTATTGCAAGGGCTACATGAGGGATGTGATGAGGGAGAGACTTTATTTGTTAGATTCGATAGTTAAAGCAGAAGCAATGTATGAAGTAGAGATATGGGAATTGGGAGTAACAAGCGTGTTTGAAAGAATACAAAATAGATACGGTAAGATGTTATTAGGAGTGAGATAGAACACCAAATTATATAAGTGGGAGTGCCTACTATGGAATATTCAATAAGAGAGCGTTAAGGAGATTGCTCAGCTATTGGTAAATAATGAGACTGCTGAAATTTATTGAGGATATTTTCGAACAGGTATTACGACTCCGTGCAAAATTTCAAATCATTTGTCCGCATGATTGTTGAGCAATGAATTATTGAAGTTAGGCTCTTATACACGGGCGGCACAGCAAAAGCTAGACGATAATTCTGATACCGCTCTTGCAACATAATAAAAATGACGAAAATTGAATACAAACAGGCGGAAAAAATACCTTAAGCGGAAGTGTACGATTTTGTAAAAAAAAACTTTTGTCAAAATTTGTGCTGATAAAACTCGTTTGATAGTATTTCGTTGCAAGAATTGACATTGTAGTTTGCAATGTTTAATGGGAAATTGAGCTCTAGCCTACACGATACCAAATTTCGGCCGTAAGAAACTTTTGCATTATAGCATGTGAATTGTTGATTGAACTTTTATTTTTTTTCAGGGAGCCGGTGACGCTTTTCTAGGAGCTCTCGCTTACTTCGTGGCTCATCATCCGGCATTATCGATGACGGAACGTATAAGAAGAGCCTGTCACGTTGCAACTCAAAGCGTTCTCAAGCCGGGAACACAATCGAGCTTTCCAACTCGGCAAGAGCTTCCCGACGAATTGTTTTCGTGACTTTCACAAACGACGATTTAATTGAATGTACACAATATAACACGTGATATATTTACATACGAGACTTGACGCCGTCGTGTTTATTTCTTCTTCAAGATTCTCTCTTTTCTCTTCTTCACGTGTTTCTTAACTTTGTTCTTTCGCTTCTCGGCTTGCTCCTCCTTAACGGCCTTCTTTCTCGCTTTCTTATCCTCGATCGTCTCATTACGGGGACGTGCAGAATTGACAAATTTCGTGCTTTCATCTTCGCTGTCGTTACGTTCGTCATCCTCGGACGAACCCTCGCTGCTCGCGTCGCTTTCCTCGTTACTCGATGATCCTTCGGCAATTGGCTTTTCATCGTCTCGAAGAATCATCGGTTCGTTCATAGGTTTCGATAAATCTGCTTTCAGCCCTACCAACGTTTTGTATATCAAATCTTCCTTTCCAGCTTTCGCCTGACAGATGTCACGCTCGATATCGATAACCTGCGCGATCACATAACGAGACAATGGGTTAGTAAATTAGGGTGTCTACCGACCTGAAAAGTCTTAAATGCCATGAAATTTCAGTTCTCGTCAAAATTAGACACCCTGTAAATCAAACGAAAGAAAAAAAAAACCACGACAGCTGTATTTTCTTACGGCCTCTGTTGATGTGTCGTACCTGAGCCAATCTTTGAGGGATATAGGCTTGCTTGAAGACTCCTTCTTCGACCTGTTGCTCAGGGTCGATCTCTTTGTTCATATTTTGCAAAACTTTGTCCGAAATTTTGTCCAAATAATCGTCCATATTTTCCTCGGTGACGGTGGGATCGGTAATGAAATCGAACAATTCCTTTATACTCATTACACCTACTTGATTCTTCTTAAAGAATTCTGCAAAAGAAAAAATCCTTGATTACGTTGTTTAGGTGAAAAGTCATTTACTTTATTCCATTTCGTTGCGTCATTCAAGCGCAAAAAAAAACGAAGCGGTTTTTTTCGTCATGGCAATTGAAGTGTAAACGACGATGAATGATCTTCAAAAGAGTTTCGGGACGGGTGACGAAATGTTATCATTCGATTCAAGTTCATACAGTAGATTGTTATACACTGAATGCATCCTCCAAATTTTAAATCAATCGTCCACGCCGTTTACGGAAAATTTACATTTGGAAAAAAGAAAGAACACGTACAAAGAATCTTTTTCAATTTTTTTTGTTTCAGATTACTTGGAGAGCGCACATCATTAACGCCAACGATATACTTTTTTTTCATGCCTTTACACGATTATCAATTGTTAAATAAATATACATTTATGTGCAACAACAAAATTGTTTTCTATTCTCCAAGTGTGTACCTTTAAGCGAAAAACAATTTTTACCGATACGTCAAACAGTTTGTGAAGAAAAAAAAAAATGATTAAAAATACCTTATTTTTTGAGTCATCGCAGTAGAATTTTGCCTTAAGCAAAAAAGTGCACATCCTTACCAGTTATATTTGTACAATCCTTCCGTAGAAATTCAAGAGCCATAGGATGATCGTGCTCGACCGATTGCGAAACGTCAATAACGACGATCGTGCCGTCGTGATAAAGTAAATTGTATTCGCTAAGATCGGCGTGAACGAGCTTGCACTTGTTGTACAATCGCCACATCATCTCGATGCATTCGCGATAAAGTTTACGGGGTTTGGCAGTGGCGACAACGATGTCTTTTAACTTTTGCGCTGGCCATCCATCCGTACCGACAAAGTCCATCAGTAGTACGTGACTGCGTAGGAGTATTGGTTTCGGTGCGTTAACACCGGCTTGATTCAAACGTATCAAGTTACGCATCTCCTTTTCCGCCCACGTTCGTACCATTTTGCGCGGATTGTGACGACAGTAGCCGTGACGAAAGCGAAATTCACCGCTCACGTATTTGTCGCGATCCTTGAATTGCAATATCGACGTTTTGTAGATCTTAATGGCAAATTCGATGCCTGTCTTCGACGTTGCGTGATAAACGTTTGCCTCCTTTCCCGTCGATATACAACCGTTTATTTCCAATATTATACCCTGATTGAGCATTTTAAATAGAATCATACGTGTACGCGGATCCATAACTTGTTCGACGGTAGCGCGGTCGTGCTTGTCCTTTGTTCTCATCCGATCCTTTTCGGCCCTCTTGCTCGTCTCTATCAAAACGTTTGCCGCGTTGTGCGGCAACGCGGGACCCTCGTATCTCTCGATATTTATCTTGTTGGAGTAACGCCTGAAGAGCTTGTCCGACGGCTGAAAGTTCGTTATCTTGTCGGAGATACTTTGCGTATTGGCGCTACGACCGTTTACGTTTCTCACGATCTTGCGTCCCGAAATGCTCCCCTCAACGTCCCAATCCTCCTCGTAATCGTCATCCTCCTCTTCCTCAATTTCAAGGTCCTTCATTTCATTCGCAATTTCCAATTTCCACGCTGGTCTTCCTCTCGAACTAATCGTCCTGAATAAAAAGAGGGAACTGTTAATTCTTCTTTCTTTTCCTCGAGAATAAAGCGGACGGCGAAGAAATAATTGAATTTTCCAAATTGTTATCGCGGAAAACTATTTGTCCGATTTCATTTAAGCTTGTTTTATTCAAGATTTATACAAATCTTGAGGTATATTGATAATTTTTTTAATACATTGAACTGGGCGCGTTGTTATATTGTGGCCGGCGTTAAATATGTCTCGCGAGAGAAAAAAGAGAGGCATGCAGGGAGAAATCAGAGAAACATTGGCAAGGACGAGGTGTGAAAGCGTGGGGAAGGAAAAGGAGAAGGGCTTCGGGAATACAGGACGCAGAGTACGTAGTACAGAAAAACTGGCTCGCATACGGGAGCGCGAGGAGGCAAAGACACGGTTGGAGGACGAAGCGAGAAATATCAACGCTGGACGAAACAGGGAGGCGAGATAGCGACGCGATGGAGCAGAACTCTAGAAGAAAGTAGTCGAAGAAATGTGTGAGACAGTGAGGCAGGTTTAGAAGCTAGCGAGAAAGATTGCAAAGGAGGATGGACGAGGAGACTAGCAAGTAGGAGAAAGCAAGAATAGGAATAAGTAGAACCAGGGGAAAGGAATGCAAATAGCAGAAACGACGTACAAAAAGTATTATGACGGAAAGGCCCCCCTACAATACTCGTTCGAAGTTCCTCGCCGAAGTACTCGCCGAAGCTAGCCGAGTACGAGGAGCGTCGCCACGTTACTCGCTTAACTCCGCGAGAACTCGTGCTCGCGACTTCGGCCCTTCGACTCTGCCCAAAATACCGACACCGATCGGAAGTCGCCCGAAGCAAGGCAAAGCGAGGCGAAGAAGCACGTAGTGCCTCTCTACACTCTCGTCCTCGCTCAACTTCGATTAACTTCGCGCGTAGTGTAGAGGGGCCTTAAAAAGGGAAGATGGGAGTACTCCTTTAACGGATAATTTTTTTTAAAGGCTCTCATACGTAATTCAGAATTTAATAAAATATGTGATAAGATTATATATAAGATATAAGGCTCCCGACACAACCATCTTCAACGACGCGGGGATAAAAAAAGCTCCCGTTTCGCTGAGGAAAAATGCAATTTCCAACACAGAAGACTGCGTCGTAATTTGATGCAACATATTTATCTCGGAAGCTCATTAGCGTCTCGGGAGGCGAAAAAAAAAATGAGACATTTGTCATGTCGACACTTACGAACGATAAGTAAAACGAAGCGTATTGCGCGTTCTTACATTTTATTTTTTTTTCAACATACCTAACCTACAAATATACATTTGTCGAATACGATAAAAAGTGTTTACTTGCCCCGTTTCGTTCTCTTCGGCGTCACTGAATTGACCCACCTCCTCATCGTGAATAAACGACATTTTTTTCTCTTCACAATAAATCAACGAAACGTAATCATGGAAGCCTAATGAGGCTTTACGTACGCGAATTAACGCAACTTACTAAAAATCTATTGATCACTGAAAGACCTTGCGTGAGATTTGAAAAACCCACGTGGCCCGATATATCGAGTTGACGGGTCTCTCTCTCTCTCTCTCACTCTCTCACTCTCTCTCTCTCTCTCTCTCTCTCTCTCTCTCTCTCTCTCTCTCTCTCTCTCTCTCTCTCTCTCTCTCTCTCTCTCTCTCTCTCTCACTCTCTCTCTCTCTCTCTCTATAGGTATATATATATATATATATGCACGTGTGTGTCAAATGTATAATTTTATTTGGCAACGTCGCGATCCGACGAGCAACGACACGCTCGGCTTACGAAACGTTCATTGGTCTCTTTTATTTTTTATTTATTTTTTTCTTTTCTTCAAACTACCAATCCCTCGTTTCCAAACGTTTTTGCGAGCTTTTTCGAGAGCGCCGAACATTGTCATTCGAAAGCGTTTTGTTCCGCGTTAGTGTTGCTTCGAACAAATGGAAAGCAACGAGTTGGCACAAATGGATGTGCAGCGATACTCAAGGGGTGAGTTATACGTGTCGTAAGATTCCGATAGAATAATTTTGGCAATCGATTCGAAAAACGTAATGCAAAGCGATTATTACGTTGCGTTGCAATGCCGCAACGTTTATCATTTGCAACGTACTTTTCTTCAACAACGAAACAATCGTTACGAATTGTTTAAAAATTTTTTTTCAACGATGCAAATGAATTTGTCGCGGACACAATATTTTTTTTTTTTACAGATTTTCGATATTCGAGGATGAACGGATACGCGATGTTTTTCAATTTGGAAATAACATCGCGAAGCGAAGCACAAAATACGCAAGCGCGCTTGAAAATTGAAACGATCAATTTACGCGCGTCATTCGTGCGCGTTAAGAAAGCAAAAAAAAAAAACAATGTTTTTTTGAAAATCACGACAAAGCACGAGATTTGAAGGATTCGCAATGGATCAAGATCGACGGTAAGATCGGTATCAATAACCGTCCGATGACGTAACAGCCTGCCATTATTGTGTGTCGTGCACACAAAACGCGCCAATGCGGATACGTAGTTGTGGCAACGCCGCGCGGGCGGCTCGCGCTGTAGTTGTTGCCCCCGGTGGGCTGTGTTGAAGTTACACTCGATGTATCGGCATCGGCCCCGTCGTCGTCGGCGCATCATTGCTCTCCCTAAAGTCTTTATTCAACTGAGGAATATAAAGATAATATAAAGCACACAAGTGGTGGATTTTACGTACGTTGAAATCGTCGAGCCATGCTCGTCATCGACGCGAACGACATCGGGATCTAGAGGTAAGTTGTACTTCACCAAAGTACGTGATACATGTGTGCGTGCGTGTGTGTGTGTGTGTGTATATATATGTGTGGGTGTGCGTGTGTATTCGTGTACACGAATACACACACACACACACGAAATGTGAATGAAAAAAAAAAATTGGTACGATTTATGGGAACATGGCCGACGTGTGGTTTGACGAAATGAGAGCCTGAAAGTATGCCCATGCGTGTCGAACCTGAATCAACATGTTCGCGAGTTTGATTTTGTTAGCTCGTTAACATCGATTTATCGCGTACTCTCTCTCTCTCTCTTTCTCTGTCTCTCCAACGAAATCCAGTAGAATGTTTTTCGCGTTGACACGTGTATACACGCAGGGGGGGGGGGGGGGGGAGCATACGTGTGACGCGAAAAGTAGAATCGGGTAAAAAAATGTAGGTTAGGTGACCATTTCCCCCCGCCCCCCAAATCAAAATCTTAGGAAACAATTTCTCTCGATCGTTGAATATTCATCAGCTTTCCATGCGCATCCATAACTTGACGCGCGGAGAGAGAAAAAAACGTTCGTAGAAAAAAAAAAAAAACGCGCAAACCATCGAAAACCGAGGGGCTTTTGAAAAAATGGGCAAATCGGACGAAAATAATGGATGCCATTTTTTTCGTGGGTTCCTTAGACGCGTGTAAAGTGGCACGGGGACGAGGGAAAATATCCGTGTCGCCGCCGCGCGCGTACACACACACACACACAGGGGCGCGCGCGCGCGCGCTCGCGCGTTTGCGCGTGTAGACACCATTTTGTCGTCAGGGTAGAAGGCACACACGGCATGGATATTGAGATTTTTCGCGTATCTAGTTTTGGCGACACGATGAAAATCGTCGTAAAGCCGTCATATTCGTTAAATACCTTTTTGACAAATTTTACACAAGGCTGCGCGATACTTTATTTTTGGGGTTTTTATCGTCGGGGCATTTATTGATCCTTTGAGAAATTAAGGCACGAGTGGCGCGATACGTGCCGTCAATGGGCCTAACGCCGAGATTGACGCTTGACCACGTGATCATCATCATCATCATCATCGTCATCATCATCATCATCGCCTTAGGATAACTTTCGTATACATCGGCTTACACTAATACATACGAAGGCTCAAGTATTTTTGCGTCACCGTGTATTTATAAAGCGACCGGACGATGTTATTTGTCGAAAAATAATGCCCCCCCCCCCCTCCCCGCCACCCCTTTGGGAAAATTCCTAAACGCGTAAATGTTTTATTTTGCGGAAAGCCGGAAAGGGCGATATGCGAAAGTAAAAAAAAAAAAAAACAATAGTGTAAATGTAATCGATTGATCAGTCAGTAGCGAGAACGAGGCAGTGAGGGAGAGTAAGAGAGAGAGAGAGAGTGAGAAAGTTTTTGGACCACGATTACACACAATCGTGACGAAAAACTTGCACTCTCGAAGTTACCAATTTGATCGTTATCGGCAAAAAAAAAAAGAAAAAAAAACAACTCTCCCAAGAGTTCGGCCATTGAATCTCATCCGCCGAATGATAATTTGTCGTTTTCGTTGCGCGTGAGAGTAAAAAAAGAATGGATTGTCCGCGTAAGAGTTTACGCGCGGTGGCGCCACCCGGTGTCGTTCGTGCCAACCGAATGAGGTTGTAACGGTTTCTCGGGGGCCGCTTCGAGCGTCCACCAAAGGCAGGCATTCGTCCAAGTATACCTGGCTACGACGAAGATAGCAGAGTAAAGGGGTTGAAAAAGAAATAAAAAACGATTTTAGCGATATTTTCGATCGATATTTCCACATTTAGGCGTCAATATTTAAAAAAAAAAACAAAAATAAACCTTCAATCTCGTTATTTTGTTTGGCTACTTGGCAATTTTGAGGTTATGATTTAATTTCGCGTGTATAGCGGGTGAGGACACGAGAGCAGTGTTTTAAGTTCTTGCCTCTCCCCTCCAGCCCCTCGTGCAGCCCCCCCCCCCTCTCCCGCCTGTTGGCCAGATGCGGTTCTCGGTGAGTACGAAAATACGGCTTTCTGCGCAGACGCGACGAAAGTTATACTCAACCTTTGCTTGAACGAGGCTTGATCGATAAACTGAAAATTATAAACTTGGGGTTTCTCTCTCTCTCTCTCTCTCTCTCTCTCTCTCTCTCTCTCTCCGTCTCTCTCTCTCTCTAATTTTTTACTGTCCAAGCTGGAAAAAGGGCCGCAACGTTCGTTACGTTGGAAAAAGATTTTTTTTTTGTAGAGCAAGTAGATCAAGAAATATCCCAGCCAGACATCATTTTGCTCTGATCAGGCTGCCATGAACTTCGTTTGGTTTTTTTTAGGTTAGCGTGAACTTTGTTTCAATTTCCAATGAGTTTGATCGACGTCCCTAGAATGGCGGACTTACTAGTCCATGTATATATATATATATATATATATATTGCTTCGGTTCACACGGGCTCATCCGTACCCGAAGATACCCTCTAATCCCAAACACATGGGCCTAGCCAGGAGGGGGACGCTTCTCATTTTTAGGCAAAAAAATGACAAAAGTGAACATCTCACCCTAAAGTGTCACACCGACCGAGCGGCCATGAGTGCGAGAGAGATAGCTGATTTGCAGATTCCCAATGATTTGTGAAACGGTTAATTTTTGGGAAAAAGGAAGAAAAAAAAAAACACGTTCCTCTCTGTTGAACGACGTACAACGGTTTTCTCTTCTTTTGCCCGAAATATGTTCCGTCTAGGAGAAAACTTGGCACTAGGATTTTTACCGACTGGACGCGTGACACATGGCCTTAAGATTCTTTTCACCTAGTGAAAATGCGAGATTATTCATGTGACTCGACACATACAAAGCTGTATAATAAAACGAGTTACTCCGAAATCGTTTATTCAGATAAAACATCAACTCGACGCCATATACTTCATAAACATTACCAACTAAAAGTTTATACCGCAGGCAGTAAAGTATTATTATTCGATAATAATGAATAATTATGACGATGATTTTGCTTTTTGCGAGATCGGGAAAATCGAATGGTTCGTTTTCTTTAACGTTCGTGATGCGAACGTTTTTTTTTTTTCGTTTTTTTTTTAAACTTGCTCTTTATTCGAGTAAAGAGGTTATGTATTCGTTGTTGCACACGCGCTTTGTTTTGGGTTGGATTCGATTGGCGTGCTGGTCATACCCCTTCTACGGTATTGTGAAAATTGTGAGATCACGAGCCGGAAGTATCTAGTGATATCGCATTATCACCCGACAGATCCGTAACGAAGTGAACAAAACTCACGTGAGATGAAAATTTGCGAAAAGTGAAAGTATTCACTCGAGAATCGTAATAGGGCTGCGGGGTCGGGTCACGTCACGCAAGAAAAAAATCTATCCAAAATAATTCAAGTGGAATCGATTAATTTCATTGCCGTTTCACTGAAGCTAGCATAGAGCAATTTATTAAAACTTGAATCATTTCCTTTGTCGCACTGGAAGATCAACATTTGCTACTAAGTAGTGGATGATGTCGTTGGAAATTTGAAATACTAATTTGAGAATCTATCTAGCTCATGCGGTTGATAGATTTTTGAAATTAGATATGAAAAATGGCGATGACTTCATCAATAATTATAGGAAAGTCTTGATAATTGATACGACTGCTAAGGTGTCAGCCTTAGCAGTTGAAGCGATGTTCATGAAAAACATACGTTAATTTAAATATGGTGTAGTAAATGTTGAAAATGTAAGAAATCTTATTGATAAGGAGTACTGCACTAACTTGTGTAGACTTTTCCAAGGACCAATAGTTACTCTCAGTGAGCTCTGCCGGTTGTGAGAGAAGTTTTTTCTGTTACGAGGCGAATGAAAGTGTGGCTTAGAAGGACAATGCTTCAGGATCCTCTCATGTGTCACTGATGAACATGGACCATGACATTGTTATAAAACTAACATTCCAGTAGAAGAAACGTTGTGTCGATTTGCAGAAAAAAAAATTGGAAAACTAAGACTTGTTTGAGTATTTACTGAAAGTAAAGTTTGAAGACTGATAATTGCATTGAAAATTGATGAACAATTAGTTGATTATTTTTTAAGCTATTGCAAGAGATTGATATTAGTGTTAACATGAACGTGTGATCAAAGTTTCATTCGAGTGAAGCATTTCTTAGGCACTAGAGTTATACGGAGCAAATAACATGATTGAGAATGTCTTTAGGGCCGGAAATATATTTCCAACTTTCAACCCACGATAAGTGTGATTTCTGGGAGGGATAAATATCGTTGCCAATAACTACGTAAATACCGCAATAGTGTGCGCAGTTTTACAATCAATGATAATCACGATCGGTCGCGTTTTGCCCGCTGTTGTTCAACCGTAAAAAAAAAAAAACACATGGTCTTTATTCAGCCAAGGATGGGGTCTATGTGAGCCAGCTTCAAAAATAGGTTTTCTCAACGTTAACACTTTAAGATTATGTAAGAGGCGTTTACGATGAAAGAGGAATACAGCTGTAGGGACAACGGGGTGGAGCGAAACCGATAGCAGCGCCCCCGCCCCCCCCCCCCTGACCACGTGCGCGGTACATCTTAAGGCCTCAGACCACTCTAGGATTTTCCAAAAATCGATTTTTTTGTTAAAAATGTACCTTAGTACCTATAAAATTAATATTCCAAAAGATTATGGGTATGAAAGATCTCTAAGTACTCGATTTTCGAATTCTAGCGCAACCCCTCTCGATTCATGTCGTGACTTTCTACTAACTTTGAAAGCGTTTATCTCAAAACTACATTTTTCAAGTCGGCCGGACTCATAACTCCAACAAATTTCAACGGATTCACTTGAAATTTCAACTGTACATTTAGAATTACATTTTTTGAGGCACTACGTAGGATTTTTTTAAATTATATTGCATAGTTCCTTTATTATAAACAATTTTCTGACGATTTTCTCATGGCATTTTATACTTTTTTTTTTTTTTAGAAATGCGCCATTTTGACATGTATCGCTGTGAAAAAATAGTTTTCTATAGTCAATCACGTGTATAATAAAACCCCAATTTTGTAATTTCGATTTATGGTTTCGCTGAATTAAAAAAATCACAAAATATGCCCTTTTTTTTGCCTCGAGTGGCCTAAGGCTTTATAGCCATGTATCACACGCTCCGCGATCACATCGTAAACGCAACCTCTCTATTTCCCTCCGAAACCGTAAAATTACGGATTCTCGATCTTCTGGAGGAAAAAAAAATCGATTTCGAAACATCTCTATTCCAAGAGATTCTGCGTTGCACTTGTTTTATTCATGGCCAATATAGTAAACGCAATATTAGGATTGGACTATTCAAATGAAATTGATGGACATGTATATAAGGATCATCGTTGTGCCGATGTTTCGCAAACGGTTACAGTGCGCATCATCACAGGCCCGAGAGCTCTGATACTGAAGCTCTCGAAGCTTCTACTGAAGCTTCTACCGCCCAAACTTGACGTAGATCCACACAAAGCGGAGAGCGCGATTAACATATATAGGTATAGCCAGAGCTGAGCCCGTCAGCTATAGATGAGCGTGGTAAAAAAAAAAAAAACAACTTTCGACAATCGATATCTCGAAAAGTATAGCGCGTCGCCAAAAATTCTTTCAGGGGATCTCTTAAGATATTGAAA
Source organism: Ophion ventricosus (assembly GCA_963932345.1). NCBI lineage: Eukaryota > Metazoa > Arthropoda > Insecta > Hymenoptera > Ichneumonidae > Ophion > Ophion ventricosus. Next base: position 2,075,352 of record OZ010722.1, read on the forward strand.
GGAAGGTGTGTATGCCAAATTTCAGATCGAAATTCCGTTTCCGCTTTTCGGAAACCTTTAATATTCATCGAAACAACTGATCAAAAGCACGTTTTAGGTTCTTTTTTTTCTTCAAACAACCCTTGATTAGGGGTGCAACAGAGGATGTTGAAGTTTGTGCGGGAAAGTCGAATTAGTTGTATTCGTTGATGCACACGTGTGGCTTTGTTTCGAGCCGAGGGGGCCTATATTGCGGTTCTCGAGCGAATACTTTCACTTTTCGTATTTTCGTCACACGTGAGGTTTTATTTTTTTGGTCACTCTATTGACGGAACAGTCGTGTGAAAATTTGTTGATCACTAGGAACTTCCGACTCGTGATCTCACAATTTTCACGACGACGGTGGAATGGATATACCAGCACGCCAATCGAATCCAGCCTAAAACAAAGCGGCGTGTGCATCAACGAGAATACATAACCTCTTTACTCGAATAAAGAGCAAGTTAAAAAACAAAACGTTCGCATCACGAACGTTAAAGAAAACGAAGCAATTCGATTTTCTCCGATCCCGCAAAAAGCAAAATTATCGTTGAAATTCTTCATTATCATCGAATAATAATACTTTACTGTCTGCGGTGTAAACTTTTAGTTGCTAATTTTTACGAAGTACTTGACGTCGGGTTGATGCTGTCTCTGAACAAACTATTTCCGTAGTAGGTCGTTTTATTGTACAGCTTTGTATATGCGTCGTCCGTCCCCGTCGCTGCTTTAGGAAGACGGCTCACGCATGCGCACTACGATTTACGACACGAACTTTCGTGTCGAGTCACGTGAATAATATCGCATTTTTCACTAGGCGAAAAGAAAATCAAACCGTAACAGGGTTAGTTGTTTAATTTTGTCATTTCAACCGACAAACTGTGAACCGCAACCCTTCACCAGAGCGTGTTTGTTTCAAATTCGATTTTTCCCCAGCAAACCCGTGGGATACGTGTCCTTGACGATAACAATAAAGCATTTGATCGTTTGCAAAAGACTTGTGTTGGATCGCGAAAAGAATTTATCACAATACTGGGGGAAATATTGTTGGGCTCGCTTGATATCGATCGAAGTGGATCTTCGTCCAGGATACATATTGAAGCAGTCGGTAAGGCGGTGCGGTTGAGTGTAAAGAGCTCAAGCCCCGGCTTCGTGTTCGTTCGGCAAACTTCGTGCCCGGGGCCTGGGCTTTTTCAGTGTTTCACTGCCTGCCGCGCACGGGTTGTGTTGAACACCCGTCGATAAATATGCCCTTGCGGAGGTACACGTCTATTGCTCTCGTAAAATCACTCTTGTCCTGACACACGCAACGTGTTTCGCACTCTCGGGCGCTTCGCTGTCTTCAACAATTTGTCGTGCTTGTCGTTGGCTCTCGATAAGCAAGTTTTTCCTGAAAACTTACGGTAAAATAGAGAAAGAAAGATAAGAAGAAGAAGAAAAAGAAAAAACAAAAAGTCACGATGTGCGAAGACCAGAGGCACTTGTGGCGATGCGTCGCGACGGTCGCGCTGAGCGCCTAAACGCAAAAGCAGTTCGGTCCGTAAGTTCCTTTTTTTTTTACTTTCGGCCATACCTCGCGGGGCCAGGGCCGGAGAATAATAAATAACTGGTTGGCCGACGGGCGGGGGGGGGGGGGGGTTTAAGATTCGCCATTACGTTCGAATTCGAATAGCTGAGAAAAATGGACTTGCTAAAAAAAAAAAAGGTCAATAGGTTATCGTCAATGAGCTTCCCTATCGTCCTCAATAATTCGACGAAAATCTGCGTTATTGTTCGCCGTCGTTCCTTCGGTGCAAAAAAAAAAAAAAGAAAAAACTGTGGTGGAACTAGCAGCAAGTGCTGACCTCGCGTGGCAGGATCGATCGGACGAAGCTTCGCCCGACGTTTAACAGTCGAAGTGTGCGTCAACCGTGGAATTCCTTGCGAGCTTGGTATTTATCGGACAACTTTGTGAATTTATATTCGTCATTCCGCGATACTAGAAGACCATTTTTTGGCCACGTTGGAGGTTCAGGCCACGTGACGGATGAGGCTTTGTTGTTGTTGTCCTTGTCGTTGTTGTATGGAAAGGCCTTTGTCGCGCATACTCTGTAAGAAAATATCGGATCTCGGGGGTGGGGGGAGTGTTGGAAAAGAATGAGGCTAATTTAGATGATTTTTTTCTGGTAGATTTGGCTTGGTGAATGTCTAATAGCGATGCGAATTGCAAGGCTCATCATCGTTCGCGCGATTAATTTTGGTCGCGCCATTCGAAACGAGGAATAAAATAGGTGGAAGGTAGAAATTTGTGAGGAGAATTTGGTTTGCGTAGCGACTAAACGGGTGACCAGTCTTTCGCAACGAGCATTCGCAATACTCGTTTACTAGTTTTGTACTTTTCGTCAATACTTTGTACCGCTGGCCCCACCCCCCCCCCCCCCCCCCCCCCCTGGCCCCGCCCCTCCTTCCGATTCAACTTCGGATGTCGTATGAGGACAAACGAACTGGCAAGAGCACAGCTTTGTCGAAAGAACTTGTCGAACGTTTGAGGTTAACTGCGATTTTGATGAGATGGTCTTTGTGGATTCGGCTTCAATCCGGCCAGTCAAGGTTATTCCAAAGTCAGCAATGGAAATAGAGGATGTTTTTACGTTTCGGCCCTCTGGTTAGGGTCCTCTTCAGAATTTTTATTTTCCTCGATGTTGTTGATATCTCGAATTTTTGCTGATCTTAGAAAGGTTGTTTCGAAGATCATTATTTATGGGTGTAAATAATGTTAGGTGAGAAACTCCAATCAATAGAAATGTTATCGTTCATCGGCGATATTTCGTGTCTATTGAGCTAGTTTTTAAAACCTTGTTTTCCTTTCCAAGATGAGCGAAAAAAACTCGAAATTTACAATTTTTTTTCCCTACATGTTGAGTTGTGCGGTCAACGGATATTCGAGAGAAACTCAAATGCGATTTTAATGGGTTTTTTGAGGTTAGTTCGGCCAAAATGGTACAGCAGAGCTCGGTTGAGTGGCGAACAACGGCGGCGCCACAGTGATTTTCGTGTGCTTTTTATTTTTCTTTTCCTCTGTATTGTTTCTCACTTGTCTCAACCAAAGCGCTACGGGCACGCGAATGAACGGCGATAAATAACACATGAATTATGTCATTTATGAAATTTTCTTTAATATAAAATCGAAAAATACGCATTGACGTAACATTTAATGAGAATTATTGATACACACTAATAAAAATAATAATAATCTATTGTGATGTTGAATAAGTTGAATAAATTGATGCTTTATTTTAAAAAAAAACAACTTGTTGGAAATTGACACTTGGGAGTTTACTTTACTGTAATATAAGGGTACACGATGGAATCTTGATGGTTGAAAATTTCTTTTAACCCTAGGACTCCCCCTCAAAAAAAAAAACCTGCAAAGCCGATTGTTCCCCTCTGGCATCAGTTCTCGCTCTTTTAGCGAAATCGCTCGAGCGTCGTTCGGAGCGGCAGATATACGCGCTTCGTTACGATGATGGGCGTAAGCTTGAGTTACGTGGCCAATTTGACATTCCATTGTAACTAAAACTTTCCAAATGCCATCAAATCCTTCATTGAAGATGATCACGGCAAGAAAAGTTGCTACTTCAACGATCTTTGTGCCAGAATGCAGGTGTTCAGGAGCGAAAGTCCAGATCAATGAATTTAATGATTCATTGTTATTTTGTGTTCGCGTGCTCCTAAACATCTGGTCAAGAGTTCATCTCGTGATAAATCTTCATAGACTGGTTTGATGACTTGTTGAACTTTTGCAGTCAGAGGTGGCTTGTCGCGGTGAAAATTATTGAGTTCTCCTCTAGCCTGACCTTTTCAACGCTGTAACTTCCGAATTACTTCGAATATCGGAAAATCACTTTACCCACATATTCTACACTATATTTGGATGCAATTTATGTAAAAAAAAAACCGATTTTTGAAACCAGCCACACGGGATTACTGCCTTAAACGTTACGCGAAAACGCACCGAGCAAAAAAATCGACAATCCAATACGATTTAAGGAGTTTCGGGACGAGTGGTGAAGTGCTACCATTTGATTGAAATTTATACAGTTAATTCTTTCTCATAAACTGAATGCACCTTCCAAATTTTATATCGATCGTCTACACCGTCCCTATGAAATTTACAATTAAAACAAAAACCCTTTTTAACACAAGGAGATATTTTAACTGGCTACGCTCATGGCTGAATGGCAGTTTTACGCACGAAATAGTGTGAACATTTTTTGTTTTGTTTTGAAAAACTGTCAAATCACTCAGTACATTATGACAAAATCGTCATCAGTGTCACAATGTTGAATGCTCTATGTTAAAAAGTGTTTCTTCCATTGTCAATTTTATAGAAACGGTGTAGACGATCGATTTAATATTTGAAGGGTACATTCAGTATATGACAAAGAATTTACTGTACAAATTTGAATAAAATGGTATCATTTCGTTAAGTGTCCCGAAACTCCTTAACCGATTTTATGTTATTTCCGACGTTTGATTGGTTTTGATTTTACAAAATTTGTAATCGTACGCGACAATCGAAGGCAAACTTAGTCAAACATTAAACTCATGGTGTGTCCATATTTGTTTCTCTGTTCTAGATCTTCTCCGTTCTAGAAAACATTCTGAATGGGAAGAAACGAGTGTGGTATAATTGTTGCGCTTGATGTAGATCATCGCGCGCGCGTGTCTCATTCGAGTTTTCAACGTGATACGTAAATAATAATAATAATAATAATAATAATAATAATAATAAGACGTTTAAATAGTCTTAAAGAACGCGCGATCGTTCAAATTGATCACGAGCTTGAATAAAGTAAAACCTTTGTTACGGGAAGCTACAAATGGTTTCGTGTATTCGGCCGTTTGCAGTGTTTCAATTATTTGATTCTCATGCTGTGCGAATACATGATATATACGAGAGCCCATAAGGATCGGCTGGCATTGAAATAATGGAGACGGCGAATAATACAGCGATGCATGTTACCGAAACAAAGACTCTTTGCTCTAGTCAAAATTGTCCGAAAACGAAGAACGAGGAGATAACGAGAGAAAGAGAGGAAGAACTTTTGTATGGCAGCAATGAAGATGGCGACGACGAGGACGCACTCTCGGACGATAGTTTTCGCTTGAGAGTCTCGGACGAAGGGGAGGAACAGCAGCAAGCCACTAATAGGGATCTTACCGAAGATTTTATGAAGCAAAACAGTACAGAGATGGGTAAGTCCCGCTGTATAGATTTCATTTCGTTTGTCCATTGAGGCCATGTATCACACGCTGCGAGAATAATTACCGTCGCGGCCACTTTCAACTTCGTTGGTACAGTTTTGCTAGTTTTGTGTAAAAAAACTCCAAACTTTAATTTCTCCGTCATTTTACCATAAAATCAGTTGGAAACGACGCTCAAAATGTGTTTTTTTTCCCCTGTCGTGAGCCTAACGCTCATGAAATGTGAATGAATTCGGTGCATCAGTAATTTCACAATCCATCCTGTGGTAGTAGTTTTTTTTTCCTTCAAAATTTGGAAAAGTGTCGACCGTCGGGCTCTTTTTTTGCAACAATATCGCATGTACACGGTAAATTTCATCTCAATTGTATCGTTTGGTGGAAATTGGGGTTGAAAATGTCAAGAGTGCGCGAAGCATGTGGTAAAATGGCCCCTCAATGAATTTATTAATTCTCGGCGAGAATCCGATGGTGGCGCCATCTCTATATTCTCTGTTCTATGAGAACGAACGGCCATTTTGTTTCGAGCGATGAGAACATGGAGACTAGATACAGAAGACGAAGACTGTGAATAAAGTGTAATTGCGAATAATAAGGATGGCGCGTCGATCGAACGGCGGCCCAATAAATATAGTAATATATATATATATATATATATATATATGTGGTCCGACGAGGTCAAAGTGATCGAAGTTCTAATCCCACGATAGTTCGTTAGATAGACAGTGTCCATTTTTTATCAATAAACAAAGACGATTCATAAGCGTTATTTTCTTTCGATAGACGATGGCAATTAGTAGGAATCACAGATACCGTTTTATCCTCGTAATCATAGACACCCAATTTGTTTCGATTACAAGCACCATTTTCTCTCGATCACAATCGCCATTTTGTTCTCATAACAGGCCCCTATTTGTCAAAACGAAGCGACCAACTTCCATAAACTTTTACGAGACAATCAAAGTTCGTCACATTGGGAACACTGGAGGACGTGTTTCTTTCGCTACGTTTACGTTTGAATGTTGTTGTTGCTGGAAGAGACATTAATCAACGGGGTACTTGTAAATGTTTGATTTTGTTTTGTTCTCAACGTGTTCAGGGCCGCCATTCGCCAAAGCGGGATATGTGCGGAGCTAGAAAATAAACAGCCAATAGAATCGTCTTGTACCTCAGCTTCCATGGACACGGAATTCAGCCGTTGATTGGTTGCTTTGTTCCCGTAGCTCCGCTCTCGTCTGCTTTGGTGGATGATGACTCTCGGCAAACTTTGAGAGGCTGGGATAAATCGGCACGTCCTTTTCCATTTTGGTTATCGTCTTGATCTCACATATCACGTGTACGTAGCAGATTATCTTGAATCGTTCAACATCCAGGCTGCAACTGATGATCATACCGTGGCCATTAGAGAACCCAATTTTGTACAGTCGATTTCTTTCGATACACGCGATGTCATTTGTGCTCATTTATTTCCAGAGGGCAAGTGCGGAACGTGTGGACACTTATCAGAATTTGGAATAAAACATTTTTTTATATCTAAATAGGTGAAGTTTTTTTTTTTTTTGCACATCACACGTGCTAAGGGATAATCAACCCAAACAAAAATTCTCGTCCCGATATCACTTAAATTTACGAAGATAATTAACTTAAAAAAAGACCACTTTTGTCTATAGGTTTGACAGTCAATTGTACCTATGGACAGACAAAATGCACCTAGGAACGGTTCACATCAATTAGACGATACGAAAGTAAAAGAAAAAAAAAAGAAAAAAAGATCTCCAAAATCAACTTCAAGCAAACACAAACATACTCTATTATACACGGAGAGAATTAAATGTTAAAAATTACCGTGCAGTAACGGTAACCAGATGACAACCCTGAAACTTCGCTTATTATTACTGAGTAAAACACAGATTTTCACGAAAAAAAAAATAAAATTTCTTCTTCAGATAGAACATTTTACCAGATTTTCTAGTAAATTTTCATGTGTAACAAAATACGGAAAACTTAAATTTAAAAAATATATAATATCAGCGAAATTTTACTGTGCATTTTATTATTTTATGCCTTTCAAAAATGTCTATAAAAAAGTATCGTCTTTATAACAGTTATTTTAAGATTTATTATAAAATTTAATGAGTGTTATAGGAAAATGTATTGTGCTGTCGGTAAAAATTATCGTGCGCCCTACCCTTCTTGTATAGTAAAATTTTAGCTACGTATTTGAAATTTTCTGTAACGTGAGTTAAAAAAAAACTTGTCGCATACGAATTATTATGATTTTCTCACTTGTCACCGCATTGAAATATATCACGGTAATTTTTACCGTGAAATTCACGACAAAAATTACTTTTTAATTCTCTCCGTGTACTTATTTTGTGTACATTACGACACTCTTCGTACACATTTTGAGTAGATTCATCGTTATCTTTCCCTAATATGAAGCATGCCACGCACACGAGATTCCCTTCATTAGACTCAACGTTTTCTCTGAGTGACTTCGTAATATACCTGATATGATAGCTATGATAGAAAAAAACTACATTTGAGTATTTTATTTCTTTCTTTGGAATAAGTTTTACACTCCAGACATCGTGTAAAGAACAACTTCTCGCGTTGAATTATTTTCATCATGTTTTTCGCTAGTCAAATACCTTCCTTACATTGTTTCTTAATAGCTGAATGCTTTTTTTTTCCTTCAAATCTTTGTTTACGTGTAATTTCGTCTAAATCGTAAGTATTTTCACGGTAAAAAAATCATTAAAATCAAGCGTAAATACTTACTCTTTGGGGGCATAAAACTTTCACAGCCGACACAACGCGACAACCGTACAGAAAATAAGGACGGGGACACGACAAATGTGTCAACCATATAGACAAAGCTTCACGATCGTGTTGAAATAAAAATTTTAGGGTTGCTAGATTCGTCGAAATCGTGTCCACAGGTGCATCACTTGCCCCTACACTTCCTTGATATCTAAAGGCTGTCAAAAAATCACCCGACATTTTAATTTATTGATAAAACGTATTAATTGTAAAAGTACGAATATTTTTATTTTAATATAAGGTACAAACAATATGCGTTGAATGGCCGCCTTTTGTTCTTGTTTGCAAACGTTCACTCTTTTGACGAATTTTTTCAATAACCCTTTTTTCGGTCTAACTGCGGAATAATTTCATTAATGGTATGCATCCAATTGCTTCCTCGAGCTCCGGAATGGTCTTTGGATCATATTGGCGTACACTTTGCCTTTCGGAAAATTCCCCAAAGAAAGAAGTCCAATGGCGTCAAATCGCACGTTATTGGTGGCTAATTGAATAACGTGCGATTAATGCAATATTGCAATAATTGCATTGTCTCAGATTGAATTTTCACAATTTCCATGCGTTGCACGATCGTGTAATTCTTCATGACTAAACCTCAATACTTCCTTATGCCAGTTGTCAAAGATTAGTGCTCTATGTGTTGGCCACAAAAAAAAAAAGGCGCGCAATTTAAAATGTCAGAAAAAAGGGCATCCCATTAAGTAGGATGTCGTTGAGCAGGGCATTTGAAATTTTACTAAACGCTTTGACAAATAAAGTGCCCCACTCGTCTACAGTTAACCTCGAAAATGATTAGCGACATCCCTCCATCACTTCCTTGTGTCCGTTAATTCAAAAACGTAAAATAATTTATGAAATTATTATGGAAGAAAGGGTTTTTAAAAGAAGGGAGTGCGGAAACTGTGGGCTTGAGGAGGAAAGCACGGAGCATATCCTTTGTTCGAATAATCCGAAGATTTTACAATGTTCGTTTTGGGATAAACGGTATTTCGGTACATCCTTACATTTGCGTCTTACAGAATGCTCGAGATGTGTTGAACTTTGCATCGTTGAAACTCAACGAAAGTTCTTTACATTTTAATCTTATTTTTATGATGTTGAAGTTTGCAACGTTGGAACGCAACGAGAACTCATGTTTTTCATTTATTTATTTTCATTGTTATTTTAAATCTCTGCAACTTTTGATTATAAATTTTCAGTAAGAATTCTCAAGAATGTTTGTGACTTTTGTAGCCTGAAAGTGTCAAAAAATCGAGAATACGAAAATATATTTTCGTTGCATTTCAACGGTGCAAACTTCAACATTATTTCTTTTTATTAATATACGAGATCTTTATTTCGTCGATTTACGTAGATCGTTAATCAAGTATCGTAAAAAATAATTGTAAGAATTTCGTAGGCGAAATTGTGTTCAAATAAATTGAAGGAATTCAAAAATATTAATTTTCCATTGAGTTCCAACGATGCAAACTTCAACCTCGCGCCTCGAGTCGGATTGTGCAAAGTATTTTTTAAACGGCAACGACGTCAAACTAATCACGGACATTTTTTAACGAAGGCTTGTCTGTGTTCTAGTCTTTTTTTTTTTCATCCTCCACAATAGCACAACTTTAATTGTTTACATTATATTCCGAAAAACTCACTGTCTCATGGCCCTGCCCCCCATCCCCATGGACCATCTGTGAAAAAAAAAATCAAGTCCCTCACACTCGTACGTCACTTGGCGGCTTTGAATGATCCTTTCGGAGCACGTGCTCTCTACGGTTCTTCAGCGACAACGCAATTCTTCGATGTAAAAAAAATATATACATATATATATATATCGTTAAGAAACAATCGGTAAAAACAATACGGTAGCTGCTGAATCGAATTGTTTGTTGCAGCGGTGCGAAAGAAAAGAAGAAGAAAACAAAAAAATAATTAAAAAAAAAAACAAAAAAACATTGCTTTGCTCGTAGTAAGTACAAGATTGGCTTGTTGTTTGCAGAATTGGGATCAGACGTTCCTCCCTCAGATATAACGGAACGAAAGAGCTTGTTGAAGTGTGAAAATCTAACGAACGGAAAATGTACGATTGCGAAAGATTTGAGTCATCCGGTTGAAGGCGCCAATGAGGGAATACACATGGAGGAATCATCGTTTGAAACTTTACCAACGAGAAGCGACAATAATATCGATTGCATACGGGACGAAAGTCACAACGGTGATATCGATAAAAGCGTGAATGCATCGTTCGAATCATCGATAATTGAAAGCTCAAAGAACAACAAGTGGCGTTATTCCGGTCGTTTTGGCGATTATACGAGAAGTGAAAAACGTAAATTCGCACCGAGGCCAATTTACACGATGAATTCGTGCAGCGAAAAGTACTACAATCAAAATACACATTACGGTGGTGGAAAGCATTGCGCGAAGAGCTACATTTTACACAACACGAAAGGATCACGCGTGAATCTCAACGCTGGTAGTCCTAACAACTTGAGTTCAAATCCAGGCCACTCATCGTCCCACGAAAGTACAAACGATCGAGCGACAATTCAACGAGACAAGGATATTGTATCGTCGGTAAATGTTGATGCTGAATGTTCGAGAGTCGTCATCGCGTCATCGTCTGTCAATAATTGCAGCAACGATACCGCGACTGAACTCGAAAACGTCATTGCGACTTCCGACACACTGGCGAACATTGAAACGGAGTGTAGCGATATTTTAACGAAAAAGGACAATGCCGAGGCAGCTTACGAATGTACAAATAATTTCGACACGAATTTTAACGTGAATCAGGATGAAAATATTTCTGATAATGCTGAAAAAGCCAATTCTATTATCGACGACGAAGCCAGCGAGGCTGACGTCGACAATGACAATGTTCCGAAAGTTCCGGTCAACGATGAGACCAATTCGCAGCCACTTGTCGATGAATCGATCGATAACGCGGAAAATTACGCCGGCGAGGAAGCTTCCTCCATTAGCATACACTTGGATAACATTGAGGGAGATGTCGAGTCCCCGAACAATGTGCCTGAGGCCAAGACTGACGAAAGCGAGACGTTTGATAGAATTGACGTGAACATAATGTTCGAAAATACGAATGACGTTACGAGTGAAGAAAATGCGTCGATAAACATCGGGGAGCTGGAAAATAATGAAAATCTTGTGCCGGAAAGAAACGACCAAACGATCGAGAAAGTCACGTTGGAAGGTGAGGAAGCGAAAAATCATGAAACTGTCGAATCGAAAGAAACAACGGATTGCGCGAACGACAAAGGTATTGAAACCGAAGAAACGTATGTTAACAATAATGATGAAAAAGTTGAAACGAAAGTGTCGAGCGATTGCGATAATCAAAAAATTGTCACAAAAGTTTCCAGCGATTCTGATAATGATAAAATAATTATTTCGGAAACAAGCAACGGATTTACGCACGACGAGAAATTAAGCGGAGAAAAAGTCGACGAATGCCCAAAACAAGATGAATCAATGCCCAACCAGCAAAACTCGTATGCCCTGAATAACGAGGAATTATCTTTGCCCACGAACGAAGCTAAAGTAATGAGAGTGGATGATCGTGAGAACGATATAGTCGAAAGTGTCGATGAAACTTTGGACGAAACGTTGAAAAGTTCGACTCAGGGTGATTCGGTGAAAGAGGAGGGTGACGATTGCGTTGAATCTTTGGCCGGTAGATCGTTGGTATCGCCGGAAACGTTGTCAAATTTGCGATCGTTGAAATTGCCGAAAGACTTGTTTATCGTTGCCATAGTCGAGCCCGAAACAAACGAAAACGAAAGAGTTGTTATTCCGCTCGAGGCCGATCACGCGACAGCCACGAAAAGTCCACTGACAGATAACGAGAAAAAATCTTTATCGTCGGATGACAGTGATCGTGTTGGTTCGTCGAATGATCGACTCGACAACAATGAAACGATCTTTCGTTGTTCTTTGAAGCGCCCTTCGACGGACACTTTGCTCGACGAGATGGAACTTTCCAAGAGATTGCAAATTGATCGTGATCGGGACGACGTTACGTGCAGCGAGTACGACAACAAGGAAATTCATTGCGCGCAAGTGACAAATTTCACAGTCGATCTAGAGACAACGAAGGGAAAGGATACATCGATAATTGAAAATACAGTAACTAGTAGTAACGGAGAGTCACGTGATTCGATCACGGAGGATAGCGTTATAAGTAATAACGTTGTAGAAAAATCCTCGGTTACGGAGCTTAGCATCGATGATAAAACAGTGCCCGTTGTTACGGAAAATCACGAGATCGACGATGACGAGAAAATCGATGATTGCGAAGTTATCGAGATACCGATAAAACGAAAACAAAAACGTAGTAGAAGGTCGTTAAATAGCCTGCGCGAAAGCATTGTTAGTCAAGAAGATTCACAAGGTAGGCATTAAATTTCGGTTGTTCGATTAGAACTAGCCCAAAAAACAGGGCCTTTGGATATGTTTTCGCACGGAACTTTGCTTTTGGTTTGCTTCTTCTTCCACACTTTCTTCGATTATACTTTTGTTTTTTTTTTTTGTTATTTTTTTTTGTAGTACTCGCTGCATATGTCGAAAGAACCTGTAATAAAGACACGATGAAAAATTCCCAAGAAACATCACATTACATTATCATTGGCAAATATTGCATTTCGCGGTTGTCGCTCTTTTATTATTATTACCACTTTACCAGGTTTTTTGATTAACTCGCTTTCTTGTCTGTCTGTTCGATACAAATTTTGCAATCGATTTTAAACTAATTCCCGGATGAGCTAGAGACTTGAAACTTTGAACATAGCTCAGAACTGAATGACAATTCAATATTACCTCGCTTTCTTGTTTGGCTTTTTGTTCGTTTGTTCGGTAAAAAAATTCCGATCAATTTTAAACTAACTCCCGGATGAGCTAGAGACTTGAAACTTTAAACATAGCTCAGAACTGGATGACAAACAAACAGACAGACAAGATAAATATGAATTAAAAAAAAAGAACGACTAAAAAGCAGAAAATAATTTATTTAAAAAATTCTTTTTTAGTATACCACGTTTTTAAAATGGACTAAAAAGTATAAAATAATTTCTCCTAGCCCCATACAGATTTATAATCCCATACAGATTCCCAACCCCATACATATTGTCCTGAAAATTTGTGATTGTTAAACGCGCTCCACGTTTTTCGATTTAAGGGGTTACGTGGGTTTCGAAGCCCAAAAAAAAGCATATTTTCTCTATTTTTTAAATATATATATATAAATTATTTTATTCAAAATGTTAAGCACCCAAAAGAGCAACATTTCAACAATATTTACAAAAAATTTCATCCAAAAATTTGGAAAATTCAACCGGTGGGAGCTGGTTTCCGGAGACCGCTCAAAAAAAAAAGTGTCCTCGAGGTGGTCAGGATAACTCATGATAGCTTCATCTGAAATTAAAAAACCAATTTTTTTCTGTTAGTAGATAAGTATAGCTCGTGATTGAACGGAGGATTTTTAAAAAAATTGAAATTTGAATTTTTCGCAGAGTTGTATGCAAAATAGTTCAATTTTTGGTACAATTTACACTACGTACAAGCCTTGTAAAAATAGTTGTAATCGAAAAAAAAAAACCTTCGTTCGATCACTAGTCAATGCTATTTTGAAGAAGTGTGCAAAATTTCAATAAGATCGGTGCATTAGTTTTTGAGAAATCGTGTCCACCGACTTAAATAGTGTTTTGAGAAAAATGCGTATACCTGGGTCGCTCCCGGCTGGTCTTTCCCAACGGGGGGAATTCTCAAAGGCTCTCTCTCTCTCTCTCTCTCTCCTAGACTTTTACTCCGATTGACTTAAAACTTTCCGAGAATATTCTAGACATATTGTACTATTAGATAATAAAATATTTAAAAAATGGATTATTTGAAATTTTCAAACCCACGTAATCCCTTAAATCTTACATTTTCATAGCTATTAAAAAATTCACAATCACAAATTTTCAGGACAATCCGTATGAGGCTAGGAGAAATTATTTTATACTTTTTAGTCCGTTTTAAAAACGTGCTATTCTAAAAAAAAAATGTTATTTAAATATATTTTCTTGTTGTTGTCATTTATGGCTTATTCCCAAGCGTCCTTTGGCCGTGTACAAAAACTATCAGAGTGCAGGCCGATATTGAAAAACGATTCTAAGAAGAAAAAAAAAGAAAAAAAAACAAAGGCCATCTTGGAGTTTCTTCACTTTTATGCTCAAAAAGTTCACAAGCATAAATTGCATTGGAAAATGTTTCTTTTTTTTTTTTACAAATTAGACTTTGTATCAATCTTCTTGACATCTTTGAAACATTTTTTTAATTGGATATTTGCTTTCGTCCGTTTTGAGAAGCACGGATATGGCAATTCTCTTTTTTTTTCCGGACAAAATGCTCGCGAAGAACGGAGACAAGAAGCGTTCGCCTAATATTTTGCACTTTTCAATGGCAGTGTTGAATTTTGAATTGTGAGTGAGCAATGAATTCGGGTGCAGCCTGGGAGTGGAAAACGATTTTAAGCCACACTGCAACAAACCGTAATTTTTTCCCTTCACTCTTTTAGCCCCGATTTGTAATCACTTACGAAAGTGACGTTGCGATTGGCACTATCCGTAGTGTCTTTGGGTTTATAATTGGTGATGGTAGTCAATGTATGGGACACGGGAATCTTTCATCTCTCTCTTTCTCTCCCCCTCTCTCTCTCTCTCCTCCCTCTCTCTCTCTCTCTCTCTCTCTCTCTCTCTCTCTCTCTCTCTCTCTCTCTCTCCCTCTCTCTCTCTCTCTCTCTCTCTCTCTCTCTCTCTCTCCCTCTCTCTCTTTCTCTCTCTCTCGTCTCTGTTCTTTTTTTTTAACAATACGGAATAATATCGTACGTATGGTTTTTTGTTTGAGCTTTGTTTGCTACATTGAGGGTCTCGGTTAAATCTCATCGACGAGGAAAATTGTCCGATTGACGAGCCATGCAATTGTTTACTTCCAGAAACGGAGAATATTAGACAAAAGAGAAAAACAGCCCAAAACGCGGAGGAGATAATAAGAAAAGAATGTCTCGCGAATACAGACTCGGAGTCGAACGACAGTTTGAGCAAATTCGTCACTATTAATCATCGTACAAACAATAATTTGCGTCCAACGTCACCACCGACCCTCAAACGTAATTTCGTCGATGACGATGAGACGAAAAACGTGATTACAACGACGAAGAAATTGAAAGCGGACGTTACGGTGAACGGTGATATCTCGACGAAAAACGAAACGATCGAGTCGGAAACGAAGCGAACTCTTCAGCACGTACGTAATTTTTTTCGACGTGACGGCAACGGAAGCTTGTGCAAATTGATGCAAGAGGTGAGTCGCGGCAAAGCTTCTTTTCTTTCCTCCTCCCCCCCCCCCCCCCCCCCCCCACTCCCCCTTGGGGAATAAAAACGTGTCTCGTTTGCCGTGTATGGAAAATAAATTTGTCCTACATTGAAACAACAGGAATTGGAAGAGCTGCTTATACAAAAAGTCGTCGAGACGATAACGATGAAGGGCGAGATTGGCAAGTTGCGAGAACAGGCAAAGGTGGCCGAAAGGAATCAGGAAGCAACGCGCCTCCGTTGTCAGCAATTATCGAAACAGATAAAAGATTTGGACATGGTGCTGAATCGTTTCAAATCCGATCTGCGATCGAATCCGGACTCTAAAACTGTCGTTGCCATAAAGATCAATCGATCGGTTGGACTTCAAGTGAACTTTGTCACGGTAAAAGGCATTTGTGATTCAATCTGTCACGTGTACAAACAAGTTCTCGGCCATTTGTGCTTTTTTTTTTTTTCATGAGAATAACGATTGCATTTGCTTGCAATCAAGGTACACATTTCAATCGGTAAAGTATTCTCCATTTATTTCGGATAATCATCGTCGCGAAAATGTTCATTCTCAGGATCATGGAATTCAAAATTTGCGTCAACTTCAACAAGCGCAAAAAATGAGTGGAAGCACAGTGGACGGAACGATCGGTTTGCAGCAACAGCAACAAATGCAACAGCAAAAACAGCCAGTGCAACAAGCGCAAACACCGAGCGAGCCGTCGCCGAGCGGACCGGCGGTTAAACGTACGGTGAAAGTTCGTTCGCCAAGACGCCCGGAACATCATCCGCCCGTAGCGCCAGATTCCACTGCCGTACCAACCCCGGCAAACAGTCCTCACGTTTCTACCGTAACACCCGCGGCACTTGTCGTTTCCAAGCCTCTCTCGGACTTGCGACCCTCCGTCACTCCTGCCAATCAACAAACAACGGTCATGCATCCGCAACTCATATCATCCAACGTGAGTATACTTTTTTTTTTTTAATCACAAATTTCTTTGAAGCTTTACTGAGGAGTCTCGGGATAATTTATCTTTGGGGGGGGGCGGGGGGGGGGAATCAGGGGGACGGGGATTATATTTTTCTTGAGCAGGGCGCTAACTTCTACTCACCAATATTTCGTTCGAAAACGATTACTGTAATACATTTCGAGATCTGCATTTGAGGCGGGCAACCACTTTAGGAGACCGAAAATTAGATGATTTTTTTGGATTTTTTTTTTAATTGTGAAAAAAAAATCGTAAATTTCCGCAACTCTGACAATTTATTCATATTTTCATACATCATTGGTAATTTTTTCATATTATTTCATGCATTAATTAAGGTGTAATTCGCTGTGTCCCTTGGGTTATGAAAACCCAAGTTTGTTTGGGTTATGAAAACCCAAACAAACAACCCAACTGAGCGCTCGTGAATACCTGAGCGCGCTTGGGAGTCGAGCGGAGAGTCCTTATCATTTATATACATACCGTTAGAAGGAATCCGAATATCGTTTTGAAATTTTCAGAGTGTATTCTTAAGATATTTTGCTAACGATTTATGAAATTAAAAAAAAAAAATTGATTTTTTGAAGCATCCAAAGTGGTTGCCCGCCTTAACATCGCGCCCCTACGTACTGCACAAAAGTAGTGATAATTGTTGCAATGCTCGGCTTTCCATTTTCACAACGATCCTTTGTCTTTCGTAACGAGTCATTGAGAGAAACAAGAAACCGTTACAACGTCAAGTTTCTCACTTTACAGCAAGCTATTCTCGTTAACGGGAATGTCACGGGTCAGTCAATTCGCCAGGCGCCGACGCTGCAGGCATCCAAAGCGAAGAACAACGACCTCATCGATCTCACACAGGAGGAAGAAAAGACGAAAAGTGAGTATCCGGTATTATTACGAGGCAGACAAATATGCTGTCAAAATATGAATCATGTTATATTTCACGTTACAACAGCGGCAAATTGATAATGCCACATAATGACGAATAATATTCAGTACTTTAAGAATTGAGCTGCAAATCGATGACACGTCGACAAATTCAGTGATCCATTTGTGTAAGATAGTAATTCTAAAACGTAAGTAATCTCCGGCAAACGTTTAGCTTGTTTCGGGAATTTTATGCCATTTTGATTGTCACCTATCTCTTGGATAAACTTTTCTGCGTCTTCGCAAATGATGGCTGATCACTTTTGTGTCGCTGTGTCTGTTTATTGATAACTAGCTTCTACCCGCGACTTCGTCTGCGTGGATCTCTTACAATTTGTGTTAAAATACCCCTTTAATGGATTATTTTTTTTTAAGGCTCATACGTCTTTCAGATTTTAGTAAAATATGTGATATTATATTAGATTCTATTCGATTTCGATTATATTTTAGTCGTTCGTATTCTATGAGAATTAAAATTTCATCGTTATATTTTTTTTTAAATATTATAATTAGAAAAATATTAGGCGTTAGATTTGATCAAATTTAAATTATATTTGATTCGTTGTATTCTATAAGAATTTGAATTTGATAATTACATTAGATTTGACACGAATGTTATAATTGGAAAAATATTATATTTATATTAGATTTGATATTATATTATCATCTATTTTCATTAGATTTCATTTGTTTGTATCCTATAATAAGAATTATATAAGACTGATAATTTCATAATTGAATTAGATTCGAGTCGACTATTAGAATTAGAAAAATATTAGATATTAGAATTACAATGAAAAATATACATTTTAAATTTCAGTGATTATATAATAATTTGAATTTCATAATTAGATTAGAGTTTGTTTGGGTTTGTTTGTTAGAGTTGAGTATATATTATAATTAGAAAAATATTAGATATTAAAATGAAAAGTGTCCTATGCCTTAACCCAGGCCATACGCTATCTACATGTTAAATTTCATTGAAATCGATCAAGATGTTTTGGCGTGATTGCGTAACAGACAGACAGAAAGCCAGATTTATAATATTAGTTAGGATAATCTGTTTTGTTTTTGTTTTTTTTTTTCAGCCCCGGTAGCAACTCAAAGCACAGTATTGACTGCCGCGTTCGCCGAAACATCCCCGGGTGTTTCGAACATTCAAAAACTTGCCCCACGTTTCCACACCGTTATACAGACAATTCCAAATATGTCGGTAACAACTCAATCGGGGATTAGAGTCGTACAGCCGTCGAGTCAACCAACGCCAACTGCCTTAGTTGTGAGCTATTTTCTCTTACCCTCCTATTTGTCACTTTTTTTTTTCTCCTCTATCGTTGTTTTTTTTTTTTTTTGTATTTGTAAACTATGGATTGCGTGCATAGATCATGTGTTCCTGATGCAGTAATAAATTTAATCCAGTCTAATCTCGCTCATTGCCATTCCACCGAGATAACTATATAGATAAAACGTGCAATTCTTTATTTTCTAGAACAACATGAATGCTCCTAGGTTAACGTACGTCACTATGCAAAGTGGCATGGTTCCGAGACAAGTAGTCTTAACGTCAACTCCAACACCGGTGAGTAATCGTTATTTCCTTTTTTTTTTATCACGAGGAGGTGTGTAATTTATCCAAAAAAAATTAATACAATATATGTAAATTACCCATGAATGGTTATAGCGACGTATGAAAAAATTATGAAAAGTGCGTTCATACATTTGGGAATTTTTTAGATTCGACCTGCTCCAACGAACAACATAAGAACAACGTTTCCGATCAGCGGCACGATAACCAATAACACCGTTCGCGTTCTACCTGCCACGGGAATACCGACGTTACTTTATAAGGTTTGCCAAAAAGTATCTCATTATCGTGCATCAACTGTCATCGCTATTGTTCCAACGTAACAGGCGATAATAATTTTATGACGTGACACGATTATTGTATTGGGTCTATGCATAATTACGTAGCGAAATACCGACACATGTCATTCGCAGTTTGTTTCTCCGCTCGCACACGCGTCAACCATACGAAATGTCGTATAAGTGAAAGCTGAAACTTGTACTGACATTTGAAGAAAAAAAAAAAACGTATCGATATCCGTGACGTATAGGGAGTTCAATTATCTTTTGAACGTGTATTTTCGGTGTATTGCGCTTTTTTTTTAATTTCCAAAAAGGCAAAAACGCGTCTCATACGCATGGCATTTTAATTACGGATGAACTATTGGACGAAATCATTGCGATATCGGAAAATGACAATATCGCTTTTTCAGACTGTATAATAAAACCGTGTATAATAAAACCCCTATTTCGTAATTCCGATTTATTTTGTGGTTTACTTTCTCGCAAACGCAAAACGATAATGCCATATCAAATTTGTATATCCGTTTTCAAGATAAAATTTTGCCAAAAGATAACCAAAATTACTTTCTCGCAAACGCAAAACGATAATGCCATATCAAATTCGTATATCCGTTTTCAAGATAAAATTTTGCAAACACACATGCGCGTAACGATTGATCGTTTATCAATATACGATAGAACAATTGAAAGTTGATAAAGGGTTCTTTCTTGTTTCAGCATCCAGCCGCTCTGCCAGAATCTTTGAATTCTCTTTCGAGTCCATCGTGGAAACTTCCGCCTCCTGCGCCCTCGTTAAAAATATCCAAAGTAGCGAACGGTGAGAGTTACGAATTTAATCGCAGCTGTAATTCGTCGTGGCAGTGCGCAACAAATTCGCCTTATTTCGCAATTTTGTTGATTATCATTTGCGTTTTGGCAGGTATCGTACTGTCGTGGAACATGGCGCTGTCGGACAAGTTCGCGGACATTGCGAGCTATCAGTTGTACGCTTATCAAGAACTTGCCGGAATGGCGCCGAGCTCTACCCTATGGAAGAAAGTCGGTGATGTTCGTGCTCTGCCACTTCCAATGGCGTGCACCCTCACGCAGGTATGTCGTCTCGAACGTACTGTTCGTTTCGATCGAATGCTAGATATATACCCAATAATAAACGTCACTAAAAAATTCTTCATTGATAAATGAAGTACATAAGTATACGAGGTGAAGGATTTAAGGTAGTAGTCTCGCCAAGGCGTTTATCTATTAAACTTTTTTACTTTTATTTTGAGGACTCATTCAGGACAAATGTGAAGGCGTCAAATGTGAAATTTTCCACTGCTCCCCATAAGTAAACGTGCAAAACCATGAAATCTTTGATTGTCAAATATCTCGAATACACAACGGTGAATCCTTTTGAAATTTTGCTGGCAATCATTTAATAGTATCCGGAATGAGTCGTAAAAAATTATTTAAAAAAAAATCTATAGATTGGTGAGACTACTACCCCTCAACAAATAACAAATTTAAGGGGTTACTTGGGTTTCGAAGCCAAAAAAAAAGCATATTTTCTCTATTTTTTTTAAATATATAAATTATTTTATTCAAAATGTCAAGCACATAAAAGAGCAACATTTCAACAATATTGTAAAAAGTTTTCGTCCAATAATTTGGAAAATTCAGCCGGTGGGACCTGGTTTCCGGAGACCCCTAAAAAAAAAAAGTGTCCTCGCAGTGGTCAGGATAACTCATGATAGCTTTATCTGAAATTAAAAGACCAATTTTTTTTCTGTTAGTAGATAAGTATAGCTCGTGATTGAACGAAGGATTTTTAAAAAAATTGAAATTTCAATTTTTATCAGAGTTGTATGCAAAATAGTTCAATTTTTGGTACAATTTACACTACGTACAGCCTTGTAAAATTAGTTGTAATCGAAAAACAAAGCCTTCGTTCAATCACTAGTCAATGCTATTTTGAAGAAGTGTGCAAAATTTCAATAAGATCGGTGCATTAGTTTTTGAGAAATCGTGTCCACCGACTTAAAAAATAGTGTTTTGAGAAAAATGCGTATACCTGCGTCGCTCCCGGCCGGTCTTTCCCAACGGGGAGGAATTCCCAAAGGCTCTCTCTCTCTCTCTCTCTCTCTCTCTCTCTCTCTCTCTCTCTCTCTCTCTCTCTCTCTCTCTCTCTCCCCTAGACTTTTACTCCGATTGACTTAAAACTTTGGGAGAATATTCTAGACATATTGTACTATTAGACAATGAAATTTCAAAAATGGATTTGTTGAAATTTTCAATCCCACGTAACCCCTTAATCAAATAAAAAATTAAAAATATTGTTTCATTGATAATGGGCCACGAGCCACCCATCTGGCAATTGTTTCCACTCTCATTACATTATTTACACATCTCGTATTAAATCTCGAACCACTCGAAATCTCGAAGACATTTTTCTATGCCAAAATGAATTTCGCAACGAGCAAACGAGTACTAAATACGGGTTCGTTTCTCATACGATTTTTTTTGTTCATTGCTCATTGATAATAGACCAATGAGACCTTGTTTCATTGGTGCCCTTATTGAGCAGCAAGTTCCAAAACCAACCATTGACGTTATCAAAAAACAACAACGTTAAAACTCGTTTTTTTTTTTTTTTTTTTTCAGTTTTCCGAAGGCAACAATTATTACTTCGCGGTGAGAGCGGTCGATAAGCATTCCCGACTCGGACAGTACAGTCAACCTGGAAACATTTCGTTGTAACAACCGAAACTATGAGAAAAGAAAAAAAAAACATGTTTCTCATGTTCCGAGATCATTCACCCTCGGTTTTTGTATTGTGAACTCGCGGCGACGATTGTTAGACTGATATGTGCGCGCGCGCGCGCGCGCGCGCGCCCCCGTGTGTGTGTGTGTGTGTGCGTGAGTGTATTTAATTCTTTTTTTTTTCTGTCGCGACGAGTACATGCTATAAAAAAAAATATATATATATATATTCTCACGCGACCCGACGGGACACGCATGTCGAAAGAGAGCCCGGAACCAAGTTCTCGAAGGAAATTCGTGAAAAATTGTCGCCGCCGTTACCTCGTTTCGCGCCACACAAGCAAATGAAATTCCAAGCAATCGTCAATTGTATTGGAGTAACGTGTAATAATTATTTCATTACGCATCACAATAATCTCGCGAGCAAACGGCCTGATCTTTTTCGTTATTACGTGATATGAAAAGATTCGTTTCTTCCTCAATGATATTAAACATATTAATTTATTCTCGTATCCATCGATACGTCTTGACGATTACTTATTATCATTCTTATATCCTCTTCCTTGACCCGCTTATAGCTCTGCATGCCCGCGCTCAAATCCTCGATGCGACATATCCTGATGAAAGGATTTTTTACAATTGCTCCTTCGCGCCGTCTTAAAGCACAATAATCGGGGGAAAAAAAAAAACAAAACAAACGAGCGTACGAAACAAAAATAATACCGTATGCTCGTTGTAAATATCTGATTTACTCAACGAAAATTCGAGAGATGTACTTTTTATTAGTCTTTTTTTTTTTCTCCTAGAAAATGGAATGCCGGACAATGTGTCCCGAATGTGTAAGATATCTGCGATGGAATTTGTAATATGAAAACTACGAAAAGGAAATAGGCACATTTCTAGTCTATCGAAGGGGGGGGGGGGGAATAAAGGTTAAAAGTGTGTAGGCGCGTGTGAAAAAAAAACGTTGCCCTAATAATACAGGATCTCGTTTGTCAGAAGTGTAAATCATATATTATATATAATAAACATATATGTATATATATATATATATATATATATATATATATATATATATATAATTCTTCTCTCAGTTCTTCCGAATTCTCGATGAAGATCCTGCCCGCCTCTGTGCTCGAATAATTTCTAACGGATTATACTTCATTCCAATGTTTTATAGTACACGAATTGCTCAATTTTCATATTATTGTATGGTGGCGATGGCGAAGAAAAACTGTACAGTCGTGTGATAGTCGATTAGAAAATGTGGAGAATTCTTTCGTTTTTTTTTTTTTTTTAACTCCATTAAATCTCGTAAATCGTTATTGTATAATTTGTCTTAGGTGTACATATAAATAGGTTAGTGTAAACGATATAAATTAAGTACACATTGAACGCATTGCAAACTAATGTCGATTGTATTGAAACTTCGTGAAGATTAAAAATAGAAAAGTGTTTTCTTTTTTTTTTTTTTTCATACATGTTTTTCACGCCATTGTTTCTTTCACTCGTCGTTGTGTACCATCGATTTTCGAGAATTATTCTGGAATTCGATAAATCTATACGATATGAATTTTTCGATTTCTACGTCCAGTTGTGTTACGAAATCCCAAGCGCGCCGAATCATCATTATTATACATTTACATTTCTTTCCGCGCGTGTGTGTTGAGCGGCGTTTTTTTTTTCTTTTTTTTTTCGTCTTTCGTCGTTACAAACTCGGAATCCGAATTAATCCTGTTTTGGTTGTAACGTGCGCGATCTCTTGGCCGAAGCTTCAACTATTGTATAGTTAACGGTTCTTGTCCTACTCGAGGAGGAAAAAAAAAACTGTCAACAGCCTGTGAGGCGCACTTCACTCGTTAGTAAATTCTCTAAGTCCTCTCGGCAAAAGTAACACAGTCGCCAAGGTCGCCATGGTCGCCACTAAAAAAAAAAAAAAATCATTCCCCGTAAAAATATTCATCGCTAGGACAATAAAAAGAAGAAAAAAAAAAAATCTGTTAACGAAAGATTTTTTTTTGTTTTCTTTAATATCAACAAATTGTACATTCTCCGCAGCTACAACGTGATAACCAGTTTTCATAAAACTTTTCAAACCTCACGGACACTAATTTCCATCGTCATACTCTAGACTGATTATCTCTGCGCAAAAAGATGCGTCACTTTTTTTACGAAACCGCAGGATCTAAAAACTTCAAAGGCCACACGCGTGTGTATGCGCGCTATGTGCGTCTATGTGCGCGCGCGCACCCGCGTGTATGCATGTCACATATTGTTGATGTCCAGAGATTCGCGTTGCGCATGGCCCGAAACGCAGCATATTTCGCACGTTCTTCGAGCGATTATTACAGCCGCGAAATTGAATAAAGAAAATGCGACGATGCGTTGTGTCGATAGCAACAACTCAATCGCGAGTATATAAAAAAAAACAGGAATGCGGAAATGTGTGCGTGTACATATCTATATATATATATATATATATATTTAAACTATACAGAAAAAAATACACGTGTACCCGTATTACCTAGCATAAAAAAAAAAGATTATGTGGCTTCGTACTCCATGATATGCTTCGATTTTTCGGATAAAATATATTTAACTTGTAAGTTTTCCTTGTTCTCTCCTACCTCCCTCCCAACGTCACACTGCTTCGTTGTGTTGGTATCTGAATGATATATACAAAAAAAAAAAAAAAAAAATAATACATTGCGAAATCGTGTGGAAACGGTCAACGCGAAGGTAGTCCTTGTACCTTGGCACCTATTGGATAACTTTGTGAATTTAAAATATTGGAATCATCAATTTTTTTTTCTCTCTTTTTTTTTTTTTTTTTTTCAACACCACCGCAAAAGTTTCGCGCTGTGCACGCTGGCGGCAATTGAAAGTGTCGCTCTGACGACGTCGCCTTTCCATGCAATACGTACATATATGTGAAAAATTTACCTCCGCAAGTCCTCTATTGTTCGAGAGTTACAGTTTTGTCAATCGTCAGATATGTGGACTAATCGAGTCAATTTATTCCCCCCACCCCCACCCCTCTCCACGAACAATAAACATTTCGCCGATTGCACGAAATGTCTGGATTACGCCAAAAGTTTTTTTCGTGTCAATAATCGGTGAAAAAGTGTAAAAAAAAAAAAACAGAAGCGATCGATCAGCTGACAGCTGTTTCGCGATCGCACGCGAGTGTTGGCAGTATTGTTTTTTTTCTTCTTTTTTTCCAAACGATTCGAAAATGTTCGTCATTGTACGATCGTTCGATCGAAAATACAATTGTATTGAACGACTAAAACGATGTGCAAGCGACACGCGTGATGCGTACACGTTTTATTTTGCGCGTGGATAAAAAAAAAAAAAACTAGTTGCCCGAACTTGTCGAAATTTCGAGGTTATAAGAGTCGACGCGGGCGCTTGAAGGGAACGAGCGGAGAAACGCGTTACTAATCTCTCACGCGGAAACTGTAGTGAGAAAATAGAAGTGTATCTTCGGAGGATTTTTTATTTTTTTTATTTTTTTTTTTCACTTTTATTTGCAAAGCTCGTTATCGTAGATTTGACAGGTTGCCTCGAGAGACAGCCTTCGCGCAGAGCGCGGATAGTTGGTCGCTTGGAATATAATACGTGACGAACAATCTCTCGCCAAACGTAACGCGTGATGAGAGCAGTGTTTTTTCTTTTCGCATTTACATTTTTAGTCTCTAAGCTCGTTTACCTCTTCTCGCGGCTTTGAAAAAAACGGACGCGGGGGGTCGTGAGAGAGAACGAACACGACGAATACCCCCCCCCACCCCCACCCCACCCACCCCGCGTATAGTGAAAGTATCGGGTATTATAGTTGCAACGAGTGTACGGTATTGATATTTAAGTGTGGGTATATATATATATTGAGTGACTTTTACCCGAGTGGTTTACCATGCCGACACTTTATTACGAATTCACACACACACACACACACCAATACGCGCGCATACATATGCATTTGTGCGATGCTCGTGTGAATAACCATCCTGTTCCGCGAAGTTGAAGCAGTTTGTGCCGAGGCGTGCGCACAGTTATGAGTCTGCTGTGCCAACTATGTCAAACATCGAGAACTTTGTTGACGGCGAAAAAACGCGAAACGTGAACTTTTCAACCCTAAGAATAACCTCGTGCTAAAAGATTTATATATATATATATATTTATCAGGATATTTATCAGGAAGGAAAAACAGTGAAGGACATATACGATCGTTATTGACAATGATCGGAGAATAAATAATATATACGATATGTATTTTTTTATTTATATGTATCGTATATTTTTCGTACGCGGCATAATTTATCATCTATCTCTGTCGTTCATAACACACGATTAATCGTCACGTCTGGCGCTGAAGCCCCTTCGATACACAACCGCATTTACGATATATTCATACACGCATTTCTCTCTCCATATATATATATATATATATATATGAGTTTACATATATGCATATTTCTGCACATTAGTCGTGTGTTACGAATAAATACGTACGCGTGTACACAGAGAAAAAGTCTTGAACATAAAAGTGAAATACAGTGCGGCAGCCGAGCGACGTGTCCATTCATCGTCATTGTTTTTTGCAAAAATTGCAAATCTACTTTTCTCGTTTTTGGTTGCTTCCGTTGAGAAAAGAGTAGAAAAAATAACGAAGCCGCGGATGTAGCGAGTACGGGGAGAATTCTGGCTCTGAAGTTTTCTTAATTTTGCGTTCGCCGCTGCTTTGGTTTTTTCTTTGTTTATTCGCCCGACAAATGGTCCGGTGGAAGAAGTGCGCGAGGAACGTAGCGTCCGAGCGAACTCTAAAGTAGAAGACTTTGAGCGCTGGAGTAGACGCGGGTTAGACAAAGCAAGAGAGAGAGAGAGAGAGAGAGAGAGAGACGCCGGATGAAAGAGGATCGCGAGAGTAAAGAGAAAGAAAAATCTACTTTCCCGTCATCAGGGGATGCCTAGCCTACATCCGCTCGTCGTACGACGAGCGAACCCGATGGATATGGGCACTGCTACGAGTTCGGTAACAACGGTAAATCAGCCGACCAAAGGCGTCAACGTTCAGACAAAGAGCGAAGCAAAGATCAACAAGCTAGCGGGTATCAAGCTGCCGATATTGCGAAAGGAGACTAGCGTCATGAATCTTACGCTGGCGGAGAGAAACGTCATTGGAAAAGGAGCGGACGCTCCTTTGCTAAGGCCGGAGAGCAGCGCAAGCTTGGAAGCGAGTAAAGGCAGCTGGCTCAGCCTCGGCCCGGGCGCTCTCAGAAAGTGCGAAACTGCTCTAGGACTGAGTACGCTCGCTCTCGAGAGCAGACCCGTTAATCGCAGCAGAGTATGCTCTCGCTGTTCCAGTCTCTTGTCCCTTGCGTCTAGCTCTAGATATAGCCTGGCCGCTGGCAATTTCGTACCAGCAGCCGCCGCCGCCGCCGCTGCGGCGTCGCAACAGACAAACGCGCAGTTTCTGTGCAAACTATGCCTCGTGGACGTCTCCCTCGCAAAGATATTCAGGATCGGGGGATGCGGCTGCTTTTATTGCAAAGACGTGAGTATCGGCCGCTGCGCCATTAACGATACAGCTTTTGAATGCTTTCGGCGCTGTTTCTAATAAACTTTTATACGACGCGTGTATTTATCTTAGTATAGTTTGCTAGCTAGCGTCGGAGAACCGGGCACACAGTTCATAATTTACTGAGACTGTTG
Source organism: Ophion ventricosus (assembly GCA_963932345.1). Lineage (NCBI taxonomy): Eukaryota > Metazoa > Arthropoda > Insecta > Hymenoptera > Ichneumonidae > Ophion > Ophion ventricosus. The sequence goes on from OZ010722.1 coordinate 2,103,019, forward strand.
CCAAGAGCGATGCGCTTGGAGCAATAAATTTTTGGAGAATCGAGATCCCGGCGCAAATGTTAGGCCAGTTGGCGTGGTAATTGAGAGGAGACGATGGGATGCGTCGTTTGTTATGCGAAGAAATTAACGTATTCCTTTTGCGGAGGGACCTATTTTGCACCCGCAGAAGACGGACCTCCTCGAAAGCAACACCTTAAACATTCGGAAACAATGAAATCTTCAGAATTTTTTACATTCAAAGTGTAGGAAGAATTTAAATTGTTGCCTAAATTGGATGATTTTTAAAGACGTAATTTTTTGTTAAACGTTCGCTAACTCGGCATGTATTTTTATTTTATTGTAGACGGAAAATTTATAACGAAAAACTGTAAAAGATTTTCGACAATAATAGAAATAAAGAAATAGAAAAATCGAGAAGAATTTTCATTGCGTTCCGATGCAAACTTCAACACCATATTTATTGGCATGTTTGTGCGAAACGGCGGTGCACAAGCATATAAAGTTGCTACGCAGTATGTTAGTTGCAAGATATTTGTGACAAATGAGAAAGTGGAAAATGATAGCATTTTTTTTTCGATTCACAAGAAATACGGAGTTACTTCGGCCAGTTATTGAGTTTTCGAAATAAACGATAGAAAATATCCATTGCTCAATTAAATTATCGAATAACGTGGTGTCTTTTTTTCCTTTGCGTTTCAGTGTATGAGAGACTACGTAGAATTTGAAATTGAAGAGGGTGCTTACGAGATAAGCTGTCCCGATGCCCAGTGCGATTGGGCGAGCGTAATGTCCTTGAAGGAGATCGCGACTCTCGTCAGTCCCGAGTTGATGGAGAAACACCATAAATTTCGTCTCAACAGAGGTAAGCGCAGTACGAGAGAGAAGGTAAAATAATGTTGAGAAATGAAGGGATTATTCGTTTAACGAATGCAAATTGACGGTATTTGTATTAATTTGCAGATGTGTCGATGGACAAGGAACGAGCTTGGTGTCCGCGAGCCGGTTGCGAGACCATTTGTTCAGTAACGAGCGGCGGCAGTTCCGGTGTATCGCCTGGACCGATTCACTGTCCCAATTGTTCGACGGACTTTTGTTCCGTTTGTCGCGAGCCATGGCACAGCGGTACTTGCTCGAATCTACCGCTCGGTATACCATTCGACAACGATCACATAAAATGTTGCCCGATGTGCTCGGTGCCGATCGAAAAGGACGAAGGCTGCGCCCAAATGATGTGCAAACGATGCAAACACGTGTTTTGCTGGTATTGCCTGGCTTCCTTAGACGTGAGTTTCGCTTTGAGCTAGTTTTCGCTCGGAGGCTTCTTCCGAGAGAATTAAAAGAATAACTAATGTTTTTTTTTGTTACCAAATTTCACGAAGCTTTGCCGTTTCTAATACGTGATATTTCACATCAATGCTCGTAACTTTTCACACGTTCTCTATAGAGAACGTGTGAAATCGTTTTCTCATGATCCAGTGGTGAAAAGTTACCAGTGTAATCGTTTTTTTTTTTGGCGTAAACTCTGCTGTTATCGATTTGGAAAGTTTTCGCCAGTTCTCTTCGCCTAAAATTTACTTCATCAGTTTTCAATGTGTTCAAACGTATGGTATTTTTTTTTTTTTTCTTACGATTCGTTCGTCATCTTCTGTTCTTACGATTTTCAATGGCATTATTTTCCATCGTTTATTTTTCTTTAATTTTCAATAGTTCTCAATTAAACGATTTTTCAATCTAACAAATTGTATGACAATGGTTAGTATCTCTCTTAAAAAAAAAAAAAAGTGAAGTTTAAGTTCAAGAAAGAAAAAAAAAGGTACCGTTTGAAAATGCCACTGAATCGTTGAACTTTTAAACATTTTTCCAATCGTCAAAGTCTCGACGGGGCATAGAAAATACGCACAAACCTCGTGTCTCATTCGTTCCACAATAATAAGTGTTAAATGTGCGTCGTTCGTCGTTTTGCAGGATGACTTTTTGTTGCGGCACTACGACAAGGGTCCGTGCAAAAACAAATTGGGTCACTCGAGAGCCTCCGTGATATGGCACAGAACACAAGTTATTGGTATATTCGCCGGCTTTGGTTTGCTGTTGTTGGTCGCCTCGCCTCTGTTGTTGCTCGCCGCTCCGTGTATCGTCTGTTGCAAATGCCGGGTTTGCGGTTCATCGCGGCTCGAACAAGACGGAACTACCCACGAGGATGCGACGACATAAAGTTTCGTATTTTAAAGCCTTCACCTTTCGTTCTTCTACAGAGAAGAGAAAGAAAAACGAATTAAAAAACGTAAAAAGCAACAACAACAATAGACGATAATATATTTGTACCTAAATAGGAAGTTAAGTACCTAGAATGCTTAAGGCAATGATGAACTTTGAGTTCTTACATATATATATATATATATATATATATATATATATATATATATATATATATATATATGCAATCAAGGGCACTTTCGTAGTGCGGTACGGATCGTGCCGAGAAAGAAAATGTATCTATGTATATTATCTTGAACATTCTTGTCCATAATCCAATCGAAATTAAATTACGACTGATACACACATACACTCATATATATATATATATATATATATATATATATATATATATATATAATACACAAATGTCAGCGTCCGTCGAGTGGTCACGATAGATTAACGCGCGTCTCGATGTTAAACGCTTCGCTTTTTTTTTTTTTTCGGAAACAAAAAGCAAATAAGAGAGTTAGAAAGACGAATAAAATAATAGTCGATTGTACGAATTCAATAAGAAAATCGACTCGATAACAATCGTGGAGATTTGATACACTATCGCAACGAAGAAAAGCGCTTTTTTTTTGTCTTCTCGAAGGTCTAGATCAGAGCTAAGATTTTTTTTACGCCATTAAAATAACAAAAAAGAAACTCGTTTTGTTTCGCTGTGATGTTCTTTTTTTTTCTCAGGTTCGTTGCAGTTTTCGGAGATCTTATTTTTTGTTATTGTTATTTTCTCTCTTTCTCTCTCTCCCTCTCTCTCTGTCTCTTCACAAAAGTCTACAAACGTCTCAACGCGTTTATTGTAAAAATGCTCAGAGTTTGAACGTTTCAACGAACACGTTTGATCGTTTCGCAACGATTTACGCTGGGATCTTCGTTTTTGCGAAATATACCAACTGTGAACAATGCAATGCAGAGATAAAACGGAGCAATCTTTGTCCGTACTCGCGTACCAATAATACACGCAACGTTGGGCAATCGAATCCAATCCTCAGGAGCTTCGACGAAAATATTTTGTATTCGGTATGATGTTGATTTTTTTTTTTGTTTTTTTTTTCTTTCGCTAAAAAGATATATATTTTTTTAAGTTTAAGCTTCGAAAGGAATGAGAGGAAGCGTCGATACGAAATTGTAACACTCGAGTGTCAATTTTCATACTTCTTAAGAGTCAACTTGTATCGTTTTTTTTAATTATTTTTTATTATTTACTTTTTATTGCCATATTATACACAACTCCGTTGTAATAATTGTGAGAAATGAGACGATTCTTGATTGTTTGATGCATTTTGTTTTTTTTTTTCTCGATTAAGTAGTAGTTGCGTCGAGATATATTTTTGTCTTTAGTAGTATTTACATATTGCCAAAATATCGATATATATATATATATATATATATATATATATATATATATATATATATATATATATATATATATATATATATACACAATTGTAGCGTAGGCGTTAATCCATTGAGCGCATATCTTTCGTTCGGAATGTGAAGAAAAACAAATCATCGCCGATTATAAAAACTAAACGATTCATAAGACTCATCGTCTGATCGATCTCGACGGTATGTCAAATCTCCCCGATCGTAGCTAAAAAAAAGTATCGCAAATATGCAAATGTTGCAACACAGCGAGACAAAAAACTGATGTTGAGCCGACAAAGAGAAGAAAAGAAAAAAAACGTACGGATGGGACGGAGTAGTCATTTTTCTTGTTCACTTAAATACAGTAAAGGAAGATTAATGAGAACAGTGCTTAGCGTTACATTTTTTTACAACCTAATAATGCGTATAGAAGAAAAAGAAAGAAAACGAAAATCGAAACTGTAATATTTTCTAGTTCAAGCGAATCGTCGTTGGGGACCGCGATGCAAGACCGAGAAGAGGGAACAGCGACAACAACAACACAACGAAAAGAGTAATTGCGTTCCAGCGTGTGTTACAACGTGTGTATAAAGTGAAAGAATGAACAAAACGAGAGAGAGAGGGAGGGAGAAAGAGAGAGAGAGAGAGCGAGAGACGGAGAGAGAGAGAGAGAGAGAGAGAGAGAGAGAGAGAGAGAGAGAGATATGAGCGTGGTAGTCTTATCGGGTTGATAATCGAGAACAAATATTTTACGAATTATTGATATTGTTGAATAATAATAGTGTCGACGTAGTTATTTTTTAACGTATGAGAAATATTTATTTTCACGACCCATCCGCTGAATGATTTCAAAGCGATGTTGTTAATATATACGGTTAATATATATTATTTTCGAGCACTGTGAACGATGTAATGGAATATATATATATATATATATATATATATATATATATATATATATATATATATATATATATATATATATATGCATGTATGTATATCGAATCAATGTGCGTTCCGCGAGAAATAGTTTCGCTGTGAATTTTCAATGACTACGTCCCTCTCTATTCACCACCTTCTTTTTTTTTTTCATTACTACTTTGTTTCATAGTCTACATCGTCGAACCTGTTGTCGTAAATTTAATGTGCATATGAAGAGGGCGAAAAAAAAAAACAAATCGCATTTAAAAATAATTAAATACTTTTTGGATAAATCGTTATATATTTTTTGTTTGAAAATACGTTACGAGCAAAGGTTGTTTCGCCAACAGGCCATCGGTTGATAATACGTACTCTGAAGATCCTTAAACTATAAGATTGAATGATCTCTCTCCCTCGTGCCGAGGGAGAGAGATAGAGAGAGAGAGAGAGAGAGAGAGAGAGAGAGAGAACGATGAAACAAAAACAACAACGCGTGTAAGGCAGTAAAATAGAAATAATTAAATTGAATGAAAACAAAAAAAAAATAAACTTGATCTCCGGACTCGCGAACGTTACTAGAACAGTCGTTTTTCTCTTGGTCTCTCGTATAACGTCATTCATTGTTTTGATTCACGTCGATAGGATGAAATATCATTTGGAGAAAAAAAAATATATATATATATGATTTTCTCAAAGACTTTCGAATATGCCGAGACGAGGAAGCCGAACAAATTAAAGAAAAATTATATAATTTGTATGTAATTAGATGCAGATTATAATGTTTTTTTTTTTTTTTAAATCGTAGATGCGATACGATGTAAAAGAAAAACAAGTTACCACGCGTCAATTGAGGATTAGTCATAGAGCGATGTACATTGTCTTGGAAATGTGGGTTGGTTGGTCCGACGATTTGTAGACAATGTTCTGAAGAAACGGTGATAATCAACCTATACAAATGCAATTTAATTTTGTTTTTTTTTTTTTTTTTGCACATATTCATCGATATAACGACAATAGTTGGCATTAGGGATGTTCGATTCTGAATCGATCTTCATGAGAAACGATTTTCTCGATGAGAAAAAGCAATTCGCTGGCGTTCGATTTTTTTCCAGGCCAGAATCGTTTCTTTACCCGGATGGAAAATAATCGTTCCGACGTTGCTACAAATATTGTTTGTCTATTGTACTCCTTTTTTTTTTTTCATTTTTTTTTCGCTGGAACATTCAGTCTACGAGAAGCACTGAAACCTTTTTGAAGATCCTCATTGGAGTTCCGTAACCGAAACTTGGAAAGAAACGAAAAAAAAGATTTAAATAGTAATAAAAATGACGGAATGAAAGAACAAACTTTTGTTGCATTCCAACGATTCCAAACTTCACCAACTATCGACATATACTTTGCTTGTTGAAAGGTAGCATTGAGGTTGAAGAAAAAAAAAAAAAAAAAAACGAATTAAACTTTCGACTGCAACGTTACTCATCGACGCGACGAGACAGCTAATGTCGAAGAAAAAGCTCCATTAAAAGTCACCGCGAATTAACATGCCACATAAAAACCAGCTAATCTTTTTATTTCTAAACCCAACGACGCGATCGAAATTATTGTCAGTTATTACAAAGGCAGTCTGCCTTTTTTTTTTTCAGACCTATTGAAATTGACTAAATAATTTTTCGTTCCAACAAGGCCCATTTTTTCGGAAACTATAGATAAAATAGTTTATTTTTTTTAACGTTGATACCACACGTGACATGTTCTAATACGAGAAAAACTAATTATAGGAATATTACGACAAAAAAATCGTTTCGCAATGATCACAAATGAGCGATGTTCGATTTTTGATATAGTTTTTTTTCTTCTTTTTTCGGTAGGGGATTTATGTGTGTGTGTGTATGTGTATATATATATATATATATATATATATGAGGTATTCCATATGAAATCGAACGGTCAAAAACCCGACCACTTCCAAAAATTCTGAAATTCGTCTATCATTTTGTACTCAACAAAATACTCGGACCCAATTTTTTTCAAATTTTTTTTTCCGGTATTTTTGGCTGTAGGAGTGAATGTTAAAAAAAAGTTGATTTTTTTTTCGAATGGGTTTTGCTCGAAAATTAAGCGATTTTCGAAAAAAAAATATGGAACATAAAAGTTGCTGCGTCAAACGAACTTTCGAGGTCAATTTTTTTTCAAATTTTTAAAAATGATTTCGCTTGAAATATCATCGAAAATAAGCGAAAATAATTTTTTTCGTCCATTACGTCACGTTTTTTTTTCAGTTGAAATTTTTACACAATATTCCCTAATAGTACCCAAATACGTCTAATTTTTTTTTTCAGAATGGGCCTCAGTAACGTTCCAAAGTTACACCCGACTGAATGAGAATAGTCCATAAAATGGTAATTTTGCAAAAGTGAGGCTCCACCTATTTTTGCATGTAAAAAAATGTTCTAATGAATATTTTTCCAAATTTTTTTTTTTTTCAACTTTTCCTAATCTTTGGCGGATTGATGAAAAAATATATGACGGTTACCGAACAAAATTATTTCCATTAACTATATCCCTTTGAATATGGAAAAAATAGTGAATTTGTATGTTTTTCCATGAAATTTCTGAGACAATACATTTCAATCCAATTTTTATAATTTTCTTCATAAAATTCACAAAAAAACTGATCAAATTGAAAAAAAAAAAACTCCTCGATAACACTATTAGAATATTTTTTATTATAATTGTTTGGGGAAAATTTTCCCCAAACAACTATAATAAATAAAAAATATATATATATATATGCGTGTGTGTTTACACATGCATAAAGCAAATGGACAGGTTAGTTTCTTATTTACTCCAAAATCTTCTGATCGCTAAACTATTATCTTCTTGTAACATGAAGTACGGCCAAATAAAGAGAGTGGAAGTCCAACACGTCCTTGCTTTAAGGATACAGTGGGGCATGTTGTAGATAATAAATCTTCATTTAGAAATGATAAAATATACGATTTCTCATTTATTTATCATAATAGCGAAATAAATCGTCAAGTTATATTTTATATATTGCTATAGGGCCGCGAGTCGACAGGTAATCGCGGTTAAAGAGCAATATTTAATTGCACCGCTTCAAACGAACGACGATCGAGAAGAATTTTTTTTTTCTTTTTTTCTTCTTCAATGATACAAAATAAGCGCTGTTTTTGTCACACGACAATCCGAAGCGCCACACTTCGAACGACATTATTATTTTGTCGTTTTACGAGCTATCGTTTGCCTTGACACAAGGCATTAAAAAAAAAAACCGTTTGCGAACACAATTTACATAGAAGTAAAAAAAATTTAAAAAAATCATTCCTCACGGAACGTCCGCCGCGATAATTTTCATCACACCGCGAATTTCGCGAAATCGTAATTCCCGCCGAGCGGCAGCACCGATCGGCAGACTTTTTTTTTCTTTTTTTTTTCTTGCGATCACAGCGCACGCGTGATTCCCTCGCTCACTCCCTCTTTCTCTCTCACGTGTGTGTGTGTGTGTGTGTGTGTGTGTGTTAGGTTGTCATCATCATCGCGATTTGCAAATGGCGCATCGCTGTTGGAGTCTAGAGATGTTTTTCTAAACGGCCGCAATAACGGTTTTTTTTTTCTTTCTTTCACAAAGAGCACAAGTAGCCCCGCGAATTTATCATTTCGCAAAATTATTTCACGTTTTTATTCTTCTTCACGTCGGAATATCGTTGAACGTATTAACACAGGGTGCCCGTGCATATATATACATATACACTTGTATATATTCAAATATATATATATATATATACATATACGTGTGTGAGCACACATTCATATATAAAAATCGTTTGACATCTCCGTTTTTTTTCGTGATCGAAGAGAAAAGAAAAAAAAAAAAAGAGAAAAACAAACACGTCCTCAGAGAGACGCGATTTTACGACCGATGCGCGCGATGTACAGGGGAGCTTTCCGCGCGGGCGAACGGTAAGTCGCCATATTTTTTTTCGTTTTTTTGTTCACTGGCGCGTTGTGCGTGGTGCGTGTGTGTGTGTGTGTGTGTGTGTGTGTGTGTGTGGAAACGCGCCACCGCCAACGCCGCCGTCGTCGTCGTCGCCGCCGCTGTTGTACGTCGTCGTCGTTACTTCGATATATATATAAATCCCTCATAATTGTAATTGAAACATTGAAAAGTTTGTGCGTCGCGTTAAAAACGTGTCGCACGAGTGTACCTTCTCCATATATAGCTGCCATTGTATTACTTTTTTTCGCGATCTTAGGCAAATCCGTTCACGCGGTTTACGCGTATGTATGTTTTTTTTTGTTGTGTGCGCGTCGTATATGTGGGATGAATGACTTTGTGTTGAATTTTATTTAACACGCTTATGAGATGGCTAAGCTCGCCAATCGTGTAATTCTTGGGTTTTCGTGAGCTTTTGCGAAAACATCTTTTCACGGCATACATTTTATTGGCACGTATGGGAACCGCTCTATTGGTAACGATAAGAAACTAAACGTGAAGTTTATACGAGGCGCTGCGAGCGCCCGATGCCAACAAACACGCCTTTCTCACTCGTTCACGAGCTACGATGGAGATGAGAATAACGCCAATTGGCAGATTATTATTATTATTATTATTATTATTATTATTATTATTATTATTATTATTATTATTATTATTATTATATTGCATATATATATATATATATATATATATATATATATATATATATATATATATATATATATATATATATAGTTATATAAATTTGTTATAAAATGAACCTTTTAAAAAAGAAAAAAATGTAACAAATAAATAAACAAATTTTTTAATAAATAAAATAAAAATGTAATAAATAATATTGACTGGCAGGGCTGTCATTGTGGCTGGCGTAAAACATATATATATATTATATATATATATATTTATAATATGTAATATAATAATAATAATAATAATAATAATAATAATAATCTGCCAATTGGCGTTATTCTCATCTCATATATATATATATATATATATATATATATATATATATATATATATATATATATATATATATATATATATATATATATATATATATATATATATATATATATATATATGAGATGAGAATAACGCCAATTGGCTTATTATTATTATTATTATTATTATTATTATTATTATATTACATATTATAAATATATATATATATATAATATATATATATGTTTTACGCCAGCCACAATGACAGCCCTGCCAGTCAATATTATTTATTACATTTTTATTTTATTTACTAAAAAATTTGTTTATTTATTTATTACATTTTTTCTTTTTTAAAAGGTTCATTTTATAACAAATTTACAAAATTTTTGGAGGCTCTGAATACTCGCAGGTCCAATTTCTTTTGTAATGCACAAGCCGGTCAGCCACCCGTGCACAAATTCATTGGAAAGTCTCAAGATTCATCCGCATCTCCATAGGGATTTTTCAAGGGACATCGCATTCATTCTTTCACATTTGTCGACATCTTCAAATCGACAAATGTGCAAGAATGACTCCAACGCAATTTCGATTTTTCATTTTCGCCAAAAAAAAAAAAAAAAATATACACAAATCTTAAAAGTCTGTTTTTTTAAATCAATTACTTCTGTCCTCGGAAGGATCATGAAGAAGGGAAATTCAAATGCAAAAAAAAAAAAAGGGGTGGACGATCTTCGCTCCTAGGGTTATTTTCCCGAGGACCACAAGCCGAGGGACGTAATAAATTCTGGAAAGCCGCGCCACCCTCGGGTCGTTCGGCATTTTTTCCCTCCTGCTCTTCCGCTCTTTTTCTCTCTCTCTCTCTCTCTCTCTCTTCCTTTTTCTCTCTCCTTCCGCTCTTGAAACGGGGCTATGCTCACCACCCTCGAGCATAGCATCCCCTTACCACCCACTCATTCCACTCTTCCACGCGCTGGACAGTAAAAAAAGAAAAAGTGAAGAAAAGAAGAAAAAAAAAAAATAATTTCTCGGTCCATGCACCTTCTCTTTCTGGGGCCAAATTTTTTTTTTTTCCTACCGCCGGCTGCGCGAACCCACGTATGTACAATGAGCGAATTATATCCAGTGGGATGTGCGCGCGTTAGTGTTTTTTTTTTTTTTTTCGGGCTTCCAGTACGGTGTACAGGGGTTCCAATGTGTCTGAGGGCGACCGTCACGGTCTTCGTTCCTCTGAACTCATACTCACGTGCGCGTACACCCACACCTGTATAGTGCTTGCTGAAATAATGCAGAAATAACGTACGCTGTCGTATAAGGAGGGACCACCGTAGCTATTATATACGAGGCATTCCACGCGATTTCACCTAGCCCGTGACCCCGAACATTTTTGATTTTTCTGATTTATTTATTTTTTGTAAAATTCTACCCCGTGAAACGAATATCCACACAAATTTTTAATTTTTTATCTCTTCTCTTTAAAGAGTTATAATTTTCCAAAAAAAAAAGTCGATTTCGTAAGTTTTGGCAACGTTTGAACGCTGATAACTCCTGAACTAATTGAGATATCGACAAATGTCGATATATCATTTTTTCATTTTGAAGCATACTTTCGTTAAAAAATATGAAAATTTATCAATCATCAATGTCAAAGTTTTTTTTTTTTGCTTCTAAAGTGAAAACTATTATTTTTAAAGATGATTGTCATTTTTTTTTTTTTTTTCAAAAAATTCTCTAAAATCGAGTGACCCATTCTATGATTTTTAAGACTAGTCTCATTGTGGGCCCATTTTTCCTTCTATTTTTTTTTCTTCGAATTAATCATATTTTTTTGAGAAGAGTTTTATCATTTTTATTTCCAATTATGCTATCAATGATTTTGTGATTTCCAAATAGAGTGCAGTGAAATTCTCCGAAAGTACTCTTTTTTTTTGCTTTGGTAACCGGTGCAATGGTCTAGTGGTTAGCGTGCTTGCCACTAAACCTGCGGACCGGGAGGTCCCGGGTTCGAGGTTTCTCGTTGTTGAAAAACAGCGAGAAACTTCTAGGCACGTTTAAGGCGTTACACTAGCTTGTCGCTCGGCAAAATAGGCATGAAAATAAATAAAAAAAATTACGCGACTATTGAATATATAAAATGACTAAAAACTAAAACATTGAAAAAAAAAAAAAAACGCTATCCTCGAGCGATTTCCCAATAATTGATCGAATCACTATACGATGGGGCTGTTATCTTTCGGCCAAAACGTCAAAAGATATTTAGCAGGTAACGCCGCGTTTTCCACGGTAAAACTAATGGATGGGCGAGTATGCTTATTTTTGATAATTCGCCCGAAACCAAGCCGCTGACTTTTATCAACACGCCGACGTCGTGGTCCTGGCGCGAGGTGTGTTTCGCAGTGTGCCCTATTTTTGTCCCTTGCAAGCATTCGCATATACATTACGCGTATATATATCGAGGGAGGAAGCTCCGTGAGTTTCGCGAAAAAAAAAGTGTAGGACGTATAAGAGAGAAATAGCAAGAGAAAGCAAGAGAGAGAGAGAGAGAGATAGAGAGAGAGAGAGATAGAGAGAGAGAGAGAAAGCAAGGGGGATGGTTTTACCGAGGCTGTTCAGAGGGTTTGAACCTGTACGTTCGCGGTACCCACCCCCGCTGGCTTTCCGTGTCGGCTTTCCCTTCTTCCTTGTTCACCTCGCGCCCCCCTCCGCCCCGATCTTCCCCGATCCTCTTTCTTTCGCTTTTTTCGCGACCCCTACCTCACCCTCCCCCTCCCGCCCTCCCATCCTCCCATCCTCCTTGTCTCACCCTCTCGCCACTCTTTTCGTTCGTACACGCGAGAGCTATAGACTGCCTCATCGTCTACACTGGCAGAGCGAAAGAGAGGAACGGCGACAGAGAAAGAAAGAGAGAGAGAGAGAGAGAGAGAGAGAGAGAGAGAGAGAGAGAGAGTGATCGAAAGAGAGTGAGCGAGGAAGAAAAAGAGCGGGGTTAGGGGTGCGTGTCGGTGTGTGCAGGTGGATAATAGTCGACGATCGCGTCGTGTTGGGTACCACGTGAAAAAGGATCCGGGAACATACACACAGTCGCATACATACGTAGAGTAAAAAAGATAGTAGTAACACACGCCGTCAGGAGGGGGGGGGGGGCGGGGGGGGTATGGTTAGGAAAGCAAGTAGGAGGCGTTGGGTGCGCGGTCCGGTCGATATATCAGGGCTCCAGTGCAGCTGTCTGTCAGGCAAGCGGACTCTACGTACGCCAGACGACGTCGTGCTCCCGTAGAGGACTCTCGTTGCTGCCCTAACCCTCACCCTCGCCCCCCCCCCCCTCCCTCCTCATCCGGGCCCCTCTTTTTCTCTCCGCGTCACTCCGCCTCCCGGTGAAAATCCCCGACGATAGAAAGAGGAAAGTCAGACGTAGAGAGAGAGAGAGAGGGAGGGGGAGGGAGAGGGCGGACGAAAAAGAAGAAAAAAAAACGGCTCTGCGCTCTACTGCCGTTGCTCCCGTTGCTTCTGGGCTATTTTTCATCGTCGTAGCGACGCGAGAGGGCTCGGGAGTGGGCGGCGGTGAGGCACAGAGAAAGAGAGACAGAGAGAGAGAGAGAGAGAGAGAGAGAGAGAGAGAGGACGCGACGAGAGCGACCCCTGACGGGAGTGCTGGTGTACCTTTGTTATAGCGTTGGAATTCCCTCTGAGGCGAGGAGGGAAATTCTGCTACGTCACTTCTTCGGGAAACTAAGAGGACTCGGTTAACGTTGGAACGATGAGCGGGCGGGGGAGAGAGGGGGAGGGCTTGGACGATGATTCGGCCGATATACGACGACACGTTCTTGCAACTTGTAAGAAGGGGGAGGATGGGTCGGTGGGATTTGGGCCTGTCGTATGTACTTGCTTGCTTTGATGCAAAGCAAGATTTTTGCTTGCTCTCGGGACAGGAGCGCGGGGTACGTTGCGAAGTCATGATATCGCTAAAACGGCCCAATGCGTGATTATGACGCAAGATTCTGCTGGTAATCGTGCAGAAATTTTCGTAGGAATCCAATTGGATTCCCACAATTGCTACCATTTCCTGATAGGGATCGAATGGCTAATCGCATTGGATACCTATTAGTGGTAGACAAAAAAAAATTGTTTAAAAATTTTAAACGAGCTTTTATTTAATGTACGAAAAAGTAGAAAATGTTTTTTTTAACAATTCATCTATATGTGACTATAAATAAAAGCTTGGGGTGCTCAACTTTTTAAATGTTTAATAAATTTGATTTGAATTTGAAATTTAAAATTGGTTTTTGGCACAATAGTAATTAGAGCAATTATTATCACACGTTTATACGCTGTTTCCCGATTTTTATTTAAAAAATCTACGGTTGTTTTACAGTAAATCAAATACAGTTGATATTTTAACCGATTTATGTGAATTAATGATTATATGCCTAAATTTTGATCGCCACTAGCTTTTATTTATAGTCACGTGTAGGTGACTTGTTAAAAAAAAAAATATTTTCACTTTTTAGTACATTAAATAAAAGTTTGGTAAAAAAAAATTTTGTAGATATAAATTATTTTCTACTTTTTAGTCTTTAATTGATTTTACTAGAGCTCTGAAATTTTTGCAAAGAGGCATCAACTCGTCCAAACGACCCGGCGTTATTATTGGTTGATTGTCAGGAGAAATCCTGGAGAACTGTGATAGCTGGCACCTGTCATAGATGTTGGCTCACCACTTATTGCACCTTACCTTCTAACCTATTTTATCTATTGAATCCTTTTTTGAATGCACCTCTTAGATGCATGTTTGCAAAATTTCTCTGGCTCCAAGTAGTCGGGAAGTTTGTGAAATATCGATTTTTCATTTTGTCTCTAACAGAAAGTCATTTTTTATTTATTTATTTATTTAATTAATGGACGTACCCTTATCCAACGCAACACCGTTCGCAAGGAGTTTCATTTTCATTCATCGTGGGTGCGTTGCGTTATGCGAAATATAATCGTGGTACGATTTAGTCGCAGGTACGATTTCGACAAGTCTACCACGTTATACGTACACAGTGATGTACCTCCAATGAAACTGGTGGGCGGTGGGAATCGTCAAATACATGCGAAATGGGTACCAGGTGGCGGAGCAGGAATCCACCGGTATAAGAGCCTCAGTAGTAGCGCCCCGTATGAGGCAGACACCGTTGCACAGGAGGGGTGCAAGGGGCGGGGGTGGCGGAGGCGGCAGGGGGCGAAAGACCGAGATGGAAGGTTAGCGTACTTTTTTTTTTCGTTCTCCCTCCGATCTCTCCGCGCCAGAGGAGGTCTCGTCCCCATATACTCGCAAATCCTCCAGGTATATATATATATATAGAGTGCGAGCTTCTCCGTACCTTAGCACCTTTTTTACGAATTTTTTTTTCATTCTTTTTTTCCTTTTTCGTCCTGTCCACTCGCATACTCTCGCGGCGCGGCTCTCAGCTATTTTTCCTCCTTTTCTCGTAGTTTTATATATATATATATATATATATATATACAGGGTGATCCAAAAGTCGTGAATCAAACGAAGTGGGCAGTAAGTCAAGATCATTTACAAGGAAATAGGTAATATACAGGTTGGTCCGTTTCTCAACGATTCCAAAGATATGATTTTTTTTTCTTCATATCAGACGCCAGCTGAACTCGCAGAATCATTAGGGAGTTGATGACGCAACAGTTTCGAAACGCTTGAGAGCATTAGGAATGACTGAAAAGCAAGGACATTGAGTGCCGTACGAGTTGAAGCCGAGAGACGTCGAACGGCGTCTTTTCACGTGTCAACGGCTGCTTCAACGGCAGAAAAGGAAAGGTTTTTTGCATCGTATCGTGACTGGTGATGAAAAAGTGGATATACTACGATAACCCTGAGCGTATAAAATCGTGGGGGTTAAGCCCGGCCATGCATCAACATCGTCGGCAAAGCCGAATATCCATGGGTTCCAAAGCTTCTGATCTGCATTTGGTGGGATCAGCTGGATGTAGTTTATTATGAGCCACTCAAACCGTACGAAACCATCACGGAAGATCGCTATCGACTACAATTGATGCTTGTTTGAGCCGAGCATTGAAGGAAAAACGGCCCGCTTTACGAGCAGAGACACGACAAAGTGATTTTCCAGCATGACAACGCTCGGCCACATGTTGCAAAAACGGTGCATCTACTTGGAAATGCGTCAAATGGCAAGTCCTATTCACCAGACATTGGCCCTGCCGATAATCACTTGTTCCGATCGATGGCACGTGGCCTGGCTGAGCAGCACTTACATTCTTATGAAGATGCCAAACGAATGGCTCGACTCTTGGATAGCCTCAAAAGACGTGTCGTTTTTCCAACGTGGAATTAAAATGCTGCTAGAAAGATGGGAAAAACGTAGTGGCTAACGATGGACAATACTTTCAGTGACATGTTTTTCGCTGATTAAAAAAAAAAAAGCATTCATTCTTTATATTTAAAATCTTGGATTGTGGGTAACGCTCCGGCCTTCTTAAATTTGAGTCACGTTTTGTCCATAAGTCTTCTACGTCCCTGACGTGTTTAGCAGATACCGAGAGTTTTTTTTTTAGCTGGAGTTTGAGGTTAAAAAAAAAACTTTATTTATCATTAGTGGTACAGCGACAACATATGTTTGTTAAATTTCATTAAGAGCAATAACGTCATTTTTCTCGTCTCATAGCGAAATTCCAAGTAAACAAAAATATACATTTTAAGAAAAGGAAGAGCATGTTTTATTTGTCCTTTTTTTTAATTAAAATCTCAATATAACGAATTTTTCGAAACACACGGAGAGAATGAAAAAGTAATTTTTGTCGTGAATTTCACGGTAAAAATTACCGTGATATATTTCAATGTGGTGACAAGTGAGAAAAGCATAATAATTCGTATGCGACAAGTTTTTTTTGTTTAACTCACGTTACAGAAAATTTCAAATACGTAGGTAAAATTTTACTATACAAGAAGGGTAGGGCGCACGATAATTTTTACCGACAGCACAATACATTTTCCTATAACACTCATTAAATTTTATAATAAATCTTAAAATAACTGTTATAAAGACGATACGTTTTTTATAGACATTTTTGAAAGACATAAAATAATAAAATGTACAGTAAAATTTCGCTGATATTATATATTTTTTAAATTTAAGTTTTGCGTATTTTGTTAAACATGAAAATTTACTAGAAAATCTGGTAAAATTTTTTATCTGAAGAAGAAATTTTATTTTATTTTCGTGAAAATCTGTGTGTTTACTCAGTAATAATAAGCGAAGTTTCAGGGTTGTCGTCTGATTACCGTTACTGCACGGTAATTTTTAACATTTAATTCTCTCCGTGCATGACCTCGATATAACGAACGTTTTGTTGCTCTTCCCCTAGAGATTCGTTATATCGAGGTTCGACTGTATTGATAATTTATCACAATATCATAACCACAAGGCACACAGTGCATTTAATTAGAGCTGACGAAAAATACGAACGCAATGGCGGCGCTCGGGTTTTGCGCACCGAGCCAATACGATCGTTTTTTCATTGCAAATTATCTCGGCAAACTCCCCACTTTCTTTGATCAATGACTTTTTGACCACCCTTTACGTACAGTCCGTGAGCGTAGTCTCGCGAATTCTCGATTATTTTTCTCGCTCGGGTCCTCCTCCCTCTCGCGGGAGGGGACAACCCTTCTCACCTCGGTTCCCTCCGGCGAAAAACCCTCTCGCGCGCTAGACCCGTAGAAAGAGTTTCGTCAAAGAGTGGGGAGGATCGATTTTTACTGGGGCAACTGCTTCCTCCTCCTCCTCCTCCTCCTCCTCCTCCTCCTCCTCCCCCTCCCTACCCTCCCCCCGAGCTACCTCTTTCTCCGAGGGCCCATGCACCCTCCTGCATCGCGCCACCCCATTTTCGCCCCCCCCCCCCGCCCCCATCATCCCACCCTTCGTACACCACGACATCAACCACCTTCTTTTCCTCTTTCGATATACGAGTCTACGTACACGCTTACGCCCTCGCACCTGCCTCTGTGTGGGTGTCTGCGAGCCAATGTGTGGGTGGAGAACACGACGGGAGCTGTACGTGGCCATTTTTTTTTTCTTTTTTTTTTACACACTCCCAAACGCTTCTACGATATTACTATAGAACGTTAGCTCTTTCTTTCTTCCGGTCTGTTCTTTCTTTCGCTTTCCATGTAGCCTACACCCGTGCAGTTAATAGACGGCGTCCAGTGAATGGACGAAATGTAATTTTTATTTTAAATAAGTGAAAAAAAAAAAAAAAATAGTATGATATGTGTATCTCTCGTCTTAAGGAGTTTCGGGATGATTGGTAAAGTGTTAACATTTGATTGAAATTTATAATGTAAATTCTTTTTTTTTATATACTGAATGCACCTTCCACATTTTGGATCAAGCGTCTACACCGTTCCTGTATAAAATTTACAATTAAGAAAACACTTTTTGAGTGGCCAGTTTTGTTACGCGCGAAATAGTGTGAAAAAAAAATGTTTAAAACAGGGTTCGTAGAAAGGCGACATTTATTATAAAAATCATTAAGGCATCATCAGTATTTCTACAGGTATGTAGTATAGAAACTGATGTTTTTAGAAAATAAAAAATTTCCGAAAATAGATTGATACTGATCGCTCAATAAATTTTTTTTTAAAATTGTATGCGTGGTAGCCACGCTCGTTAGAAGTGAAACTTCAAACACTCGTGTCACTTACGAATGAAAATACGAGATAGTGCTGCAAATAAATATAAAACGTAATGCTGGAATTTTCTTAAATTGCAAAATTGCAAGATTAACTTTTGTTCATTTCATTTTCGTTCAAAAACTTAATTCTGCATTGACGATTCAATTATAAATTTGGAATTCATTGACGCTGATAATCTTAAAGAGCAATTTATGTTAAATTCACATTCAATTTTCCGTTGATTATATTCATTCATCATTTTTGTCATGACTTTTATTATTATTTTTATTCTTTATGAATGATTGAAATTATCACGAATGATAGAAGAAGATAAAATAAAATGTACCTTCGGATAACCCAGAACTCGCTGGGTTATTTCCACAATTATTATAGCCATTTTCCATTTTCAACACTCTCGGTGTTTTAAATTGTCACTTTCAATATTCATCACGTATCACTCACCTCATATATTTTACAAAATATTTGATAAAAAAATGAAAAAACGAGCAACTAAAATTCTCCGCACTATTGAATCGAGTGTAAGTACACCGAGGTAAACAGCACAACAAAAAGCAATGCCTGTGCGGCGCGTCACTTGGAGGCACATTACAAAAACATTTGCTGAATAGCAGATGGCAAAGCAAGAATGTTTTTCGAAAGGTTGCTAGTGACGCGCCGTATGATTCTTCGTATACCATGGGAATACTAGCGCGCATGCGCACGTATCTCCTTTCACTCACCTGCTATCTTTCTCTATCCTTTTCCCCCTCTACGGTAGCCGTGAGAAAGTAACGCAAACGTTAAACGCGAGAACCTCGTATAAGAAGTTTCACTGAAAAAATTCTTATCCTCTACAACATTCATCAATGCTAAACGTTCATTTAGGTGGTGGTCGAGTATCCATCTAGCTTTTCTTAGCTGTAGAAATTGAAAGGTTTTTTTTTTTTTAATAATATTTTCATTAGAAAGTCCATCTGAATCATAAAGTGTCGTTATTCGTTCATTCACTGGTAGCGGTTTATATACATCCTACCACGGTTTTCCAACTATCGTCCTCGCTTCTACTCCTCGTTCTATTTCTACTTCTTCTCTTTTGGCCTGTTGGGGTACCTTCACCGGTGCGAGCAGCAGCCATGCCGTACCATGCCGTCCCGCTCTCGTAATGCACCCCCGACCTTCCTCCACCACCCTCTTCACGATCATCTCTCTCTTTCTCCATCCCTCTTTCTCTCTCTCTCTCTCTCTCTCTCTCTCTCTCTCTCTCTCTCTCTCTCTCTCCCTCTCTCTCTCTTTTTTTGCCTTTCTCCCTCTTTTCTTTCCCGTATATTCCCAGTACTCGCAAAAAGAGACACGATCCACGAAAAACTCCGGCTCCCGATCCTCCTTGCACCAAGCTTCCCCTTCACCTCCTACACCCACCCCCGCCCTCCCCCAATCCCGTTCCCGCTGTGCTGTGCCACAGGCGCCGCCGGCTCTTTTTTCCAGGCACTACCCCTCAACCTCTCGCACGCTTTTACCGTTCGCTTGCCGACAACACACACACACACACACACACATAGGCAGACAGGATACGTCTATGCAGGCGAACCTGCAACGTTTCCTCCCACCCCTTTTTATCCCGGGTTCGCGCGACCGCTCTTGGGAATTCCACGATTTTTCTTCGTAATCCCGGGCTCGTTTGGTCCTGCGGTATTATATACGTGGGGGAGGGATTTGCCTGCGCGAGGAGAGCTTTCGAGTTTTTTTTTTTTTTTCTCGATGCCTATCGAAAGCTTTTACGCCCAGGAGTCTCTCGCGGTCTCGAAAGAATTTCAAGCGGGCAGCACTGTTTTTCCTTTTTTTTTTTTTTTCGAGCCAGCGTTCAACAAAACTGCGCTCTTGAATTTGATTCTTACGACTTTTTTATGTATTTATTTTTCTTTTTTTTTGTTTCTGTTGTTTCGTATATAGTCTTTTGGTGGTTTTTCTTCGAGTGTGTAGCAGAACAAATGCTTCGCTGAGCCTGCCGCGTTGGCGGAGTTGGCACGCACCTCGAACAACGTTAAGCCTTGGCGTTTGCTCACGCGATCGATTACTCAATCTCACTCGTTAATCGATGACCGAGCCATCTTCTTATCGAATACATTGACGGGCTCGAACAGTCGCGGATAGTCTTTTTTCGTCAATTCTTATAACTGGTTGAAGAAAAATTGGCGACTTGAAGCAAGCGATACGAAATTTGGTTTGAGTGACCTTTAGAATGGAGTTAAAGGACTGACTGAAAGTTGATCTTTACGGCCAACCCCTCCCACGAGTCCCACTTAATTTCAAGCTTGCTTACTGTACTTATTTATAGATGAGTTACTCATTACTTTAATTCGTTTCTCGACAATTACTCAGTGGATTTATTTGAAACTTAGCATAATCGATAGCTTGATTCTAAATCTTGATGATATAATATTTTCCGAATTTACAGCGACGTAGTTCCATTCGTTGTCCAATCGTTAAGAAGGTACGATCATTAAGAAGAATGCAACTTTTGGGCCTAAAATTTTTATATGACGTTGACGAATGCGTTATGCACCGTTTGGAAAAATTTGAGCTATATTGACCGTTCAGTATTTTCGTAATAAAATTGCAGAATCGAGCACTTTGAGCTAGTGAAGCACGTCGTCTTGTGGAGAGGGTCGACCGGAAGTGTCGTTGATCACGATTTTGCTGCTCACGTATCCAACTAAGGTCATTAAAAAATTGAAATTTGATATACTAAACATAATAGATATTGTAAAAAAAAATCGAAAATTCGAACTTCACCGTGTAGTTCAAGCACTACATTATGACGAAATAGCACCCATAGACTTGCCAACATCGGGCGTAACAGCTGATTCGTTTGGCGAGCATAACCTAGCCCCTTTAGAGAGATTCTGTAACTCGGTAGCGACAGTTTTCGTTGTCGCTGGCTAACGACAGCCAATCGCATCCACGATCACAGAAGAAAGGGAGCCTCTTGTTGGCTTGTTGGCTGTCGCTAGGTAACGATAATGAAAATTATCACTACCGAGTTACAGAATCTGCTTGGAAATCGCCGTGAAGACGAGTCTCGCCACAAAAGGCAAAATTTAACCAATAATATTAATTCAGTAACACCCGTGGACTAATTCCATGAAGAATTATCATTCCTCAAATTTTCAAGAATTTTGGCAATTTTTTAATATCCATCTTCTATCAATATAAAAGCCAAAGCCCCGACTGACTGACTCATCATCGTCCAGCCTAAACCGCTGAAGGTAGAAACATGAAATTTAAAGAGGGTGTTGATTTTATATCGGAGGCGTCGTTTAAGAAGGGATTTTTCGTAATTCAACGCTTAAGGGGGTGAAATTGGGTGTAAAAGTTTGTATGGAAAACTTTGCTTGAGTGTAGCAAATTGAAACTCGGTACAAATATTCTTTGAAACAAACAATAAAACTATATATTTTGGGATTTTTTTTACAATTCCTAATGCGGGATGCTGCTTCTAATGAAGTTTCTATGGGCCAAATTCTACGCGGGCGTAGCCGCGGGCGGAAGCTGCTCCAGTAATATATTAAACTACACGCACGCATTTCCGGTAACGCAATCTGTTGGAAAACAGCGTGAACTTACTCATAATCCCGATAAGTATCCACAGGTGAATGATGGAAGGTTTTGCCGAATGGCTATGAGGAGGCACGCGGTATAAATATATATTCGTAGTAGGGAGAGAAGACAGGGGCGTCGAGATAAATGCGGGGGAGTTTAACGGTCGGTAGTTGCTGAAGGGAAAAGGGAAAACAAAAAGGTATGGGTGTGTGTCAGAGAGAGAGAGAGAGAGAGAGAGAGAGAGAGAGTGGGTGTGAGTGAGATGAAAAGTGGAGTCAGAGGTCACGAGCACGGATCAAGTCGAGCGGGACGGTACATGAGAGAGAAGAAACTAGAGGGAAGAAGGAGGGTTGCGAAGAACGCGAGAAACTTAGCTTGCAGCCCTATCCCAGTAGTAGTGGGCCAATGTGTACGGCTCCGGCGTGAGTAATATAAAGAGGGGTGTGGATGGGTTAGAGGAGTGCATCTTGCTCCTCATGCGAACAATGCGGGGAAAAGTGCAACGGAGCAAAGAAACACAAGAAAAACGAAGAGAACATAGTAGGCGAAGAAGAAGCCGAAGTAAAAAAAGTAT
>OZ010722.1:2129169-2131669 GCA_963932345.1 Ophion ventricosus
ATTTTTCTGGGGCGCCTGGAGTGTGCACTCGTAAATCGGTGCCGGTGATGGAGGTCGTGCGATGCATCTGAAACAGTGGAACCAAATTTTTTTTTTAGTTTTTATAAGTTCCTTTTCTATATGAACTAAAAAAATACCGAAGAAATGACGAAATTCCAAATTTTTCGAAGTTTGGAAAAAAAAAATTCACTTTTTTGAAAAAAAAAATTCACTTTAAGTTGCAAAACAAGTAATTTAAATAGTACTTTTGTCCGACTTTTTTAGTTCAAATAGAAGATAATTCAATACTGAAGCTAGATCACTTTGGTTTTTTTCGATCGGACATATATTGTTTTTTACTATCGCCGGCACCGTTTTCCAAAACTTGTGAAAATGAAAACTCGAGAAAACGGGCTGTAAAGTTCTGCCCGAGCATTCGCACCTGCTCGACGCTCGGCCACTAAAACTGATCTAGCTTCGAAAATATGTCGAATTGGCCTCTAAAATTTTGAACACATATTCTTGGATAGTTTTGGAATAGATTTAAGACAAAACGAAAAATCGATTTTTGAAGCCTGTAAAGCAGACTACTGCCTTAAGTCCCGGGACTAACCAGTAAAAACACCTTTTTTTTGTTGTTGCATAATTCGACTCTATTCATCAACACAGTTCACCTTCCATAGCGATACAATCATTTCAACGTTTTTTCTAACCCTCGATGTCTTTCTTACAGAACGATTTGTCTCTTGCCTCAAAATAGGCTCTCCTCTCCACTCGGTTGACGCACCTTTTCGACTCCGGCGTATAGCGATGAATCCATGTTTCGTCCATTGCACCGACGCAAAAAATTCTTTTTATCACGCATAAAACAGCTTCAAACAGCGCTCCGAATCATCAATTCGTTGTTGTTTTACGTTCGACTGTGAGCAAAACGCGGCACCCACTTGGACAAAAGTTTTTTCCAAGTTTTTATCGAGTTCGACAATACGAATATTCGATACAAGTTAACATAAATCATAACACCCGTGAGTTAACATAAATTTAGTCTCTTCGTTGATCCTGAAGAACTACTCCTGCCTTCCTTAACTCGAGGCAGCGGTTTCGGGTCAAATCTCAAAGTCTCGTTAATACGCGGTTGTGCGAGAGGGGGCAAACGTAGCTCGATGATCGAGGAACGAGACGAGAGGGAGTATACGATTTGGGGTTGGAAGCCGCATACGCGTATTCGGTTGACGAGGGGAGCAACAAAAGGAGAACGGTCCGAGGGTGGAAGAGGAAACGGCGAAGCCGCAAAGAGCTACGCGTCTTCGGGGAGGGGCGGGGGGGGGGGGGGGGGGGGGGGGTGAGAGAGGAAGGGAGCCTACCCTAAACGTCTCGCCGCACACCGCTTCGCCACTCACCAGCAACTAACCTAACCCAAGCTATCGAAACTTGACGTTGGATATCACTTGCCGTGGTCTCCAAAGTGGACTAAGGAAAAGGACCAAACGAAAGAAAACGGGGAGCAAGTGGCGCTCCGTGTGCAAGGTAGCGCGCCCAGCCAAATACTTGTAGTAGTGGTACAAGAAAGTGCGAGCGAGATGGAGAAAACTCGAAGGGATTGGGGATTCGGCAAAGTACTTCGGATCCTATACACAGGCGCGCGCGCGCGCACACACACACACACAAACAAAATAATTTTTCAGTTATGATGAGACACTAAAGTTTTTTTCGATTATATTAGGTGTGTGAATTAATTTTTACAGATTTTTCTAGCAGGCTGGGAATCCTCTTTCAAGTTGAAATATTTCAACGTCCTTTTAGGATTTTAAAGTATTGACATAGCCCTTCTCAAGACGCTGTATGAATTTATTGGTTGAGCATCATAACTTTAAAATAAAGTAGCAAGAACAATGGCAACCGATAAGCTGCACATTCGCCACTGCATCCTTTACGAATTCCAACAAGGAAAAAGTGCCACCAAAGCGTGGGAGTCAATTTGTTATGTGTCCGGGAAGAGTATTGTGTCATACGAAACATGCAATTATTGGTTCAAACGTTTTAGAAACAATGATTTCGAACTCGGTGACCGTGCGCGTACTGGACAGCCTGATATATATATATATATATATATATATATATATGTGTGTGTGTGTGTGTGTGTGTGTGTGTGTGTGTGTGTGTGTGTGTGTGTGTGTGTGTGTGTGTGTGTGTGTGTGTGTGTGTGTGTGTGTGTGTGTGTGTGTGTGTGTGTGTGTGTGTGTGTGTGTGTGTGTGTGTGTGTGTGTGTGTGTGTGTGTGTGTGTGTGTGTGTGTGTGTGTGTATATGTATATATATATATATATATATATATATATATATATATATATATATATATTACGGGTATTGCTGGAAGAACGAGTAAACCAAGGTTTACTCGAGTTTATCTAGTTATTACCCAAGCTTGTTGGGTAAAGTTCGAAATATAACTGAAATAAATTTGCATTTGGCGTTATATGAAAATTTATATTAGGTGTGTGAATTAATTTTTACAGTTTTTTT
>OZ010722.1:2134169-2185886 GCA_963932345.1 Ophion ventricosus
TCTTACGCTCGTTTGCTCACGCGCTCTGTCGCTATGTTTTTCGTCCGACGTTCGCTTCTCCTCGTTCCTTTGGCATTGCTCCACTCCTCCCTCCGCCGCTCTTTATTTTTTGTTCTTTCTATCCTTCGATCGTGTTCGCTCTCTCTTTTTTCTTTCGAATCGCCGTCCCTTGCGCACCTGTGTGTGCGTGTGTGTGTGTATCGTCGTTGAAACGGCGAGCCGTGTCGACTACCCACCTTCTCACCGATATCTCGTCTCTCCCTCGAGCACCGCGACTTGTCCCAAACTCCCCCTCTCCCCCCCTCTCTCCCTTTCGATGCAGTCCAGAAAGCTTCTCCCTCCTCCGCAACGTAGCTCTCCCTTCTCTTATCCCCCCCCCCCTCCTCTTCCACCAATATTCTCCTCGTCCGTTTTATCCGCTCGCGCGCCCCTCCGCCGCGAGCGCTCGTGACGCGGCGCGGCCAGTGCCGCGGGAGCGCGTCGAATCTGCCGGCGCTCGCTCTCTCTCTCTCTCTCTCTCTCTCTCTCTCTCTCTCTCTCTCTCTCTCTCTGTGTGTGTGTATGTACGAAACACAGAAGTGTGGCAACACCGCGCTGTGGCGCGAGCGTCTCGGTCTTGGCCGAGAGTTTTATATACGCGAGGGAAAGGGGCAGTGAAGGGCGCGAACGGGTGGTAGCGCGCGGGGCGGGTGGGGGGGGAGGAGGTTGCCCACCAACCAGCCGAGTCTACCGAGTTTGTCTACCGGCGCGCGGGTATCAAAAGAGCGCGGAGAGAACGCGGAGACGAGTGAGTGTGTGCTCGCTGCACGTAGTTAAAGAGATATCCGAGTTAAGTCGTTCCGTCGTTCCGTCGTCGTCGTCGTCGTCGTCATCGTCTCTTACGTTTTGTGTGTATTGCCTCGTTGCCCTCGTTCATTTGCCGCGATCCTCTGTGCGTGTGTGTTTCGAGTGTACAACTTTTTCTTTCTAACCTCGTGTTAACGTGAATTTGAGTATAAAAAAAAAAACGAAACAAAGTCCGCAATTGTAGAAGTAAAAAAAAAAAGCAGCGATTTTCTTTTTTGTTTTGGCGTTTATCGGCGACGTCGCACAGGCACCGTGAACCCAAAAAAGTGTACGTGCGCGCTTGTGTGTGTGTGTGTGTGTGTGTGAAATGGTGCGTAGGTGGTTTCGTGTGCCGGCGAGCAAGAGCGATCGGTGAAAAAAAAAAAAACGGTCCCCCGTTTGTGATTTAGCAACGAAAAGACGAGAGAGAGAACCGCCGGTACGTTGAAACACTTCGAGAGACCGATCCTCTCGACGTTAGCCACACACGTCCTCGTCGTTGCCGACGTCGAAACGCTGCAGAAAAAAGAAAAGAAAAAAAAAAGCGAAGGAAAAAAAAGATCTCTCCGCTGCTGCCACTCTGTGCGCGCTCTATCCCCCCCTCCTTCTCCTCCTCGACCTCCCACTCCCCGACGATACCGCTGCTGCTGCCGCCGCCGCCGCCGCCGCCGCAATCGCCAGCCTCCCCACTCCCTCCCTCGCCTTCACTCGACCCCCCCGCCCTCCGCCTTCATTCCCCGCCTGCCCACCCTCTCCCCCCCTTCGCCCGCCGACGTACAGTCGTCGCGGGAACATAGCCGCACAGAGGACGCGCGCGCGCGCACGCGAGTGATATAGAGTGAGCGACGCACGCACCACACACGGCGGGGACGACGCAACGGGCCCCCAACACGCACGTTTCATCGGCGTGGACGGTTGGCGCGCGCCCGCGCGCTCGCGATCTCTCGTACGCGTATTTTCCAGAAGAAAAAAAAAACAACAACAACAACAACACGAATAATGTAAAAGGAATTAAAAAAAAAAAACGGTGAAGGCAAACGGGAAGAGTAAAAGAAGAAAAAGGCAACCATAAGGTTGTAAAAGAGCGCGCGCGCGCGCGAGAGTGTTGAGAGAAAATGAATGACAATTCGAGATGGAGTTCGCGCGACGGAACAACGATGCACGGTGAAAGTTTGAAAGGGTGAACGCGTAAAGAAGAAGTACGGAGGATTACCAAGTACATGTTTATACGTGTGTGAGTGCGTATATATATATATGTGCTCGTATATATATATATATATATATATATATTTAGACGGAGAAGAATTATTTGTTGAAATAGTTTTTAATTAATTTTAAACGATCGAGGAGAAGGAGGAGGAGGAGAAGGAAGGAAGTTTCAAGATAAACATAAACACACAAGCAAAGAGATAATAATAGACCGGTGTTAAATGGCGCTCTCGGCAAAGAATCAGACATCGAATTACGTGAACCTGTATTATTCGATCGTCCAGCGAGCGGCGACACACTACTTTAAGGAATATTACAGTTCCGGTGAGTACCGAATTTCTACAATAATTACGCTTCTTCCATTCACATTGATTTATCTAACGTGTGTAAATCGTTATATGTGCGCGCTTTTGTTCTCGGATTGGATTTTTGTGCCACGACGTCTCTCTCTCTCTCTCTCTCTCTCTCTCTCTCTCTCTCTTTCCCACTCTCTCTATCGCTCTCTCTCTCTGTCTCTCTCGATGTACACTTGAATGGACATATATCACGTGATACGAAAGCGAGCGAGCAGGCGCGCGCGCGCGCACCCGCCATGTAACCAATTTGTATATGGCCAGCTGACGAGGCAAATCGAAATCATATTACGCGGGGTTCTTTATGAGAGAAGAATTTTATTATTTTCAAATGTCACACGAGCTAGCGCGAATGCCGAAGAATTTTCTTCCCTTTTTTTTGCACTTTTTACGACTATTGGTAGACGATGATTTTTCTTCACTTTATCAAGGAATTTCGATAGCGTTCTTCGAGTGCGGCAATAAAAATACAAATAACGTTGAAGTTTTCATCGTTGGAATTCAACGAAAATATCCTCTTTTATTTTCTCTTCTTCTCACTGTTAATTATTCTCCAAAATTATTTTGCATTGATATTTACCTTCTAATGAGAATCTGAAAAAAAAGTTTGCCTCGGTTTGCCAAAAAAAAAAAAATAGCAAAGAAAAAAAAAACATCGTTACGTTGCAACGTAATGTGTTTTTTTTTTTCTTCGGCAGACTGCTAACTCGTTGGATTGTTGAAAAATAGTAAGCCGGGAAATGATATTGATGCTTAGGCATCTCTGCTGTCAAATGTAAATAAGTTGCAATTTTATTCAAGAAAAAAAAAAACAACCGATAGATTCGGCGACATCGGCATTCGCACGACGTAAAAATTTTCAACGGTGGAATGCAACGATTTGAAAAGAATTACTTTCATAATTATCCAGTGTTTGAGTTTGGAAATTGAGGTTGCAAAACGGTCAACGTAACAAAAGTTTTGTAAAGATTTATTTTTTCTTTCGACAAATTCGAGAAAACGTTCGAAAATGTCGAGCGAACGAATAAATACGTTTTCTATTGTGAAATTTTGATGCTGCGATGCAATATAGGTTTTCGAAGAAAGCGCCGATTTTGAAATAGCCGCCGGTCAAAGGCGGCTATTTCAAAAACCACTTTAGGAGACCGAAAATTAGATGATTTCTTTGGATTTTTTTGTTATTGTGAAAAAAAAAAACAAACAGAAATTTCCGCAACTCTGACAATAATTTATTCATATTTTCATACATCTCTGATAATTTTTTTCCAAATTATTTCTCGTCCTCATGGTCGTTGTCGATTTGCGGGAATTCTGCAGCTCGCAATTCCCATCTGAAATAGTCCAATAAATTTGTATACATTCTCGAGATGTTTTTCAAGAACATGAACCTAAATTTTGAAGAAAAAAAAAAATACGAGAATCGAATGTTGGAACGTGTTTGAAAAAAAAAAAAATGATCGATTTTTAGCATATTTTTTTTGTCCCGGCATTATGCAATAATAAATATGTTTCAAACAATCTAATCCTTCCAACTTTAGGTTCATGTTTTAATAAATTATATTATGTAAACGTGTTCCAAATTTCAAGATGATCAATCGATTAGTTTTTGAGTTATGATTGCCGCAAATTGAAGAGAAAAAAAATGTCGTTTCGAGAAAAACACGTTTAAAAGTTTCAGAAACGAAAAAGTCAAAGTAAAATGTGTTTAATCGAATGATATAGTGTCTTACCGATTAATCAGCGATTCCCCAGCACCATGCAGCACTCCTTCCTCTTCCTCGTCAAACTCATTTGAAGCTTGTATTTCCTCTTTACGAGCTTTTCGAGCTTCTTTTGTCTCCGATAAACGTTTTTCTATTTTGCCGAGCCACGCGCGTCTGATCCATTTGCTCGGCATATCCGTAGCTTTCTCTCTCTGCCTGCCAAATACGATTTGTATTTCATTCGTAACCATGAGTAGGGCTGAATTTCCTTCGTTGAATGAAATAGCAGCAAGAAATTCCGCTACCTCGATTCTTTTTTATCCAGAATGTCGATGTTTCGGAGCTAATCGCCAAACGATCGAGTTTCGCGACAAAACCAACTTTTGTCGTTAGGCTGCATCACCTTTTACAAACAAAAAAAAAATAAAGTAGGCACAATCTAGTGCCTACTTTATTTTAGGGGTATCTAGCACTTAGATTTCGGTGTCGAAGCTCCTTAAGGCAGTAGTCTGCTTTAGGAGCCGAAAAAAAAGCGTTTTTTCAACAATTTTTTTGAAAGGGAAGGAAATGATTGCGGTAAACGAAATTTTGAGACGATAGTATATTATATTCAAGCTTTAAAAAACAATTTTTATTATTACAAATTATTGAAATTTGCCAAAGTTGTAACGATTTTTCTGGGGCGCCTGGAGTGTGCACTCGTAAATCGGTGCCGGTGATGGAGGTCGTGCGATGCATCTGAAACAGTGGAACCAAATTTTTTTTAGTTTTTATAAGTTCCTTTTCTATATGAACTAAAAAAATACCGAAGAAATGACGAAATTCCAAATTTTTTCGAAGTTTGAAAAAAAAAATTCACTTTTTTGAAAAAAAAAATTCACTTTAAGTTGCAAAACAAGTAATTTAAATAGTACTTTTGTCCAACTTTTTTAGTTCAAATAGAAGATAATTCAATACTGAAGCTAGATCACTTTGGTTTTTTTCGATCGGACATATATTGTTTTTACTATCGCCGGCACCGTTTTCCAAAACTTGTGAAAATGAAAACTCGAGAAAACGGGCTGTAAAGTTCTGCCCGAGCATTCGCACCTGCTCGACGCTCGGCCACTAAAACTGATCTAGCTTCGAAAATATGTCGAATTGGCCTCTAAAATTTTGAACACATATTCTTGGATAGTTTTGGAATAGATTTAAGACAAAAACGAAAAATCGATTTTTTGAAGCCTGTAAAGCAGACTACTGCCTTAAACGCAAAAAAAAGAACAACACTTTCGGTACGCGCTACTACGTCAGAGAGAAACGATACATCTGCCTCTAACAAAAAAAAAAAAAAAAAACTTTTTTACTGTAACACGTAGCAGTTGTGCGAGGATTTCGTTAGAAATAAACGAACGATCGTTCTCGTGTCTCGGAAAGAACGAGGAAGACTACGCGAAAAAAAATATCTTCGAATTCACTTTGTCATTGCCCCCCCGCCCCCCAGTTTTATCCTGTCAAAAGCTAATCCATACTGGTAAGAATGTTGTATTGTGATTTTTCTTCTTTTTTTTTGGCACTATACACCCCCCTCATCCCCCCTTCCTCCTAACTAACTAACTCTCCCTGTTGGGCGACGTACGAGCGAGGCCAAGTGGGAATTGTTTACGAATTTTCCCGCCAATTGTGTATTCCCGCGTGTTTGACGTGTACACACAACGTTAACACGAGGATGGTTTGGCGCGCGTACAATACGACACCGCGACGCTCGGCCTATCTCGACGCTGTCCGTCGTTTTATTTTATTTTTTTCTTTTCTTTTCTTTCCTTCTTCTCTTTTTTTTTGTTCCCTAGCTTCTTCTTCTCTAGAATCGTTATATCGGGCCGGTTGAGTTTTGTGTCATAAGAGGCGAGATCGGTCTCTCCGATGAGTCATCTCGCGGCGACGATGTAAAGTCCTAAAGTCAAGGTTAAACTCGCGTTATCTAGTTCACGGTTATTTTTTTTTTCTTTTTTTTTTTCTTTCTTTTTCGGTTCGCTTGTATTGAGGTTTTGTGTTTTAATTTCGTTACTCTCGATATATGGCAATGGAATTATCAGTGACGCTTGAATTCACGTGAAGATCGGTGTCGATTTTTTTTTTTTGAAGATGCGGGCCATCTGCTGCGACGCTCGAGACGGCGCCAATTAAGGCAGTCGCGTACTCGATTGTTGGATCGCTGCTTAATCTTTATCTTTTTTTTTTTAATTTGCTACAGATATCGCACACAGGCGTATGTGTGTGTGTGATTGAAAAAAAATTCAAGCAGGCTTACCGGCTATTCATCCTAAATTAATGCATTCAAAGGGTCTGCTCGTTTTAGCTACACTTTAACTTCACTTTTATCTGATTTAACAATAGAAAGTTTACAAAAGGTGTAAGAAAAGTATAGGTGAAACGAACAGGCCCATTGGGGGGATCTGTCAAATGGCGATAGGGGACGTTCATTAATTACGTGAGCTCCAAATGGGATAGGAGTCTGGCAAAATCTCTCAACAAATCTCGTTTAGGGTGGCGGGGGGTAAATGAAAATCTCACGTAAACTTTGTAATTCAGAAAATATATTATTATAATATTTTGTAAGGTATGTACTGGGTGCAAATATGGATATCTTAAGGCTTGGATCATTGTAGAAGAAAAAATATTTTTAGAAAACAAGAATATCATCATTATAATTGCTTTATTATAATTAGTAACAGTCAGACTTATGAGGAATATATATATCGTTTGTAATAAATATTCCTAAAAAAAACCGTGAAATGTCGATATTTCCAGATTAGTCTGAAAATATGGACAGGACGAACGTGGACAGTATGAAATAAAAAAAAATCAAATGTTATTTGATTTTTGGAATTAATTTTAATTGATTTTTGATTTTATTATCAAATTTGATTTTTGAAACTAATCTTCTTATTTGATTTTTGATTTGATTATCAAATTTGACTTTTGATTTTTGAAATTAATCTTCTTATTCTATTCTTAGGCATTAATTGAGTTATCGCTTCATTATCTTCTTCATTAATTTTAATCAAATATTTTTTTTGTTCATCTAAAGGCCTTAGGTCACTCTAGAGGCCAAAAAAAAGGCATTTTTTGGAATTTTTTTTTCCCAGCGATATCATAAAATAAATCGGAATTACACAATAGAAGTTTTATTATACACGTAATTGACGATAGAAAATTATTTTTTCACAACGATACATGTCAAAATGGCGACTTTGCAGCATTTTTCCGATGACGCCTTTATTTCTGAAAGGTCAACGGGGCTCCTATAATTTTTCATTTATCATGAGACACTAAAGTTTTTTCGATTATTTATAAGAATAGCTATAGAAGTACGTAGGATTATTTTTTTTTGATATATTTTTTTGTCACAATGGCGCATTTCTAAAAGAAATCGTATAAAATGCCATGAGAAAATCTTAAGAAAGTTGTTTATAAAAAAGGAACTATGCGATATAATTTTAAAAATCCTACGTAGTGCATCGGAAAATGTAATTCTAAATATACAGTTAAAATTTCAAGTGAATCGGTTGAAATTTGTTTGAGTTATGAGTTCGGCCGACTTGAAAAATGTAGTTTTGAGATAAACGCGTTTAAAGTTAGTAGAAAGGAGGAACTTCTAGTAGGATTGAAACGAATTCACTCCTACTGAAAACCCTCTAGCTCTGTCATTTTTGTAAATTATAAAATAATTTTTGATATACATATTTTTCAAAAAAAAAAAAGGGATAAATATAGGGTCTTTAAAGTGGTCAAATTGTCATCTTCGTCATTGTATTTCGATAACAAACCAGCCAATAACTTTGTTTCTCTCTTCACTCCATTCAAGAAGAATTCACGTTACGTTCCGCAACGATGCAAACTTCAAATACCGTAAGAAAGCGTTCAGCTTTCATTTCACACATTTGCCATAGACTATGTGTGAAAAGTTGCTAGCTTTGATATTTAATATCTCGCGTCAGGAACGATGATAAATGCTTCTTGAAATTTCACAGTTAGACATTACAGTTCTCTTTTCACACACACACACACCATACATTTTTATAAATTCTTTCGAAAGTGTAACATTCGCGCGGGAACTACCTCAAAGCTTCAAAGTCTTCCGTTTACTTCGAACTTTTCTCGTTCTCCAATTCACTCTCGTCCTATTGGGAATAATAATAATAATAAAGCAAGATACACGTATATGTAGTCGTTGGTCGTAATGTAAATGTAGTACGGTGATCGTTGCGAAGTAACAACGCCACGTTCTAGAAGCCATCGCAGCGAAATCCCCTCCCCCCCCCCCCCAGCTCTCTCTCTCTCACTCACTCACTCTCTCTCTCTCTCTCTCTCTCTCTCTCTCTCTCTCTCTCTCTCTCTCTCTCCCCCCCCCCCCCTCTCTCTCTCTTTCTCTTTCTCTCTCGCGCACCGTCTTGGCAAACGCAAGTTTTGAACGTGTCGCGTACTCAACTTCGCCGTCGTCGTAGCGTGATAGTGGGTCAGCGGTCAGCTAGTTATATACGAATGCAGGCACGGGATTAATCGTTCTTCGCTGCTCTTCGAACACGCATAATAATAACGGAGGGAAGAACGAACTATGAGTTTCGTCGTTACGTATATAGATCGCGACGGAACCAACGATCGTATTAATAATAATATTTCGCATATCGCTCGATTGTACAAGGTTCAGGAATTTACGATGATTTATTATACTAGATGTGAACATGGTGTGGGGGAATTTGGAGAATGGCGAGAAGGGATTTGACGAAGGAGAAACTCTGTTATATTCGCTAGTAAAAAAAAAAAAACAGGAGCTATTTATGGAGTATGTTTTTTACATGTTCTTAAAGGGTTGAAAATGTCTGAAAAAAGGAGTCCTCACGGTGTACACGGGTTGTGGGCCGTAAATATTGATGAAGTAAAGAGTTCTGAGCGTTTTTTTTTTTTTTTTGCTTTATTTCTACGATGAAATTAACACAGGATTATCCGATTTGGATCAAATATGAGTGCGAAATATGATTCGAGTGCGAAACGCCGCTGCTCGAATCACTTTTTTCTAAGAAAGCCCGTAACGATCGAAATTATTTGAATTTCGCCCACAAAAATTGAACAGCATCTTTATAACCGTCTGTACTATCGGATAATGCGAAAAAAAATTGATTTTTTGAAAATTTTTATACTGCGATGATCCCTCAATGACACTAACTTGCTACAAGTGATGCTAGGGCGGAATGGTAGCCTTGAGACGTGTCCCTAACCCAACGAATGTACAGTGGTGTTGGATTCTCGATGATTATCGCAAGTAGACGAGTTTCTGTACTTCAGGGCGCTCTCGGCGTGATCGTAAACCTTCTTTCAGCTTGCTTCCCTACACCACGTGGGTCGTTTGCTGCCTTTCTCTCTTCCCCCCCTCTCGGTGCTCTTCTCTGCTTCTTCTCGATTTGTCTCTTTCACTCCCTCTCTATTTCTCTCTCACTTTTGGTTTTTTCTCTCTCTCTCTCTCTCTCTCTCTCTCTCTCTCTCTCTCTCTCTCTCTCTCTCTCTCTCTCTCTCTCTCTCTCTTTTTCTCTCTCACCTTCTCGAACTCATCGACGTCTCGTGCGGGGCCTTCATTCACGTACGCAGGGTCGTCCAAACTAAAAACAAAAAAATTGTATGCGTGGTAGCCACGGTCGTTATGAGTGAAAATTCACTCATGTCACTGATGAATGAAAATACGAGATTGTGCTGAAAATAAATATAAAACATGATTGAATTTTCTTAAATTGCAAAATAACAAGATTAACCTTTATTCAATTTTCGATCCAAAAAACTTAATTATGCATTGACAATTCAATTATAAATTTGTAATTAATTGAAAACTTTTATTGACTTCCGTACGATTGCAATTAAAATTCAATTGAATTCAATTGTTTTCCTCATTTTTGATGAAATATATTTTGAAATGATGTTACCATAGAGTACCATAGATTATACCATAGAGTCATTAAAAAAAAAAATCCTATATCTTGCCTTAAAAATCCTTGAATGAATGAAATTTCAGTTCTGGTCAAAATTAGACAAAAGAAGGGAAAAAAAACGTTGATGAAAGCGCCGCAGACACGTGTCGCTTATACGCGCAGAGGACGAAGGAGAGTGTGGCATAAAAATTAATGTGACGGGAGTTAAATTATTCGACATGGCGTTCACGTTGTATCTCTTGGGGACGAGCGAACGCGTGAAATCGTTGAACCTCCCAGGGACGCGAGCAAAATTACCGATTGCATATACAAACGCACACACACCACGCACACAGGGGATTTCTATACATGTGTCAATCTGTATAGGAACTCTTCAGATAAAGATTCTACGAAGGGGAACTCGAACAAACGCGCATTCGAACGCGAGGGAGTACAGTGACTCTGTACATCGGCGTAGCCACGAGGAACTTGGGTGGGCACGCCTCTCCTAATGAAAAAAAAAAAAAAAAAAACAAACAAAAAATCAATTAAATTTAAAAATTGCGAAATTTTTCTTGGACAGTTGAAACAGATGTACAGTCACTTGACAAAACCTCGGTCAGGCATACGCCAATATCGTCGAATGTGACTTCAATTATTATTAAAAGTAGGAAAATTAACATTTGTCTGTTAATTTATTATTAAATTAGCTATTTGTGAGGTTAAACATGTACGGCATGATCTAGACTTGTAGATCAAGAGACGCGGGAATGTCTCGACGCCATGTAATAGGAAAAAAAAACGACGGTCACGACGACGACACGCCGCGACTCTTTATACACCAAGATGGGCTTTAGCAGACGACTTTTTTTTTTACTTCGAATTCACTATTCGCCTATTTTGGACTAATTCTTTGCCCCGACTTCCTATCCAGTAATATTGAGAGCAGGTTACCGTTGGTGAGGATGAAAAATTTGATGAAAAAAAAATTTACATAATTTTCAAGCTTCAAGTGTTTAGATACGCGTGGGTAAAAAGATATTTTCATATCTAAAGTATTTTAGAATTTCCAGCCTTAACGTTGAACTTTGAATGCGTTTTTCTAAAAACAACATTTTTTTTCTCCTGTCATCGGGAAGCGCTTTTTGTCAAAAAATTTGATTCAGAAATCTCGTCCATTGAAGCAAAAACGGAGTTTTTTTTTTCAAACGCCTGCCATTTTTTTAAATAAATAAAATTGGAATTTACTTTCCATTGATAGAAGCACGGTGAGAATTAAAAAGTAATTTTTGTCGTGAATTTCACGGTAAAAATTACCGTGATATATTTTCAATGTGATGACAAGTGAGAAAAGCATAATAATTCGTATGCGACAAGTTTTTTTTTAAACTCACGTTACGGAAAATTTCAAATACGTAGCTAAAATTTTACTATACAAGAAGGGTAGCGCGCACGATAATTTTTACCGAGAGCACAATACATTTTTCTATAACACTCACTAAATTTTATAATAAATCTTAAAATAACTGTTATAAAGACGATACGTTTTTTCTAGACATTTTTGAAAGGCATAAAATAATAAAATGCACAGTAAAATTTCGCTGATATTATATATTTTTTTAAATTTAAGTTTTGCGTATTTTGTAACACATGAAAATTTACTAGACAATCTGGTAAAATTTTCTATCTGAAGAAGAAATTTTATTTTATTTTCGTGAAAATTTATGTTTTACTTAGTAATAATAAGCGAAGTTTCAGGTTTGTCGTCTGGTTACCGTTACTGCACGGTAATTTTTAACATTTAATTCTCTCCGTGAGAATAAAATACATTGAAACCCATTGCCAAAAGTATTTATTTTATATTAAAAAAAAAAAGTTTCATGCATATACAGCAGTCGTAAAAATATTTTATTTACGTGTATTCTGTTCGGAAAAAAGTGCGCATTGTGGCCACGTACACCCGGTATATTTTCTAGACGCGGAAAACATCGCTTACGAGAAACTACTGACGGGCACAAGTCAACGATTATCACGCACTTGTGAGATAGTTAGTCAAACGGAAAAAGTAAAAGAAAGAGAGAGAGAGAGAGAGAGAGAGAGAGAGAGAGAGAGAGAGAGAGAGAGAGAGAGAGAACGATAGCGAAGAATAAATATAATTATTCTCTCAAGAATCCGATGTTAGCGACGGTAGATCACAAACAATTCTCGTAAAAAATTGTATGAAGTTTGAAGTTTGCATCGTTGGAATGCAACCAAAGTTTATTTATTTTAATAAATCGTTTTGTTTTAATTTTTTTTAAATCTATTTGATCTGTCAAAATCGCCCAAACGTTTCTACTTACTTATATTAGAATTTTTTCGATCTAAATTTGCGAAAAAAAGGATTTGGATAGCGGTGAAAATAAAGAAAAAAAAAAGACAAAAAATATCGTTGCGTTACTCGTTCTTTTGATTTTGGGTGCGAAAAATAGGTATACATTTTATTTTTAATTTTAACGTGTCTTGAATATATAAAATAATTCTGATTTTTCAAAAAAAAATGTATAATGTTGTGAACAAATTGAAAAAAAAAACCGATAAATAAGATTAAAAAATTGTGGGGACCCTCTTTTGAAAATCCTTGCCGATGGTGGATTTAGTTTCTCTGTCAGGCATCGTCTTAAAAACGAAATAAAATGAAATTTTTCTCGTAAAGAAAGGTAAGAGCCAAAGTGTAGCATAGGAAAAGAATTGAATTTTTTTTTAGAAATGACAGCTGTTTGAAAAAAAAAAGAGCGCTGAATTTTTCCCAAAATAATGAATGTCAAAAATTAATGAAAAATGAACGCGACATCGGATTAAAAAAATCTACGCTGCAAAGAAAATATGTGGTATAAATTTCATCAAAATCGGTTGAATAGATCTTGAGATATTTTCTCCACCAGTTTGAACAGAGTACTTTTTATACTCGTTTTTTTTTTTAATTTATCAAACCATAATGTATTTGTGAAAAATAAAAATTCGTTTATATGTTCAATAGTCGCGTAAGAGAAAAAAATATATATTTTTATACCTATTTTTCCGAGTGCCAAAGTGGCGTAACTCCTCAACTCAGACAACAGTGAACTGTTATCCGGACGAGATGAAAAAAAAAAAACCAAAACATTCACCTTTTTTTTATACCGCAACACAACCAGGAAAAAGATTAAATTCAAACCAAGATAGACGCGCGAAGTTTTATGATCGTCACTTCAGGAGAATACTTTACACATTATACGAGTGCACCCCCGCCGCATGGACAAACTCATGTGTAGCAGCTTAAACGAGTACAATGTCAATCAAAAGTTCGACTTTCAACGTGTTCAAATGTCTCCCCCTGTGTTTTAACACCGTGTGTTAGGAGAGGAACTTTTTTCACAATATTGCAACGCGAGAACTACTTCGAGATTGTTGCTAAAATGTTAAGAAAAAGAAAAAAAAGAAGGTATAGAAAATTGACAAGGCTCCGAAAAACTTGGATATTTCAATAGCTGCAAGAAGCAAGCAATTTTTCCATGTCGAAAAAAAAACGCTCGTTTTTTTTTTTTAGTGTTGAAGAAATCTCCGATTTTTTTCATTTCTTCATTTTTATTATTATTTTTAATCTTTTTGTTTTTCGCAGCTGTCTATTATAAATTTTGATTAAGGATTCTCAAAAAAAAAATGTTCCAGTGGGTTTCGCAGCCTGAATGTGCCGAAAAAATACTTAAGAGTACGAAAAAGAAAAAAATCTTTTCGTTGCGTACGAACGATGCAAACTTCAATAGCATTCGTTTTTTTTTTTATAGTTTTAATAAAAAAGTTCACGACTTTGTCATTCGTATCGAAAAAATGCATACAATATTGTACGTGAAAAAAAAAAAAAGAAAAAAAAAACAAAGAATTTCAAGACCTGTGAAAAATTCATTAAGTTTCTACAAAAGAATAGAAAACTTTTGCATTAAGTCAGAAGTTTGAATCTTCGTCGGCACGAGATCGCATTATTCGCGGAGAATCATTATTTATATCAGCAAGTCCAAAGTGTACTTATATAGTAACCCTTGACGCATTAAATTCACATTTATCACGAGGTACACGAGCTCGATGAAAATCTCACATGTTTTCTCCGATCTAAGAGCATCAGAATAATTCGCAACTGTTTTCATTCACATATAAATTATATTTTTACCCATATACATACGTGCCTGTGTGTTCATATTCGTGTATATATGAATCTGGGAGAGAGAATGGGAGGGGGAGGGAAAGAGGCGCGCGTAATGAGTGAATTAATTGAGACGCGCGCGACAGTAGCGCGCAAATTCACGATTCAATCGTGAAGAGACGTTGTTTCATACGATGTAAGCGTGCGCCTTGGGCTTTGAGCTCGCGAACGAATAAGCGTTCCAGTCTGCGGAATCCTGTAACTACTTCGTGCAGTCAGCGGATAGACGGCGATCTCGGCTTTACCGCAGGGGGGTACTTACGATTAGGCTATTGCCAGAGAGAGAGAGAGAGAGAGAGAGAGAGAGAGAGAGAGAGAGAGAGAGAGAGACGAATAGAGAAATAGGCCAGGAAAAATTTCGAAAGTACGAACTTTTTCGATGCAAATACGCAAAATTGATACAAGGGTAATTGGATGACGCTGAATCGAATGGCGATAATAATTTTGCAAAAAATCCCCGAAAAATTGTTTTAAAACGTTAAAAAATGTTTAACCCTTTTTAAGGCATAGGGAATATTTTTACCACCAATTTATTTTTAAATTATTGGCGCCAATTTTGTGTTAGAAAAATTGGCGCCAATAATTTAAAAATAAATTGGTGATAAAAATATTCCCTGTGCCTTAAAAAGGGTTAAAACCGGTTTAAATTCGGAACCTAACAATTTTATCGTAAAACATGTCAAACAAAAGTTGTTTGGGACATAAAAGTACGTGAAAAAGTATTGAACGTTCATCTTCGTATTTTCAAAAATAAGGGAGAAAAAGACGAATGAAAATTAATTTGCAAGAAAAAATCGCTTCGCGGCCGAAGCACCACTGGGAGTGTAAGGAACGCAAGATATGTCTTATGACGCATGCACGAAGAACGATAGAAAGAACCTCGCCTATGAGTGCGCACGGCATAGCCATATACCGCGTCTCTTTCCGACAGTGATCCTCAACCAGTAATTTGTCAATGTTCAGTCGTCATTTTTCAATACTTATAAAATAAATAAAAATATAAAAAATCTCTGGAAAGTTAGATTAACTCTTACTAAAGCAATATGTAACAAAAAAAATCCGCGATATATAAGAATTTGATATTTAAAAAAAAAAATTTGTAACTTCGAGATTTTCGCCTCCAAATTAAATGATTTTTCGTTTTTTTCTCCCTTATTTTTGAAGATACGAAGATGCACGTTTGATACTTTTTCACGTATTTTTATACTCCGAACAACTTTTGTCTGA
This sequence comes from Ophion ventricosus, assembly GCA_963932345.1. Classification (NCBI taxonomy): domain Eukaryota; kingdom Metazoa; phylum Arthropoda; class Insecta; order Hymenoptera; family Ichneumonidae; genus Ophion; species Ophion ventricosus. The sequence goes on from OZ010722.1 coordinate 2,149,645, forward strand.
CATATTTTACCATAAAATTATTAGGCTCCGAATTAAACGGGTTTTAAACATTTTTTTAACGTTTTTAAACAATTTCTCGAGGCTTGATTGCAAAATTATTATCGCCATTCGATTCAGCGTCATCCAATGACCCTTGTATCAATTTTGCGCAATTGCACCTAAAAGTTCTTACTTTCGTGCTTATTGATTGGTCTAAAAGGGACAGAAAGACAAACGCATATATAACACAGTTGAATCGCCAAGAAAGGCGTTACGTTGAGCTCGAATGTTATCTTCCACTCTCATCCGTCCTTTCACGGAATACTGCGTATACAAATGTGTATGTGTGTATACTGTACATAACAGGGCGTTTGGCACATGACCGACACAAATTATTGTTGGGGGGTGGGGGGGGGGGGGGTCATTTGCTAATTTTGTTCACCCTTTGACCCTACGTCTTAAGTGTCACGGTATCCCGTGCGGAAAATGAGCAAGATATACCCTAATACAATTCGTGGCCTTTAATGGGATGATTTGTGGATTCCATAGTAAGGTTTTCCGTAAAAGAGCCAGAGCCCCTATTAGGTAATGGTAGGGTAGGTAGGATGATTAAAACTATGGTCTAAGTACGGAGACCAAGTAAAGACCTTTAAGGGAGGTGTAGTCACGATTTCCCCAATACTACTAGACTTTGCTATTACAGGGGCAAATCGGGTTTTTTTTTTTTTTTGTGAAATCCTAGAGTGGCCCTAAGGCCTTAATTGCATCTTTCGTGTAATTCGTGTTATTAGTTTACTGTCATGAATTTTTAATGATTCGATTTGCTTCTTTTTTTTTTTATCGTCTCGATTTGTCTCATTTATTCTCGTAGAAGACCAAAAACGATCGTTGTATAAACGAGTTATTCGATTCTACGTGAAATCCCTTCATCGCGCGTATATGTCTATACAACTTCTTCATCGTCTTTTGGCTGCACTTCGACACTTTCGCTCACGTCCGTTTGTATCCACAGAGATGATTGAAGCCAGCACGTAATTTGCTGAATGTCGTCTTTCCGAATCCGTTTTCGAATTCTACGCGTCGAGAGACCCTCGTCGGGTTACGCAATCGTAAACTTCGAAAACTTCGCTAGATCAGGTTAGGTGAAGAGTAAGGTAGCGGGGGGGCGGGGGGGGGAGGATAGGGGAATTAGAGCCGAAGATGTATCTACTTAGAAAGTAACCGCGACTGTTTCTCTTCGAGTATATCGATTACGCGCGTGGTTTGTACCTTTGGACGTAACACCGACGCACTTTTGGGCTGTACTGGTCATTCTTTTTTTCCCTTCGAACACGTCGCCGCGACGCAGAGGACAACTACAAAGTTGTGAATTCGCGTATTACGGATTCTTTGCAAATATATATTTATACAGTGCGACGCAATATATCGTAACCATAATGGGACTAGTTTTGGTCCGGGACGTTATTTTTTTCTGTCTCTCCGAACTCATGTGAGGTGTTTAATCTACCACCCCCCCCCCCCCCCCTTTGCCCCTTTCCCCGGCCCTCTTCCGCTTTATGTATGATGTGTGCTAGCATTTCCAGTCCGGTTTGACCTGTTGTGCTCGTCGGCTCGTCGGTCCGATTGTTTTTTGTACCCACTTTTACCAGAAGACCCAATGACAATCCCAAACGCGCACGCGTCAGACCACTCGTTGGTGGTGTGTGAGTAAGGTCAGGAATTCGATGTTATCAATATACAGTCGTAAACAGTCGGCGAATCATTCCTCTCCCGCTTCCTCCGAACCCCGCTTCATTCAACTCTCTCTCTCTCTCCCCTCTCTCTCTCTCTCTCTCTCTCTCTCTCTCTCTCTCTCTCTCTCTCTCTCTCTCTCTCTCTCTCTCTCTCTCTCCCTCCCTCACTCACTCACTCACTCACTCACTCACTCACGCTCTCCCCCCCCCCCCAATTTTCCATACAAACTTTTACACCCCACTTCACCCTCTTAGAGTTGACTTTCGAAAAATCCTCTCCCAATGGCCCTCTACACCTCGCGACGAACATATCTTTCAAATTTGAAAAGTTCACGTTCCTGCATTTTAACATCTCTCAGGAGCCAACGTTTTGTCGTTTTTCGTTTATTCGTTCACTCTATCAAGATATTTTAACGAAGGATCAATTTTTTTTTTTCTAATTCAACACAACTTTATCATGGGAAAATTGTAATTTCCATAGAAATAATGTTCATTCGATAACGCAGATTCTTCACGTTCTCAGGAAACTCGTTTCGCGGAGTCTTGGGTTTGTTTGGGTCAACTTAAAATTCAGTGTCAATTCGAGTCAATTCATTGTCAACTTTATTTGACCGTGTATTTCCTCGTCGCGTTTCTATGCAAATAATATATTTTATTCATTAAACAAATTACCATCCAATCACATTGAAGTCTACCGATAAAATGTTCAATATTACAAGATAGAAATTCTTTCCTGACGTATTTATCGAGCGAATTTTCTGATTGCGCAAATTTTATCCGACATCCGATCGAAGTTGTGTGTTGAAGAGGAGGAAAAAAAAAAGAAAAAAAAAAGTATCTGCCTATATCGAGCCATCTGCTTGTAGAATTAAAACACCTCGGAATATTCATACCCGGCTAATTGGCTTTGAAAAATATTTATGTACGGCCTGTGCTCTCTCTCTCTCTCTCTCTCTCTCTCTCTCTCTCTCTCTCTCAGCGCAATGTTCTGAAAACTTTGTCTTCTCCGGAGCCTCATATAGCGCTCGTTGTTTTGCACACAAACAACCAGACCCTTTCGTTTCACTTTTTCCGCCCTATTCTGTCCTAACGTCATTCCTATTGTAATTTTATTTATTATCTGAACGTCTGAAAGGCAACCAGACAACGTGAGATTTATTTTTTATTTTACCGTGTTGTTTTTAAAGTTTGTGATGCTCGGTGAAAATTATCATGATTCGCGAAGTGAAACGATTTAGGGACAAATTTGTGTATAAAAAAATACTCCATCATTGGAATGTAACATTTTGAATTTATTTTTCATTCCCGTATGTTAATTTTTTTTTTGTCTGAAATCATTTATTTGCCGTTTTGGGTCGCGAATTGCTAACGAGAAGATAAACAAAAATGGTCTTGAAGTTTTCCATCGTTCTAACGCAACGAAAATTCTTTTCAACAGCCAATTCATTCATTATTATCCCAAATCACATTTTGTAGATTTGTTGTAAATCGCCGAATGAGAATCCTCAAAAAAAAAAAAAAAAATGGTGCGTGATTTTCGTAGCTTAAATCTGCCAAAGGAAATATTCGAAATTAAAAAAAAAAAAAAAGATTTTCGTTGCATTCCACAACGATGCAAACTTCAACATCGTTGAAAAAAAAAAAAACGAGTAATCTTCGCAAACTAAATTAGCCAAAAGAACGTAGATGCTTAAAACAAACAAAAAATTTATTGCGTTCCAACGATGCGAAATTCAACGTCACATCACACACGCACATGTCTATAATATTAAACGAGGATTTCATATAAATTTCGTTGCAAAAACGGAGTTGAGAATTTTGATAAGTTCGTTAAGCTGAGTCTCGATTTTCGAAAAATATCGTTCGGATTATCGTGAATCGTCTCACATCACGAATCTTCGTAATATTGGAGTTTGCATCGTCGGAATGCAGCGAATTTTTGTTTCTTCGTATTGCCCAATTTTTTTTTTCGCCCATTTAGGCTGCAAATAACATTGAAATATATATTTGAAGATCCTTATCAGAAATGATCCTTATCAGAATAACCTAAAACTGCAAAAGAAGACTTGTGATAGCGATAAAAATAATTCGATGAAAAAATTAAGAATTTTCGTTGCACTCCAACGACGCAAACGGTCATCATCATGAATCTTGATCATTTTGACAGTCCTATAATCTTTGAGACCATCACAGTAGAATATAAAAAATGCATATGTATATCGTGTCAATGAAGCTCGCTTTTTTTTTTTCATCGTGGACAGACACCATAAACGGTGAAATAAATTTTGCAAACACGGAAAGCAGAAACGAAGTTTTTTCTGCTCAGGGAGGAGGGGGGGGGGGCCGAATGTGCCGTGCGGTCGGGTCGCAGATGAACCCCCGGCCGCCTCCCCCGCAACCCCAACGTTTAGAGGGTGGTCGCACTTTTAAGTTGCGTCGGCGTACGAGGACCCCCTTATAGCTTTCCATCGATCCGGGTACTCTCCTGTACTAGAGCTGCATGCTATATATATATATATATATATATATACATATATATATAATGCAGCTCTTCCCGACCAGACACTAATTTTCGGTAGTAAAAAAAAAGAAAAGAAAAAACAAATTATTCTTTTTCTCTCCCGTTTCTTTTTCTTCGGTTCCACAATTCAACTGGGGTGATGTAATTCGACCAATTTTTCCCATACGCGCGATCTAACGTCCGAGGGCGAGAGAGAGAGAGAGAGAGAGAGAGAGAGAGAGAGAGAGAGAGAGAGAGAGAGAGAGACAGAGATAAAGAAAGAGAGAACGAGACGAGCAAGGGAAGGATAGTTATTAGAAAGCGAGAAAGAGATATATATAGATCGAGACGGAGAACGAGGAAAAGAGAGAAGAAAAAAAAAGATAGTATGTGTGTATTTTCAAAGGTAAGCCATAATTAATGACGTAAATGGAGGTTCGTTTGGCTATTTCGCCAGGCTAACAGTGGTGACGCGATAGCCCCGCGGGAAACAAAGTTTGAAGAGAACGTTTATACTGTCTCCCGAGTGGACGAGACACCCTTTCGCTGAGCATCGTAATACCAGACTTGTTTGATGTTTTTTTTTTTCTCCCCCTCCCTTTTGCTTTTTAGTCGACGAAAAATAAGACAAATTCGCGCGACGAGCGTTCTTTTTCGCATAGAGTTTCCGCGATAGTGACTGGATTGGGTAGGAGGAACCGAACTCGAAAGTTTCGACAATTGCATACGGGGAGAGTTTGTCTTTATTTTTTTTTTTTTACTTATGAACCGAGCCAGATCGATACGAGACGAGTTCTTTAGCCGCAAGAGTGAGAATGAATTGCCAAGTTTTTGCGAAAAAAAATTTCAATATAAAATATTAATCGTTGGGCAATTTGCAGCTCATAATATTGTTGAAAAATTATTCCAAGCAGGAAAATTATATCAGAGTTTTATTTGCATAAGTTGCTTTACAAGTGTTTTTTTTTTTTACAATTTTTTCTTACAACTACCTTAAATCTATATTCTACCCCACCTACTCCTTTCCTTCACGCTATCTCACACTTTCTCTCTTTTTCTTATTTCACTCCTCACCGCCATCGCTTTCACCTCTCTCTTCCTCCTTGCAAATTTTTTTTCTTCCATACTTCCTCTATCTCTCTAAAAAACTGACATATCCCTATATTGATCTTTTCACTCAACATATTTATAATTTCTTTCTTTATCGTTACCTTCTTCACTCCTTGCACTCACGCCTCTGCTTTCTTTCTTGCTTTCTCCGTTACGAGTTTCCATCCCTTTTTCGCATATTAGCAGGTGCTCCAATGTCTCGTTCCCTTTTTTTTATTTTTTTTTACAAATTCTACATCTCCAGTCCTTTTCCCCCGTTCTTTCCCGCCCTCCTCTATCGCGCCGCTTTGGAAATTCTTATTTTCGAGATTCAAAAATCGTCACACATTGGTCGATTTCACGAAAACGAGGGGCCCACCAGGCTGAACGGGGTGGCAGGGGGTGACACTTGGGACCGAAATCGATTGCTTGCCTGGCAAGGTTCCCTTGTTAGTGTTTTAGTCAGCCTCTACCTAACCTACCGTGACCGAAAACCGTACTATCGAGTCCACAAATAATTCATTTAAGGCCCCCCGAATTAGATATACCCTGCCAATTTTTCCACACGGGCTGAAGTAGAACACGTGCCACGATCACGTATAACATCGTGTGCATTTCTAACGTGTGTCCATTTCGCAATAACGAGCAAAATACAATCTACCGAGACCGAGAACGATCGCTAACAGCGCTTCAAATGAATAGTAATAATGATATGATAAATCGATCCGCAAATAGCAAGGACCGAGGAAGTAAAAATGTCATAGCCCCCCGCCCCCCACCCCCGTCGTCGTCGTCGGGATGAAGAGAACCGCGAACTATGGTGCCGTATTGTTTTATGATTTCAGATACTGGCGCGCCATACGTCTTGTACAAGGACAATATGGAGAGGCCCCAGGGCCAATGGCCCTCGGGACCGGGAGCTCTCCAGGACAGCGGTCTTTACGCGCAACAGCAGCAGCAGCAGCAACAACAGCAGCAGCAGCAGCAGCAACAACAACAGCAGCAGCAGCAACAACAACAGCAGCAGCAGCAGCAACAGCAACAACAACAACAGCCGCAAGGTTCATCGTCGTCGGGTAGTCCACAGCAGGCATGTGGTCCACCGGTCGAGGGTGAAACGGGCCCGCCTCCGACGTTAGCCTCACCGGTTGCCTCGCCCTATCCGTCAACCGCCCCGGAGCCACAGTCACTCTCGCCTCCCGACGACGACATACAATCCAATCAATCGACCGCCCAGCAGCAACAGCAACAGCAGCAGCAACAACAACAACAACAACAGCAACAGCAGCAGCAGCAGCAACAACAACAGCAACAGCAGGTCCAGCAGCAGCAACAACAACAGGTGCAGCAAACGCAACAGCAGCAACAACAGCAGCAACAACAGCAACAGCAGCAACAACAACAACAACAGGGCCAACAGGGTCAGGAGCACTCGCCGCAGCAACAGCTGACGCCTCACGAGGTCGAGAGAAGCGATTGCTTTCCCGGTGGTGCGGATCTTCAACAATATCCCCAGCATTACTTCAAAGAGGCAAGGCCTCATCCCTCGCCCTCGGTGCCACCTCACATGCTAACACCCGGTGGCTTCTCGGCCCTTCATTATCTCAAACAACCGGGCGTTATGCTTACGTCACTTGGCCAAGGTGACGCAGGCCCGGTACTCGATGGCCACCAGTACGGTAGTCCCGGTGGGCCAAATATGGGCGCAACTGGACTACCCGATATCGTACAACAGAATGGCAAAAGTGGCAAAGGGGCGAACAGCGATTTGCGTCTTTTCAAATGTCTCACGTGCGGCAAGGACTTTAAGCAAAAGTCAACGTTGCTACAGCACGAGAGGATTCACACGGACAGCCGACCGTACGGTTGTCCCGAGTGCGGCAAACGCTTCAGGCAACAGTCACACCTTACCCAACATCTACGTATACACGCTAACGAGAAGCCGTACGCTTGCGTTTACTGCGAGCGCACGTTTCGTCAACGCGCCATCCTCAATCAGCATCTGCGCATACACTCGGGTGAGAAGCCATACCAATGTCCGGAGTGCGGAAAACACTTCCGTCAGAAGGCGATCCTGAATCAGCACGTCCGCACACACCAAGGCGAGCATTTCTCTCTGCCTCCCCAGAGCAACCTCCCCAGAGCGGGACCTCGTCGTGTCCGCCATCATCATCATCACTTTTCTTTTCTACTTCTTCTACTTCTTCTTCATCTTCTTCTTCTTCTTCTTCTTCTTTTTCCTACGACTCCTCGACTTATTTTCTTCTCCTCACACACGATCTTTCGTACACTTTTGTCCAAACGTACTCGTGGCTCGCCTTTTCGTACCTTACGAGAATTAACGTTACACCTTTCTCTAACATCGTACGGCGACAACTTTTTTTTTCCTTCCGTCCTACTCTACCCCGCCCCCCTTCCAATTCCTTTGAGGAGTTTCGATACTGTTCCTTGGCTGCAAAAAAATGGGGATGGAAATACAATAATAAGCTTTCGCCAGGCTGATCAACTTCTCGCGAATAAAATTTTATGTAAATATCAATTATTATTGGGCTATTTCGAACTCGTAATATTGTCGATGAATATTTTCAAGTCGGGATGCCATATTCATTTTCTGTAATTTAATATAAATATGTTTGGAGTTTTATTCGAGAAAAAAAAAAAGAATCGTTAGACTTGGCAACAGCGACATTTATTGCCATTGGCACGAATGACTATCCCCTAAAGCGTCGTCGACTCCAGTTTATTTATCTACATGGTGAAGAACGTTCAACGTTTCATAAAGTACTTTTCATTCGAGAAAGTCGAGAAAAACGTTGAAAATGTCGTGCGGACGAATAAATTTCATTATCAAGTTCAAATGATCTAACGTTATAGCACTTTGGCGACCGGAAAAATAGGTAAAAATTTTATTAAAAATTCGACGCGACTACTAAATATATAAAATAATTTTTATTTTTCACACAGACATAGTTTTATGAACAAATAAGAAGAAAAAAAAACGAGTTATAAGTCGTCTAGTAGGGGCCGTTGAACGTCCTTGCCGAAGGTGGCATTTTTTTTCCGTCGGGCATCGTCTGAGAAATAAATTAATAAAAATTCTTGTAAAGAAAGGCAATAGCTAAAGTGTAGCATGGGCAATTTTTTTTTTATTTCTTTGTAAAAATGACAGCTGTTTGAAACAATGATTTTTACTAAAATGTTGAGGTTTAAAAATTAATAAAAAAAAATATTAACGCGGCATCTAATGAAAAAAATGCCACATCCGAGATAATGTTATGAAGAATATGTGGTATAAATTTTATCAAAATCGGTTGAGTAGATCTCGAGATATTTTGTCCACCAGTTAAAAAAAAAAGAGTCTTAATGAACGACTTATATCTCCGCCATTCTTTAATTTTTATTCTTTTTTTTTAAATTTATTCATGAGACAGAAAACAAATCGTTCGAGCTCAAAATTTGCATAGATTTTTTTCGAGTATTATCAATGAACGAAGTAGAGATTTCTCTTGTTTTTTTTCTTTCTTTTTAAACCAAACTTCGGAATTATTTTTGTTCTTTTAGATCCTTTTTACATTAAAAATCTCCGAAACTATGTTGTGAAACTTATGAATTTTTTCGACAGTTAATGCATCGTAAATTGATCTCTCGGTGATATGAATTTCAATCGTGTACAAGCATTTCGATTTTAGTGTCGAAACTCCTTAAGTATAATCCTCCGTGCGCGACCTTAATTGCTCTCTAAATTTCCTTCTCACTGTCCTCCCGAGATGAAATTATCAGCTGAGGTTACTTTGCTATGACTCTTCGTTTTTTTTTTCTGAAGAAACGACGCCGCCTCTTAGCACGCGGACTTATCGGCAAAACGTTGAATCAGAAATCCTCGGAATCGAATTTAATGCGTTTGACATTTGACGCCAGTATGTTTTTTTTTTCTCCTCCTTTTTTCCAGTTTTCGCGTATGCAAATAGCGCTCGTGAGAGTATTTGGGAATTCCCTCGAGTTGACGAGGAAAAAAAAAAAAAAAACGCGTAACGTTGAGAAAGTTATTCATTTTTTTATGGCTTCGAACGGTCGGAGTGTAGGCACTTGAAAAAATTTCACGATCGTGCGCGGGGATTAAGCTTTAAAGATGCGTTTCAAGAACGGCGGATTCGTTTGTTTCGGATATTTCATTCTTTGCAACACCTTATCATTGAAATTCTGACAATGCCGCGAAGAAATGCTTAATCTAATTTTTCGTAGAGTGAGAACAAAAGTTCGAAATTGATTATAATACAGATTGAAAAGAAAAAAAACATATCGAACAATAAGATCGGAAATTAAACTATAATCTCCCGTCGCTACAGCAAACATGGCCGTTTCTTTTTAATGATCCGGTGATTTTTTGTTCTCCAAATTATGTCTCATTAAAAATAAAAAATAGGTAAAAAAAAATCAAAATGTTGACGCGACTATTTTAAGTATACAAAATAATTTTTACTTTCCACAAATACATTATAGTGTCATGAACGAATTATGAAAAACAAATTTACAAATGGCGGAAATATAAATCGTCTAGTAGGTCCTTCTTTTGAAAATTCTTGCCGACGGTGGAATTTTTTTCTCTATCAGGCATCGCCTCAAAAATAAAAGAGAATAAAATTTCTTGCAAATAAACGCAATAGCTGAAGTGTAGCATAGGGAAAAATTAAACAAATAAAAATGTAGAAATTACAGCTGTTGGAGAAAAAAGCTCTATTTTCGACCAAAATGTCGAGTTTAAAAAATTAATAAAAAAATGAATGAGGAATCCAATCAGAAAAATCCTATGCTACATCCTAGATAATATTATAAAGAATATCTGGTATGAATTTCATAAAAACCGGTTGAGTAGATCTCGAGATATTTTGTCCACCAGTTTCAAAAGGGACTAGACTTATGTCTCCGCTATCTTTTTTTTTTTTAAGTTTGTTCATAAAACTATAATGTATTCGTGAAAAATAAACATTATTTTATATATTTGATAGTCGAGTGAAATATAAAAAAAATAATTATACCTATTTTTCCAAGTGCCAAGTTGGTGTAACGCCTCAATTTTATACAAAGCGATTTATCAGAAATACGACTCGTAACGTATCTTACCGTTTTTTTTTTTCCGACACTCAATCTTTATTCCTATTTCGTAATACTTGAAGATGAATAATTTTCATGCATATCTAACGCACAGGAGCGACCGCGTTTATAATCTCCCCTGTTTGTTACATTTTCTTATCTCCTCTTATTTCTTCAGGCCGTACGCTTGACAAACGATTGCTTATATTTTGCTGAGCAACTTCGTATCACCGTAACAGCGCGTTACATGTGCAATTTAACTGACGACAAAAGGATCGCAGAAGAAAAAAAAAAATACTTCGTCCCCGAGCGTAACGAGCTTTTCGAGTCGCCCAAGGATTCGGACAAAAATTTCCGACTGCAGTCGATTGCGAGGATTATAATTTTATATTGACATTGATGCGAGTGCCTTTTGCTGGCGCTCGTGATGACGCGCTCCAACGAAGTTTACTGTGTTTAAATTTTTTTTCAAGTGCCACACGATCTCATCCACACTAGAAAAGTTTATATCGGTCGTTGCGTTTTTCGAGGCACACTGTCAGAAAAAAAAAGTACTCGAAAATAGAAGCAACGTTTGAGAATTGTAAAATAAATTTTTTTAAAAATTCGAATTCATTGAATAATTGTAGATTCGTAATAGGATCAACGCTTAGAATCGCGTGGAAGAAAAAATGTCAATTTCCCCGATAGACGGTTCACTCTAAAGCTGAAAAAAAAAAAGATGCTCCGTAGACCCAGATTTATATAACGTGCCGAGAGATTTGTCAGTTCGTGTTCGTTTTTTTTCTTCTTCTTTTTAAATTAAGTTTCCAGATACGGTAACGATACGCAAATTAAAACGTAGCCACAAAGTAGCGTAAGAATTTGAGTGAAAATTCGTAGCCTTCGTGTCACTCTTTTCAGTTCGAGTTTTTAACATTCACGCATTACTTTTATTAGCCACTAACTTTTGCCCGTACACGCAAAAAATACAATTTTCCGTACAAACTTTTACATCCCATTTCATCCTTTTAGGGGTTGGTTTGAAAAATCCTAAAATATTCTTATTATTATTTGTTTTTAAGAATATTTATACCGAGTTTCAAGTTGACACACACCAGGAATATAATTTTCCATTCAAACTTTCACACCTCATTTCAGCCCCTTAAAAGTTAATTGTCGTAAAATCCTTTCTTAGTCCACCTCTGGACCTTCGAAATTTCATGTTTCTATCTTCAACGGTTTAGATAGTGTTAAAAAGTTTGCACCGTTGGAAAGCAACAAAAATTCGTTTTTCTTTGTGTCTCTTTATTTTCCAATCAATTGTGTTGTAGATTTTTTAATGAGGATCCTAAAAAAAAAAACGTTCGGCTGATTATTCTAGTCCAAATCCGCAACAACGAAATTTTGTCAATCTATAAAAATGAGTTTTCCTTGGGTTCTAACGATGCAAATTTCGGCATTATCGGTTTAGGCTGTGTGCCATCAGTCACGGAACTTTTTTTTATATGTATAGATAAATAACGAAAAAAAACACCCCCCATTTTTCATCAAAGTGAAAATTTGAAATTTTCTTACGAATTTTTACGCTCGCTTACGTGGTGAGAGATCTAATCGATGTGCACGAATTTTCTGCTCGAATAAAAATTGCCAAGCACAAGCTGGCTAATTTTATAGTTGACACGATACACGGACATAAACACAAGTGCTCTCGGTGCAATTAATCGTCCCAATTAATGTCATATCTGTTCAAACAAAAATCCAATCGCCCGTAGCTTGCTCGTGAAATTTTCGAAATTTACGTACATTCGAAGAGCACACTTTTTTTTTCTCGTACGAACCCAAAAGGGTAACGTTTACCTCGCGCTCTATCTCTATCGCTCTCTGTCGCTGATTAATTTTTACGCTTATCTTATTTTCTCGATTCTCCGGGAGAACACCCTCTCCGACATTAATCTCGGAATCCTCGTTCTCGTCCGCGGTCAGAACCGGCTTCGAGGTATAACACGTCGCGCTCGTAGTGTAGCTTCCTCAAGGTCGAGCACGATCGGCGAAGGTCGAGGATCGGTAGGGGCCTTAGTGAGAACTAATCGCGCGGGTGGCTTCATCGTATTGAAGTTTGCATCGTTTGGATTAAACGATTTTTTCTTTTTTTTTTCTTTTTTTTTCTTCGCAATGCCCATTTTTTTTAGCACACTTTCAGGCTAAAAAAATTACTAAAACATTTTTAAATAACACGACCATGAAACTTTGCTTTGCTCTGAAAAATAAATGGTTAAAAAAAATCACGAAATAGTACATTATGATACGAGTACGAAAAAAACAACTTTTACTAACGAGTGTGAGTTTGCAGCACGAACTAAAGGCGAAAGTGTTGCAATCGCACGAGAATAGAAGACATTTTTTCGTCGAGTATTAAAGGAGATTTTATTTGACGAGGTGTGAAAATGGGATTTTTACGTACGGTAAGCGTGCGTACAACGTCAATTATCGTACCGAGTGAAATAAAAAATATTTTTGCATTCCAACGATGCAAGCTTTCAACCTCATAAGGCCTTCGCCCTTTTCTTCTTTATTTTTCCCTTCGCCTTTTCCCTTTACTTCTCTCTTTCTCTCTCTCTCTCTTTGAGTTTGTCGCTCTTTGCCTCATTCTGTCTCTATCACTCTCTTCTAACTTCTCTCTCTCTCTCTCTCTCTCTCTCTCTCTCTCTCTCTCTCTCTCTCTCTCTCTCTCTCTCTCTCTCTCCACTCCTTGTCTTCGGACGCTTTCTTTTTGCCCTTATCTATGCCTCTCTCTCTCCCTCCCTCTTTCTCTTTCTCTTTCTCTCATGCTCAATGCTCAACGTCATACTTGACAATTAACAAAAATATTCCCGAATTATTTTGCGGGTACTTTTCGGTCCTTCGTTTCGCGCAGAGGGCCGTTTTTTTTTAAATTTTTTCTTTTTTTTTTTTTTCCTTCTATAATTCTGTTTTCCATTGCCATATTTTTAATAATCTTTTTTTTCCACATTGTCTTTGTTTTCACGCCAGGGAGGCAATAAAGTCCCATCGATTCGGACACTCGCCCAAGTCGGGCCATGTTCCCGTGATTAATCCACGAAACGACATACGATTGGACAGCCGCGAGTATCCCAAACGCGTTCGGCCACGCGGATTTTTTTGTTGTTGTCGTCTCTCCGCACTTCTCCCGAGAGTGGGAGAGCCTGGGACGAATGCAGGAAAAAAAAGAAAAGAAAAAAACGGAAGATACCGAAAAACCCCGTCATCATCTCTCGCTCCTTTTCGTCAGAATCATTTTCATTCTTCTTTCGTGGGCGCTATTACACCCTTGAAAAATTCAAAAAATATCGCCCATTCTCTTTATCCCTCTGCTCGATCATTTTCGTTCGTTCTTTTTGTTTTTTTTTTTTTTTTCTCTCCCCGACTTGTTTGGCAAAGGACCTTGAAACACGTACTCGAATTCGAAAATATATTCGTAAACAATTGTAATTGAAGATTTTCGTGCACATTTTGATTTGGCCTGAAAATATCGCGAGAACACGAAATGTACGATCAAACGAAATATCGATACGTTTTTTTTTTGGCCAAATATTTTTAACAAGCGAAGCTTTTTTTCTTCGAGATTGAAGAATAATTAATCCATTGCTCTGAATAATCTGATTCTCGAATATCCTGCGTACATTCTTTCCAACGATGTAAAAATTCCTTTTTTCTTTTTGCTCGAGTGACTCAAACGTTTCGTGAGATAAATCATTTCTATTTTCTTTTAATTATCTTTAATCATTGAGAAAAGCAGATACGAAAAAAATTAACGAAATTTTCGGCCCTCAAGGGTGTGGGGGGGGGGAGGAGCACCCTCATAATGCATCTCACATTTCATTGCATCACGGCTCATCTCTCTCTTTCTATCTTTCTCTCTATCTTTCTCTTTGTCAGCTGCGGTTCGCTCTACGGTCTCGTTGCTTTGGTACCGACGTGCTTTGGTTCACGCGCTTTCCTTCCTGAAACAATTTTGTTTTTTTTTAAATTTTTTTTTTTTATATACGACACTGCGAAAACGAAATAAAAAAAATGTCCCTCGCAATTTTTGGCGACGAAAAGATTGGAAAAAAAAACATGTTTGATTCTTGTTTTTTTTTCCAGATATTACTTCGTTACTTTGATAAAAAAAAAATACACGTTCTTTTATAAGATCATTTTTTTTTTCAATCTTTCTTCACCATTGATTTTTTGTTAAAGTTACTCGAAGTATTCGTAACCGCATACTTTGCATACTGTACACCGTTAAAATGATTATTCTTTCGGTGCGTGGGAAAAAGTCATATGTCAATTGTAACAAATGGCGTAGCGGAAGAAATTCGAATGATGCGTGTTCGAGAATAAACTTTTTATTACCATTGAAGTGGCAGGCTATTCATAAAAATCAACAAAACACAAAATAAACAACGTCAAAGGGTACATTTTTGGCTTATTGATCTTTTAATGTCCAAACAAATCGAACTCTCCGATCGCGATATTTTTATTTTCATTATTTACTGTTTTTTTATTATTATTATTATTATTTTTACGTATTCGATTGCGATTCCATCATTGAAATCGCACGAAACGGAAATATTTTTTTTTTACAATTTATTATGATTATTATATACAAATCTACGAGAAGGTTGCAACCAAATTTTGGGATGAAAATCGTGTTATTTTCCGAAACAGGAAGACAAATCGACCGATTTATTGACATTCGTCGGAGGGCTACATTTCGAAGAGTACGTTGAACGCCGTTGAGGGTGTGATATTATACGTGGCTAAAGGCCTGACAGCCATGGATATTTGTATTCTCAAAATGCGAACCAAAATAATTCATGGTCTATTCTCGCTATAAAAAAAATTAAAAAAAAAAACAAACGTCTAAGTACGTCGTAACACAATAAATACAATGGCAAGATTTTCTCTTTTCTGCGAATTTCGTTGCACGTTTGATTTTTCGTACACTCCGAGTGTGTGTGGAAAAATAAAGAATTTTCTCCGTTTGCACAATTGACGGAATAATACGCGCGACGAAGTTTTTCAATCGTGTCCCGTATGAAATAAAATATTACGAAAAATTGAAAATACGAGAACGAAAGATATCGAGAGAAATTCAAGACCTAGTACTTTCTCGCATTTGAACAGCGTAAACTTTGGCGAAGTTTTTGTTTTGTTTTCAGCGCTCAAAATCTTATGGATACCCCGATGTCCATTATTCTTTCTCATCGACGATCGTGCCGCCACAAATACATAGAGAGAGAGAGAGAGAGAGAGAGAGAGAGAGAGAGAGTGTCCCACGTTAAGGCGTTACACCATCGTGGGCGCTCGGAAAAACAGGAACACATTTTTTTTTATTTTGCCCCGACTATTGAATATATAAAATAATTTTTATTTTTCACAAATCACAAAAAGAATGCCTAAATTATTGCGAAACCGTGCAAATTACTCCCCTTGAAATTCGTGTGCGACGCGAATGTTTAAAAATTCTTTGGACAATAAATGTCGATAACACTTGAATTTATTCTCAATGAGATGTCTCCCGAAAAATTCTACACCTTAGAAGGAAAAATATTGTTTTTGGCATTACCGAGCAATTCGCGCTAATCGCGTGCAGTCGCGAATACATTAATACGAAATGATTAAACTTGGAGAAAAAAAAAATGTTTTATTATTTTAAAAAAAAATACAAAAATAAAGAAAGGCCTTGGTGCCTTTACCTGTCCGTCTAGGCAGAATGACACACACTGAGCATTTTATAGGCTGGGGCCTCCTGATGTAGTATTGCAGCGGGTATTAATGGCATAACGCCGCAATCTACCGCTATATGCGTGTTCTCCGAGCTGATAAATTCGTACATACACCAGTGGAATTCATGCTGGAGACTTTTGAAATTTGCGAAATGTGGTACTTTGTAATTTTTTATTGAAAAAATGGAAACATTTACAAAACTAAACACGTTTGAATATTCAAACGTGTTTAGTAAAACGTAAAATATTAAACGCTTGGAAAAATAGGTATAACATTTCTTTTTTATGTTGACGTAACTATTTAATATATAAAATAATTTTCATTTTTCACAAATACATTATAGTTCTATGAAGAAATTTGTAAAAAAAAATTACCAATTTTTCCGAGCGCCAAAGTGGTATAACCCCTCAAAGGTGTCAAGAATTAATTTCACTAGTGTACAGCTGCAACAGCAAAGCTTCCAGTAGTAAGAGAACAAAAAATAAATAAAAGCAAACTGGCAAAAGAAAAGAATCCCTCCTCGGAATGGGCGGCACGTAAACTCTCTGCCCTCCCGGGGAAGGCCCTTTAAGTGCCTTCACCCCCCCCCCCCCCCCCGTCAGCGCCCCGCCCTCCCCGCAACCCACCCTACCCTAGCAATTGACGAGCACCGAAAAAAAAAAAAAAAGTGTATATTTTAATAGTTGATTTTCGTTTGTGTCTTGTTCCGGTTAATTGCAGACGTGAGTCCACATCTGATATTCAAGAACGGCATGACCCCGACGCTCTGGCCACAGGACGTGCCGTTTCCACCGGAGGAGGGCAAAGAGGAGGTAGCATCGACGTTCGGCGACGGTGACACACAATCGGGGGCGTTCAGTCCATCGCCCGACGGCAATTCGATACAATATCCGGCGTACTTCAAGGACCCGAAGGGCGGTAATCACGGTGTTTTCGGTGCTGGCGGACCGAGCAGTTTCGGTGCTCTTCAATACATAAAACAGCAGCAGCAACAGCAACAGCAACAGCAGCAAGGTGGTGGCGCGGGCGCGGGTGGAAAATCTTGTCTTCCGGACGTGATACAGCACGGACGTTCGGCGGGTATGCCTTTGTACGTACGTTGCCCAATATGCCAGAAGGAATTCAAGCAAAAGAGTACGCTACTGCAGCACGGTTGTATACACATAGAATCGAGGCCGTATCCTTGCCCGGAGTGCGGCAAAAGATTTCGTCAACAGTCACACTTGACGCAACACTTGCGCATACACACGAACGAAAAACCATACGGTTGCGTTTACTGCGGAAGAAACTTTCGCCAGCGTACGATATTGAATCAACATTTGCGCATACACACGGGTGAAAAGCCATACAAGTGTCAGCAGTGCGGTAAGGATTTTCGTCAAAAAGCTATATTGGATCAGCACACGAGAACGCATCAGGGTGATAGACCATTTTGTTGTCCAATGCCGAATTGCAGACGACGCTTCGCCACCGAGCCCGAGGTCAAGAAACACATCGACAATCACATGAATCCACACGCAACAAAGGCACGAAGAAATTCCAGTAGCGAGACTAAACCGCCGAATACGCCGACCGGATTGGGTCCTGTGCCAGCTGTGTCGCGGGGCTTAACGCCAACCGTCGTTAAGCCCGAATTGTACTTTCCACAGTGTTACGCACCGGCGTTCAATCATCATCCGCCCGTATCTACAACACAATTCTCGGTCGGACAGTCGAACGGTGTTGTTGCCGGTGGTGTCGGCGGTGCAGGAAGTGAATTCAAACCACCCACGGGACTTCCGCCTCAGTGACTAGCCGTCCATCCTGCCGCCTACTAGCAAGCAGGAATACCTCTCAAGTTTCAGCGTCGCATCGGTACCGGCGTTAATACCGGTATCGCTCCGAGTTACGGCGATATAAACGCTAAGGCAATTACGATTATAACGGCGAATCCGACGTCCGCCGCAACGCCGCCACCGCCGCTGACGGCGATTACGACGACGACGACGACGACGACGACGGCGACGGCGACGACAACAACGACGGCGACGAAGATGATGATGATGATGGCCGCGACCAGAGGAACACTCTTGTCGAGAGATATCGCTAGTTCGGGAACTTCGACTCTGACCTCACCGTCCTCGGCGTCCATCTCGTCGTTGTCGTCGTCGTCGTCGTCGTCGTTGTCTTCGTCGTCCTCGTCGCTAAGGTGTCAGACACTACAGCAACATTACCCGTGACATTTATCGTGCATTTACTAGGAATCTTGTCTTCGACTTTTTTTTCACACTCAGCTTCTTCGATACACCTGGTTTATTTTTTTTTTCGTCTATTTTTTTTTCTTCGTCTCATCACGTTTTTTTTTTCTTCCCCACGTATAAAACTTATTTTTTGTATTGCGTAAAAAAAAAAAAAAAAAAAATTGTTCACCGCTTCGTTCCACTCGTTCCGTGTTGGATGTTTTTGGGGTTTTCGTTTTGATTTCTTCTTCTTTTGCTCGTTGAATTCGACGGTGAAATACGAGACGCGGAGGGAAAAGAAAGAAAAGAAAAAAAATAATAATAAAAAAACGTTTGATTTTCCGGCAAAATCAAGAGATGTCGCTGCGATTGCGGGTGACGAGATTTTGTGAAACAATTCTCGTCCGTAATATTCGATCGCGAATGAGGACCACCCGTTGACGCGATAATGCGCATTAAATATTTTTAATAATCGTTCAAACGCGTTTCTCTCCACCCTCTCGAAATTCCCAAGCCCCATACCCCACCTTAAACGGGTTGAAAATGTTCGATTTCGACCAGACTGAAACGATTGTGATACCATATTTAACTTGCCTATGTTAAAAAGGAAGAAAGAAAGGGAGAGCGAGCAAGAGCGAGAGAGAAACAAGCGAGATTTATATCAAAAGAGATAGACAGAGAGAGAGAGAGAGAGAGAAAAATACAAAAAGTACAGCTGAGTATATGAAAAAAAAAACTTGGAAGAGAAGGAGAATGCGGATGAGGGAAGAGACACCTGTAAATATGTAAAACTTGAACTACTTACCCGTGGGCGACAGAGAACGAGAAGAAAAAAAAGTTTGCTAAAAAACCAAGAGCATGATTTAACAGAGAATAGACAAAATGAAAATTGTGCTGTCGGAGACGAGATGGGAGAGGAAGAAGCGAAGTGGAGAAAAGTACGATGAAGCGCGAGAAACAGCTGAGAGGGGAAACAAAAGCGAGAAAATATAGTCGAAAAAAAAAAGGAACAACAAAGATTGCGAATACGTGAGATGAAGAAGTTTGAGCGAAAGAGCCAGAGTGAAAGAGGGAGAGAAAGTGAGAGAAAATGCATATACGCGACGAGCACGAAATACAGAAACGGAAAGATAGAGAGAGAGAGAGAGAGAGAGAAGGAGGGCGAGAGAAATAATTAAGTAAATGATTAAAAAAAAAGAAACGATGAGATAGAAATGTATACGCGGACATAATTCCCACTGTGCTAGAAACGAAATGCGCGAAGTTCTTGCGTCACAACGGATTGACAAATGATTAAGATTTACGAAGAGAAGATAAAAAAAAAAAGAAAGAGGTACGAGACGAATTCTTGTATACTATTATAATATTTGAATGTATATTTATACAACAGGCAATTCTATCTATACGATACGATATTTTGATTGGTTTAAAGAGAGAGAGCAAGAGAGAGAGAGAGAGAGGTGAAAGAAGAGGAAGAAAAAACAAAGACGCGATAAGACAGATAACAAAACGTGAAAAAAAAAAAAATTAATCAGATTGGTGCTGACAACTAGGTAAGAAAAATGAAAAGAAGAACGAAAATATACAAACATTGAAGGAGGGAACGCGGAAAAAGAAGGCTGAGAACACTGTAGAGTAGTGTATAAGTTAAATAGGAAAGATGAGGAAGAGGAAGCAGATTTAAAAAAAGAACAGAAGATTATGGTCGATAGGTCTATATAACTCGTGGCTCAACTCGAGGACCTTTTTTGCTGTCCGCTCATCGAATTATATATATAATTAATATATATCTCATAAATATATATATAATTATATATATAATGAATATCATCATCTGTAAACATTTAGTGGCAATACTTAAAAGTGGGAGAGAGAGAGAGAGAGAGAGTGAAAAAAAGGAAAACGACAGAAGAAAGAAAAAAAAACGAGACAAAGTGGAAGCTTGGAAAGGCATAAATAAAGAGGGGAAAAAAAGAAGAAAGAAAGGAAGAATAAGAGTTACACCGTACAACACGATGCAGACACACAGACATTTTACGTGCTAGAAACGATAGTCTTTTAAATTTTCTATACTAAGACGTGTGATCTCTCTAATTATTGTACATTGTATAACATAAACAACAACAAAAACGATGATCTATTATAATTAATATAGGTACGGAGTTTATAATTATGCATTAGACGATTTCTCTGTAGTCTTATCGTTTTAGACAGAAAGCGAGCAAGAGAGAGAGAGAGAGAAAGAGAGAGAAAGAAAGAAAGAGAAAGAGCAAGAGTATTTGGGAGATGAGTAATTTTGCGGCCATATTTGCTGTGGCCTGTTCGTAGTGCCTCGGAATTGCTGCTCGCGGCAGTGATTTGATCGTATTTTAGGAATGGTATATTATTAATATTGAAAACTGCAATTACTATCGGTACTCTTGATCCAGTACTAAAAAGGCAAACACATACACACACACACACATACAAAAACACATCGTGTCATAAATTGTCACGCTAAACGACTAAATTATATTCTAGAGAGAGAGAGAGAGAGTGCGTTCGGGAAAGAGAAAGATATAAAAATAACGTAAAGCGTCCAAGGGTAAGCCCCCAAAAGTACATTCAAAATTGCTTTGTCGATGTGATCGTGGCTCCTTGGTTAATTAACGAAAAAATCGTGACACAAAATGAAGTGAAAAATAGTGAGAGAGGGGGAGAGAGAGAGAGAGAGAGAGAGAGAGAGAGAGAAGGAAACAGAGTGGCAGAGATAGATTAGAAAAGAACAAAAGATAAAGAAAAACAAAACGCATATGGAACAAGACTCGAACGATGTTTTTTCTTTCTTCTTTTCTTAAATTATATTCGGTTAAAAAGTCTTATCCTCCAACCGGTGCAATCACTATATATATATTTGTATAATAAATATATGTATGGTGTACAGAAGCGTGCGAAGACACACGACTCACTGTTATCAAAACTTAAACGAGCTCGCAAATTCAGATATACGTAAAAGTAGAACAGAGAGAGAGAGAGAGAGAGAGAGAGAGAGAAAAGAGGGGCGGGAGAATGAGGGTGAATGACTGAGTGAGAGTGTGTGCGCGTGCGAGAGATAGGGAATAAACGCGATCAAAAGAGGGGTAGCTACTATAATATAAAAAATAAATGAAATAAACAAGCCCTTATTGGTGTAATATAACGAGTTATAGATCAATTCTCACACTCTTGTCGTTGAATCGTTTCTTTTTTTCTTCTTTATATTCCCTAATTTTGTGTGTGCGCGCGCGTGTTTGTGTTTACGTGTGTCTATTATATATATATATATATACATACAGGGCTACTGGTTATCGGCCACGATCCCGTGAAAAGGTTGTAGGACATATTTTCCGCTATCGAATAACCCAGTAATACTTTATGCAACAGTTATCCTTTCTCGATTATTTTTTATTTATTCTTTTTAAGTGCAGACTAAGCAACTTTGAAAATTAATAATAAAAAAAAACTGTTGTATGGAATCCTCTTTGGATAGCTTATGATGTGTAGTTGTTTTTTTTTTAACGATCCGCAGGCTAAGTTGGTGATTTTTTCAATAAAACCTGCATTTTTGTCCAGAAAACTTACGTAAATTATTAGACGTGCAGAATATTTCGACATCTAATTAATTCACTTTTTTTTGCAGATTATTCTTGTTTTATTGTTAATTATTTGTTACTGCGTCCTCAAACTACAAATAAGAAAAAAAAAAACGTTTGTTTTCATATAGATTTTTTTTTTTTTTACTAATTTTCAAGGTCGTAGCGTGAACACCCATTTTCAAAATAATTTTTTGGGGAATTAAATTTAAGGAAACGATTTAATCTACAGTGTTAGTATTTTACAGTTATAATTATACATGTTCGAAGTAACATCTTGCATTTTATTCCTTATTGTACATGACATTTAATAAACGTTTCTTTAAATTTAATTCCCAAAAAAAAAAAAAAAAAATCACTGAAAATGGGATTTCATACTAGAATACGGCATTAAAAAAAGAATTATCGACAATAACATAAGAATAAGCTGCAAAAAAAATTTAAATTAGGTATCCAAAAGTCTGGAAAAAGCAGGTTTTATTTTAAAAATCACCAACTTAGCCTGCGGATCATTCAAACAAAACAATTACACATATTAGCTATCCAAAGAGGATTCCATACAACAGATTTTTTTTCAATTAATTTCTAAAGTTGCTTACCCCTCGCTTGAAAAAAAAAAAAAACAATATCTCGAAAATGCTACACTCTTGCATAAAGTATTGTTGGGTTTATTCGATAGCGGAAAAAATGTCCTACAACCCTTTCACGAGCTCGTGACCAATGACCACTAGTCTCGTATATACATTTATGCTCACAGTACATATATCATTTTACAAAATAGCCTGCACAATTTTGGCAAATATCCAGGCGGTTGACAAAAAAAAAAAAAAGACAGAAAAATATACGTAAAGCGATCGAAACAAGTTTCCTTCTGATATCAAGTACCTCGCCGAGCATGGATCCGTATTTTTACCATCGAAACTTTTCTCATCTCGCAATCTCCGCACCTTGCGTAGTCGAGAGAGTAAAGAAAAAAGCCTTTTAAAACAAAGCGAAGAAAAGAGAAGA
The DNA here is from genome assembly GCA_963932345.1 of Ophion ventricosus. Taxonomy (NCBI): domain Eukaryota; kingdom Metazoa; phylum Arthropoda; class Insecta; order Hymenoptera; family Ichneumonidae; genus Ophion; species Ophion ventricosus. Next base: position 2,172,629 of record OZ010722.1, read on the forward strand.
GAAGAAAAAAATTAATTCCTTACTTTCGGTCATTTTTTTTTCGGCTCTCGGGATTCGTCCTTAAAGGGCTTACTCATTTCTGCCGGTACATCTATTATGCACAGTAAGAAACACGCGCACGCACCTGTTTTTTTTTTTTTTCTTTCCATCGGATTTTTTTTTTTTGACCGAGCTTAATGTTGGCGAGCGATTCGCGAGTCACTGCGTACAGACACAGTGAGAATGAGGGAAAAATATACGTGGGCAGAGGCGCGATCGGAAGGAGTCGCGGGGGGAACGGGGGGGGGGGGCGGCGGGGGAGGATGTAAAGAGAAGCAAGAGAGATTAGGAGAAAGATTTAGGAGATGCGACAATGATATCGCTAAAGCCACGTTTCAAAGAACATTTATCCATGTTGCAATTGAAAATTGCAATAATGCCATTTTTTAACTAGTTTTTTAAAAACTCGCGTTAAGTGTTTTCAGACTTGAGATTTTCATCTGCGTTTTAAAATAATGTATATCGAACGAGACGAGAAAAGGAGGGAAGAGAAATAATGAAAAAAAAAAAAGAAGAATAAGAAGAAGAAGAAGAAATACACGAAGAAAAATAGAGGGACGAGAAGGAAATATGGAAAGGAATTGGAGAAAAAGCTCGAGACACAGAAGCATTCGCGTACAAAGAGACGTAACACACATACACACCCACGCAATGACAGCTGTTATACTAGTTTAATTTTTCTAATTGATCAAGGGTTAACGAACCCTCGAATAAATACACAATCGTTGAAAAGACAAACTCACGCGTACTAACACACACACACACACACACAGAGAGAGAAGAATCGAGCGTGTACGCAAAACGATGACCGATGTAATGAAGAATTTCGTTGACGAGGTCGGGCTCAAGGATAATCAGAGATTTTTTTTTTTTTTACTTAGTCGTTAAGATACACAGAATGTATTCGACACTCTTGAACGCGAATATATTGGCTCGTAGTGCGCTCGTGCGATAGTGACGCTGTGAATAAAAAAAAAAAGGAGCATAAGAGATAGGTGTTATGGGTCATTCCGCGGCACACAGCAATGCAAAAATTTCCGAGTCTCGGGCTGCATTGCCAAAACTTCCGTGACAGTCACGAGGAGCCATGAAAATTTAACGACATTTGCTCCCACACCTTGAACAATGTTCACGAATTATCGCACGTTTTTTTTTTTTTTTGTGCGCGCATTCCGTACGGGAAAAAAACAAGAGATCAAGTACGACTCGTCGGGCTGCAGGAATTTCGATAATTCGAGATTCGAAATGATGGGTTGATACGCTCGTTCGAATGGATCGGAAACTTCTGGAAATTAGAAAGAAAACGTGAGCAGAAAAACTCTTTTTATTTCACGCAGTTGGAAATTTGTTTAATACTCGCGTATTGCCTCTTCACGGAATTGTGTCAGCAGCAATCTTAAGGCGTTACACTATTTTGCCTCTCGGAAAAAATAGGTATAGAATTTTATTTAAATGTTGAGGCGATTGTTAAATATATCATTTTTATTCTCCACTAATACATTATATAGTTTTATGAACAAATTGGAAAGAAAAATTGAAAAAAATGACGGAAATATAAGTCGTCTGGTAGGACGATCTCTTTTTTTAAATTTTTGCCCAATTGGTGGAATTTTTATTTCTCTATCGGGCATCGTTTGAAAAATAAATAGAAATAAAATTTCTTCCAAAGAAAGGTCCGAAGTGTAGCATGGGGAAAGAATTGGAAAACTCTTTTTTTGTAGAAATCACAGCGGTTTGAAAAAAAAAACTCTGATTTTTACGAAAATGTTGAGTTTTATAAATTAAGAAACGAACGCAGCATCCAATTTAAAAAAAAATCCTATCCTACATTCTAGATGATATAAAGAATATGTGGTATAAATTTATACGAAATCGATTGAGTTAGATGCCGAGATAATTCGTCCATCATTTTGAAAAGTAAGTCCTACTAGACGACTTGTATCCTCCGTCATTTGAACATTTTTTTCATTCGCTTTTTTATTTATTTATTTATTTATAAAACTATAATGTATTTGTGAAAAATAAAAATAATTTTGTATATTCAATAGTCGCGTCAATTTTTTTTGTTTTCGAACCTATGGTGTTAAACCCCTTGAGGAGAATCTTACGCGCGATGATTTTTCATTGTCGCGATAAACGAAAAGAACATTCGAGCTCGTTATTTTCCTCTGTAAACGTTTTCGCGTATACTTCCGGCAATTTAACGCGAACGAATTTGACCGAATATTGGCGTGATGAAGTGATAAGTTGACGTAAAAAAAAAAAAAAAAAAAAAAAAACACGGAGCACAGTTAAAAATTCGTACACACGATAATCCAAAAAATATCGTCTAAAGACACGAATATGAATTTTGAAATAAATTTTATTTTTTTTTTCATTCGCACGACGAGTTATAAGCGCTTGAAGATCGTTGAATAGAAGGCTGAGCCTAAAGTTCAGCGTCGTTGGTACGGTGTGCCCCAAATTGAAGTGAACGAAAACAAAAAGAAAAATCTAAATTATAGGCCGATTATCTCGTCACACGACTGCTTTGCTTAAGCGCAACAATTCACTCGTATCACCGCTGGAGTTTCGAATGAAAAAAAAAAAAATCTTCCCTTCATCCCCACGTGCGTGATCTTCGTACGCGCAGGACTCGCGCACGATGAATCAATTGTTCAATTTTTAACGTCACACTCGTCGCTTTTTCTTCTCCTCGTCGTTAATTTTCGTCTGAATGCTTTCAAGATAAATGATCTCGCGTACGTTGGCTCTTCAATTTTATACCGCTATCACGGTCAATGTGGTTTGCTCGAAAGTGTCAACGTTGTAAGAAAATTGTCGGAGAGTCCGAGAGCGTGCGATACGAAAGTCGAAAAAAAATAGAAGAAATCTTTCAGCAATTCGATCCAACTTGCATTACGGGTTCTACTTTTTATGTACGAGTACACACACGCGCACACATACATGTATGTACACGCATACATATATTAGGGTGATTAAGAAAAAAATCGACTATTTTTTTTTTTTGTTGCAAATTCCACTATTCAGCAGCTGCAGTAAGGTGAAATAAGACGCCTGTTAAAATATGAGGCCTTAATATAAATCAGAGGTCCCTCATCACGATTTTTCATTTCCCATGCTAATAAACTCGCAAACGGGTGAACGTACAACAACGCCGAAGACACATTTTCATAGAGAATTAAACGCTCTATAAAAAAGGTCTCTTGTCGTTTTATAACGAATCTACTCGTTCAAAAGTTATTTGTCAAATTTGAATTTACAGTGAATTTCATTTTTTTTTTTTTCACTTTTCCGGCGAAAGTACCAAGGCTCAACACAAAATGTCATAGGACCTTTTTTTTTGTAGATCATTTTATTTTCTACAAGATAATAGCATTTGATAAACTAATAATTTTATAGTTTAATAGTTAACGGCTTTACAAATTCTTGAAGTAAAATCGTTGTTTTTCTTTTCGTGAAATTAATGGTAAATAGCTATTGAACAATTGAATTATTTGATGACATGATTTTACAAAAAAAAAATGAAACGATTTCGCCGCGAAAAGTGGAAATTGTGAAATTTATTATAAAATTCAACTTTGACCTTGCGTAACTTTTGAAAGAGTAGATTTATCGTAAAAAGATAAGAGGCCGTTTTTAAAGAGCGCTCAAATTCTCTACAAAAATATATCTCGGACATTGTTGTACGTTTACCCGTTGGCGAGTTATAAAATTGAGAAAGTAGCGAGCGAAGATCTTGCATAACATTTAAAAGAGTGGATTTATTAGAAAATGATATACCTCTTTCTTTTATAGTGTTCAATTCTGTACGAAAACTGTGTCTTAAGCATAGTTGTACGTTCACTCGTTGACGAGTTATAAAATTAAAAAGTAGCGAGCAAAGTTTTCTCCATGTTATTAGCATAGGAAATGAAAAATTGCGATAAGGAACCTCTAAATATTAATATTCAGAGCTCATATTGTAACTGGCATTTTATTTCACTTTACTGCAAGTACCGAATAGGGAAATTTTAAGAAAAAATCATCGTCTTTTTTAAATTACCCATATATATATGTATATATGTGAACATATGTACATAGATATCTAGATCCATACACACGTGCATACGTAAATGCATACGCAGACACACAAACACATCGATGACCCAGAAAACTTTGCACCGTAATGAGTAGAATACACTTTATATTGATTCCAACTATCACGATATAGAGATTATTTATCGCTCTTCCTCTCCCTTTCTTCTCCGTCGCTTCACTCCTCCCTCCCTCCCTCCCTCTCTCTCTCTCTCTCTCTCTCTCTCTCTCTCTAATTTTCTCAAGAGAGAGAGAGAGGGAGTAATAACTAAATCGATTATCGAGAACGTTGCGAAACTAATAAAAATGTAATGAACACTTTGACGATCGTACGTTGATATGATTTAGTCAATAGGCAATACGTTGAATAGTTTTTCAAACTCATATCACGAAGTAGTATTTGAAAAAAAAAAAAAAAAAAAATTGCCCATTATACGAGAAAGAGAATCTTCGTGTCAGTACGACATTTAGACTTTTCGACTCTCTTCGTTATTCCATTTCATTCAATCGCACTTTCTCACCTTACGAGAACCTGTTCCCTCCAATTTTCCCCACTTCAACCAGTATAATCGAAAAGCCGAATTTTTTCTCTAACCACTTTCGCGACGTTTCCACGCGAAAAGTACGGAAATTGTCGTTTGGCTTTTCTTTCGTACACGATTAATGATTTTTATTTTTATTTTTATTTTTTTCTCTTATTTTCATTGAACTTCAACGTTAGATACGAGTATAGTATACGCGCGAACGTTGAAATTTTCATGGTGCTGGAATTGTTGAAAATATTCGTGAACTTGGGCCCAATCTCGAAGTGCGATTATCTCGGTCGAATACTTATGCACGCGCGCGCGTGTGTGTGTGTGTGTGTGTTCCGTAGTACAATCGACGTAGATTTTTGCCAATTTTTTTTTTTGCGAACAATAAATCGAGAGGAGTAGCGAGTGAATATAAACACACACACACACACACACACACACACAAAGCGATCTCGAACAATCGGGAGTCGGGCGAATTTCTTCACTTTGAGTCTAAGTCCCGAAGAATTTTTTTTCCTTTATCAATTCTGGTCGGCTGTTTCGGTAGGAACAAAAAAAAAAAACGTTATAGGCCCATAATGAGAAAAACAATTTCGTACACCGGTCTTAGGCGGAACGCTGGAAGCGGGCTAAAAAAAAATGGCAATTCATTTATTGTGGCCTACCGGGTCGGCAAAATGTAGATACGAATATCCTTGTTTTTTTTTTTTAAATACATACATATATATATATACACACACACACACACACATTCATACACACACATATATGTATATCTCGACTATACCGTACTCGATTATTAAAACTACAATAATTATATTATTATTAAGTTTTTTGAAGATAAATTTTGCATACGATGCAGAGCGGTTAGTTTTTATTTTAGAGTTTTTTTCCTTTAATTATTATTATTATTATTATTATTAATTATTAATTATTCATAATATATCATTATCATAGACTCGTGACTATTATTTTATATGCTATACACTGTAGATGGTTTTTCAGATATAATTATTAATAATTTATATTACTTATGGTTATTATATTCATTCATTCATATATATATATATATATATGTATATATATATATATATATATATATATGGATACACATGTATATACTTTGTTTCCCGCAGTCACAAAAATCCGTTGTGTGATATTCGTCGTATAAACATAATACTTTCAGCTTTTTGTTTAGTTTCAACGTTTTTTATTCGTTTTGTTTTTTTTTTGGTTTTTTTTTTACAAACTATTCACGCGAAAGCCTTATCACGATTAAAATATGTCTACACTTATGTGAAACAAAAAAAAAAAAAGCCTCAAACTGCGAAAAAAAGAAATTTGTTTTTCTTCGAGAAGGATCCGCTCATCTTCACGATATCGACAGCGTAGAAGTTCCTCTCGTAATTGCTCGAATATAAATCGTTCGAATATTAAAGCGTGGATACCGAGAGACAGACGTTTGAAAACAAAAAGAAAAAGCTCTCACTATATTCGCCAATATTCCGCCACTTATTTTTTTTTTTTTTTTTTTTTTAATTTTTCGTCTTTCAGACTTACATTTCAGAGTAACTACGACATACATTGTCAACGAAAAATTGCTTCGTGACAACAAAGCTCCGCTTCTCCTTCTCGTTTTTGACGTTTCCTTTGGTTTAGTTTTATTTTCTTTCTTTCTTTCTTTCTTTCTTTCTTTCTTTTTTTTTATTGTTGTAAGTTAAATTTTTCTCACTTTTGTTCTTCCGTCGGGTTCCTCTCGTCCCGATTACTTCAACACGGAATAAAGGAAAGGATGCAAAAAATAAAAAAAAAAAAACGGCACGAACACTGGTTTTTCATATTTATACTCGTGTAGGCGAAAATAAGACTTTTTTTTGCCTAATTTTTTATTGTCCGTTCGTTCGGAGTACCGAGACGCGCAAAAAGGGCCGAAAAATTATATTTTCTCGTGAGATGTGCGTACGAAACAAAAAAAAAAAGAAATGGTACGATGTTGTAACGAAATTTTCGGGTTTTTTTTTAATATCTCGAAATGATGGAAGAGATGCAATCTCTTCTTTCGTCTCCCTTATCGCTCCGACTCAATGCTCAACATACATTAGCTTTAAGGCTTGTACCTTCTAATAAATATGTAAATTATTATTTCTCTCTCTCTCTCTCTCTCTCTCTCTCTCTCTCTCTCTCTCTCTCCCTCTCTCTCTCTCTCTCACTTTCTCTCTTTCTCTTTCTTACTCAATGACTCAAAGTCGACCAGGCTACGAAACGAAAAATGTTCGCGCCGTCTAAGCGAGATCGGAGGATCCTCCGATTCTGTACTTCTGTTATCACCATCATTATTATTATCATTAATATTACGATTATATTTATACCATTTAGTTTTCATTTGGTCTTTTTTTGTTTGTTGTTTTTAATTGTTGACCCTCACGAGTTACACGCTACACATACTTCAACGTTTATTCGTATCTATATATTTGCGACGACGATATTTTGTTTCCGTTTTTTCTTAACTCCGCACTTGCCAGCGATTTTCTTTCGGAACTAATTCGAACATCGACATTTTTCAATCGGACCATGTATATTTGTTTTTTCGTGACATTACCACCAACACGTTGAGCTCAGTGACCTACGATACAAGGTCACTCTAGTCGTGCAGACGGGAAAAAAAAAAACAAACATTGCGTGAGAAAGGATCGCGAGAACATTTTGAAACGACATAATTGTAAAAATAGTCGATGAATGCGGAGTCCAAAAAAAGTTTTCAACGCAGCCTATGTGAAGAAACACATTCAAAATTTATGGCACTCCGAACACGTTTTTTTTTTCTTTTTTTTTTTTTGACTCCTCCCATTATTCCTTAAGAGATAGGTGTTACTGTTCTTGCCTATTTTGCTTCTGCGACTTTATTTTCATCGATGAGATGCCTCGGCACGATGCGTATGGATCCAAGAGGTTTGGCGCAAATCGGCATCACCCAAAGATCCACCGAGATTTCGTTCGTCATGCTTTTGTCGTATTTCGTTTTTTCGTTTTTCTTCAATTTCCTTTGTACTTCTTCGTAATTTCGTTAATTACGTGTAATATCGTTAATGGAACACAGGGAGGAGAAATTTGATCGTGGCAACAAAAAAAAAACTGTCGCATTGAGAAAAACAATTCGATTGCTATCTTATTTTCTTTCTCTATTGCTCTATTTCTCTCTCTCTCTCTCTCTCTCTCTCTCTCTCTCTCTCTCTCTCTCTCTTTCTCTCTCTCTCTCTTTCTCTCTCTCTCTCTCTCTCTCTCTCTCTCTCTCTCTCTCTTGCACTCTGCCTCTGCCTCTCTCATTATCATTCTCATTCTTTTGTCTCATTTTCTTCATCTTTTTTTTTGTCCTTGTACGAATAAAAAAACACATGCGATTTATACGAAAAGGTGTACAGGGGAGATCGGTGCTTTGAGAGTACGCTGCACCAATCGGAGTCCAATTTTTTACAATTTGAGCATACATTGGACGAGTCGTAGATTGGAACAATTGCATGATCAATCTTCCAAACCAGGGATGAGCTCCTAATGAATAAACATGGTGATCAATAAGTGGTAATAAAAACCATTGATCCTGGACTTATCCGATCGACGGCCCAATCTATTCCGCAACGTTGCTGTTTTTTTTTTTTTTTTTTTTTTTCATCCAAATAGAAACGAGAAATAAAAAATCATTGAAAAATTGACATCGTCCGATTTTGTGAGAGGAAGAAAAAAAAAAGGGTTGACGTGGGATATACATTTTTAGACGGAGGGAAAAAGATTAGGCAATTTTGGAGGATATTTTAAACGAAGAAATCATTATTCTACACTTATCGAACTGTAGATATACTTTAATAATGTATTTGAGTATACGAAATCTGTTTTTTTTTTAAATTTAATTTATCATGAAAATGGCCGAGCTGTTGGAGGGAGCCGCAAAAAAGTTCAAAAATATTTCAGTTGGAACGTGATTTTTTTTTCCATCAATTTTTCTTCGTGCTTTTACGACTTTTTGTTTTCATCGTTGTAAATATTGGCTTGGCAAATAAGTTCGTTCGGTTTCGAAAGTACGCACAAGTATGAACAAAACCTAACGAACTTATTTGCCAACCCAAATATATCTCGCCTAAAAGGCACCAAAACAAAAAAAATCGGGAAGCGGTAGTACTAAAAGACCAAAATCTTCAAAAAAAAAACAAAAAAACAAACTCGATCTAATTTCGTTCATCAAGAATCTCCCGTTCTCGTAAGAAAACTAACGCTCGCAAAAGAACTTATTTCAAAATATAATTCCACGTGCAAATTTTGTGACTCTACGTCAGCGTAACCTCGATCGTCATTAGTTTTTACGTCAGTAACGAAAAAAAAAAAAAAAAAAAAAAAAAAACAAATTTGTTTTGACGGCAGAAAAAAAACACACACACACGCACATTTGTTTTCGTTGCCGATAAAAAGCAATAAACCGACGAGTCCGCGTCGATTCGCGTACGTGTCGCGTTGCTGCATCGATCCGATGAATAATCGTTGGCTCTTCTTACCACCGAAAAAGATTCTCCGAAGGTCCACGGTCCCGAGCTAGCGTTGCAGAAGGAAAAAAAAAAAAAAAGACAAAACAACCTTCGCCGTGTATAATAGCGAGTTTGCGTTGGCGAGAGGGGAACCGCGAAAGATATCGTGGGGTTCCCAGTCACACGAAGCCCCAGGACTCTCTCGAAGGCGCGCCCGGTGGATTGTCTCGAGCCCCGCGCTTCGCGGACGACGAAATCCGGTCAGACCGGTTCGGGTTGGACGTTAGATTTTCGCGTGATCGCGCACTTTCGGTTTCGAGTCTACACACACACACACACGCACGCGCGCGCGCGCGCGTGCGCGTGTGCCGCGTCTAGTAGCTTTTAGCGCATACGTGTTTTTTTTTTCTTCTTCGTTGCCCCGGGACAATTTTCGGGTTTCGAAAAGTGCACAATATTTCGAACACCTGGCAAAAGATCGCGGTAGCCCTTTATTCTTCTTCTTATCCCGACTTATCCCGCTCCGAATGTCTTCAGATCGGTCAGTCAGTCAGTCAGTCAGTCGGTTCGAGCCAAGCGGTATGTTGCCCACACCACTGTACAACTACGAGCGATACTTACTCGACGAACCACCGTCGGAAATTACGGTTCCACGAACGCGCAAGGTCGAGGTCGATCGTGAGATCTTGCAAAAGTCTAATGGCCGGCGGTACACGAGTGTGCCCTTCTCGCGAATGAGATCCCGGGGAACACGAGAATCCCGAATTGCCATTTCAGTTATGCTCGTAAAAATAATTGTAACGAGGATTATCCACCCAAGCGGGCGCTTTGGTCAATCTAGGCCCGGGGAAATGTCAACCTCCTATAATCCTACTGTGTGTAAAAATGAACGCTTTTTTTTTTCTTTCTTTTAGTTCTACCTCTCACCGTGGCGCTAGTAGTTACCTTACAATATTCTTATTGCGCAGACGCGAGGCTCGCACGGCCCTACGCAAAGACGGACAATGACGAACACGATCATATTTTGACTTTTGGAATTTAAGGTAGTAGTCTAGCCACAGTTAGGTTGAAATATTTATTCTTCGCTCGATCGATGGAAGCTTCGAAATATTGCGAAATATCCTTACAATGTAGGTTGTACATGTTATCGGGACGTAAAACACTTGTAAAGTAATGACAGAAAACGCCTATGTTTACCTAAGCCTCACTCTTGTATCAGACTGTCCATTCCGGCTGCCAATGCGTAGATACTCCGCGTATACGGATATGCGCACACTTCTGTAATCCAGTTCTATAGTCTGCTCCAGTCGCTTCGTGGCGCTAGCGTCGCTAGACATTGCTCGACTTAAATCACTATATCTCTGAAACTAGACGGTGAAAATTCATGATTTTTTTTTACCCACCTCATATGTTCCTCTGTAATTGAGTTTTTTTTTAATCTGTCGAAAAGTTATCGACTGTGCGTGTATATATATATATATATATATATATATATATCGAATTTTAATAGTGGGATGAGGAAAAACGCTGATATTTGATAACAAACGTTTTATTAATGAGCCGAAACAGTTCGGAAACAATACAAAAAGAAGGAAAGGAATGTTGGATCTTATTCGCTTGTGACGTTCGTCGTTCAGCTCTCTATTTTCAACTGACTCGTCAGCTTATTATTTTTTCGCTTCTCTCTTTTGTCAATTCATTCCTTGGTTACGGAAACAAGATTTTTCACGTTGATAATTCGTTTTTCTCATTAATTTGTTAATTAAATAGTGTGTGTTTTGCCGATCCATACCATATAACACCATCAATGTGTATTGATGGTCGAAATTTCGCAGTGTTTGATACCCTCGAAAGCCTTGACCAGTTTCATTAACCTATAAATTCGCCATTACAAGCAACCGTGCTACGGACGTGCGAGCATAGTCCCACAATAGAGCCAACACTTTTCCCATCCTAGAGAAAATACCCTGATAAAATTAATCCGCAAATCGATAAAGCGGTCGTAATCGACCAACTGTTCAGCGACGACTGACTAGAAATACGGAAAAGAAGAAAAAAAAGAAACATGGCAAGCCTATGTGCGGAACGAAGCGAAACGTGTAAAATAATGTGTACCTATGAGTCGTACAGCAATCGCGTGAAGTCCGTTGCTTTCAAGGCGAAGCTAGAACAAGACACGACGTGAACCCATCCACCCATCGGACCTGCTGGCGTATACCGCGCGCGAAACGAATATAACAACGAAAAGAAGAAAGAGGAACAAAAAAAACCATCAGAGTGATCGTCGCGGTATCTCGTTCCAGTAGCTCTCGAACGAACCAACTGCTATCAATTAGAGAGAAAGAGAGAAAAAGAGAGAGAGAGAGAGAGAGAGAGAAAAAGCTGTTTGGTACCAGTAGACTGCAGTGAAGAGCCCGCGTGGTTGGATGAACAGATCTGTGGTAAGGGACCCAAAAGGGTTGTAGGAAGGGGCATGGGACAAGATGGAAGGGGGGGGAGGGTTAGATGTTCGCGCGTTCGAACGCCTTCGTGGAATGTGGCTTGGAAGATAGCACGAAACGTGGACGCCGTAGTAATCGCGACGAATAATACGAAGATGGCGCTCGGTTGTGATGAAAACGAGACGCTTGTAACAGGGAGAGCGAGAATCGAACGAGTCACGAAAGAAACTTACGACAACTTGTAATAATTAACGTACATATTGTAACATCCGCATGTCATTCACACATCATTCGAGCACTATGAACGCCAGGTCAGATTTTACCGAATACCACTATTGAGCCAATGCGGATGATCGGATCTGCAAGATTCCTTCAGCTAGGATCATAAATCCAGCCGCGATGTATATTTTAAATTGCAGGAATTAAATTTTATTAGTATTTTCTTTTTCTAATCATTGGGGGGGGGGGGGATCATTGATAGTCAATCCAGATTTTCGGCCGAATTCTGCAGGAGCTTCAGCCGCCATCTTGAATTCAAGGGGGATGTTTTTTTTTTCGTCGAATAACTCGGCCATTTTCTACTTTTGACTAAAAACGATCATAACCAAACTTGTAGGAAATTTGATTCTCTACAACTTTGCTTATAACCATTTTTTGTCTACGATCGATATTTTCCGACTTAAACCCGAAATCGGAAGTGAAATCAAATTATTGCATTAATTCGTTTATTTTGAACTTTAGGACGTAAACACAAATGAACAAACTTGTAGGGAATAAAATTATCTACGATTTTTGTCATTACCTATTTTTTCCTAGGGTCAATATTTTGGGTCCTACCGGCGGTGGCGTCTCTCCGACCAACGAAAGAACGCTAGAAGTCGGAAAATATCGATCGTAGACAAAAAATGGCCATAACCAAAGTTTTAGAGAATCGAATTTCCTACTAGTTTAGTTACGACTATTTTTACTCAAAAGTTGAAAATGGCCGAGTTATTTGACAAAAACGAATAAATTCCCCTTGAATTCAAGATGGCGGCCGAAGCTCTTGCAGAATCCGGTCGAAAATCTGGATTTAAACTACCAGCGAACCCCTCCCCCACCCCCCACCTAAAGATTAGAAAAATAAAAGACTGTTATTTAATTATTGCAATTTCAGATGATTTTTTTGTAAATTCCGACCGGGCTACCTCGCAACTCTCCCAACAATTCTTGCCAAAATCAGCCAGCGATCTATCAACGGCTCGATAAGGATAAGAAACCCGAAAACCTTCGTTCCCGGTAAAATCCGCAAACACGAACCAAACAAAGCCCCGAACGAACAAGATCCTCGATTAAAAATTGATTGCTCTTTGAGCCGACACAATCCTTATTGCGAATGGACGTGGTCCATTGGCGCTTGACGCCGAGGAGTCGCGTTCGCGCGTAGAACAACCGCAACGACAGCGCCACCGGGCAAGAAGCGAAGCTTCACTCCCGTCCGCGTTTCTCGTTTCTTCGGACACACGCGCGCGCGCGCGCGCGCACACTCTCTCGTCTCGGCCAAACGGTCGTCTGCCGCGTGCGCTTGCAGTTTCGCGGCTGCTCGCAAAATCGCGCGAAGATTGGCGCTGCGGAGGACGGGGCGGGCGGGGGGGAGGGGGTTAGGCTGCAGAAGCAA
>OZ010722.1:2186086-2220439 GCA_963932345.1 Ophion ventricosus
AATTATTATGTTATAAACTATTTGTACGATTTCATCGCCATTTGTTTTATTCGAAAGTATAAAGAAATATTGTCAATATACCGCCAATATTTGTACTTTCGAATAAAACACATTTGAATGAAATCTGACGAATAGTTTTTGAAATAATAATTGCCAAAATTTACTTATTTTTATTGCCGTCTACTCGGGTGTGCCCCGATATTAATATTAATATTTACAGAATTTACGGCGATTTAGTTCCATTAGTTTTGCAATCATTAACGTTTTGCAACCATTAAAATTCATACGTTTACTATTAAATTTTTGAGTGAAAAATTCTAAAATAAATTCATGTATTATTCATTATACCACGAAGAACTATAATTCCTCAAAAAATTTCAAGAATTTTCGCAATTTTTTTAAATATCCATCCAGTATACCTTAATCCAGCCGAGTCGAAAAACATACGCCGTGCATCGAAAAATCGCCTCAGAATCTCTTTCAATTCTGACCGATCGAACCTCGGGCTTCGACGCATCGCGATCTCGTTCCTACGAAACTAAAGCTTCTTCTTTTCTAATTGGATAAACGTACTTGAATGCGCCGGGAAGGCATTTCCGGAAAGATTAAACTCTAAGAGGCAAAAAAAAAAAACAATACCGTAGATCGATGCGGAAGGAAAAAGAAAAGAATCGCGAAGAAATCGGTGTCTCTTCGGAATGTTAATGAGAGTGGGGATACACGAAGACGACAAAAAGATAGCCAATAGTGATAATTTTTTCTTCGACAAGAACAACACGTTTTACATTTACGAAACTTTAGGTACAATTTATCACGTGAATTAAGATGTTTAAATCATTTTTTTTTTCACGGATAAAGAAGATTCAACTTGAACATAAAAAATCGTCGAAACTATGTTGTAAAACTAACTGATTTTTGGATAGTCAATTGAATCCTAAATTAATCTCTCGATTATGAAAATTTCAATCGCTTAGCACTATTTTGATTTTGGCAACGAAAGTCCTTAATGGTACTCGCAATCCGTTTTCATTTCTGATGTATACGTTTAATAAAGAGCGTTTGCGCGCGATCGGAATGGCGAAACGGATAAGGTCTAAAGATAAAGTTGGGTCACGATCTTGCGGCACAACTATGAATCTATACACACACACACACACACACACACACGCACACACACACACACATATATATATAGCAAGGCAGCATTGAATAGACGTTCGGCAAGTGGAATTGGAACGGGCGCGTGTCATATCGTGACCTCTCTCATCCAAGGTCTTGGAAAAATAAGAAATAAAGAAGAAAAAAAACTTTCGTAAAAAGGGCACAGATTGGCCCTCGTAACGGTAATAACGGTGAAATTATAAGATTTCGAGAACTTTTGTTTGTTGATAATCGTGAAGCACAATTATAGTGCGAAGGTAACGGCGGATGAGGTATGGGAAAAGAAGAGAAAGGAAATGTGACGCGCGAGACGGTGAAAAGAAATTGTTTTAGATCCGTTTCAAAGTTCGATTTAAAGTGCAGAATTGAAAGTGGCGAAAAGGAGCCTACGCCAATGCGAGGCGACCGAGGCGCGTCTTCGACCTTCGAATCGGAGTCTGACCGTTTTTGCGTCCCGCGTTGCTTCGTGGTTTTCGGTTCGCGAGGAACGAGAAGAGATTCTTGCTGGAGGGAGAGTAAGAGCTAGCGAGGACCGCGAACTTATTACCGTGTGCGAAGATATATGTGTGTGTGTGTGTGTGTGTTACTGTGCGGGATAGCAAACGTGAGAAGATATACCACAAAACTAATATACGGGATCTTTCGGTCGAATCATGAAAATTCACGAATCTCACACTTGTACGAATTCGTTTATATCGTTACGATTATAAAAACCGTAGGCACGGAGAGAATTAAAAAGTAATTTTTGTCGTGAATTTCACGGTAAACATTACCGTGATATATTTCAATGTGGTGACAAGTGAGAAAAGCATAATAATTCGTATGCGACAAGTTTTTTTTTTTTAACTCACGTTACGGAAAATTTCAAATACGTAACTAAAATTTTGCTATACAAGAAGGGCAACGCGCACGATCATTTTTACCGAGAGCACAATACATTTTCCTGTAACACTCATTAAATTTTATAATAAATCTTAAAATAACTGTTATAAAGACGATACGTTTTTTTATAGACATTTGTGAAAGGCATAAAATAATAAAATGCACAGTAAAATTTCGCTGATATTATAAATTTTTTAAATTTAAGTTTCGCGTATTTTCTTACACATGAAAATTTACTAGAAAATCTGGTTAAATTTTCTATCCGAAGAAAAAAAATTTATTTTATTTTCGTGAAAATCTGTGTTTTACTCAGTAATAATAAGCGAAGTTTCAGGATTGTCGTCTGGTTACCGTTACTGCACGGTCATTTTTAACATTTAATTCTCTCCGTGGGCTTTTTGGCTTCGTCGGCTGTTTTTTTTTTTTTTTTTGAAAATTCGAAAAACAATTTGTCACATCTGGTGATGGAGAAAAAAAATTGATGAATTTTGGAAATGATTATCTCAAAAACTATTTGTCCGAAATCATTCGACTTTATTTTGTTCAAAAGTATAAATATTGAGCTATATCGAGAGTTTTTTTTTTTTTTCTTATGCAGAGTGTTTGGCGCATGGACCGACACAATTTTGGGGCGGGGGGGGGGGGGGGGGGGGTGATTTGCTCACCCTTAGACCCTGTGTCCTAAGTGTCACGGTAATTGAGATATTATTTTTTTTTTTATCCGAAATTTCACCTTTAAATCGTCATAACTTTTTTGCTTGTGGTTGCAATAGCACGGAAATAACTTCTATTGTATTCTGCAATGTATGTTTGTTATAAATAAATCATTGTTCGATACGATTAGTTTCATGAAGATGAGTCGTGAGAAAAAAATCATATCTAAATTAGGACATGTGGTCTGAGGGTGAAAAAACTAGCAAATGACACCCCCTCCCCCCTCCCTCAAAAAATTGTGTCGGTCCATCGTTGCGTGGAGTCGATTGATCGGAAAGAAAAATTTTGCAACGATTCTTGCAATGTAATGTATAAAGCGATTCGCATCGTAGAGCTTGATAAAGCTGATTTTGCATCAAATTGATTTTTTTATGCCCCTACATCTCACCCCCCCCCCCCCCCCCCCCCCCCCGCCCCTTCAATGTATGACGAAACATTTGAACGAACTTTTGTTTCAAATTTACGGAACTAATGGAAACTTTTCGTTTCTTTCGACTGCCACGAATGAAATATGCGAGAAAGAAAAACACGCGTTGATAAGAATATTAAAAATGTTGAGGCAAATTTGTGACGATAAAAATGAGGGCTCTATTAATTTCGATCGAAACTGCCCATACTCGTGTGTTCTCGGAGGCGGGAGGGCAGTAATCCAGCCAGTCGAACGAAGAGAGCGAGGGGGTGGGGTGGTGCACTGTTGGGGCCCCCTCGAAGTAGCAAGAGAACCTCGACGGGACCAGTCTCTTTTGGCTCTGTTAAAAACTCATTCTCAATCCTTCGGCGAGACTCGAGACGCGTATATATTTACGTCCTGCTCGAAAACTCTCGTCACGAAACACATCCGAATACCGATCGATTTCGTAAACATTAACAACGTGAAATTTGCCAACTGAGCTCAGCGTCAATAACACTACTCAAATAAAACGCCCTAATTTATTATTATTTTCAGAGAGGGAAAAAACAATTTTAGTAATTTAAAAAAAAAAAGCGTTCATTTATATTGTGTACGATACAGCGAAAGCCAATATTCAGAGTATTTTTTTGTTATTTATTTTTTTAGCGCTAATTTTGTTCAATCGAAATGTCAAACGTGAGTGTTAGCCAGTTTGCAAGAAACGTCATTTTGGAAGAAAGACTAGATGATTTTGTATTTTATTGAATTAAGGCCATGTATGATACGTTCCGATGGCTTTGAAACTTTTGGCCAAACGATGCTGAAGTTTGCATCGTTGGAATGCAACGAAAATCATTTTTTTTTTATTTTTAAAATTTACTTTGGCAGATTCAAGCTACGAAAATCACCGCAAGTCTTTTAGGATTTTTATTTGGTGATCTGCAACGAATCTACAAAGTGTGATTTTGGAGAATAATGAAAATAAGAAGTTGAAAAGAATTTTCGTTTCATTTCAACGATGCAAACTTTAAGCCCATGGAATCAATTGAGATTAAATTTACCTTGCACGTGCGATGATACTGTACTGGTAAAGTACTGGTAAGGTACTAGTGCTGTAATGGTACTGAACTGGTATTGTACAGGTACTTAACTGGTACTGTATTGGTACTGTACTGGTACTGCACTTGTACTGTACTTGTACCGTACTTGTACTGTACTTGTACCGTACTTGTACTGTACTTGTACCGTACTTGTACCGTACTTGTACCGTACTTGTACCGTACTTGTACTCTACTTGTACCGTACTTGTATTGTACTTGTACTGTCCTTGTATTGTACTTGTACTGTACTTGTACCGTACTTGTATTGTACTTGTACTGTACTTGTACCGTACTTGTATTGTACTTGTACTGTACTTGTACTGTACTTGTACTGTACTTGTCCTGTACTTGTACTGTACTTGTACCGTACTTGTACTGTACTTGTACTGCACTTGTACTGTACTTGTACTGCACTTGTACTGCACTTGCACTGCACTTGTACTGTACTTGTAATGTACTTGTAATGTACTTGTACCGTACTTGTACCGTACTTGTACTGTACTTGTACCGTACTTGTACTGTACTTGTACCGTACTTGTACTGTACTTGTACCGTACTTACACCGTACTTGTACCGTACTTGTACCGTACTTGTACCGTACTTGTACCGTACTTGTACCGTACTTGTACCGTACTTGTACTGTACTGATACTGGTACGGCGTACTCCACCCGAGCACCACATGGTTATCTAGGAAACGAGTAAAAATTGTACCAACGAAGCTGAAAATATTATCGAAAATCCGGAAAATTTAGTTCATCAGTTTCACCACTGGTGTGGCGATCGCGCATGTTGAACATGCAACCATAAACAGGCACACACGGGACTTGCAGCATGCGTCGCCCATTGGGCCACTGCTCTTTGCTGTAGTGTTGAATTAGCAGAAGGTTGCTGCGACATCTGGCGGTAGTTTGCGGCGGCTCGTAGCCAAAACACTACGAATTCAAAAATATCGTCGTGATCGCGTCGAAACGATTGCAGCGTGTGATACACTTGTCCTTGAATACGATGTCACGCTTTCTCGCCGTAAATACGAAATAACACTTCTCCGTAAAGCGCAACTATCGTTCTATCGTAATATCAATTGTTATCGTCATATTGTAATTCTCGCTCCCGATCGAGTTGTACGGAATTTTTCTTAGCACGCGTCAAAGAAGCACACGCACACACACGCACACACACACACACACACACACACACACACACACGCACGCACAAACACACGTAAAAAACAAGAAATGAATAGACGAAGATAAGAAAAGAACGAAGTACGGAATATGAGGGCAGTAAAAGAGTAAGAGGCATTAAATCGTTTTGTTGCAGGAATATTATAAATGATGTTTATGAAAAAGCCGCTGTTGAAAAATACCGCGATCTTCTCGCATGCTCGACGCAACGAGATTATCGATCGTGAGCCGATATACGACAAAGTGATCAAAGAATTAAAAAAATACCGTAAATACCCATAAAAAGAAAAACAAACAAACAAACAAACAAACAAACAAAAAATACGACGAAAAAATAAAAAATAAATAAATAAAGAAACAGAGAAAAGAATGAACAATGGCAGTATATTATTAAAATGAAGTCTGTAATCGAAATGTTTTATATTTTTACACCGAACAAGCAGTATATTAACGTACAATAAACAATAAACAATGTCCTTCCAAACTCAACCTCAGAACATAGCAGATGTTAACGATTTTCTTATTTTTTCATTGCGATAAAGGAGAAAAAGCGAAAAAAAAAGGAAAAAAAAAGAAAGAAAGAAAGAAAACGAGAGTAAAAAAAAAACAGATTCCGACGGAAGAACGAACACAAATCAGATTGATGAGAAAAACTGAGACGTAAAGAAAGCGCCATCACTTCCAAGCAATTGTCTGGACTATTTAATTACGATATGCGAACGAAATAGTTTGCAGAATGGAAAGAAAAAAAATTAAAAATACAATACAGTTACTTTGTAAAAGACTCGTCGATCAGCGTTGCATTCGAATTTTACAAAACTGAAGAGAGCACGAAAGAAAACTTGGAAATTGACCGAACACGACTCTACGACACAGCGATAAACGAAAGCAAGAATAATAAAAAATAAAAATAAAAACGAACGATGTAATCGAACGTAAAATACAATTATATGTTTGGTCTTGATTTTGGCAACAAAAAAAAGAGAGAGAGAGAGAGAGAGAGAGGGAGACAGAGCGAAAAAAAAACAAGCAAAGAAACTCGTGTACACATTCGTATATGACTAACATTGATGCGTTTAGCCGCTGGATATATAACACTCACATGTAGAAATCGGGAAGAGAAGAAAGATTTTGTCGCACGAGAGAGAGAGAGAGAGAGAGACACGTGTTTTTTTTACTTTGTGTAAGAATGCTAAACGGAATATCGTGAGACGTCGATTTTTTACCACTTGGTGGGGAGAAAAAAGGGAAATGAAAAATAAATCGCGGTGAAAAATCGAAGTCTCACTGCATACGTTTCTTCGCGAGGATCGTCGAAATTCTTTCTTTTTTTTTTTTTTTTTTTCCAATCGTAACTGTTCCACCAATCGTTGATTTTATTATCCTTTCATTCGCAATACCGGCAATATAAACGCAATAAGAGAAATTAAAAAAAAAAAAAAACATTTCAAATGACAAACAAAAAACGAAACGAAAAAGACGTGCGAGAAGGATTCATCGAATTTTCCATTTATACATAACATCATCATTCTCTTATCAGTATGATATATCGTACCTATAAGTATCGAATCAAAAAAAAAAAAAATTGTAATTATAAATAGGACTATTGTAGTTGGAGAGAGTGGCGAGGGTGGGGAGGGTGAAGAAGAGAAAAGAAAAGGAAGGTCGGAAGAGCAGAAAGATTAATTAGTCCAGTGATATTTGTACGTATCGGCCGCGATGATGATTTATCGGTATAGATATAATTATAAATATATTATATAGTATATATATATATATATATATATTATATATATTAAATGTTGGGTCGGAGGGTTTTTGACGTCAGTTATCTCTCCAAGGGTTTTTTCTGTTGATATATTATATGAGATTAACGTCGATTTGACGACCCCAAAAAAACCCAAACAAACCCAAACAGACCCAAACAGACCCAAACAAACCCAAACAAATACTTTACAGGCATAATATTGATCTCGAAACAAAACAAACAACAACAGCAACAAAAAGTTATAATTGGACTTGATCTTACAGGATTCTAGCTGGTTTTCCATCAATATTGCGCTCACAAGATGCGAACGTGGATGGAAAAAAAAAACACACACACACACACACGAACGTACACGCCAATTAAATCGTTTTTTCTCGCCCTGTTTCCATTCGATTCGAAGTATATTTATATAATAAGAAATGGATCTATATATATGAACAACTGTATATAGTGCACACGTACACAAAACATGTAAATATGTTGAAACTGGAGGGTTTTTTTGTTGTTGTTGTTTTTTTTTTTTTTTTTTGACGTCAGCGACCATCCCACGTAATCAATCGACGACGCACTGTAAAAACACGCGGTGTTCAAATAACTTTATTAAACACACTCGGGATTTATTTCCTCTTTTCTTTTTTTTTTTTTTTTTTTTCGTTGAGACATCGAGTGAAACGTACATTTGCACAAAAGACAAAAAAATAAATGTATGGGCAATCGATCGGGACTTTGTTACGCGGGAAGTAGATTGCTATTTGTTTACTGCTTCGAAGTCCCGAATTCGTCTTTGCGCTCTGCTCGTCTCATCGTCAACACACATCTTGTAATATTCGTACGTACGTGAGACTTTCCTTACTGATTCGATCTACCCTTGACGACTCTGGCCAATGCGTCGGAATTGCTTTATTTTTTTTTGCATCGTTCCTCCCGGTCGTATGAAAAAGAATCGATTTCTCGAGGATTATTTGACTCGTTTAGGTCAAAGAAAACAATGTGATCAGTTGGGGAAACAAAGGCACTAGCCTTCCAGCATAAAAGCAACATTTCCTTCGTAGTCCTTTTGAAATCGAACGATCGATGGAATTTGAAAGGAGAAAACTTATTATTTTTACCCAATCAAAATTTTTACGATATTTTTTGATAGAAAGACAAAAATGGAATGATCGTCGTGTTCGTATTGACAAAATAATCGCGACGGAACAAAAAATCAAATATCTTTATTCCACTCGGTACGATAATGGACATTTTTCACACCGCGTACAATAAAGTTTCGTATAATACTCGACGAAAAAGAAAACGTTTTTTTTTTCAACCTCGTGTGATTGCAACACTTCGCCTTCGCTGCTCGTGCAAACTCAAACGTTGGGAAAAAAGTTTTTTTTTCGCCCTCGTGTCATAAATGCACTCTTTTTTTTTAAGTTTATAAGAAACGATGTGAAAAAAAAATTATGAAACAAATCCAAAAGCATTTGCGAGACGTAGGTGACAATTTGAAGTTGGAAGCTCGATACGAAAATGTGTGTTGTGTGTGTGTGTGTGTGTGTCATTTATGTATAAAAAGAGAGACACACAAACGCACCGCTTTTTTCTTACAGTGTGAGAAGAAAAAAAAAAGAAGAGAGAAACGTGAATCCCAACAATGTCACAACACCACACGATCACTTTGTTTTAACGAATATATAAGAAAGATATACATGTATACATAATGTATGTATAACGATTGTATACAGTGATGTAAACAAAACGGACTCTTTTTTCGAATGTTTTTATCTCTCATCAAATAACTGCGTGGTAATATTATTCGTGCGTATTTCGGACTTCTCGTGAGGTTTTAATAAAGATAATGTAATTAAAAAAAAAAACACAATTAAAATAAATAAAAAAAGAAACAAAGTAAAATAAAATTGAACATACGACGATGAACAATGGCGAGAGAAAAAAAAAATAGGCTGAACAGTGTACTGTTTGGTACTAACCATACACACAAATACATTTTCTCTCTCTCTCTCTCTTTCTCTCTCTCTCTCTCTCTCTCTCTCTCTCTCTCTCTCTCTCTCTCGTCTTGTTAACCCAAAAACACACGAAGCGTGATTTTACGACTTAACTTTAAAATTGTGGATGGAGTGTAAAGTATATGGTTCGCTTTTAAGAATCGCGATGAATAAAATAAAACATTAACATAATGTGGTGAAAAAAAAGTGTGTTTTATACTTACTCGATATTGCATATGTTTTGACGTTTTGTTCACTGTTAGTGGTGTTTTTACTCTTTTTTTTTTTTTTTTATAGAGTATTCTACGATTGCGAAGACAAAGTCCACTAGGAATGACGAAAACCGGTAAGTTCGATATTGTCCGCGATCAATGGAATTGGAACATTCTATTGACTTTTTATTATATTTCCATTCTTTAGCGCGTTTCTGTAAATCGGTATACGCGACTTTTTTCGTTGGTCGATAAATAAGTGCAGTCAATCGCATGGATTATTACAGCAGAAAGAGCACCCCTCATTGGCTGTCGCGAATTTTTTCGACCAGAGTTTTCATATAAAAAGTGATATATTTTTTACAATTTGAAATTTATCAAAAATAAGCGCTCGTACTTGACTGTTGAAGCAATCTAAGAAGCTACGAATTAAAATTACAAGTCGATTGTACGAAATTAGAGTTCTGCTGCGTGCCGATTTTTGGAAAATCCTACGGCCTTTGACAACTCTAGGATTTTCCAAAAATCAATTTTTTGTTAAAAATGTATCTTAGTACCTGTTTTCAGAAAACGACAAAGACTGCCTGTCGTAAATATTTCGAATTCGGAAAATTCTGATTTTGAGAAATCTTTGGTTATTCTACGAAAATTAACATTTTTATATTCATATGGATATTCATGCAAAAAAAAAAGATCACCCTTTTTTCTAACTTTACAGGGTTTGAAAATAAATTGTTTGCCTATTTTTTTTTATCAAGAGCGCAGAGGATCGGAGTTTCAGGAGGTTTCATAAAAATACATGTTTTTTTTTCTCCTTCCAATCGCTAATTGGAACAATAAACTTTTATTAATATCGATAACAATTCACTATATAATATTTATTCAACAATACGTTGCAAGAATATTACTGATAAAATTAAATAAATTCGAATCTTTCGTGTATCACGGTTGTTTTTTTTTTTTCCTTTCTTTTCAATCGTTCTCCACGATCTCCGAGATCTCACATGTCTTTCTCTCGTTTTTTTTTTTGGGGTTTATTTCGTATTCGCTCGTTCAGTATCGTTCGCATCGATGACCGCCTCAACCTGCGACATTATTAACAATCATTTCATTTCATATATCGAGACTCTTCGAGGCAAATTTTCATATATATCTACACACTGTACATATGCATTAAACAATGCAACAAAATCGTTTAACTTTTCGCTCGAGGCAACGAGGGGACACTTACCTGGCATCATTCACCTAACGAATGATACAAGATAATTGATAAAATTAATAAGAAGTATATCGTAGAAACGTATTTAAATTTTCAATCGTAACGCAAATTATCTTCATTTGGGACACCCTGTTGGCACGTTTTCGAACTATACATTAAATTTCGAAACAATAAATAATAATAAACTACAAAGTGATACTTTTGCACGCGAAGCGTGGGGCATAATATCGCAAAAATTGCATATAATTATAAATTAATTGTTAAAACTTATTATAAATAGATGCACAAGCGTATTGTTACACTCTAATAACAATCATTGTTATGTGAGATAAATTAAAATAAATTATTTCGTCGTGTCGCACTTTATCGATGTTTTGCCTCACTTTCTGATTTGAAAGCAGTCATTTTTTTTTTTAAATATTGACAGAAGAATTTTTCGTTCGCTGTCATCGAAAATTCTCATTGTGTTTGTCGTAAAGTAAAAAAAATATATATTTGCTGCCAAGTTTTACTCCTAGACGGATTGCATTACGAGCGAGCGATGGACGCTGTTTATCGTTAAGGTATTCCTTTCGCGGAGGGTCGTGTCTCGTAAGCGCCAGGACCCTTTTGAATCATTAGTAGATTACAGCGGAGCTTAATAAGAAAAAGTTACAATCAATTTTTATACCCAACGATGTACTGGAATGAAAAATTTCCCATAAATTTTATAAATTTAGACATCTTTCGTTCGCTAGTCACATTTTTTTTCGAGTTTTATCATTAATATTTTCTGCAAACATTCCCGTGACTTCTAGTTGGTGTTGTCGTTGCGGAATCTACAAAAATTTTACATGCCTAGAGCATTTTGTATCAAACATCTACAGTTACTTTAGGATATTAATGTGGCGAGTATGTCATCCCATAAAGTGTTGCATAAATTAAACGATTTTTTTAACGGCGTCATTTCGTTTTTTGTTCGAATCTCGGTAATTCGACTTGAAATTTTACCAGTATACTGGGATGTATTTTCACTTAATTGTAGACAAAAATCTGTAAATTGTTCAATATTCGGTTTCGTGAAAGGAATACCTTAAGGTCGCACACCCGAGTAAACGGCGGAAAGAATACGTGAATTTTAAGAATTATTATCTACTATTTGTCGGATTTCATCCAAGTTTGTTTATATAACGCAACCATGTTTTCCTCGCTTTTTCGTGCGTGTGAACGATACGCAAAAGAGGTATTTTAGCTCCTAGTACGAAAAAAAATCCTCGAACTCGTACTCCGCGTATGCACATTTCTCACGCTCATGGTCATTGTACGGCAGAATTTTTCGAAATATTTATATCGACTGGAAGCGCTGTTGTTGTGGCCAGCGTAAAACAAGTGTCTCGCTGGAGGTCCCCGTGATAACATGCAGTCAGTTGATCTGAAACAAAAATTTTGAAGATTCTTAAAATGTTACATAAAGCCCTTCGCATCGTAGAATCTCTTTTTACTCAAACATTTTGTTTTTTATCAAGCCAGATCTTTTTCAAAGGTCGGAAATTTACTTTGAAAAATGACTGTAAATTTCGAACACGCGCGATTTTGTGAGAAAAATGTTTTTTTTTTTGTTTTTTCAAAAAATCCTATCGTGCGAACGGTTTTATACATGACATTTGAAGAATCTTTTCGAAATTTTTGTTTCAGATCGACTGATCGCATGCAATTATGGAGACCGCAGACCGTGCCGGCGCGGGACATGTTTTACGCCGACGACAAAAACAGCGCTCCCAGTGTATATATATTTATAGAAGAATTTCGTCAATATACCTCAATATCTATACTTTCGAATAAAACAAACTTGGATGAAATCGATCGAATAATTTTCAAGATAATAATACCCAAAATTCACCTATTTTTTTTTTGTCCGTCGTTCATTAAGATGTGCACCATTAAACAGAGCCACAGGTGTACCGTTCATTTTGTTCCCGAGACACACGAGTCGCCTCGTAACGATGCTTGAAATTTGTAATAACTGTCATCGGTTCTCTTGTTAATTGGCGGCTAAGCGGATGTGCGGGCCGTCCTCTCAATTGGCGAAAGATTTCACATTGCGCCACGGCGCCAGCGTCGTAAAGCCGTCAAATTGTTGTCAATTATCGATTTAATATCCGCAACATATCTCCGTCTAACGTTGACTCATGGACGACGCTCGTGGTCGTGTTCCCACATCTTCAAATCTTCCGACAATCGTGCACGGAGCTAATCTCACTGTGCAAACATAATGATTATTAGCAATATTAGAATAAAGATGCACACAACAATGTCAAACATTGTTACGCTGTTGTTAGTTACGCGGCATACTTTTCTAAGCTTGTGCACAACGGTCTCTTTAAAAGCGTACGCATAATCGTCATTACAGGCAGATTCGACCTCGAATATTCTCTCACCTTCGCGGGAGATAAGCGCCTCGTTTGGAACGTCCGTTCTCACTTCTAGTCTCGTTTTTCCCTCGAGCATCGTATCGTGAGTCTCGTTACTCTTATCCACGTTTTTCCCGTAGCGTCGTTTCAAATTATCCGTCCGTTCGAGATTTTCTCGGCTATCCTCCGGATGTCTCATCAACGACGAAACGTTGATTCTGCTTTGCCGTGACACGGGCTCTCTCGCGGCATCGCTCGTTTCATCGTCATCCTCGACCAACTTCGAGCTGACGTTCTCGTGAATCTTGCCGACGCATTCGACGACCGGAAAAACGTTGACTTCGCGCAAAAGTTGATTGAACTTGTCGTAAACGCTGTCGGTCGAACTTTCGTTGTCGCTGCAAATACTCAAGTCAATAGGCGGCGACGAGGATAAAGCGTCGTTCACGAGTTTTTCAAATTCGTCTCTTTGAATGGAACTTTCGTCGCTCAGATCCAACGAACGTGGACGCGCATTGGTCCCTTCGAGAAAGTCCTTCTCGTCATTGATGGCGTCCTTGTTCTCCGTTCGTTCCTCGTGTTCGTGAGTATGGCTGATCGTCGCGCGAGCTTCGCACGCAATCTCTTCGTTTCTCATGCGTCGCGTTAGACTCTTCAAATTTTCCAAATTACTCGTCACAGGACGATCCACCGAAGGATTCTTCGGGGATACCACGAGGCTCGGGTTTTCAAAAAGCTGCAACGTATCGTTCAAAGTTCCACGAATTTCTCCCTTGGTTTTTCTTGATTCCCAATCGACCTCGGTGACTCGAGGTGACGCTTCACGCTCGAGAACGGACACGTTGTTTCCCGAATTACTCGCGATCGTCGTAGCGTGCTCGTTGATTTTATTCGTACATTCGACCAATGGCAAATCATTGACTTCCCTAAGCAATCGATCGAATTTCTCGTAAACGCTGTCAGGCAGACTACCATTGTTGCTGCATGCGCCCACATCGCTTGCCGACGACAACAAGTCGTCATCGCCAAATTTGTCGATTCGCTTTCTCGCAAGATTGGGCAAATTTTCGCTGCTCAGTCCTGCCGATCGCGACGAGCTACGATCGTCGTCTCTCTCGTTACACGCTATTGCCGAATCCTCGTTAAAGTTCAACGTGCTCGACGAAATTTCGTAATCCTCGTTGAACAATCTTTCCCACTCGTCGAATTCCGATTGTGAATCGTTCTCCAATTTTTCCGCCTCAATATCCACGAGTTCGTCTTCCTTCTTCGTCTCATCGTTCGCGGTAGTTTGTCGTAACAATTTTTCCAAATCACGACACAATTGCGCGTACTCGGAGATCTCCTGTTCCGTAAATTGCTCGATATTTTCGTCATTCTCGTTATCGCACTGAGCAACGTCGAGGGTCGACGAGTTTCGCGAGTCGCAAAAATCTGCCAGATTTTCGTATTCCGCGATAATTAATTTACGCGATTCATCATTGGATTTATCGTTGTGAAATTTCACATCGTTATCGGCGATATATTTTTCATTGTCGCACGATGAATATTCTCGTGGAACGTAAACCTGAATTTTTCGTTGCAAGCCAAACTTGGATTGATTACCGTTGATATCCAAATCCCCGTTGTTTCGATGATCACGAGCACGTCCCGTTGTTTTGTACGACGATGCTGTCGCGTCGTTCGTGGCGTTCGAATTATTAAGAGTGTCGTTGAGCTCGTCAGGTGTGAAGCTCAATTTTTGGCTCGTTCTCAAGTACTCGTTGTACCAATCGTTGTTCAACATTTTGCTACCATTAAGAACGGTCGTGTTTGATCTTACAGCATGTTTCTTTCTCGTAACGCCACCGAGACTCGAAGTATCGTATTTCGTGTTCGTGCGTGGCTCGATCGAAGCGTCCATTTGCATATAGTAGCAAGTATTATTGTTCGTTAGCGTCGTGTTGTCCTTACGAAGATTTCTAAATGCCAAATCATCGCTCACAACGTCAGGCTCACTTTTCGGTATGTAGAGAGAGCGCGTTTGTCCGTGTTTCGTCGTTGATGGCTTAACGTGAAGATAATCACTCTCGTTTGATCCAGTCACCGGACCGAGTGGTATACCGAACGGTGGCTGAGGCTCGATAATCTTAAGCGTATTCATCGCGTGACTAATACTACGGAATAATAAATCGTCCCTCGTCAAATCTGGACTCGAACGACCGCTTCTCGGACGTATTGTACGTTCGTTGTCGCGAATCGAAAGATTCGGCGATGTCGCGAGATAACTGATACAGGATAGTGACGATTGTCCGTTTACCGATGACGGTCTCTCTTTCGGATTCATTCGTCTGTACGCCATATCGTCCTCTATTCGTAAATTCGTGTCCGTTCGCGTTCCATCGACAGTAACAAAATCGTGATCGTCGTTGGACGATGAAACTTCGGCGTTGCTTATCAACGAACGTACGGTTAAATTTTTCGCCGCGTTGTCGCGATATTCGTTCATCGTGCGTTCCTCGGCACGATCCAAAAGATCGGGATCACTCAGACGCAAACTATTGTATATGGTTTCGAGCTCGAAAAGTGCTTCTTGAAGATTTCTCGAACTTCGCTTTCTTTCGGCCTCGTTCTCGTCACGTATTTTCTTCGTCTCGTTACTCGGATTATTGCTCTCGTTACGTGTTGTCCGCGGTCGTGGAATCGGTTGATCGTTCGATTTTTCATCAATCCGACGTCTCAATGAGTCCGACAATTTGTATTCTTTGACGGGACGGTTAGCAACTTCCTGTCGCGAAAACAATTCCACTCCTTTGGGCAACGAACGAGTAATACGTGCACTTTGTTTTACGAACGAGGATGTTGCATTTTCATGATTTTCTCGTTTCATGCGCGATGACAAGGATTCGTTGTTTTTCCCGTACGTACGATCAAGCGAGTTGTAACTCGTGTTAGCTCGTGGATACGATTGTTCGTTTGGAAAGCTCGTAGGTGACAGCCCGGAAGCCCGATAATCGTGAATAATATCATTGTCGGACATGCAGCTACGTTCTGCCTCGTCTCTCCTCGTCGGTTCGCAATAACCGCGGTGTAACGGCTGTTCTTTGACGGCGTAACGTACGAACGTGGGTTTCGTGATATTCGAGAAAATACGAGATTTGGATGAACGCGGCGGTGGCTCGGGTGGCAAAACTTTGCGTTCTTGTATCACCTCCTCGTACGCCGTCCATTGTCCAGCCTTGAGAGATCCGTAAACATCTTCACCAGCTTTTGTTCGACGTAAATTAGTTTTTGGCCACGTAAACTTGTCGCACTCCTGCGTATCACGTTTACCGTCGAAAGCTCTCGATTCGTAAAGACTTTCATCATCGATGTTCGCACGTCGATCTTTCTCCCCGTCGACGTAACCACGCGAACGTACGTGCTCGCGTCCCGTCGGCGACGTGATCCTAGGCGAATCCATCTCTCTGCGTACGTTGAAATCCGTTTGATTCGTCGATTGCTCGTAACTCGTCGGTAATGCGTTTGTACCTTTTCGTACTCTGTTGTCATCGATCGCGCCGTTGCTACAATCGTCGCGTGACATACGTTTTATGTATCTCTCCGTTCTCGCTCCTCTCGTTCTTCTGCTCCAAGAATCCGTTCTTTGAACGTTACGTTGGGTCGCGACGTCCTGCTCGTGTCGAAATTTCATCGACGTTTGACTCGACCTGTGAGAATTGTTATCGTCGTCATCGTTGTCCTCGTCGTTATCGTCTACCTCGTCGTTATCGTCCGAGCTGCTATCGCCGCAAAGACGAACCCTCTTAGCTTCCGCTCTAGCCTTCATCGCGCTTATCCTGCTGTGTCTTCCCGGCGCGTCCAACGAACCGTCGCTGCTCGGCGAATTTACCAAATCGTTGGTATCCGGCGAACGAGACCTCTCGTTCGCCTCCGCGATGAACGTACTTTCCGACCCATAGTTAATTTCTTCCGTCGCAACGTTTTCCCCGTCTAACGTATCGCCGCGCGACGTTTTTCCAAGCTTCGATCTCATCTTGCTGACTCTCTTGGTATGCTTCTTAGCCAGCATGTGTCCCGGTATGTACGTTATGTCCTCGTCGTTGGAGGAACTCTCGTTGCGTTGTCCCGACGATATTCTTCTCAACAATCCGCCGAAAGACCATTTGCGCTCTTTCTTCTTATCCTTCGTCGAGGAATTACGCGAGGACGAGCGCTTCGTCGGCGGCAATACGCTACCGTCGTTCTTGGGCCTTCCCTTGGAACGCCACTTCTCCATCGTCACCAATCGACCTCCTCAGTCGCCGAAAATTACAGCGCGTCTCTCTTCTATCTGCGAAATACGACCACACGCGCGTCTATTTATAATAACTGTAAGGCCGAGTGCCAGTCTTCTCGAAGAAAAAGCAAAAAAAAAAACGAGTTTTCTCGAGATTCTGGACCCCGCGGAACGATGAAAAACGAGAAACACAAAAAAAAAAAAAAAAAAACGAGGTCACGAAGCGACCCAGATTCATGGAAATTGTTCACGAATTTCAAGCGACTCTTGCACGTTCGTGCTTATCGTCAAATATCATTGCTATCGTTATTTATGTCCGAATGTTCGAATATTAAAAAACGTTGCGATGAAACGAGAATTTTCGGAAAATTTTTACGTATGTACACGTCGACGATAACGCTCATCATCATTAATTTTCCTCTGCGTCTCAAGGACGACACTGTTGAGTCACGTTTTTTTTTTTTTTTTTTTTTTTCGTCTCGTGCAGATACATGCCACCTCTCGGTGTTTCGATAATATCGTGTATTGCGAGGGAGTATAATTGTGTCGTGTATTCGTACAGCCACACCCCTCTTCTCGTATAACACGCGATCTATACACATTTTGGAATGGGTTTTTTTTTTCTTTTTTTTTCAACGTATTACGTATATCGCGTTGCACTCACCTCGTCTTGTAAAAGACTCGATTGTACACACACGATACTCGAAGCTATAAACATGCGTACATATATCTATCTCTATATATATATATATATATATAGATAGAAAATACTCTCGAGTATCAAAGTGCAACGGAATGCGGCCTTGAAAGAATCGCGATACATCGAGCGCGCGAATTTTTCAAACGATCCAACAAAATTTAACACCAATCCTCGCAAACAATAAATTCGAACACAATCGCCGATTTCGCAATAACGGAATATCCTCGAGGTTATTATACTCACAGCACGGATAAAGAGTGATCCCAAAAAAAAAGGTCGGAGACCATTAAGGGACGAAAATAGAATGCACACGTTCGTCGATATACACAAATACGTGTCAAAAGTTATGGCAAAACATTGCGGTCTTTCATTCGAATGATTTTAACGAGAAAAATTCAATTGCTCTCGCGAACATAAAGCGCGCTTGTTCTCATGCTTACGCACAGTTATAAGCGCGCGTACGTGACAAAGTGAAAAAAGAAAAGAAAAAGCAACACGCAAAATATTAACGAAGTGCCATATTTAGGTTTCGAGCACATTGTATCACTTGGAGGAACGTACGTGATTTCTTCGATGATACCTCGCGGTTATTTTTGTGTCTGTTTTTTTTTTTTTTTTGCTTTCGTTTCAACGTGACGAATACACACCCGCTGCGGAAACTCGATATTCTTCGGGTTGGCGGTTCGAATGATTCAGATCTTAATTAGAACTTATTGAGGATGGAGGAAGAAAAAAAAAAAATACGTGTTCGCGCACGTAATTTCTTGAAAATTCTAACCTAACCTCCTTTTCCCGAGGAACTTGCGCGTTCTTCGGACTCGCGATGCGAAATCATCGCTCGTACGCGCCTTGGCATGCGTGTAAATATGTGTATACGATTCCAGCCGTTATTTTACTTGCATATACACTGGCTCATTGAATATATATATATATATACTAACTGGATACCAGCCCCCTGAAACAGCCGCCAAGAACGGTTCACGGATTGCCCGTCATTTTTATTGCCGAATTGCGTCACATGCAGCGCTAGTAGTCGTCTGAACTGATACTACGTATACAGGGTGGACCATTTAACTTGACCATCCCAAATATCTCCGTTGCCTTTAGAGTGACGAAAAAAAACGTCAGGAGGTTTCTGGTGTGATAGCGGCGCAGGCTCTTGTAAAGGCCCCTCTACACTACTCGCGAAGTTAATCCAAGTTGGGCGAGGACGAGAGTGTAGAGAGGCACTTCGTGCTTCTTCGCCTCGCTCAAAGGAGTCAAAGGACCGAAGTCGCGAGCACGAGTTCTCACGAAGTTAAGTGACGGGTTCTCGCGAAGTTGAGCGAGTAGTGTGGTGACGCTCCTCGTACTCGGCTAGCTTCGGTGAGTACTTCGGCGAGGAACTTCGAACGAGTAGTGTAGAGGGGCCTTAACATTATTGACATTATTGTATCCGTTGGATAACCTGCGCCGCTGGCACGCCAGAAACTATTCGAAGGTCAAGTGAATCATTCATCCGACGTCTTGAAAAATGTGTCGAGGTTAATGGCCATCACTTCGAACATTTGTTACAATAAATTTTCTGCACAAAAATTTCAATTTTATTATTCGGATATTCTTATTGTCAATACCATCACGATTTCCCGTTTTTACACGTGTATTTTGATGAAAAATCATTTCAAGGTCATATCATAGGTCGTTGTATTCGTTTGAATATCGGCTACGTCTTAATAAAAAAAAAAACACTTTCCCATTAGAAAAACCATTGATGACCTTGAGAACACGAAAACTATGACCTTGAAAAAAATGAATTTTTCACCACTGCATCAGCCCTTCGAAATCAAATAACCTCCGGACATTTTTTTCGTCACTCTAAAGGCGACGGATATATTTGGAGTGGTCACGTTAAATGGTCCACCCTGTATATATTGCAGCGCAAGCAATATGCACGACATGCCGAGTGCACAAACGTGAGAATTTTTATTTCGCTAATTATTATTCATTATTTACATGCTCAGTAATTATGGAGTGGGAATTTGTCGTGAGTTTGGGTTTGTTTACACGGAGAGAATTGAATGTTAAAAATTACCGTGCAGTAACGGTAACCAGATGACAAACCTGAAACTTCGCTTATTATTACTGAGTAAAACACAGATTTTCACGAAAATAAAATAA
Source organism: Ophion ventricosus (assembly GCA_963932345.1). Classification (NCBI taxonomy): domain Eukaryota; kingdom Metazoa; phylum Arthropoda; class Insecta; order Hymenoptera; family Ichneumonidae; genus Ophion; species Ophion ventricosus. Next base: position 2,206,212 of record OZ010722.1, read on the forward strand.
AATTTCTTCTTCAGATAGAACATTTTACCAGATTTTCCAGTAAATTTTTATGTGTAACAAAATACGCAAAACTTAAATTTAAAAAATATATAATATCAGCGAAATTTTACTGTGCATTTTATTATTTTATGCCTTTGAAAAATGTCTATAAAAAAGTATCGTCTTTATAACAGTTATTTGAAGATTTATTATAAAATTTAATGAGCGTTATAGGAAAATGTATTGTGCTCTCGATAAAAATTATCGTGCGCGCTACCCTTCTTGTATAGTAAAATTTTAGCTACGTATTTGAAAATTTTCTGTAACGTGAGTTAAACAAAAACTTGTCGCATACGAATTATTATGCTTTTCTCACTTGTCACCACATTGAAATATATCACGATAATTTTTACTGTGAAATTCACGACAAAAATTACTTTTTAATTCTCTCCGTGTACCACTCCAATTTTTTCATACTAAAAGTCATGATGAAATACCTGATACTTGCCTTAAAAATTCTTAAATGTCATGAAATTTTAGTTCCAGCCAAAATTAGACACTCTGTTTCTGTATTTGAAGGTTCATTTTTTCAATACACATTTCATAGGAGCTGGCCGCTTTTTATTAATGTTCGGGATACTGTGGACAGAAAGAACGATTGGGTACGCGTGATCCAAATTCCGGCCAATTAAAAAAAAAACGACATACTTTCCGTTTCCTCTGAAACATTGCACACATATGCGATACACGAAACTTAATCTTACTCTTTATATATTACAATTAGGTCGATTATTGTGCAAAGGCATAGTCCACCTTCGTGACAAATCAATATGATCGCCTAAACTAACTGGAGATCTAAAAAAAAAAGTCAATGCAAAAGAGGAAGAAAAGGTACAGTACGAAGAAGACTTCGCAATTAAGATAGAAAGACGAGATAGCGATATTGTACGTTTCGCTTTATTCCTTACACAATCCAATCTCGTTTGTGCGTTCTCACAAGAATTAGGTATTTGTCATTGTGCTTTATGTACATGCGTTTTAAACACGATGTATCACATGTTTGGTCGGTAAAAATCGTAATTGCTCCCTCCCCCCCCCCCCCGTGCCCCTCCCAGACGAATTACATTTCGAGCAAACGACGGGATATACTCGATTTTCTTTTTCATCTTCGAATCTGAAAAACAGTTATCTCTCTCTCGCACTTATGGCGGCTCAGACGGTGTACGTCATACTTTTTAAAAAAATTCGTTGTTCACGTATGAATATTGCATATATGTGTATATATGATATATATATGTATATATATGCTGCTTAAAAATAATAAATTATTTCGTTCTCTAGTTACGGTCGTCTAGACTAGAATGCTGTTCGGTAAAAAAAGAAAAAAAAAAGAAAATGATCGATCTCTGCAATAATACTGCAATAGCTAAACTAGTGATCGAAGATATTTTCTTCGTGCCTCGTATCTAATACTATGCGAATGTATTTCGGAAACAGATTGAAAATATGAGATGCTTCGCGGTCGAATCGAAGAATAAAGCGAGCGGTCGTTCAAAAGTTCGCGATTAGAGGATATTGGCGTAAAAGTGAGCTTGAATCGGTTTTTCGTTATTTTAAAGAGTAGCGTTTTTGGAATTTCTACGTTCGTTGATCATTCGACACTTCCTTTAGCAGAAAGTACGTGCAGTGAGAGGGCAAATTGTCATTAGCGCAAGCTATTTTTTTCATCTTCGTTATTGCCGACCGCACTTATCGTTGTTTCGGTACGTGAACATTTGAACGTGCGGTTTATTCTCGATCGCGAAAAAAAAAAAACGCCCTATCGTCAATCTGTTTCCTGCAAATGGAGTGTATCGATTAATCGCGATTGTTTTTCCATTATTTACGTAACTTTTTCCGCCAACAGAGTGTCAGTCATGTACGTTGTCTTCAACAAGCGTGAAAAGTGCAATTTTTCCGATGGTAAATTCACGGTCCAGGCTATAACGCGTATTCCTCGATTGCGCCATCGACAAATTACTTCGCTGCAATGCGTTAACGCAAATGTTATTATTGTCGATCGGTGAAACGTGACGATAGATAATAGACAAAGTATAACTTTACTCACGGGCTCACGACATCTTTGTGCAACAAAATAGCCGATATACCAAGTATGTGATACGTGAAACGCGTCAAAGCCCATTCGTGTACAGCATCGAGAATACAAGCGGCTATATGTTTCAACGGATTCTTGAAACGCACCGGTCCCGGTCCATCCAAACCTCCGTATGATTTTGTGGAGAAGAATTTTGGCCTCCAAGCAAGACTCGTGACTATACGCGGCTCTGTTCTTCTAACCTGTGAATTTTTTATTACCACGTTTTTTTTATTACAGGGTTACGTTGGTTTGAAAATTTGAAAAAATCCATTTTTACAAATTTTTTACTTGTCATTTCCATAAAGTGCCGTATAAATTAGGGAAACGTTAGTCGTAAATTAAATGGAAATTTTTAATTTTCCCAGTACACTGTCATGTATTTTTACTTAATTGTAGACGAGAATCATTTAAATGTTAAATATACGCGTTTGCGAAAGGAATACGTTAATTATTACCGCTGAATAAAGGGAAAAAAAAAAAGAACTTCTTACCATGTAAATTATGATAGGATGAAAACTGGATACTACGGCTCTGTCATAAAGCTTCGGATGTTTCTTGTAGGCGTTTAAAATTACTTGTACAATTTCCAGGCTCGTCTCTTTAATATCAATGAAAATACGTTGATCGTTGCGAAGACATTCCTCCAAGACCTCGTCGAAGAGAGCTATTCTTTCCGCTCCGAAGAATTTTTCTCTACAATTTACAAAAAACGAAAATAAGTCGATATTCGTTGGTAAATAATGACAAGATATTGAATAGAGGAGATATTGCACGTGATATCTTCATTGCGCGTCATTTCCCGATCGTCCGGCGATCAATTCTCACAAAAAAAAGCGATCGAGAATCGAACGTTCCCGCTGTCTACCTTAGAGGATGATTTTCGCTTATGTCCAAACGATTCAATTCGTTCCAGGCCATTTCCTTTATCGCGCCGCTCTGACCGGTCAGTCTCTCGATTGTTTCGTCGTGAAATATTATCGGAATGTTGTCCTTTGTACGAGAGAGATCTAATTCGACGGCTGTAAATCCCTTCTCTTTGCTCTGTGGAGAGAAAAAAAATGCTGTCAGCGCCTTCGACGCCGTACCAGTCTCGCGACGAAAGACGAGCCGACAGTTTTAATTTTTTAAAAATACAATTACTCGTTAGTAACTAATATTTTGGAAGAATTAATCGAACGGAAAGAGCAGAAAATAAATGACTATTTTGACGAAATTAGTCTGTATTAGAATAATTGTAGGATATTAAATAGCGTATTGATTTTACATTTTGGAATGCGGACAGGCTGTTTTCAGGATAATCGTATCCTCCACCACGGTGGGCCACCACTCGCATGCAATATTGCTTCCTTTTAACCTGACTGTCGACGCCAATGTTATCTCTCTCCGAATCTAACGGATCCACCCCCAATACGCTTTGTACAACTTTCATATCGACCGTTGGATTTCTCGCGTATCTCACGCCGATGAATATTCCCAAACTACCCCACACTATCCACGGTATAGTAAAATAGTACAAAAAGCTCACGGCCATTATCCAAATAGTCTGAGCGTAGATCCATAAACTTGCGCTGGACAATATTTGTTCCAAAATAGCGAACATTGCGTCGCTACGATTGTTCGTTCTTCAAGAGCAAAACAACAACAAAAATTACTTATAATTATCAGACTTTTGTTTTACAGTAATGCGTTTGGGGGTGAGATGATTTTCACGAAATTAACACGGATCGATTGGTCACAACAATATGTATATATATATGTACTTCCGCCTATAATGCGAACAGTCTCGATTTATCGAAGAATAAAAGGCCCTCGTTATAATTTCGCCAGCTGCACAAAGCCATGGAGATTAAGGCTTTGCCGTTTTTTTTTATTTATTTTTTTATGTATTAAATTATCAGGTCGCGATTTTAATGTGCCAGGGAAAATTATGCACGATGAAAGCTCTTCGTCACTCCCGAATATACCAGTACTGTCATGAGAGATTACAAGCGAGACCTATCAGCTGCCTCGCAGGTTCGCTAATACACTCGTGTGTATTCTCAATGTGGCGACCTGGGGGCTGACAGTGCTGACACCAGCTGACACCGCCTATCCCCAGCTCGCCGGTCTGACAACGACGGTAGTGGGGGTAGGCACGCTAAGCAGCTTCGGTTTTTATTCCGATTTCTCACCGCTTGGTGCGCGACGGCAAATGCAAGTAGCGTAGGGATGGGAGGGATGGGCAATGCGTTAAAAAATATCGATATATATCGTATCGATATTGACAAAAAGTATCGATATTATCACGACGAAAATATCGATATATCGGTCGATATTTCCAATACCGGTAGTTATTACAAAAATGTTGATAAAAAAAAAATACAAAAATGTCAACTAATATTTACAACTAAGTTATAATTGCAATTAAGCAAAAATCAATAAAATACGCACAACTCATAAAAACGACATTTGAAATAGTGAAAGTCAAAGTACGAAATTATTCAGTCCAATATTCGTTAGAAATAGACATTTAAGAAAACTGCTTCACATGCCCCTGCCAGCCTGCTTCGGTTATCCGGTACCTGTAAATTGATTGTGAAAGTTACTCTTTCGGAAGATCCAGAAGATGCTTGGCATACGATATAATTTGGTTTGAAATTGTAACAATTTGATTTAAAATAATAGAGATAATACTATTTATTATTTAGTCACTTTTAATAATAGGTAGCAATATCAACAAAAATACAAAATAACTTAAGAAAAAAAAAAATCAACGTTCAATCGTCTTCTCCGGACGAATTATTCGCCACGAAAAAACCAGCGACCATCAGACGCCATATTCACCGGCCGGGGCTGCTCACACCTAACCCAAGTAGCAATTTTCAAAAAGTTGTCCAAGAGTCAGCTAAACGGACACCAAATGTCCGCCCGAAGGTTACCTCGAAGTTACCAATCATCCAGAATGATAACTGTTGGACATATGATAACTTGTGGGTAACTTCCAAGCGGACATTTGGTGTCCAATTAGACAACTTCTGGGCAACTATCTGGAAATTGCTACCTGGGAAGTTCTGTCTTTCACCACATTTGCGTTACAGAATTCGCCTCGCTCAGCTCAGTCGGTAGGGAAAAGTGGACAGAAATATTTTTTTTTTCCAGATGTTTTTTCGTTTCAACCAAACAAACTTGGATTCTTTCGAACGTCCAAATAATTATAAACAAGAGATACAATTTGCTTATTATAATTAACATTAATTGCATGGATTTACGAGAAAAAAAAATTTATTTCAGCCACTGTTTGCTGGTAGGCAAGCGTTGAATATCGCATCAAAGGCGTATATTTTTAATATGTCCGATCGTTTATTACAATTTTAGTTTTTTTTTTTTCGTCTTTTTTTTGTTCTTCATACGAGGTGCATCGTCGATTTTCAATGCATCGATTATCTCCTGCCGTCTAACTTGCGTATCGACGTGTACGACATTTGGTTTTTTTCGATAACGATTGACAGCCGCGGGTGGTGAAAATTCAATTTCCATATCCGACGCCGTGGTGCTCGTAGCGCTTGACGCGTCGTCTTTGTTCTTCGCAATTTTGAATTGCAAAGGTTTCATTGGTACTTCGAGCTTCGGTACGTCCATTGTCTCCTGTTTGATCGGATACATCGTGACGTAATACGTACCGTCTTTACGACGTATATGAAGTGTTGGCGGTGGTACAAGCTCTTCCTTATCTTCGCGTTTATTTTTCGTCAATTTCTTCTTTGCCGTGCTACGGTAACCGTGAGCCTTGCCCCGTTTACCTCTCGATTGAGCGGATCTCGATCTCGAGCGAGACGCCGTGGATCTCGACGACTTCGATCGTGACTTTTGCAAATGCTTCGTGTAATTTGCTCTTGATTCGCGAAGTATTTCACGCAAGTGACGCCCGATGGCACCGGGACGCCAGCCTTGTCGAGGCTTCAGTCGACTATTCGTTGTCTCGTTCAAATTCCACAACCATCCCATGTTACCGGGTACACGTTGACGTTCGTCCACGCAATTCTTGTGACTGTACGCTTCACCGGTATAAGTATCGCCTGCCGTGTAAACAAAACTCATAATTCTCCTTCCCGATCTTCCGGACGATCGTCTACGTTCAATTTTCTCAACGCTACGATTCATAGTATTCGTGATTTTACGGCCCGAATGAAACTTCTGGCTTGCACTCGAGTGACCCAATCGCGAAATCTTTCTTTCGCCAGGCTTTACGAGGGTGACACTTTTCTTAACGGAGATCGTTTCGTCGGCTACAGCGTTGAGCGGATCCTCGCTGGATTTTCCTGCTTTTCGACGTTTCGCCGCGCACAACGGCTCGCCGCATGGACTTGGCTCGGCGACGAACGACGGGACGGCAATCGGATCTAATTCCTTGCTCTTGTCGTCCTTCCTACGCAGGAACTTTGCCGCGGGAAAAGTTAATCCTTGCTCGGGCATGGAAGGCACCGCTTCCCTGACGACGCCTCCGCGCCCTGATAGGCCCATTGTCGTTGGAGAACTCGCGTACAACGGTGAAACACTCGATTCGTCATTCGTGGATCTTATAGCTTCGGCGTTACAAGGACCCGTGCATTGGGGATTTGGGAGTAGACCCGTGGGACCCGCGGTAGTCATAGCTGGACAGAAAAACGTTAATGTTTTAATCAACGAAGTTAACTTATTGCTTAACGATTTAACTTCTGAGATAGTAGTCGCGCCAAGGCGTTTTTCTGTGGAATTTTTTAAGTGTAACTTCTTATACGCGCTTCTCGCATTTAGGGCTTGCGTTACGTTCTAACGCCTACCGTGGAGGGGGAAAAGAAAGAGAGAGAGAGAGAGAGAGAGAGAGAGAGAGATAGGCCTTTTTTTGGTCTCTAGAGTGGCCTAAGGCCTTACGGTGCACTATAATGGCTCCAATTTAGTGTTATTTAGTTAAAAGAAAAGGGTACGGTAGTTTAGTGCTCCGATACCACCTTCCCTACTCGATCAATGGGCAACTTCACTCAAAAGAATATATTAAGATGAACAGAAAAATATTTGTTTGGGTTTGTTTGGGTCTGTTTGGGGGAAAAATATTTGATTAAAATTAATGAAGATAATGAAGCAATAACTTAATTAATGCCTAAGAATATAATAAGAATATTAATAAAAACATTCAATTTTTTTTTCATACTGTTAATATGGACACGTGCCTGTCCCTATTTTCAGCCCAGTCTGAAAATGTTTTTTACAACGAATATATAAATACTCAATAAGTCTAATTGTTGCTAACTATTGGGAGTACAAATTAATTCGTTCCGTTTTTTTGTGGTAAATAATCCATTTATTTCAAAATAAAAGGTACGAATAGATTAATCAAAGTATTGTCCATAGCTGGCTACTACTTTTTCCCATCTCTCAGCCAATTTTCGAATTCCATCTCGAACAAAAAGTCTCGTCTTTTGAGGCGATCCAAGTTTTGAGCCAATTTTCGAGTTCTGCGAAAGAAGTGAACCGGTGAGCTGCTAAATCCTGCTGCATCCGTCGGAACAACCAGTAATCAGAAGGAGCAATGTCCGGAGAATACGGCGGGTGCGATAAAATATCCCATTTGAGCGTTTCCAAATATTTTTTTTTACGACTTTTGCGACACGAGGCCGAGCGTTGTCATGCAGAAGAATAATTTTGTCATGTCTTTGCTCGTATTCCGGTCGTTTTTTTTCGTAATGCACGGCTCAAACGAATCAATCGTAGTCTCTACCGATCGCCCTTAATGGAATCGCCAGGTTGTAGCAGCTCATTGGCTCATTTGGCTGTAAAGGGCGAGGCTTGTCTTCAACGCTGAAATCACCGTTCTTAAAGCGTCGAAACCATTACCTACATGATTTATCAATTGGAGCATCATCACCATAAACTTCAACAAGCATTCGATGCGCTTCAGCTCCACTTTTCTTTCAATTAAAGCAGAACAGTAAAACTTCCCGCAAATGCTGCTTAGTTAACACAAAATTGGACATATTCAACACAGTAGAAAACAAGGTTTTTAATAGAACTCGAAGCGATATAAACTGAATGTTATTGACAGATGTCTAATCTCTCTGAAACCACCGAAATCAGCTGTCACTATGAAACATTCGTAGCAGCCAGAGCCATCTCTTGAAAACGGACCGAATTAATTTGTACTCCCAATAGAATAAACCTAGTACAATGGTGTTATTATTCTTTTTTTCTTTAAATATTTTTCCGTTTAGAATGATTTAAGCCTTAAGATCATATTGCACTTTGTACCTTACATAATGTTACAATAGTATATTTTCTGAATTACAAAATTGACGTGAGATTTTCATGGACAGCCTCCACGTGAATGAGATTTTGTGGAATTTTGTCAGACCCTGCCCACCTCCACCCCCATTTGGAGCTTACGTAATTAATGGACGATGCTTTAACGATTAACGAAGTCAACATTCTGATTAACTTTGCCCACCTTTGTTGGTAGTTCTTTCAGCCCCGTCGAGATCTGACTCTTTCGTTTTGGTCCTACCGAAGTACGGACTCTCGGCTGGATCCATTAGACCAAGACCGGCAAGTCCTGGCACTTTACCCAAAGACTCGACGAAATCTTGCGTCTCCTTAAAAGCCTTCACCAAACAATCGATTACCGGCAAATCTTTCTTCCCGAGATGCTCCTTGGCTTCGCGCTTTACGTTTCTTCGTCCCGTCAATGCCTCTCTACCTGGACAAACACATGCTGCGTCGATTGATTCGTTGCGAGTGCTAATCGAAGCTCTTGTTAATCCAGAGTTGCCGTAGTGATCGTTTCCGTTGTGATTCGAACGTTGGCCACGTTCTTCCGAGTACCTTTCACCTGGATATTGCCTATAACGAGGTTCCTCGTTGCAGCATAATGCTTTCGAGGCTTGCGTTTGATTTTTGTAAAGCGGAAGCCTTTCCGCGTATTCAAAAGCACCACCACCAGCGAGACGTCGGCGTCGCCCGACGATGCAATCATCCATAAAATACCGCCCATCCATCGACCGTCCTAGCATCATTCTTTCTCTTACTCTTCCGTAACGCGTGTACATTCCATTCTCGCCACTTTCTTCGCCACCTTCGCCACCGCCGCGCAAACGACGACTATTGCCGCAACAGTAGTCACCATTGTGAACATCATCATCAGCGGCAGCAGCAGCCTTCCTTGCTTCTTCCTTTTCGCTAACGTCGTTGCGTTTATTTCCAGCACAATAGACTGGAACGAACGGTACTACCTTGTTGTCATTCTCATTAGCGTTATCCAAGCGGCAGGACGCAACACTCAATTGCTTCATTCTCCAGCAACAAACGTTGTTACAGCCCGAACGGCAAACGAGACAGTTGTTCGATGATTGTCGTTCGTGAAATTGATTTTCAGCCGGCTCACATTCGCACGTTCTCTCGTCCGGATGAGTCTGATAAACGAGCTTACGATAATTACTGTCGTTCAGCTTTTCGGCTGTCGTTAATTTTTTAAAGCCAGGATCGTTTATTCCAACGCGTGGTGATTGCTGCGGCACTTCGAGCGGAGGATCAATTTCGAGGATTGCGCTCGACAATACGGTTGGTCTTGACATTACGTATTTGCCGGATTAACAAATATCGGAAGTTTTACTTTTGTAGATGGGGCTTGGAAGATTGTTGACGCTGCCGCGATTACTCCATGAATTTTTTACGTGCTCGAGGCCATCACTCACCCGATGCACTTAACCAAAACACATTTCAATCGCCATGATCACGACGGAAGTCTACGGATTTGGTCTCTTGTCAACTTGTTCGCGGTTGCCGGGGCAACGATATTCGATCGACAGCTCCGTACTGCTGCTGTCATATGGAAGAAGGCGGCATCTGCAACAACAAAAAAATCCTCGTCGTTCTGTATATTAAGGTATTACTGGATGGATATTAAGAAAATCGCCAAAATTCTTAAAAATTTGAGGAACAGTTCTTGACAGAACAATACATTAATTATTTTAGAATTTTTCACGCAATAATTTGATAGTTAAAAACATATGAATTTAACACGCTCGTTTATGGGAAAACAGCGTCTGCAGACGTTAATCGTTGCAAAACGAATGAGACTGTATCGCCGTAAATTCGGAAAATATATCATCAAGATTATTGCCTTTTTACAAGCTTTTATTTAACTTCACTTGTTGCGAGATGAAAAACGGAAAATCGATATTTCACCGACCTCACGAATAATTAGAGCGTTGAAATTTTGCAAACATGCATCTAAGAGATGACAAACATCATCCACAATCTACGGAATATTCTTCCGCAAAACTGAAAGAGCTTTTCCGGAAGACATTGCCAGAAACTTCGCTTAACTCTACAAAAAAACCGTGCTAACCATGCATAAAAAATGGGACAAACAATCTCAAACGAATATAGTAAAAGAATGAGATACAGAGAAATCATTCATCAAAGAGAGCACCTACGCGATTTGCTCGATTATGAAATGATCCAACGGTCCTGTTTTCCATCTTGGTTGTCTTACGAAACTTTCGCTTTTATTTCTTTGCTTTCTTTTTTCGCTTCTTCGCCATTTTCGCCATTGACTTTTCATCAATCTTCCCAACGTTCGGACTCCTCGGATCGACCGTAAGCTGCTCCGTTTCATCGTCCGGTCGAGTACTCGGAAGCATTGAATCGCCGCACTTGATGACATCGTTGCCAGGCGCGTCAGCGCATACCGCAGCAGGATAAATTCTTTTTACACAGTACGACGTTACGTCGCGATCGTTTTTGAAGTAAAATGATCGACGATTTAGCTGATAATGCGTGGTTACGGATTTACCGAAACACGAGAGTTTCAATCGAAGATCAATCTCGCCAGATGGATTTTCACCGGGATCCGTCAAATGATAACCACCTTTGAGAGTGTAAGGAGATGGCAAATGATCGCTATCGTTCGTTGACATTGATATCTGATCACACAGACATCCCGAAAGTGCCACTTCCGTTTCCGCGATCGGATACGTCTCGCCCTCGCAGAAGATGCCAATTTTCATTGGTGTACTTTGCATCATCCTTACGAGATCTCTCGGCTGTTTGACAAACAGACACGTTCTGCCGTTGGAGAAATCGAGACAGCCTTCGGTGTCACGTGGCGATATCTTCGCGAAGTAAAAATCACGCCGCGATATCTCGAACGTGGGAAAATCGAGAAATTTTATTTTAACGACGATCGAACAGTCCGAACCATCGGCGCAAGCCACGTCCTTAAATTTATCCACTGCGAGCTTGAGCTTGTCGATGGTAAGCTCGAGAAGGTAAAGCTGCTCTTCGGATCCACCGAAGCAGGACATACCGCGAACCTTTGCACTCGCGATCGCGTGGGATTTTTTTTTTTTTTATTTACGAAAATTTGGAAAAAATTCGAAAACGTACCTCCGAGATGTCGTGTGATGCGTGTTGTTTTTTTTCTTCAATTTTTTGACAGATTGAAAGGACGATCGTCGATGTTCTCGGACCGTTGAATATAATCGGAGTTAAAAGATTGAGGCATCAGTCTACATTTATTGCACATAGTTTCAACAATTTTTTTTTTTCATGATACACTTAATCTCCATATTTTTATCTTTTTATACATAATAAATAAAATTTGATACGTAAAAAAAAAAACTTAAAAAACAAGCTTTTATTTAATGTACTAAAAGGTAGAAAATATTTTTTTTACAGTCACCTATATGTGACTATAAATAAAAGCTTGGGGCGTTTTCTGAGGGTTGGGAAGGATTGAGAAACAAAATTCCATTGGAGTTACTTTCCGTATCCAACTATGTACGATCGGTATAAAACTCTAATTCACCGCTAAAAAAATGTTGGATTTTGGTACATTTTACTGGACTATTGGTACACGGAGAGAATTAAAAAGTAATTGTTGTCGTGAATTTCACGGTAAAAATTACCGTGATATATTTCAATGTGGTGACAAGTGAGAAAAGCATAATAATTCGTATGCAACAAGTTTTTTTGTTTAACTCACGTTACAGAAAATTTCAAATACGTAGCTAAAATTTTACTATACAAGAAGGGTAGCGCGCACGATAATTTTTACCGAGAGCACAATACATTTTTCTATAACACTCATTAAATTTTATAATAAATCTTGAAATAACTGTTATAAAGACGATACTTTTTTATAGACATTTTTCAAAGGCATAAAATAATAAAATGCACAGTAAAATTTCGCTGATATTATATACTTTATAAATTTAAATTTTGCGTATTTTGTTACACATGAAAATTGACTAGAAAATCTGGTAAAATGTTCTATCTGAAGAAGAAATTTTATTTTATTTTCGTGAAAATCTATGTTTTACTCAGTAATAATAAGCGGAGTTTCCGGGTTGTCATCTGGTTATCGTTACTGCACGGTCATTTTTAACATTTAATTCTCTCCGTGTATCTTGGCTCTTGGAGAATTTTGTTTCGCCGTAGAAAAAATAAGTTTATTGAGGCTTTGATGACAGTGGTATATTCAAACGTATAGGAGAATCGTCAATCAATGATCGATCCGTCGTCTATAGGCTGCAGTCTGCTGTCTCTCTCTCTCTCTCTCTCTCTCTCTCTCTCTCTCTCTCTCTCTCTCTCTCTCTCTCTCTCTCTCTCTCTCTCTCTCTCTCTCTCTCTCTCTCTCTCTCTCTCTCTCTCTCTCTCTCTCTCTCTCTCTCTCTCTCTCTCTCTCTCTCTCTCTTTCTCCGTCTCTTTCCATGCGAGTCGTGTGTTCTCATGGATCCGTGATCGAGATCTCTCACGAAAAAGCATCCCTTTCGTCTATACTGAGTGTACACATCAGCGCCATGGGATACGAAGATGCTATCGACGCGACGTACTAACCATCCCGAGACTCGCTTCGTATATATACGAACATCCTGCGTATATCGAGTGCTGGCTAACAAAAGGCCGATGCCGTTTCAGCGTACGGAGCGGTAACATTCGTTAAGCCCTTTTGTTGCTAACACAGTGCCTCATGTGGGTACTTACGGTTACACCAACGATCCATATGGCATCGTTTCGACACTGCGACGTCGCTTACGTCACAGGTTTATTGAGGATACGGGAGAGCTAGGCAGAGAGAGAGAGAGCGAGAGAGAGAGAGAGAGAGTGAGAGAGAGAGAGTGAGAGAGAGTGAGAGAGAGAGAGAGAGAGAGAGAGAGAGAGAGAGAGAAGATTCATGTGGGCTTACTATGCCGAACTCTCACCGCGAACTTAAGGAGGCTGCTGAGGATCTTTGCGGGTCAGGCGGCAAGAGGAGAACGCCTATGCTTAAACACGGCTACCTGTAACGGCTGCCAACCCCGAATGATCAAATTTTCGGTTACGTAAAAAAAAAAAAACAAATTTCAGCTAACAAATATGTGGAATGCATATAATTGACTGTTTAGCAATGGTATCAATCGTTTTTTTGTTTGTTTGTTGACATCGCGAATACGTTATTAACCAAGTTGAAATGCGGCAAACGCGTAATTTATTTCTCAGTAACTGGTAGCACTGGAGCTCAGTTACGAATTACGGATCGTCACATTGTAACGTAAAAAAGCTGATTTTTTTTCGATTTTCGAAAAGAAATCTTAAAAATATGTGCAATAGACGGTGACTGATGCCTCAAGGGTACAATATATATCTGGTGGTCCGAAGAACCTACACAAAAATTCGTAACATACTGGACTCCTTGAACACAAGTTGTCTAAATTTATGAATATTCCGACTGGACTATAAACCGAACGTTTGCAGACTAGACATTCTTAACGGTGCATTTATTGACCTCGTAAATCCTCATTGCGTATAGTCAAAACATGTATAAAACGGATAATTTCGCGGTGATGTTTAGGCAACGATGGATGAGTTGGAAGGAAACGATTGTTGGGTGGGTCCTATGAAAGTCTGGTGGTGTCTCGTGGTGGGTCTTCTGGGGACTTCGGTATCTTTTGTCGCCATCTCCCCTCGTCTAACCACCGTCGAACGTCACTCTTCAACGTTGTTCTGTCTGGCCGACCAACGCGGTGCCGAAATATGCGCTAATTGGTGCGCGCGATCTACAGTCGACGAGACAGGTAGACGTATCCTCGTAGATGCTAGAATCGCCGTGGTAGAAATTGTC
>OZ010722.1:2220639-2255049 GCA_963932345.1 Ophion ventricosus
GGGATTCCCGGGATCAAGAGTGAACAGTCTTTCTCCAAAAGCCGTTTGGTGCATCGCTGCACTTGCATACACCGTGGTAAGGCCGCGATGCTCGAGGAACTGTGATGGAGCAAGTGCGACTATATATTTTATACGAAGACGAAGATGCGTTGTATGCAGCGCCGTAGACGTGCTGACTTCGTTATACGCGCGCCGCGCGCGCGCACACACACACACACACATACGTATACACGTGACATTTTACGCTAGGATATGTGCGTATAGTTCCAGGCCGAAAATACCTCAGAAGAAGCTCGAGGCCAAAAAGCTAACGCGGGATCGTCGTACGCTGCGTCAACGCGAGACGGTTTATTCTCTCTCTCTCTCTCTCTCTCTCTCTCTCTCTCTCTCTCTCTCTCTCTCTCTCGTCTTCTCGAAAAAGATATATATATATATTCACACATTTATAGCTGGCCCAAGGGTTTTAGGGAGTAAAGCACTCCGGCTCTTAAAAAGTTTAGGGAGTTTTAGGGAGTAAAAGTGGTTTACTCCTAAAGTTTAGGGAGTAAAGCCACTCCGGCTCTTAAAAAGTAAACGGCTAATTTTAAGATTTTTTTTTATAACAGGTACAATGAAAGCAGTAAAAAATTTTATTGGAAAACCATTATAATATCTAGTTTCAAGTGGACGATAAATTCGTTTGTTGTAATTTTCCAATTGAAAATGTCGGTGTCAGAAGTCCAAGACCGCGGAGCACATCTCGTGCAAAGTGTTTCGCGGTCGCAAACAAAAAAGCGAGAAAAAAAACTTCAAAATATACACAAAGAGCTATGAAACTGCGTAGGGAAATAAGGAAATACCTTTTTTTTTCCCAAAGGTTACTGCAGATTTTAATGAAAACGTTTATTTTTGAGCAAATGATCATATGACTAATTGTTTATAATAATTTTAAAAAAAACCTTAACAGCCAATTGCAAATTTCGTGGGTGATTCCATGGAGAGGGTGAGGGAGAGAGAGATAAATAGATAGATAGATTTATTACTGCTCTAGGATAGAAGAGTCCTCCGGCAGAAAGCCTTTATACATTACATTGCCACATTTGAGGAGTATAAAAATATATTTAAAAAATGTATAAAAGAGAGAGAGAGGGAGGGAGAGAGAGAGAGAGAGAGAGAGAGAGAGAGAGAGAGAGAGAGAGAGAGAGAGGGACAGAGAGAGAGAGAGAGAGAGAGAGAGAGAGAGCCTCTCAAGCGACGAACTCTCACACCCAAGAGTAAAGAAGCCAGAGAAGCTAAAGCAGAAGGGATCGTGGAGATCGTTGACTCTTCTCGATGTGTGTTCGCCACGTAGAGAGAGAGCACATTATATTCGCGATTCGCGGATGGGTGGGTGCTCTCTGTCTCTCTTTGTCCATGTCTCGCACTCTCTTTCTTCGTCCTCTCTCTCTCTCTCTCTTTCTCTCTTTCTGTACATCTCTAACCTCCTTCTCACTATCTGTCCTTTACAAGCACACAGTATTGCACACATTCGAGTATATGCCGGGACCGAATATTTTACTCTCGATGATTCTCTCGTTATTTCGAGCATTCGAGTATATCCGGTCGCGTGCGCCGATGTGTGCAGTCTTGCTCTAAATATACACGTACACGTGCACATATATATGTGTGTGTGTGTGTGTGTGTGCGTTGTGCGCGTGTATGGATGCATCGATCATTTCCCAAGTCCCAAAGTCATTGCCCTCTTCAAATAAATGTAATCCATTGTCCTGGAACCGTTAACATGGGCACTTAGTCCTTCAGCGATCGATGGCAATGCAAACGTTTCGCTGTGCTATTCGAGCTTCATCCAGCAAGTCGTAAAGCCGAGTGAAAGGCACACGCCAATTTTCACGTATCAGATTCGTTTAGAGTCGGATCTTCGTGGATCCCGTTGAAACCCGCACCCCTTCCATTCGACGGGCCACACCGTGCGTAAATTGTCATAGAGTTCCAATTGGATTCTCATACTTGTCACTACTTCCTGATAGGGATCCAATGGGTCATCGCTTCGGATCCGTGGCAGGTTGTGTTTCAGCATGCCGAGTTTTTTCTCGGAACTTTTCATCTAATTTTGTTTGGTTTGTTTGACGTTGAATAAGTTCTCACTGTTTTCCAATAGACTGCGTCACCAGAATTGCTTGCGGATTTTTTTTTCATAGTGTCAAATACTTCAAGTTTCGTGCCAAAAAAGAGTATTTGAGGGGAATTTTACTACAGTAATTTATTCAAAAAAAAAAAATCTGCAGCTGAAGCGCACAGAATTCTCGTTGACACTTGAGGCGACCATGCTCCGTTGGAAACAACGCGCAGATATTGGTTTAGACGCTTTATAAAACTGATTTTGATGTTGAAGATAAAGAAACGCTCTGACACAGCGAAAAAGTTTGAAGACGAACAATTGGAGACATTACATCACGAAGACTTATGTCAGGGGCTGGCTGAACTTGCAGAATCATTAGGAGTTGATCACACAAGAGTTTCGAAACGTTTCAAAGCATTAGGAATGATTGAAAAGCAAGGACATTGGGTGCCGTACGAGTTGAAGCCGAGAGACGTCGAAAGGCGTTTTTTTTTTCACGTGTGAACAGCTGCTTCAACGGCAGAAAAGGAAAGGTTTTTTTGCATCGTATCGTGACTGGTGATGAAAAATGGATACACTACGATAACCCGAAGCGTATAAAATCGTGGAGTAACCCCGGCCATCCATCAATATCGTCGGCAAAGCCGAATGTCCATTGTTTAAAGCTTCTGCTCTGCATTTGGTGGGATCAGCTGGATGTAGTTTATGAGCTGCTCAAGCCGAACGAAAGCATCACGGGAGATCGCTATCGATTACAATTGACGCTTTTGAGCCGAGCATTGAAGGAAAAACGGCCGCTATACGAGCAGAGACACGACGAAGTGATTTTCCAGCATGACAATGCTCGGCCACATGTTGCAAAACCGGCGAAAACCTACTTGGAAACGTTTAAATGGGATGCCCTACCCCACCCGCCGTATTCACCAGACATTGCCCCTTCCGATTATCACTTGTTCCGATCGATGTCACATGGCCTGGCTGAGCAGCACTTTCATTCTCATGAAGATGCCAAAAGTAAAGTGGCTCGACTCTAGGATAGCCTCAAAAGACGTGTCGTTTTTTTCCACGTGGAATTAAAATGCTGCCAGAAAGATGGAAAAAACTAGTGGCTCGCGATGGACAATACTTTCAGTGACATGTTTTTTTTTTTTACTAATTTTTTAAAATGAAGCATTAATTTTTACGAAAAAAAAACATCGAGAACTTTATTTTTGAAACCACAATCATTGAATTCAACAGCCAAAACTCCAAATAAAAGGATTGAAACAAATAAAATGTATTTATGTTTCGATACTCTTCACAAATGCCATTTGTATTTCATCCTATTTTCGGCCTAGTTTCGCTGCCTAGTCCCCTCAAGCATTGACTCTTTCCGATACAGCAAAAAACAGATTTTTTTTTTTTTCCCACTGTATTGGCCAAACAATTTAGAAACCTCCCTTAACCCTGATGCGCCTCTGCTGACAATCTTAATGTTATTCAGTGTGTCCCCACTTCGATATGTTCGGCGTGAAAAAAAAAAAAAAACTCAAGTTCTCGCCGTCTTTGAACGTTTGTCTCCACATGTGGGTCTCCGTATGCCTCCATCTATAGGCGCATGCAGGATTGTCCCGCCTTTGGCCGAACACATATCTCTCTCTCTCTCTCTCTCTCTCTCTCTTTCTCTCTCTCTGGATTCTCCCGAGGGAAGTGCATCGCCGCAAGAATCATCGAGAGCATCGGTGTAGCGAGCGAACAGAAGCAGGTCCGAAGATTGCAGCCCAGACACACACACACACACACACACACACACACACACACACACACGAATCTTTATTTGTCGCAATGTGTGCGAAGGATAGATGCACTTCTCCGTCGCGGTGTGGCGCAGGCGGTCGCCCCCGCGCGCGGTAAACAAAAACTCTGCAACGTTGTCGGATCTTCCCGCTCTTGGTTAGCCTCCTCCTCCGGATGGTACAAGCCACCATCTCCCATTGGCTACCGGCTTTTTTCTCTTCTATTTTCTCCCATTCTCGCGCTCACGCTTGCCAACCTTCTCCTCCTTCTCCTCCACGGCAGGGGGGGGGGGGGACACTGATACGCGAAGCCGAGCGCCTCTCGCGCCCTTATCCCTTCGTGAACACCGGCAGCACGGGTTGCAATGACTATATGGAAGTTTGCCACCACTCCGTTGCTTTTTTTTCTTGCCCCTTTCTTTCCTCCTCGCGTCATCGAACAGGCACACACACACACATATTCTCTCTCTCTCTCTCTCTCTCTCTCTCTCTCTCTCTCTCTCTCTTTCTTTCTTTCTCTCTCTCTCTGTCGCTCCACCTGCTCGCTCGCAGACTGCCGAAACAGCGAGACTCCTCGTCGCAGAGCGTCGGTGGTGATGCGAGACGTTGAGGGGCTCGGGACGGAGAGACGAAAACAAGGCAGGGAGTAAGTATGAGAGTACGGAGGGAAAGAAGAGAGGGTGCATAGGAATTCCCTCACCTCTCTAGCTGGTTTTGTATCCCGGTCTCGTGGAGGGTCTTCCTCTCACTCTCTCTCTGTCTCTCGTTCTTTCTTCGTTTGGCTTTCGCGCTCGCGTCTCTCATGGTGAGTCCCCTCCCTGAACTTTGGACCGGCAGCATCGGTAGGAACGTGGGCTAGAGCACCAACAGCGCATTGACGCCGCTACCGTACTCTTCTCTCTCTCTCTCTCTCTCTCTCTCTCTCTCTCTCTCTCTCTCGCTCGCTTTCTGTCTCTTTCTCCGGAGCCCAATGCTCTGCACGGTTTCACTCCTGCTCCCATCTCGATATAGCTCTTCTCCTCCTCTACTCTCCCGTCCAGTTCGTCATCCCAACCCATTCCACCCTTGCCATGTCTCCCACTGTACCATCGCTAAACCCCTCCCGTTTTGGCCCTCCTCTTTCTCCTTCTCTCCACACTTCATTTTGTCACTCCCTCCATTACTTATTTTTCTCCCTTGCTCTCGACTCTTTTTTTTTTTTTCCCCTCTGTCCTCTCTGTAGCCGTATATCTGTATCGTACCACCCTTGAATTACTCCCTTCTGGACACCTCCTCCTTCTCCACCTCTACGTATCTTCTGTACAGTCCACCTATTCCATCCTCGTCTGATCATCATTTTATTTAGTCTCATTTATTCTCGTATCTTGGCTCACCCGAGTCAAAATTTTGGAGCCTCCTTCAACTTGCAAAATTAAAGGCCTCCTTCAACCCGAGCGGAGATCCCGAATGGCAGATACTGAACATTGTCAATGAATGGAGATCAGTGCAGAGCGCAAGTGAATCTGCGAAAACCCTAGATGGGCCTAGTTCGAGCGTTCCCGCAGAAGCTACTGGCCCTTTCGGCCTACTGTAGGCGCAATGTAGACCCTCCGCATCCTCCATTTAGCCTACTGTAGGCGCACTGTGGACTCTCCGGAGCCTCCATTCAGCGAAAACTCATTTATTTCGTCATCGAATTGGTTAACGATCAGGTCACAATGGCGTGTTGATGGATGAGATATCGAATTTGGGCTGAAAGCCGTTTAGGTGGGCTCGAGACAAATGGACTTGAGATCGAAAGCAGGTTAAGGAGGCCTGTGTTCTTTACGTTTCACTGAAACTGGTGGGGTTGAAAGAAGGTTTGGGAGGACTAACAGAGGCTACACTGGACCAAATGGAGGCCTCTTCATGGCACTGAACTCGACAAATGAGGTTTGGTAGGTTCAACGGAAGGAAATGGGTCCTGCGAGTGTTCAGAGGCTATAAATTTTGACTTGGGGCACTCAACCATTTGGTCCTGGTGTTTCCATACATGCTATTCGTCTCACGCCAGTCTTTGGGACACCGTAAAGGGCAAGTAAAAACGAAGAAAGAAAGAAAGAGAGAGAGAGAGAGAGAGAGAGAGAGACAGAGACAATGAAGATTGAAGAAGAAGACAGGCGCCAACTTTTACCTCGTCTTTGACTTTGTACTCCACTGTTCACGGTGTTTATCCGACACTCCTTCTTCTCCTTGAGCCATCCTCGAGCTTTTCCACTCGATCCATTTTTCCCTCGCAATTTCTCCGTTGGCTCCAATACCCTTTCCGCCTTTCTCCAAACCTAGAACCCCCCTCATTCTTCTTATTCTCCCCTCCTTCGTCCTCCTATGCTCATCATCTATCTGCTTCTCTTTTGTAATCGCTTGATTGACATTATCCACCCGGTGCCAATCTCCTCTATAAATAAACTTCCCAAAATCATCTTTCGACTTTACGATCCTTCACGCAACTCGTTCCTTCCTATTGCTAGCCGATCCTTAACATGTTCGAATTGGGTCCGCTCTACTAGCCTTTGGCTTTAACTGATTTCACAATTACTATTCTTATGACGTTGTATCCTCGCACGTGGTGGGTAACGACAAGCAGTTGCGGGAAGATCCAGCGCCAGAGGAACATACAGTAGAGTGCAAAAGTTTCAGGCAGCCCTATATTTTAGCGTCAAGTGATTGAAATATTTCATTCCTGAAGTCGTTAATCATTTCACATTTTTTAGACAGCTGTGATACGAATAGCGTGATATAGTATTTTTTTTGTACGGCGTATTATTAAATTTTCAAACAGTTCATTAATTGACTAAAAAACGTAATTGCAATTAACTATTAATTGCATGTTGCAATTAATTTATTTGGATTAATCTGTGTTAATTGCAACTCGCGATTAAAACAAATGCAATTATCTTTTTTTAATTGTTCTAAGAAACTTCTAGTCGGAATCCAACAGGTACCAGATTCAACGTAAGGTATCAAATTCAAGTTTGCGGAGCATTTTCTGACGACGACGTTGGTCCGCTGGTAGAAATTCAACGCAATAATGAACGCTACAATGTACAAAAGTATATTGCAAGACTACATATGCTCCTATTTGCGATGAAAAAAAAATGACGCGTGGTTGGGTTTTTCAACGCGACCAGGAGCACCAAACATGCTTCGCGTCTTGTAAAAGATTTTCTTCAATGACGAAAAATATGCCATCTCGACTGGCCGTCGCAATCACCTGACTTAAATCCGATTGAACATTTTTGACAAGACCCAAAAGATCGTGTTGGAACAAAAGATCAATCAAAAAATCAAAAATCAATCAACAAGACGGAAACATGAAATCATTTGCGATATGAGTGGAAAAAATTTGCCGGACGAAAGGATCTCACAATTAATAGCGCCCATGCCTCGTCGATGTGACGCAGTTATCGCTGCTAAAGGCATGGCATCAAAGTACTGAGTCAAGTGAAGAAGGTCGAATCTCGTTTTGCTATTTTCAATATTTTTTTGTTATATTTTTCACACGCAATACGTACGTGGCCCAATAATTTTTGCACACTCGTTAAATAAAAAGTGATAGATAATGAAATATTTAAGAACAATATGTATATAATTAATTGTTTTCAAATATGAGTCAATACATGTTGTCATAACTCGTTTCATTTTTTCCCACTGTCGTATTTAAATGCAATATGCATGATAAATAGGATCGTCCAAAACTTTTGCACGCAACTGTATATATATATATATATATATATATATATATATATATATATATATATATATATATATATATATAACGACCGAAAGAGAGTGAGAGAGAGGCAGGATTGTCTATAGGACGACAATACGAATCGGCGAAGACCAGTCTGAGTGGAATCGCAAGTGATGAAGCTTATTAATATGCATGTAAGCGCGCGCACACACGTACTCGTACACGAAATTTGATAGCAGGTAAATCGAAATTCGGGTGCCCCTGCATTCGCGTCTTTGCAACACGAAAACAATTTTTTGCGTCTTCGCATCGAGTCTTTCCTTTTTTTTTTTTTTTTTTTTTCCGTTTATTTATCACAATGTCTCGGCTGTTGCACGGAGAGAATTAAATGTTAAAAATGACCGTGCAGTAACGATAACCAGATGACAAGCCTGAAACTTCGCTTATTATTGCTGAGTAAAACACGGATTTTCACGAAAATAAAATAAAATTTCTTCTTTAGATAGAAAATTTTACCAGATTTTCTAGTAAATTTTCATGTGTAACAAAATACGCAAAACTTAAATTTGAAAAATATATATCAGCGAAATTTTACTGTGCATTTTATTATTTTATGCCTTTGAAAAATGTCTATAAAAAAGTATCGTCTTTATGACAGTTATTTTAAGATTTATTATAAAATTTAATGAGTGTTATAGGAAAATGTATTGTGCTTTCGGTAAAAAATATCGTGCGCGCTACCCTTCTTGTGTAGTAAAATTTTAGCTACGTATTTGAAATTTTCTGTAACGTGAGTTAAAAAAAAAACCTTGTCGCATACGAATTATTATGCTTTTCTCACTTGTCACCACAATGAAATATATCACGGTCATTTTTACCGTGAAATTCACGACAAAAATTACTTTTTAATTCTCTCCGTGTGGTAATTTACGGTAATTTTTCTTCTCGTGTAGTCTCAAAGTGTGACAGATTCGAAAAGAATATGCCACAATTTGTTTAAATTGCTTCTGCTTTCGCAAATTGTCGCAATTTTCGACTGTAATGAGATCCGGTCTCATCAAAACTGCTTCTATTTTGTGGTAATAAATCCACATTGTCGAAACACTCACACTGAGAGAAGTGTACGGTGTTTTGAACCATATTTTATATTTACCTGAAGAAACAATAATATCTAATAGCCTTAGTCATTGCCAAAAATATATTATTGCTTATTGATATTTTTCGGAGTGAAAATTTATAGTCACCTCCGAACACTCGCAGGACCCGTTTCCTTTTTGTAATGCACAAACCGCCAGTCTCCGTTCAACCTACCAAACCCCATTTGTCGAGTTCACTGCCACGAAGAAGCCTCCATTTGGCCCAGTGTAGCCTCTGTTAGTCCTCCCAAAACTTCTTTCGACCCCCCCAGTTTCAGTGAAACGTGCAGAACACAGGCCTCCTCAAGGCCTTATGTAGGCCACCTAGAGGCAACAAAAAGGCATATTTTTTGATTTTTTTTTTCTCCCAGCAAAACCATAAAATTAACCGGAATTACAAAATGGGAAGGGCGGGAAGACAAAGTTTTAGAAAAATGATAAAATTGAGTTCCGTGACGCGCCTCGAGAGGCGTATAGGAGCGCGAGTAGATGGAGAGAGAGTGGAGACTACATGGAAAGTCTATCGAACTGTGCGGATATGAAGAGGCCACGTGAAGTGAAGCGTAACGCGAGACAACCTGGTTTAGAGGGAAAGGAGTAAAGAGAGCTTGCCAGATCCTTTGCCATCTCTAGCTATCTATCTATCTCTCTCTCTCTCTCTCTCTCTCTCTCTCTCTCTCTCTCTCTCTCTCTCTCTCTCTCTCTCTCTCTCTCACCCTCACCCTCTCTCTCTCTCTCTCTCTCTCTCTCTCTCTCTCTCTCTCTCTCTCTTTCCCTCCCTCCCTCCCTCCCTCGCTCCCTCTCTCACTCTTCATATCTATCTATCCATCTATACAGATATATGTATATGATGAAGTCGAAAGAGAGAGAGAGAGACAGAGAGAGAGAGAGAGAGAGAGAGAGAGAGAGAGAGAGAGAGAGAGAGAGATGGAGCGTGCATTATGTACTCCATAGGATTAGACAAGCCCAGGCCAAGTGCTCGGGAGCATTTCCTGTTGCCGTCGTACCTATGCATAAGCAGTCTATTCGCGCATTGGCTGCTGACAACGAGAAGGACGTAATGTCCATAAATGAAAGACGATAGACAATCGAGCCTTTCCCATCCTCAGACGGGTTTTCGCACATACGCGTGTTCATCGACAAGTATACGTACGTATATCGTTGCATCGATACACAAGTGATATAGCCAGGCCTCTTCCACACGGCTCTTCGACACCAAACAAGCGATTTACGCGTATACGCATAGAAGCGTGAAACCGACCGAGGACGTACTCGATAAAAATTGGCGAACTCAGCCCGTAGACTCATACCCCGTGTGTAGTTACGACTTATCGAGCAAAAAAAAAAATGATTGGCACTTTAATTCCGTTAACGAATTCGCGTGTCGATGGCAATTTTCTACCGACGGCTTATCATTTACTCGCTGAAAATTCGTTCGCGCTTCAAGCTCGAAATTCTTTGAGGCCTTAGGCCAGAGGCCAAAGGGCATATTTTCGGATTTTTTTTTTTTCAGCGAAAACATAAAATAAATCGGAATTACAAAATAGGTCTTTTTTTTATACACGTGATTGACTATAAAAAAATTCTTTTTTCACAGCGATACATGTCCAAATGGCGACTGTGCAGCTTTTCTTCCGATGACGCCTTTATTTCTGGAAGCTCAACGGCCGGACCAACAGCCCTATTTCTTTTCATTTTAATAAATATTCTTTAATTACTTTGTTTATTCATTTTTTTTTTCACGAATTTTTAAAGTTTGAAATCTGCCATCGGACACCCTGTATCATAATTTATTGTACGCATAATACAATAAATTTATAATTATTGGTAAAATATATAAAATTAGTGTTATTTAAATATATTTACAATAGCAAATGACTCATTTTTGGAGTCTGTGCCAGCCAAGAACGAAAGATTGACGTCACGGAAGAAACGAGATTGCAAATTAGAAAGAAAAAAAAAATACCGTAGATCGTATATTTTATTTATTTTTCTTCGTCTCCTCTTTTTCAGCGAAAATGAGAATGTTTTCATATATTTTCATATATTTTCAAATATTCAGCTTACAGCAGGAGTATACAAGACTTTCTTTGGCTATCAATTTTGGCGGAATTTGTTGGAGCTCCCAGAAAAAGTATTCTTGGATGAAATCGGACAAATAGTTTTTAAGATAATTGGCGGCGAAGTGGGGGTTGGGGGGGGGGGTGGCGGGGGCGGATGATAAAAATGTCCGAAGTAGCGATAAAAGTTTTGCAATGAACACATTAAATATTGTTGTTTCAATAATTGTACGTCCGGGTGTACACATCTATGGAATTGAAATGTATTTGTTCTCGCAATAGCTGGGGCGCGCGCGCGCGCGCGCGCGCGGATTATTATACATGCCGCGTGAGCGCAAGGAGAAATGAGGGAGAGGCAAAGTTTTGGGCAGGACGAGTTCTCTCGATGGTCAGGTTTGGTTCCTTCTCGCGCAGGCTTTGGCTCTTTTTTTCGGCCGGTCCAACTGGTCCACCGGATCGAGAGACGTGCGTCATAAGATCGCGTCGGGGGACCGGTGAGGGAAGCTCGAAGATCGGGTTAGGAGTGGTAAAAAAAAAAAAAAGGCGAGCGCCTCGAACGAAATGAGATAGGAGCTCATAAGGGGATTCATGAGTTCATGCGAATATTCATTCGACCCAATATTACGAACGGTTGCTTCCGTTTGTTTTTTTTTTTGGGGGGCGGGGTGGTGGTGGGGGAGATTTTTTTCCATGTCCGTTGTATGATCGTGGTTCGGAATTTCTTTACAACTTACAATTTGCACATGAATACCTCATTATTTTTCCTCATTCACAAATTCCTATGGCCTTGTCAATGTTTTTTTTCTCGCTTTCGAGTGGTCAATAAAAATCGTTGATACGGAAGAGAAAAAAAAAAAGAACGTTGAGCAAAACAATAAGAAATAACGGAGATTCTTTCTTTTGCTTCCTGTGCAGAAATTTATCGGGGAATCCCCGGATGGAAACAAATACCTATGAGGATTCGACAGGGATGTATCGCGCGTACTCGTGCGGAAAATTGGCAGGATATACCTAATACAATTCGGGGCCCTTTGATGGATTATTTGTGGATTTCATAGTAGGATTTTACGTGAAAGAGCCGGTCCGGGTTCCCTATTAGGGAATGGGTAGGGTAGATGGGTTGACTGAAACTATGGGGCAAGTACGGAGACCAAGCAAAGGCCTTTAAGAGGTGTAGTTGTAGATTCTCTGGTAGCGATTGTCCCCAATACTACTAGACTATGTCTATTATGGGGGCAAATCAGTCTAAATTGCTTGACTAAAGAATTTCGTGGCATAATAATTATGGAGATCGATTAACTAATAATAAATTATGCGTTTAGTAGTACGAGCTGTGATGCCTTGAACCAACACGCATGTAGTGCGTTCATTGCACGGTGAGAATTAAAAAGTAATTTTTGTCGTGAGTTTCACGGTAAAAATGACCGTGATATATTTCAATGTGGTGACAAGTGAGAAAAGCATAATAATTCGTATGCGACAAGTTTTTTTGTTAACTCACGTTACAGAAAATTTCAAATGCGTAGGTAAAATTTTACTATACAAGAAGGGTAGCGCGCACGATAATTTTTACCGAGAGCACAATGTATTTTACTATAACACTCATTAAATTTTCTAATAAATCTTAAAATAACTGTTACAAAGACGATACTTTTTTTATAGACATTTTTGAAAGGCATAAAATAATGAAATGCACAGTTAAATTTCGCTGATATAATATATTTTTTAAATTTAAGTTTTCCGTATTTTGTTACACATGAAAATTTACTAGAAAATCTGGTAAAATTTTCTATCTGAAGAAGAAATTTTATTTTATTTTCGTGAAAATCTGTGTGTTTACTCAGTAATAATAAGCGAAGTTTCAGGCTTGTCATCTGGTTACCGTTACTGCACGGACATTTTTAACATTTAATTCTCTCCGTGTCGAAGAACGCTGGATCAAACGTGTCAAAATATGCGACAGAATTCTAAGCCTCAAATGTATTGAAATAACACATTTCTTTTTCACAGTGCACACGCACGTACGCATATGGCTGCAATAATCGTGTATGAGGCAGCGTTGAGGCAATTTCAAAAGCCCTGGTTAATTTGCCTTCAATGGGCCTCGATAGAAAAGTGTAACCGGCCACTGATGGCCCATGTGAGGCTTCCAGACTAGGCTTCCTCAATAAACGTTAAGGAAAATTAAGATGGGCCCAAACAAACCCAAACAAACTCAATTTCCGCACGGATATATATTCCAAAGGAAATTCAAAAACATATGGACATTTAGCGATTTGAACTCATTAAACACATATACCTCGAAAGTTTTCCAAAAACTGTCCTTTACAATTCGAGCTCTGGCCGCCATGTTAGAAAAATCACGGACGAATCGTGTGACCATATCGACAAGTGACGCCGTTTTTTTCAACATTTCACGGCTATAAAACCGAAACGGTGCTACTAGTTTCCCTAAAACTCTGCTGTTCCAAATTACCAGCGGTATTCCAAATATCCGGTCTTTTACTTTAAAAGGGATTGAAGGTATTTTGTTTCAAAATTAAATAAAGAAATTAAAAAAGGAAATAAGTTTTATTTCTTTTGGTTGCCCTTGTCGTATTGACTGGGGAGTGCTGTTAGTCTATACGCTTGCACACGCAAAGACAGCAATGTGTGAAAGGTAGAATGGGGTACCTACTCGTACATAAGGGATCGGTTTCCATCCTTCTCTCTCTCTCTCTCTCTCTTTCTATCCCTCGCGTTCTCTCACACTCTCTTCCTCAACGCTAACTTTGAAATTGGTTTACACCTCTTGTTTTACCCATTCTGTTTGTAAAGCTGTGACCCGAAATTCCCTTCGCCGGCTCTCTCTCTCTCTCTCTCTCTCTTTCTCTTCATCGTTCATACCATAAACCAAGTCCTCCTACCCTTTCTCGCTCTCTGTCTCTCTTCACTTTACTCCTCGTATAAACCATCAACAGTTTTGCCCTAGTCCTATGGTTCTCTCCACACGACTCTCTCTCTCTCTCACTCTCTCTCCTCTCTCTCTCTTCTCTCTCTCTCTCTCTCTCTCTCTCTCTCTCTCTCTCTCTCTCTCTCTCTCTCTCTCTCTCTCTCTCTCTCTCTCACTCACTCACTCTCTCACTCCCCTCTATACGTGCCATAAGCTTACTACATGCAACTATTGCCCCGTCGACCTGTTGCGCTTCATTCATTTTAGTACACTGATTCACTACCTGACCCGCGCGTCCCTTGGATGACGCGCCCCCGTTTCCTGCAGTAAACTCTTGTACGGAATGTTGTACGTGTGTACACATACATACCCACATGTTCGCCCTTATTCAACTCGCCCTTCTCTACTTTGTCCTTTCACGTTTATCGTTTCCGGGTTTGTTCATTCCCCCGTGCATTCCAAAGAACACTGGCTCATTCAATACGGTGAAAGCCAATTGTTGGTCGCACTCCTCTGGCGAACTACGAAACTTTTCGTACGACAACGAGTCAACGAAACCGCTAAGTTCCTTCAAGGATTTTCGACATCAAAATCGAAATTCTCGTAAACGGATGAAATTTATATCGCTGAGAGATTAATTTGTGTTGTATTAATTGTCCAAAAATCCATTGGTTTCACAACATAGGTTTCGGAGATTTTTAATATTCAAGTTCGAAGCTTTGTCCATTTGGTAATGACACACGCGACATTTCGTAAACATCGGTTATAGGACTGTAGGAACTAAAATAATACCGAGATTTATATTTTTTTTTTTAAACTGTGATTCGTTTATTGAGGTATCATCGCAGTGTAACGGATCGAAAAAAAGCTGATTGTCGCGATTTTTTTTTTCTCGATGGTTAAAATGGATGATAATATAATATAAAATCTAATATAAATATATCTAATATTTTGCTGGTTATAACGTTCGTTACAAATCTAATGTAATTATGAAATTCAAATTTCTATAGAATACAACGTATCAAATCTAATTCAAATTGGATAAAATCTAACCTCTAATATTTTTCTAATTATAATATTTAAAAAAATCTGATGACGAAATTATAATTCTCGCGTGTATCAAATTGAAACTTGAAACATGTGTTCCTTAGAAGGTGCAGAGGTGCACTAAACAAGGATATTTCGAAAAACGATTCTTAAGGTGGTGAAATGGGGTGTAAAAGTTTGTATGGAAAACTTTCCTTGCGTGTATCAACTTGAAACTAGGTATAAATATTCTTCAAAAGAAAAAGTAAAACGCATATTTTAGGATTTTCAAAATGCCTAATGCGGGGTGCTACTTCTAATGAAGCTAATATATATATATATATATATATATATATATATATATATATATAAATATTTATATAAAGCGTGCATAAGTAGGCATAATATAAAAGTGCAAGGGTTGTGTGTGCACCGCGTGCGCCACTATGCAGTATCACGAATTCTTCCGTGATTTGGGGCAACAGGTGTACACAATATACGCATGCATTATGCAATCTCTCTCTTTGCCCTACAGTGCGCCTTTTCTCCCCTCTATCCCTGTTGCTACTGCTCTTCGCTCACACGTGTCAAACTTTTAATCGGTACGATATATGTGTGTGTGTATGTGCATGTGTAGATGCATTTTTAGATGTGAATATACGTACGTATTTATGCATACGCGTGTTATCCATTTCCAAGTCGACGGTATTAAATTTACATACGGAGAGAGAGAGAGATAGAGAGAGAGAGAGAGAGAGGGAGAGAAATAGAGCTGGTGAGTTTGTTTGGGTTTGTTTGGGCGTGTTATCCATTTCCAAGTCGACGATATTAAATTTACATACGGAGAGAGAGAGAGAGAGAGAGAGAGAGAGGGAGAGAAATAGAGCTGGCGAGAGGGAGAAGGTGCGAATTAAGCTATTTGTTTGCTAATTTCATTCCAATTTTTGCGACCGGATCTTCTCCCTCGTACGCACGAGTCGCGAAAATGAATTGTCACGAAACAAAGATATTACGATATTTTTTTAGAAAATTCATTCGATTCAGCCGCTTTGGAGAACACTTCAAGAAAACTCCTCGCATTTACTTTCACCGTTTGTATCGTTCCGTTTAATGGAATTTTCAATAGACCAATCAAATCATGAAAATATTTACGTGAACATATCATTTTATTTCTTTTATCAAATTAATTTCTTCTTAATATTTGACAAAAGAAACATTTCGTCATTCCTTAAATTAATTTCTGAAATTATGCACTTCGAGAGAGATATATCTTTGACTTTTTTTTTCTCCTGTTCAAAGACTGTTTAAATTGGATAAAATCGAAGGACTCATTGTTGAGATAACGATTGCCACAATTCACCTTTTCCGCCGTCTAAAACTTTTGAAGTGTAACGCTGGATGTGTCAAGTAGAAAGCTATTAAAAAAAATACAGAACATCTGACTAAACATAAAAGATTTTTTCGAAATAGGTTTGTTTATTTTTTCTTATTGACACGAGTGCATTGTTAATGCTTGTGTCAAGTGGGATGAAGCGAAGCTCGATACGATTTATGAAGCGAGGCGTTGGGTGAGCCATGAGAGTACACAGAGCATTGTACAGAATAAAGGAACGATGGGTGAAGACGAGTGACACAGTGGAGGAAAAAAACTCGCGAGTTCGCGAAGGGCTTTCTCCCTCCCTCTCTCTCTCTCTCTCTCTCTCTCTCCCTCTCTCTCTCTCTCGCTCCTCTCTCTCTCTCTCTCTCTCTCTCTCTCTCTCTCTCTCTCTCTCTCTCTCTCTCTCTCTCTCTCTCTCTCTCTCTCTCTCTCTCTCTCTCTCTCTCTCTCTCTCTCTCCTTCTCTCTCTCACTCGTGGATAATTAAAACTTTGTCCGAGTAAAGATAGTTTGGCCCGGCGCCCGAGAGTCGTTCCTACAGCGTTGTTTCATCGGTCGATCTCTTCCTTTTCCTACTCGCCCTGGTTCATGTATCACGGCCAGTACCAGCACATCTAACAGCGATGCCTTCTCCACAAACTTTTTACCCATTTCTTTTTTATCTTCAACTCTGAAACTCAATA
Source organism: Ophion ventricosus (assembly GCA_963932345.1). Taxonomy (NCBI): domain Eukaryota; kingdom Metazoa; phylum Arthropoda; class Insecta; order Hymenoptera; family Ichneumonidae; genus Ophion; species Ophion ventricosus. Next base: position 2,237,439 of record OZ010722.1, read on the forward strand.
GATATAGCCGATTTTCTTTCTTTTCTTTTTTTATTTTTTTATTTACTCCTGTCTCACTTTCCCTTTCTTCGTTTTACACCTTTTTGGCGATCTCTCGGTTGGTCCCGAGCCTTTGGCAAACCTCGAGAAAAAGAAAAACGCACAATATTGCGTTCAAACGTCGTGGATTCGATTGGAAACGCCGCAGCTCAATTTTCCTATTCACTCTGTACCAATTCCTGTAGGGGCCGGGGGGGGGGGGGGATATTTTTCTGTATTTCTAATCTTTCCTTGTTTGGGTTCAGATAAATAAGTTTACGATAAATTTCAACGCCCCACACATTTTTGTATATAAAAAATTTCTTTTAGGTTCGTTGTATTTTAAATATGATTGACGTTATTTTATTTTTTCATTTCTAATGTTCCTTTGTTTGGATTTGGATTAATGAATTCTTACGAAGTAACGATAACACTTTTTTTTATCGACACATTTTATCCGACCATTTTATTAATCGGAACTTCTGCACACGAGAATAATTCCGCAATTCCTGCGATGGAGTTTTTAGATGCGGTAGTTTTTAGAGCGATCGTTCACAAGTGACTTTGTTATGGAGATAGTTTTTTTTTTCTAATAGGAGAACGTGGGGCACAGTGTGTCACTTTTTTTCTAACGAATTATTACACGGAGAGAATTAAATGTTAAAAATGACCGTGCAGTAACGGTCACCAGATGACAATCCTGAAACTTCGCTTATTATTACTGAGTAAACACACAGATTTTCACGAAAATAAAATAAAATTTCTTCTTCAGATAGAACATTTTACCAGATTTTCTAGTCAATTTTCATGTGTAACAAAATACGCAAAACTTAAATTTAAAAAAATATATAATATCAGCGAAATTTTACTCTGCATTTTATTATTTTATGCCTTTGAAAAATGTCTATAAAAAAGTATCGTCTTTATAACAGTTATTTTAAGATTTATTATAAAATTTAATGAGTGTTATAGGAAAGTGTACTGTGCTCTCGGTAAAAATTATCGTGCGCGCTACCCATCTTGTATAGTAAAATTTTACCTACGTATTTGAAATTTTCTGTAACGTGAGTTAACAAAAAAACTTGTCGCATACGAATTATTATGCTTTTCTCACTTGTCACCACATTGAAATATATCACGGTAATTTTTACCGTGAAATTCACGACAAAAATTACTTTTTCATTCTCTCCGTGTACTCTTACCAAAATAGTTTGATTAGAGAAAAAAAAGGTCATAACCGATTTTATAGACCTTCGGGCGTACAATAATCCTACCATTTTTTTTTTTTTTTTTGCAAAAAGATACAAAATCCTAAATGGGATTGAAAAAAAAATTGTGGATTGGCTCATTCTGCCCCAAGGGTGGGGGTACAATCTCTCCCCTACGTTAATTTTTTCGTCATCATTCACGGGCTACATATATCGTTCTATATAAAACGCGAGTTAGCTGTTGAAGGGTTCGCGTTGAGCTGGCTGTAAGAGAGCACAGCTGAAATACACGTGAGATGGACACACGGATAAGCGAGCGTTGGTCGTGAAACTTCGGCTCGTCTTTGCCCCCCCCCCCCCCCCCCCCTCGCTCGAACCTTAAACTTGGATCAAGTGTTGTTGTTTTTTTTTTTTGCTTCCTTCTTTCTTTGCATTCTGTTTTTTTGTTTTTCTTTTTTAATTCTTTTGTTTTTATTATTGTTCCGACCGCGTATCACGTCTCGAGTCGGTATTTCTCGGTGTGCACGATAAAAATATACGTAGTGGTAAAACGCGTTCGGTACGAGAGTACGAGTACTTCGAACGACACGCTTGTCCCACATATTCCGCGCGAGACGCCCGAGCTCTTGAAGAGAGCAAATTCCACGAGAGCTCTGCAAACGCTTCGAAACTATTTCTTCGGATTCTCGCGTAGGCAAACGCTCCTCCTACAGCTATTTGTATACACCGGCTGTTTCATGCGAAATTCCGAGTTTGACGCACTTCTTTTTTTTTTTTTTTTCGTTTTTTTTTCTTCTACTTGTCCTCACAATTCTTTAATTTTCTCATCAGTTCGTCAGCCACTCGAAGACAAGTCAAGGACAAGGAAATTCTAGTTGATACGTTATTGCTTTTGTGCATTGAAAAAAAAAAAAGACATTTAAGGGATCAGTATCAGTCGATTTTGGGAAATTTTCGAATTTCTGACATTACACGGAGAGAATTGAATGTTAAAAATTACCGTGCAGTAACGGTAACCAGATGACAAGCCTGAAACTTCGCTTATTATTATTGAGTAAAACACAGATTTTCACGAAAATAAAATAAAATTTCTTCTTAAGATAGAAAATTTTACCAGATTTTCTAGCAAATTTTGGTGTGTAACGAAATACGCAAAACTTAAATTTAAAAAAATATATAATTTCAGCGAAATTTTACTGTGCATTTTGTTATTTTATGCCTTTCAACAATGTCTATAAAAAACGTATCTTCTTTATAACAGTTATTTTAAGATTTATTATAAAATTTAATGAGTGTTATAGGAAAATGTATTGTGCTCTTGGTAAAAATTATCGTGCGCCCTACCCTTCTTGTATAGTAAAATTTTACCTACGTATTTGAAATTTTCTGTAACGTGAGTTAAAAAAAAAAACTTGTCGCACACGAATTATTGTGCTTTTCTCACTTGTCACCACATTGAAATATATCACGGTAATTTTTACCGTGTTTTTTTTTTCACAATTACCGGGTATTTTTTTACAATGATTTTGGAAAAATTATTGCATCGATTAGGCTCAAATTTACAGGGATTATTCTATGCAGGTATCTCCTCGAGCTCTACTAACGGTATAAATATTCATTAATATTTAATCCTTTTTTAAAACAATTCAAGTTGTAAAAAACAGTCGAAAAATACAAAAGTACGCCTTTTTGTTTTCTTTTTATCGGGGGTGAAAGTTTTTAGCAGGGATCATAACTACTACTCCACTTCGTAATAAAATACTCAATTTTTTTGTTTTCAGACGCGCAAAAAAAAAAAAATCACTTCCTCTGCAACAACTGCATTATTTTCGCAGTGAATTTTCACAATTCCGATGCGTTTCTGCGATCGTTGCTCCATGACTAAACCGCTATACTTTCTGACGCCAGTTGTCAAAGATTAGTACTTTATGTTCGTCACAAAAAGAAAATGGCGCGCAATTTATAATTTCCGGTCATTTTGAGACACCCTGTACATACGTATGCACACAGCAGATGCAATTTTGCCGTTGATATGCTTCTTTTTTTTTTTTTCTTTTTTTTTTACATATTTTTACGACTCGGTGAAATAGCAGAGCAGAAGTGTTAAGTACCGCGCCTTCCAACCGTTATATGAAGAATCCCAACAAGTCCGAGAAATCTCGTCTCTGTTGAGATCTAGCGAAGAGTTGAAGCGTAATTCGCTTTTATTATTAATGTTTCCTCGTAGTCGAAGTCCTGTGGGTATAAGCCCGGCATCGCTAAATCGAATATTTTACGTTCCTGTTGAAATGTCCGATTAACATCTCTCCCCCCCTCTCTCTCTCTCTCTCTCTCTCTCCCTCCGTCCCTCTCTCTCTCTCTCTCTCTTTTTAAGGATCACTTAGTGGCTGCTGTGCAGTGGGGTGCCTCAGTATGGCCATTAGACGTCATTGGGTGAAGGGGGCGGGGGGAGGGGGGAAGCGGAGCACAGAGAAAGAGAACGAGAGACAACGGTGCGGAGAAACTTACTGGCCTATCCCTAGCAGAAATTTGTTGGGGAGTTTTCAAATCCTACCACAACTTCATAGGGATTTGATAGGGACGACGCACGTAGGGAGTTGACATTGGAATCCAAGTGGATTCCGCGCTATTTCTCGATTTACGTCGTTTGAGAATTTTTCATTTGAAATTGTCAACTGGCGATTTGTTGGATCTCCCAAAAAAAAAAAAAGAAAATATTCTTTTCTGATCCCGTGCACATATTTATTGAAAAGTCCCAAGATGCAATCGCATCTCTATAGGAATTTGTTTGGGGACACGGCACACGGGTAGTCGTAAATTTTTATTGTATTGCATAGTTCCTTTTTTATAAACAATTTTCCGACGATTTTCTCATGGCATTTTATACTTTTTGTTTTAGATATGCGCCATTTTGACAAAAAAAAAAAAAAAACAATTTTTTTGGCCTTTGGAGTGGCCCAAGGCCTTAAGAATTCAGATTGGATTCGTACATTGGAATCCAACGAGGGATCCCGATTCGAATCCAATGTACGAACGTGACGTTTCAGTATAGGGATCCAATGGGTCATGCCAATGGATCCCAATCAAGAAATAGGGATAAGTATGAGAATCCAATTGGATCCCTACGACAATTATAATCTTTTATCCGATAATCTTTTCCTCAGCAAATTTAACAGTCGCTTTTATCCTTCAACCTTCCATTGCAGCATCGGTTCTCTATTTTTTTTTTTTTTTAAATTTCGAACGCCCCTCCGTTTTGCGATCCAACAAAATAACGAATGGATTCCGCGTGAAAAAACTCCACCGTTCACTACGAGGCGAAGATTGAAAATTTTCTTCGATACCACGATACAGGAAGAATTCAATATACCGAATAAATTCAAGTGATAGAAAAAGAAAAAAAGAAGCGGATACATATATCGGACACGCGGGAACGAATAAAAACGAGAAGAATCTTCCGCGATCTCACTTTAATATCAAGGCGCAATACTTTCGTGTAATTGTGGCCTCGAGCTAGGTTGGTTCGGTACACGACTTCGTCGTCTTCTGCAAACTATTCACAGATACGAATCTATACGGCGCCGTCTTGTAAACGTACAAATCCACATACACCCACACAAACGCAAACACACACGTCCTTTATAATCGTACGTTACGTTTCACAGTCGATCTTGAGAGAGAGTTTATAATTAATGTCTCGTGGAAAACGAGAAAGTGCGTACACGCGACACGTGAGTTTTACGTACAGCCCCTTGTCACATTGGATATACCTGGATGTCTTTCAGGCATTCGTAGCGAAGTCGAGGCCCGAGTCCAATTGCACAAGTTGCCATTCTCCGTTGAACCTACCAAACGCCATTTGTCGAGTTCAGTGTCACGAAGAGGCCTCCGTTTGAGGTCCATCGTAGCTTCTGTTAGTCCTACCTTCTTTCGCCCCTCCTTAACCTGCTTTCGATGTCAAGTACATTGCCCTCGAGCTTACCTAACCTGCTTTCAGCCCAAATTCGATATCTCCTTCATCAACACTTCATTGTGGCCTGATCGGTAACGCCCTTCGTTGACGAAATAAATACGTTTTCGCGGAATTGAGACTCCGGAGGATCTACAGTGCGCCTACAGTAGGCTGAATGGAGGGTCCAGAAGGTCTAGGGTGCGCCTACAGTAGGCTGAATGGAGGGTCCAGAGGGTTTACAGTGCGCCTACAGTAGGCTGAATGGAGGGTCCAGAGGGTCTAGGGTGCGCCTACAGTAGGCTGAATGGAGGGTCCAGAGGGTCTACAGTGCGCCTACAGTAGGCTGAATGGAGGGTCCAGAGGGTTTACAGTGCGCCTACAGTAGGCTGAATGGAGGGTCCAGAGGGTCTACAGTGCGCCTACGGTAGGCCGAAAGGGGGGGGGCGCAGTAGGTTCTGCGGGAGCGCTCGAAGTCCACCTGGGCTTTCGCAGGTTCAGTTGTGCTCTGCCATTGGCCTCCTTTGAGTGACAATATCCAGTTTCTGCCATACAGGAGGTTCATCGCAGCGATGGGCAAAAAGTAATTAAATTAACAATTACGATTAGTACTGTAATTGATAATTTAATTACTTTGTAAAAGATTACTTAAGTAATTAGTTACCACAAGTGCCTAGTGTAATTAATAACTATGTAATTTGATTCAAAGTTAATATAATTACAAATTAATCGACTAAACCTGTTTGCCAACTAATAGCTAAACTTTTTTATTTTGTCGTTCAAACGAGACATTATCACTTTTTTTAAATCCAACTTTAGAGGATTGAATGATATTTTTTCCTATATTACACTATAATTAGTAACAAGGTAATTAAATTACAAAGTATTTGAATACATTTTAATCAGATTACTTTGTAATTTAAATACATTATAACAGTTTTCATACGTCCTGAATAATTACAATTAAAATGTAATGAAATACAGTTGAATGAGATAATTTTTTAATTTAATTATTTTCTAACCAGATTAATAATTGAATTACATGGTAACCAAGGTATGCCCATCTCTGGTTCATCGAAGACCCTGACGTATTGGTATTCCAAACATTGTACTCTCGTTTAAGTGCACGTAGAGAATTAAAAAGTAATTTTTGTCGTGAATTTCACGGTAAAAATTACCGTGATATATTTCAATGTGGTGACAAGTGAGAAAAGCATAATAATTCGTATGCGACAAGTTTTTTTTTTTAACTCACGTTACAGAAAATTTCAAATACGTAGGTAAAATTGTACTATACAAGAAGGGTAGCGCGCACGATAATTTTTACCGAGAGCACAATACATTTTCCTATAACGCTCATTGAATTTTATAATAAATCTTAAAATAACTGTTATAAAGACGATACGTTTTTTATAGACATTTTTCAAAGGCATAAATTAATAAAATGCACAGTAAAATTTCGCTGATATTATATATTTTTTTTAATTTAAGTTTTGCGTATTTTTTTACACATGAAAATTTACTAGAAAATCTGGTAAAATTTTCTATCTGAAGAAGAAATTTTATTTTATTTTCGTGAAAATCTGTGTGTTTACTCAGTAATAATAAGCGAAGTTTCAGGCTTGTCATCTGGGTTATCGTTACTGCACGGTAATTTTTAACATTTAATTCTCTCCGCGTACCCAATTATCCGCTATCGCCGATCTCGACGAAGGAGGTAATTATTTTGCAGTTTGAAGGCGGTTCAAAAATTTTGACTCGGGGGGGTAGGGGGGTTTGTACGTTGTCTAAATCCTCTCACCCCTTGTTTTGTGCTTTTACTCTTCGTAAGTGTAGATCGATTTTTTTTTTCTGGAGAGCACCGGGCTTTCAGGAGTGGAGCGGCAGGGGGGGGGGGGGGCGTGCCCACCCAATCCCTCCTTGACTACGCCAATGAAAATACGCGTAGATGCGATCTCCCTAGGTTAAAAGGTAGACTAAACTTTGTACGTTGGAGGCAGGCTGCCTCCGTGTTAATGTCCGACAAATGCCGCGTGGCGGGACTAGAAAGCATGGACACACGCGAGCGAACGTACGTACCCGCGCGCGTACAGAGCTTTTTTTTTTGTGCGAGAACGCGCAAAGCCACTGGATATCCTGTTCATATTTTTATATTTTTATTTTATTTTTTTCATTCGCACGTAATACAGTCGAACTCCTCAGACACTACAGTTTTTCACACTCCATGGGAATGGGGATTTTTTTTTTTTTTTTGCTTCCACGTGTAAAATGAAAAAACCTCGAGTATACTTATATAATTTCTACAACTCGGCTAATTTTATTAGTATCATTAAACGGTTTTCACACACGTATTTAGAAAAGTCTGCAGAATAATTAAATAAAAAAAAAAAACGATTCTACAAATGTTTCTAGAAAACAATATAGCCTTGAATTAATTTGCAAAAGTGCAGCACTCCGCGAACAAGATTTCTCTGCGTCCTCGTCTTACCGCAAAACAAGCTCCCCGAGCAGAAATTTGTTCAGGGTGAAATCCGGACCGGATCAGGCTGCCACAATAGCAAATCCGGGCCGGATCAGGCAAATTTAGTCCGGCCCTGATCAGGGATGTAACGCTTTTGCAAATTCAGGTCCGGATCAGGCACCTTATCAGGCTCTGATCAGGCGCTTTATCAGGCCCGGATCAGGCACCTTATTACCAGGCTCGGATTAGGCACTATATCTGGCTCGGATCAAGCAACTTATCTGGCCCGGATCAGGTGCCTCATCCAGCCTGAGACATGCGTGTCATCTGGCTCAATCATTTGATTAATTTTTTGTTTAAAAATAGATCAACATTTATTAAATTATTATCGCAGTTACACGTTATCAAGTTTACTAATGTTATTAAAAATATGAAACATATGAAAACATTTTTTTTAAGTTTAAGTTTTTATTTTACTTGACTTGATCGTTTAGTTTTTGTTCCGGTTTTGGCGATGACCGTCCCAATCTTTCCGGCCCAATCTGTCCGGCGCAAATCATGCGTGCCTGATCAGGGCGCCTTATTGATACCTGATAAGGCTTCTATCCGGGGCAAATCAGGCGTGCCTGATCAGGGCGCCTTATTGATCCCTGCTCAGGCCCCTGTCTGGCGCAAATCAGGCGTGCCTGATCAGGGCGCCTTATTGATCCCTGCTCAGGCCCCTGTCCAGCGCAAGTCATGCGTGCCTGATCAGGGCGCCTTATTGATACCTGATAAGGCTTCTATCCGGCGCAAATCAGGCGTGCCTGATCAGGGCGCCTTGTTGATCCCTGATCAGGCCCCTGTCTGGCGCAAATCAGGCGTGCCTGATCAGGGCGCCTTATTGATCCCTGCTCAGGCCCCTGTCTGGCTCAAATCAGGCGTACCTGATCAGGGCGCCTTATTGATCCCTGATCCGGCCCTGATGGATCCTCAGGCAGCCTGATTAGATTTCTGCTCGGGTCTAACCCAGGTGAAGAAGAAAAAAAAAAATTCTTTCCAATCATTCGTGCAAGCAAATATTTATTTCTCAGGCAAAGTTCCACGTTACGTTTCGCGCTGACATAATTTTCAAAATTTGATTTTTTTTTATATTCTTATTGTATATCCATCGCCATAGAGGCTATTGGCTTGACGATGTTAATTTTACGCCGAGCATACGTATTTGCATGGGTATACAAGCGGGGCCGGGGGGGGGTGGGAGGGAGGGGGAGAGGGGATCAACAGGCGTCGGGATGTCGGACGTCGCCGGACGAGCTTCAGATTTATCGTTAACCCGAGATATTGCAAGCAGCTAAAAATGAGAGGCTGGGTATAACCAACCTTGCCTCTTTTCATCCACTGCCTCCTCTTACCCCCCCCCCCCCCCCGCCCCTCCACCTTCTCTCTCTCCTCCCTCTTCCCTTCTTCTCCTTTCCGGACGAGGCGTGCTAAGATGTTGCACCGACTACGCGCACGATCAGATATCGAGGTTTTAATGCTGCTCCTGCTCCTGCTGCGGTCGACGCGCACGCATTCACTCATCCGTACTATACCCGATTTTTGTATTGCACATCGGTATTGGTATATTTGTGTGTATACTAAAAACATTACACCTATACAGTTATATATAAATATATATATATATATATATATATATACATACAGGGTCGTCCAAAAGTCGTGGACCAAACGAAGTGGGGAGATAGCCAAGATCATTTCCAACCAAAAAGTTCATACGCAGGTTGGTCCGTTTCCCAACGATTCTAGAGCTATGATTGATTTTCAATATTTTTAAAAAATCGCTTCCTAGCTGTACAACAAAAAAAATGAGCTGATAAAAAAGCTATTGGGTCTGTGCATAATTCCGTAGGGAAAATCAGGGAAATTTCAAAGGCAATAAATATTTACCAAAGAAAGTGATTTTAGTCGATTGAGGCCTTAGGCCACTGTAGTATTTTCCAAAAATCGATTTTTTTTTCGTTAAATATGTACCTTAGTACCTATAAAATTATATTCCAAAAGATTATGGGTGTGAAAAATCTCGGAGTACTCGATTTTCGAATTCTAGCGCGATCCCTCTTGACTCACGTCGTGACTTTCTACTAACTTTAAACGCGTTTATCTCAAAACTACATCTCTGAAGTCGGCCGGACTCATAACTCAAACAAATTTCAACCGATTCACTTGAAATTTTAACTGTATATTTAGAATTACATTTTCTGAGGCAATACGTAGGTTTTTTTTATTATATTGCATAGTTCCTTTTTTATAAACAATTTTCTGACGACTTTCTCATGGCATTTTATACTTTTTGTTTTAGAAACGCGCCATTTTGACAAAAAACAATGTATCAAAAAAATCCTACGTACTTCTATAGCTATTCTTATATATAGTCGAAAAAACTTTAGTGTCTCATCATAACTGAAAAATTGTAGGAGCTGTTGGTCCAGCCGTCGACCTTCCAGAAATAAAGGCGTCATCGGAAAAATGCTGCCCAGTCGCCATTTTCACATGTATCGCTGTGAAAAAATAATTTTGTATAGTCAATTACGTGTATGATAAAACCCCTATTTTGTAATTCCGATTTATTTTATGGTTTCGCTGAAAAAAAAAAACATCACAAAATATGCCCTTTTTTTTTGCCTCTGGAGTGGCCTAAGGCCTTAAATATATTCCATTCTGTTCAATGACTTTCTGTCATCTTTCTGCGATCTTTATTATCGCCTAAAATATCAAATTTGAGCGTTCATTGAAAGCGGCGATTTGCTTCTCAACAATGATAGAAAATAAAGTTGCATTGCAGAGTAAACAGACATTTATGATATATTGTGTAAAGTCTTTGAAAATTAAACATTTCGTTGTTAAAATCTCGCGACGACCCGCGGTCGTGGGAAAAAATATAAACTTTTCTTTCTAGAAAGAGAAAAAAAAAATGATGAAAATTAGCTACTTTTCCCCGTCTACATGTATTTTCCCCCTAAACGAAAAAAAAAAAAAAAAAACATGCCCACAATTTAATTGTCACCCTGTATACGTGTGCACACGTATACATCGTTGTAATGCGTAGAGTGGAAATGTGAATACGCTTCTCTCGCCAGAATAACCGATCGTATCGGTAGTTTTTTTTTACCATCTAGACGGGCGTTTCATTGGAGCTCGCGGGCCCACCGATCGGACAGACACGTTTCAGTCGCGGGGGCTTTGCATTCTCTCTGTCTTTGTCTAGTTCTCTCTTTACTTCTCTCTCTCTCTCTCTCTCTCTCTCTCTCTCTCTCTCTCTCTCTTTCTCTCTCTCTCTTTCCACTTCGACTCTCGTCCGTGCATCGCGCCCTCTGTATCTTCGTCGTCTCGAACATCGGGGCAGAAAGAGAGAGAGAGAGAGAGAGAGAGAGAGGATAATGATCGAGTAGCCCTGTACCTTGTCCGCTGGCTTCTTACGTTCGCTCGTCTTTCTTCCTCTCGCTCCCTCGTTTCATCTTTGTACGTCGAGATACGAGATCGTCGCGGCTTGACCACGGTCAAGCCTGACGAGCGTCAGCAATTCCTCCGCGTTCAATTCTAATCAACGTTCGAATTTTCACTCGGCTAGCCAAAATTTCTTCCGCTCGCTGTTTCGCGCACAATTACGTCCGTCAAGAATTCAAGTTTGCCGCGATAATTTTTAAGAATGAAAAAAAAAAAAAAAAAAAAGAGGCCAAAGATTATCACGAGTACGACAGAGAAATCGAAGGAGAGAGTGAGATGAAAAATTGCAACGTTGACGTACTTCTCTACGCAGTACCGCGACATAAAATTGTGCTAATTTTACCGTAGTTATTGATCGATTTGAAGCTAATAACTTTTGTACAAAATTACCAATAACACGTTTATATCCAACTGTATTAAGACGAACGTGCGTGTTACTGAAAAAAAAAAAAAAAAAGGCGAGGAGGACTGCTTTATGCGCCCACGCAATCCGGCCCTTCGTGACGGAGCCTCCTCAATTGCGTGATCGAAGAATCTTTCGATCTCTCCATAAATAAGACATTTTCAAGAAGTGAAGAAAGAAAATTGCATTTCTATTGTTATTTGAAAAAATATAACGACTCGTGAGGACTTTTCGAAGTTACACGTGTATACGAGCGTAGGGACACGTCACGCTTTCCGGTGATGTTTCCATAATGTAAGCGAGAGTTCACTTCCCGAGCCTTCCCAAGAGGACCGAAAAGGCTAAAGTCGCGCAGTCATTAGCGTTCGCGGAGGATCCGGTGATTACGACTCTCGCGACTCTTCAGTTTCTCTCTCTCTCTCTTTCTCTCTCTCTCTCTTTCTCTCTCTCTCGCTCTCTCTCTCCGCTCTTTTTTGAGCTCTCTCCTTCGTTTTTTTCCCGCCCTCTTCCACCCACCCTTTTTTGGCTCTTTTTCGCCCACTCTCTTCCAGAGCAGGCAAAATAATCCGGGGCGTTGAAACGCAGCCTCTTGCTGTACCGAGCGGGTTGCTATGGACTTTTCCAGCACGTGAAGCAAGAGAGAGAGAGAGAGAGAGAGAGAGGAGAGAGAGAGAGAGAGAGAGAGAGAGTAAAAACGAACTGAAAGAAGCAGTGATTGGCCACCAGAGCGAAGTACGGAAAGCAGTCATTGACCCAGCCGCTTCTCTTCTCTATACTTGGGGAATTATCACCGAGGGTTGCCGGTCATTAGAGAGTGGCCAACGATCCAATAGTTCTCATACACGAACGCATATATACGTGTTTGAATAGACGCTGCGTTTGTCGCGTTGCATTCGCACACCCGTCCGGAGTCAAGATGACTGATGGGAACAGTTGTTCCGTCGTTCACGCTGCCAAGAATATTCTCTTCCCGTCCTCTTCGCTGTTTTCTCATATACGTTGCAGTGTTTCTGCCCTTTTACTCGTGCATACTCATACGAAAGGTTGTTGGGGAATATCCAGATTTGATAGGGGCACGACGCACTTAGGGAGCTCACATTGGAATCCAATTGGGACTCCGCGCTATTTCTCCATTGACATCGTTTGAAAATATTTTTGCTGAAATTCTCAACCGTAATTTCTTGGATCTCCAAAAAAAAAAAAAAAAAAAAAAAAATCCTTTCGCGATCCCGTGCACAAATTTGTTGGGGGAGTCCCAAGGTGCACTCATATCTCTTTAGGGATTTGTCAGTGACCCCGAACGTAGAGAGTCCTCATTGGGAGCCAATTGAATTCTGCACTTTTCCTCGATGAAGGCCTTTTCAGAATTCTTACCTCGTTCGAACGAGAAATATGTGAAGTCACGAGAAAAAAACTCGGCTTGCTGAAGCATCATCTGTCACGCTTCCACGAGCGTTCACGTGTGTAGTGATATTATGTCAAAGTGCATTAAAATAAATAACGAACGATAATTAAAGTGAATTTTCAGATATGTCATTCAAATCAATCTTCAAGGTGTACTGTTTCAAGCGATTTTGTACTTTTTTAAGATTAAGATTTAAACGTTTTTTCAAGATACACTCATTTTGTATGTCTGTATACTTTGTTTAGAAAATTGAACGTACAGGTTGTACTTTAAGTTTGAAATTGCATTCGTATCGTTGAACTCGAGAATGGGGAATGCCGATTAGAATTCAGTGTACGAGCGTGACGCTTTGGTGCAGGGATCCAATGACCCATTGGATCCATGTCAGTAAGTAGGGACGAGTATGGGGATCCCTACGACAATTTCCGCACGGGTCCTACCGCAATCCTGTAGGGATTTTATTGGGAATCCACATTGGAATCCTAGCGGGATTTCAATGTGAATTCACATTGGATCCAAAACACAAATGATTTTTCTCCAAAAGTCATAACATTACTAAAAAAAAAAAAAAGAATGGACTTTTGCCTCATCCGTCTCTTATACATCGCCGTCGACGTCGTAATTCTTGATCGTCTGTTCGCAGAGATATTTCTCTCGCGCGCTTCTTTCCACTTCTATTACACTTGTTTTTTTTTTTTTTTTTTTCATACGTACACCCCACCTTGCTGCTACTCGTGTACCAGTCATTCCAAAGGTATCTCCAGGATTCTATTTCTTTTGCCACACGTACATGCTCCCATTTGTGCGTACAGTTTACCGTTTTTTGCATCAGCAAGGAAGAGGAAGAGAGAGAAAGAACAAGAGAGAGAGAGAGAGAGAGGGAGGGAGAGAGGGGGAGAGAGAGAGAGAAAGAACAAGAGAGAGAGAGAGGGAGGGAGGGAGAGAGGGAGAGAGAGAGAGAGAGAGAGAGAGAGAGAGAGAGAGAGAGAGAGAGAGAGAGAGAGAGAGAGAGAGAGAGAGAGAGAAGAAAAAGAAGGTAAATTGTAAGGAGGACTTACACCGCGTTTCTTGTGTACACTTTTCCATATAATATGGCTCTTGAGAGCATTTGCTCTCTCGCAGAGTTCGTTAGAACGTAATTATGCATCGATGCGAGTTCTGGCTCTACCTGATCTTGCTGGCTTGAATTATATATATATATATATATATATATATAATGCATTGCGCCTATCTAGTAATGGCTGGGTACATGGACGTTGGGCACGCAGGTGCGTGCGCCGCGACCCTGAAGGCGCCTTGACTCCGGCTCAATGCATCTTCGTTCTGCAGTTTTCTTTTCTTTTCTTTTCTTTTCTTTTTTCTTTTCTCCTTCTTCGTATCTCGGCTATTATTATTATTTTTCATCTCGTTCCAAGGTGGTATACGTACATGTTGGAATCTTGGATCTGCATAAAACATAAAAATTTCTTCATAAAACAACAATATATTTGTGAGAAACAAATATTATTTTATGTTGGGTGGAGAGGGTCATGTCGAGCAGTCGGGCAAGTTGGGCAATCGAAATATCTGGTAAACTAATGCACCGCACGCGGGGGTGCATCAAATGGCGAAAAGAGAGATATGAGGGAGGAGAACACATCACGCCCATCGCTCGTTGCCATGCGGCGCACGAGATGGGTAACACGGGACGTTTCATTATTTTTCCACCCAAATTTTTCGAGCGATCACTGTGCGCGCGTTTTTGAAAATATGCGACATAGATTAGAAGAGTGCTTGCGTCTTGAAGGTCGTCGTTTAAACAGTATTATTTTCAAAAATTAAAATCCGCATTTGATTTCTTTTCATTTTAATAAATATTTTTTAATTACTTTGTTTATTCATTTTTTTACGAATTTTTTAAGTTTTTAATCTGCCATTGGCCACCCTGTACGAGGAGAGAATTAAATGTTAAAAATTACCGTGCAGTAACGGTAACTAGATGACAAGCCTGAAACTTCGCTTATTATTACTGAGTAAAACACACAGATTTTCACGAAAATAAAATAAAATTTCTTCTTCAGATAGAAAATTTTATCAGATTTTCTACTAAATTTTCATGTGTAACAAAATACGCAAAACTTAAATTTAAAAAAATATATAATATTAGCGAAATTTTACTGTGCGTTTTATTATTTTATGCCTTTGAAAAATGTCTATAAAAAAGTATCGTCTTTATGACAGTTATTTTAAGATTTATTATAAAATTTAACGAGTGTTATAGGAAAATGTATTGTGCTCTCGGTAAAAATTATCGTGCGCGCTACCCTTCTTGTATAGTAAAATTTTACCTACGTATTTGTAATTTTCTGTAACGCGTGAGTTAAACAAAAACTTGTCGCATACGAATTATTATGCTTTTCTCACTTGTCATCACATTGAAATATATCACGGTAATTTTTACCGTGAAATTCACGACAAAAATTACTTTTTCTCTCCGTGTAGAAAGGTCACGACATGAATGAAGAGGTGTTGCGCTAGAATTCGAAAATCGAGGACTTAGAGATTTTTCACACTCATAATCTTTTGGAATATAATTTTATAGGTACTGAGATACATGTTTAACAGAAAAAAAGCGATTTTTGGAAAATCCTAGAGTGGCCTAAAACCTTAACGTATCGATACGCGGTTACTCATATCTGTATAGACTCGTGGACTTGAGGCTCTCCTCCCATTGCAACAAGTAAACCAGTTTCCAACTTGTACACGTAAATATATATATATATATATATATATATATATATATATATATGTGTGTGTGTGTGTATGCCTATGGCGTGCTTCAGCTTTCTCGCTCGCTGTATATGAAAATCTATCGCACGGCAGGGTTCGATCTATTTCTCATTAATATTATCGTCATAATCATTATCCGTCGACGCGCAACGTCTTTTAAAGTTTTCCACAACATTTCACACACGTGTACATATATGTATGTATATTAAGCTTGTAGAAGAAGTCACGGGGCTTATTCCACTCGACAGCAGCACTTGCCGTAAGTCACCGGTTACTCCTATTTTTTGGGACGTTTTCCATCCCGGTGTGACAACTCAAAAGGTTACACGAAAGTACAACTGTCGCGGAGTCCTTCTTATTCGTGTGCACGCATCCTTTCTTTAAAAAATATCCCTATACTTATCGTACTAATATATATATTTTTTTTATTAAGAAAGAAAGATTTAAATTAGGGCAATTTTTATTTGTCCTTTTTATTACAACCTCGATATAACGAATTTTTCGAAACGTGACTTCGATATAAGCGAAACCTCAATATAACGAAAACTCGATATAACGAGCCTTTTTTTTTTTGCTCTTCCCTGGAGATTCGTTATATCGAGGTTCGAGCGTATATAATCACACATATACGTACTTGGATTATAGATAGGCGCGGCTATACCCTACTTCCTTCCCGCATAGATTATAATCATGCAATTCGATAGGTTAATTATAGTCGAAGAAGGGCAAAAACTTCTTTCTCGGCACTGGTAGCAAAAAAATATGCGAGAGGGAAAGAGGATGAGGAGCAAAGAGGGAGGGAGTGAGAAAGAGAGAGAGAGGGAGAGAGAGAGAGAGAGAGAGAGAGAGAGAGAGAGAGAGAGAGAGAGAGAGAGAGAGAGAGCGCTATAGTGATAGAAACAGTGTCGAAGCGTTCATGTAAAGCGATTCGTCGAGTTTTCTCCAGTCTCCGGTTAGTGCAATCTGCTATATAGAATTGCCATTACCACTATGAAGCGAAGAAGTTGAAGTTCAAGCTCTCCTTTCCTCTCTCTTTATATATAATATATATATATATATATATATATATTATATATATATATATATATATATATATATATATATATATATACATATACAAACCGCGAAATAGACTCGCTCTTTTTTCCTTCACTTTTCTCTCATTTCTACGCGACTAAGAACAAATGTGTATGTGCAGAGTACATTATAGGAGAGAAGGAATGTTAACTAGAACTCATTTTGTTATTTTTTTTCCTTCGACTTTGCGGGGCCAACTTCGCGCACCCAGAAAGTCACGACATGAATGAAGAGGGGTTGCGCTAGAATTCGAAAATCGACTACTTCGACATTTTTCACACCCATAATCTTTTGGAATATAATTTTATAGGTACAATTTTTAACATACCTTAGAATTTTTAACATAAAATGTATCTTAACGTACCTTAATGTACCTTAAGGTCGATTTTTTATTTTTTCGTAAAATCGATTTTTAACAACAAAAAATTTTAACAAAAACTAAAAAAAAATCGATTTTTGGAAAAATCCTAGAGTGGCCTAAGGCCTCAAGGAATTACAGAGCGATAATTCCAAACTTGCTCGGACATGCACCAGCCTACCCTATGTCCGTTTGGAGACAAGAACGTGGATGTGACCGCGTGCGTGCGCGCGCGCGCCTCTTTTTATATGTATATTGTGTGTGCCTCTGTGTGTAGACACACGTGTACGAATAGGATGCAACGGGGGGCTAACGGCTACGTTGTTTTTGTTGGATTTTATCTGGAAGATCCGCAGTAACCGCAGAGTTCAGTTGCAGTAGCTATGGGGGCCTACCACACCCGCCAATGAGTCTTGGACTTTTTCTCTGCCGATCTCTTCTTCTCTCTCTCTCTCTCTCTCTCTCTCTCTCTCTCTC